>JBAPLH010000058.1:4392500-4992500 GCA_037897445.1 Ceriops zippeliana
GGAATTCAATATCCATTAATTTAAATAAATCAGGAGAGGCACATTCCCCCCCGCCTTTTTTTTTTTTTTTTTTTTTGTTTACTGCACAGGGACTGGCTGTGAAAATTCGGTGCCATTTATGGTATTTCTCTTAAAAGTTTGGACAAAGTTTACATGGTATCATGACACAATATATATTCCACACGAAGAAACACAACTGAAAAGTCACTTATTTTAGGATTATATAAATAATACCCGCAGTAAAATTTAAAGAATGAACAAGTTTTTTTCTTTTTTTTTGGGGGGGGGGGGAGGAGGGTGACAAACTTGTTCATGTCAAGAATGAACGAGGTTGATATTTACCAAAAATAAGTAGGAAAGAAAAAGAAAAAGGAATGAGCAAGCTTGTTAAAGCCATTGAAGACCGATGCCCCTCGGTGGCCTGTTGCCCTCCTAGGGTCCAGGGATATCTGGCTTCTCCTTATGAATCTTATCCATTAGAAAGCGAGAGCGAGGGAAGAGAAACTATTGAAATTTGAGAGGGGAAAAGAAAAAAAATTGAGATGATAAGTGCCTTTCAGTCGGGCCCCATTGCCTTTTTTACTCCGCTTCTCCTTTTCCTATAATTGGTCAAGTGTCGGCCTTTGTCTTCCCGCCGAAGAGGTCCATTGGCCCAGACTTGTCAGCCACAAATAATTGGAGGTATACGCGAATTGGATTAGGCGGTGCAAGGGATATTTGAATAATATTTTATTTATTATTAGATACTTTTTTTTAGGTAAATAATTTTTTTATTATTTTGACAGATAATGTAATTAATAAAATTTATTTATTTTACTAATAATGATATTTTTATGATAAAGTCAAACAAAATTCTTGTAATGTTTAATATTATTGAAAAAAATCTCATATCCGAACCTATGGATGTTCAGAGTTGCCTCGTGGGGTCCATCGAATTTTCTTTTTTGTTTTTCGGTTTTTGATTTCGTCAAAGACAAAGCAAGCGAGCGAGCAAATCCGTCGGCTTTTTGAAATTTGAGGCTTTCCGTTGTACAGGAACTGCCCCTTTTCTGACGGCTGGCAAGGGAAATGGAAAATAGAAAATGACATGTAATGGATGGTTGGCATAAACTGTGGGCCATTCAGAGGCATTTTTTAATTGATCGATCGTTCGGGCATGCGCCGGCTGACTTGGGGTTACTTTACGTTTCGAGCTCACGCGTGCGCTGAAATTGTGGACAGATCTCAAACTCAGAGCCCAAAATCTCTTATCCCATTAGAAAAAGCGCCAGCCCGAGAAAGTATTGAAATTTGAAAGGCCCTGACCCATGGGCTTTCTTTATACAAATTGAAACACTTGGGTCCTTCTCTGTAAAGGCCCAATTCGATTCTTACGTTGTCTCCATCTGTCCCTTCTCCCATAATGGGTCAACTGTCGGCCTTTGTCTTCTTTTACCGCAGGGGGCCATCCATCGACCCACCTCGCACAACCACTTTCCATCTTATTCCGAGAAGAAACAAATCGAAGAGATCTACATAAATATTAACTATCTATCTAATAGGTCAATAGATTAATTTTCTTTTAATATATTTTTCTTAACAACTATCAAATATTTATATCAATAAAATATTTTTGGTAACTATCAAATATTTATTCAATTTTTCTTTCATATGAAAAATTCATTATTTATATATATATATATATAAATTAAATTTTTCTTCATTTTTTTATTGCTTCTCACATATAAACATTAAATAAACTTATTTATTTTTAAAGTTGAGTTAAATTAAAAATATCTCAATATTAATTTAGTTATCAATTTTAAAATTATGTCGATATTAATTTTTAAGAGAAGTCAACGATGACGGTGAATTCCCTCCTCTTTTACTTTGGTTAGGTCTACACAGAGAAGGGTCGCCGCAGCGGCGAAGGTCTCGTCTCTTTTTGTGTTCTTTTTTCGGGTGCCGAACTGAACTGAAGACAACAGTATTGGTAAGTCAGAGTCAGAATGTTAAATAACTGAATTACTAATTAATTGCTCGCATCCCCCAGCCTTGTGGTGTCGAAATATCAGTGGGCCCAAAGAAACTGGGCTAAGTGGCCCAAAAATGACATTGTGATTTCTGAAATGGTTGACTGTCAGGCTTTCTTGTTTTTTAATAGTTGATTAAAAAATTTGAGGTCCGATTACCTCACAGAAGAAATAATAATAATAATAATAATTTATTTTATTTTTTTTGGGTTCGTTGGGGGCTGTTTTCGTCATTTTGTCGCCCTAACCCTAGCCTGGACGTCTGAATCGGTATCGAAAAGCTTTATAAGGCGCTGAGGTAACAACAGCCGGCAAAGCTGAGTTGCTGCTCTCTCTCGCTATCTCTCTTTCTCACTCGCTCAGGCTCAGGCGCGGGCGCAGGCACGGGCACGCTCAAGTTCGTCCTCAGCCTGCCAAACTATTTCCAATAAGGCAGTAAGCGTATCAGAGAATGTTCTTTGTAAATGCAAAATTTGAAAAAGAATAAAGAAGAGTGGGGCAGTGATGTTGGGAAACTACCTATTTTATGAGGGCACTATAATTCAGTTTTCCCTGGTGATTATAAAAACACACCAATGGATCCTCTGAGCCCATCCCTCTCAACTCTTCTTTTCAATTTTTTCTTTTTTTTTTTTTTTTGGATTTCATGGTTTTCTTTTCTTTTCTTTTCTTTTTTTTATAAAAATGGATTTTTATTTTGGATTGTAAGAATTTTGAAGAGTACTATTATTGTTACTGTTTGTTTTGTTCGGAGCCAATGATGTGATGATATTGTTGTCGGAATCATTTGAGAGGTGTCGACTAAACAACCCCAGACTACAATTATCTGATCACTGGCACTGTCTTTTTAAACTATTTTTCATAATATATATATTTTTTATTTGTATTTTTTTTTTTGAAATCTTAATCATCGAGATTATTATGAGTTGTTTTGAATGTCTTTGTTCGTGGAGGAAGCTATTGTATTGTCTGCCCCATCAAATATTTTTTCAGTTTGTATTCATCATGAGACCTAAATTTCTGAATTTCTGCTAAGGGGGCAGGTGGTGCGTTAATGACTAGCTATGATTTAAAAAGAACAGGTACAAAGGTAAGAGGCTTATGACTTGAGAGATGTAATGACTACCCAATGACGGCTACAACCCTTGGATATATGCCGAGCCGCCCTGCCCTCTCTTGCCACACAACAAAGAATCCGCTGCCCTATATCTTTCCATGCTGGCTGCCGCACACGGCGCATGAATCTTTTAGTTTCAAATTCAAAGATTTTTACTGGCTTCGAAGATTTCAAATTCGACTCCCAACTAAAAAATTTCCATGTTAACGAACGTATAATTACACTTTGTCTTAAATTAACTTTATTTAAGGAGCCCAGCATATATATGTTTCATTTATAAAAGCGGCTGTTTTCAATGTAAGGTATTTATCACTTTACCCCTCGTGCTTAATGCCCTAGTTATTCCCCTGCCACACGGCCTCATCAAATAGAAAGACCAGCACGAATCGAATGCTAATCGACTTAATCAAATAGGAATGATCTTCATTAATCAATCGCAACTTGGATCACTGGGAAAATTTTAATTTAAGCGTCCTGTGTGTGTGTGTGTGTTTGTGTGTGTGATTTGTCTAGAAAATAAACTAATGTCGACAATTGCAAGCATTAGATATACTCTGAGTTTAGTGACATCCACGCCCCCCCCCCCCCACAGAAAAAGATAAAAAATCTTGATTAAATTTTATCCCATCAAAATTTGAACTCAGAGCCCGCCTCACTAGTCTAAAGTTAATGGCTATCGGGAACTTGCATCCATATTATTTCTGTGATACTATTACGTTAGAATTACTATTGGGATATTGCTCCAATGTCAGTAAAAAACCACTCTTAGGATACCCTGTTATGACGGTCGCATTGAGTGAACATGAGCACTCTTGTTCGCCCCAGCTGCATACTGATCACGCAAGGCCCAACTTGGGAATTGGTCGCCCCAATCGTAGTTGAAAGCTGACATGAGTGATATCAGGCGCACCCTTGAAGATTTCCCCTTCCGCTTCTTTTGCAAGTTCCATTGCATCCCTGCAATCACCGGGCAGAACAATATTGAAAAATAGGCCGGGCATGAAACTCCCCGCATGGGTACATTCATCAAGTTTAAATACATACCGAATGAGCATGTCTGGAGGCATGACAACCTCTATTTGGAGAATTATCCTGCCTTGCAGTAAGTGGTAAGTGATATGCTCAACCTCCATTTTCTGCAATCCAAACCACAATCAATGTGCTTATTAGAAACTGTGAAAAAGTGCATTGACTGCATACGTTTCAAGATAGATTAAATTACTGTCTACCATCAATTAGCCCAACCATGCAACACAAGCATCCTGCCTAAGAGAAGGTGGAAAATTTTGTGCTGACATAGTATCTCAATGCTGTGCTCCAAGTAGGGTTTCACAGAACACAGACTTGCTAGATTATAGTTATCAATGCCATCTTTGGATAATTAAAAGCATTGGGTTGTAAACCAACATTCTGGATCCCCTTTACTTGGTAGTTAGACCTACAGTTTGCAGCATCGTGTCATATGAAGCCCAAGAGGCAAGGGAGGCACAGCGCATGGACTCAAAAGAGATCAAAATCAGCATAATAAATAGAGTGCCCTAAGCTTGTATTTAGAGTATAGATGAGAGTACCTCCGAAAACCTTGAGGAGAGTATTTCAGAAAGGATAACTTCAATATCTTTTTCCTCTAAAGAAATATCTTGATTTGGTTTTGCTATTGCTTCCAAATTTTCAAGCCCGTCAGCTGTGCCCAGAGAAAAAAATAATTTTGCAGGATCTGCAAAGAGATCAGAAAAGGTAAGCCAAACCATCCAAGACCATAATCAATGGTGCAACCAAAAAGACATACTATCTTTCCCCTCCGCCTTTTACGTCCATCCTTTCATAACCCAAAGAATAATTCAATTGCTGTAGTTGGCTGATTCTTGAGGAAGATGAGATAAAGCACCCTACCTATGTGTACATAAATTTCAGCTATTTTAGGATATGAGTTGTGAATTTCACGATGGACTCTTTCACCAACTCGATGAGCAGCAGTAACACTACAGAATGGATCAACCTACAAGTCAGAAGTAACACTAATTTGTCAAGTTTCTCACACAAACTTTTTCGTTCAAATTTTCAAACCATTCCGCTTAAGAACCAAACAATTTGATATTCAGAACCCACCTCAATATGTACATCAAGGAATAAATATGAACCAGCCCTCCTCCCTCGCAAGCGATGAACTCCCTGTAAACAAATTCAAATGATTCTTGAGAATTCTCAGAGGCTTGAGAACCTAAAACGACTAGCCAAATTTTCAGTGGCCATGAGCCAACAAGGCCTGGCTACAAACCAGACGGTCTCCATATGATGTGAATAAAACAAATAAAAATTCCATGCTTTTGAGCTTACTAACAGACTAGGCCACTAAAGATATCAACAATTTAGATTCAAATGTTGAAGAGAAAAGAAATGGAAGCCTCATTTACTGGTGAACCTAAGGCCCAATGAGTGCAAGTAGTTAATCATCAAAAGATTTCAGCAAGTTTGAGAACCTACACCCAGTTGAATTTGTAAAGCCTAGCAAATCAGCAATTTTGAAAGGAAATGGTTTGTACAACAAATCCTAACACCCACCTCGACTCCCTTGACTTGCAATATTGTTTCCTTTATTGAGTTTAAATGCTCCACAGGAAGTGCAGCATCCACCAATTCCATGACACTAAAATTGGTCCACAACAGCACGTTAATGAGTTGTCAAACATAATTCATCTCATCCGCTGTAAAACACTGACAAAAATTTGACAACATAATATCACAACAAACAACATTAAAATAGAAAATCAGATAATTGTTGGTAGCCATCCACAGCAGCACAAATAATTGACATGAAAAATATATTCCAGCAATATTTGGCCAATGAATTATATATCAGCACTGAGGCATGTAGAACTAACATGACTTGAGGGCTTTATGTGATGACTAAGGCTCAACAAAAGCTGGATTTTATTTTGCAAATAGAACGTCAACATAAATATGCCTAAATTTATGTATTTAAAAGTTTCACATGTCCACAGAGCTCAAAAGAGAGGTGCAGCAAAAAATTGGAGCATATATGCATACCTCTGGTACCCAGCCTCAAAACCAGCTTTCAGTATCATGCCTGACACAAGAAGGCCAGCAAGAGGATCAAGAAACTTTACCCCAAGAACAGAGCCTCCTGAAGTCATGCAAGACAGAAGCTTGGTAAAGTTGTGTCCAAAAGATTGAAACAAATGAGATCATGTTGGGAAACTTTAATTAAGAAAATAATCATTTTGAAGCATAAAACAAAAGTGAAAATGGAAAGGACAATCAACCCAGTAACTGCTGAAATACGTAAGAGTTAATAATAATTCAGCCTTTTCTTTTCTTAATCAATGAATTAATCATGGAACTTAATCACAAGACCTAGAACTAGTTATGCCAGTTTATCAGAATACCTTGTAAGAAATTATCTCCATGTTCACCACAAGCCAAATCTAATGCATACTAAACATGGACCAAAGCTTCTTACCGACTCCAATAAGAGCAACAACAGATGAAACTGCATCTGCACGGTGGTGCCATGCATTTGCTTTCATAAGCCCACTGCCTTGCTTTTCCCCTGCTCGTTTTGTTATCCAATAAAGCCTACAAATAACATGAAGCACATATGATGATGACAATTTACCAAAGAACCTTCAAGAAAAATAATAGCATGGAAAAGGACTGACTTAGAATGAGATGAGCCAACGTAGCCAAGATGGATTAGTCATGAGTGGTACATCAGTGGAAGGATCACAAGGAAGACAAGTTCAAGCATCAAGTTCAACAGTAAAAGAAACACTGGTTTTGTGCAGAACAAAATGGCATGAAGGCCCTAAAAAGAAAGGTAGCAAAAAGGATTCATCCAACCAGGTGAGAGTTCATATGTGACTCTTTGTGCCTAGTAGTATATTTCAATAACCATCATAACATAACAAAGGCAAAAATGTTCACTGTAATGGAATGACAAATAATTACGATTACATTGATACGGAGGAGACAAAACAAGATTGCTAATTACCCCTCTTTAACAGATATAGACAAAGCAGTCATGCTCAAAGCAAGGATGGGGTGATCCATGTCAATTCCATGATGATGTCCACCTTTTCCATGGGCATGATTGTGCGTGTTTTCAAGAGCCAAAGTATGGTTTACAGCTTCAGGAGGTACGGACCATACTCCCTACATAAGAGAGAAGGTCAACCCTAGTCAGGATTATTTCAAAATCACTTTAAACTCTCATGATTGTTACATACCTAACAGAGGAACTCAATCAAGAATTAAAATCACATTTCACAACATGGTGCTACAATAACAAGGAAGAAGGAGATAGCATACAAGGAAATAAATTATACCATTAGAAGATCAAAAGCATGCCATGCAATGCCCCCAGATGTTGCCAAAAGCATGCATGAAATTCCAAGGGCTCCCAGACTTTCAAACTTCCCATGCCCTGAAGGAGGAGAAACAAAACCAGAAACAAGTAAGACAATAACAATTTCAGGATCTAGGATCATGATGCCCATTCCTACTTCTCAAATTTGAAAAGGGCAATTGCATCCATATTAGCATTCAGAAGATTAAACATCTATTGAACACTTAAATACATCAACAACCATGGCAGGTTTTATGAGAGAAGGCATCATTAATGTCGATACCAAATGTCACCCTTGTTGGATGACCAAGAAGCTTCTCTACATCTATATTACCCAAAATAAAAGAACGTTCCATATTCACTTCATTAACAAGGCAGGAGTAGCCTACGACAAACCTAAAGCAAAATAGTGGGCATCAGATTAACACTCAAACACAAAAGATGACATCAGTTGAGCTGAAACATAGGCTAAATATGCACACACATAGATGAATGGAGAGACAAGTCGGTACAAATTATAAGTGACCATATGGGTGTTCTTTGTCTTTAGGAGCCTTTCCAGCTTTGAATGACAATAAAGCAACTCCACTAAGGACCTGCAAAAAGGTAAGCGAAGCAAATCTAATTGTTATTCTTAACAAAAACATAAAAATTCAGAATGCATGTCAGAAAAACCTTATAATAGATATGCGTGTGTGCACGATAGGGCTCACAAATTGCTATTGAATAAAATAAAAAAAAAAAAAAAACAAATGAGAATATATTTGTCTTCTTTCCAATAAAAGAGGCAGCCAAAAACAAAGAATAAAAAATTACAATGTCGGAGAATGAATGGGCGGCGTCAGCGATAACTGCAGTGCTTCCAGATAAATAACCAGTCAAGGCCTTTCCCGCAGCCAAGAAAATGTCGGCGGCGAGGCCGAGGCGGAAGACGTACTCACCGTCCTCCCCAGAGGGTCCCTGATGATGGCGGTGGCCACCAGAAGAATGGCCGAGATGCCATCTTCTAGGGATTCTACTGTGATTAGGATTATCATGCAAAGTGGTGGTGGACGGCTGAGAATTGAGGGATTGGAATGCGAGGCCGCGTAATTGGCAACTTTTATGGCGCGAAGAGATTCTGGAGAGAAGATAGAACTTGTAGATGGGACTCGACTTGCAAAACCTGAATCCCATTGCTTCTTCTGCTTTTTGCCGCGTGCTAGGTTTTCCTTCTAACTTCCAATAAGACTGTAGCCGCTCTCTCGGCGGCAGTGCCTTAAAACTGGCGCCACCAATGCCTCCTGGATTGAGAATGAACTTGTCCTGGTAATAGTACTCTTATTAAAAAATTTTTAATTATGTGTTTAAATTTTAGTGATTTTTTCTTGATATCTTTTGGGGTCTCCCTTAAAAGAAAAGAAAAGAAAAGAAAGACAACGTGGACTGAACTGAGACTGAGAGACTATTATTTTATAACACGACAACGTTTGCGTGTAGAACACGTACATCATAGCATCGTAACTGCAATTGGCTATATTCCCCTCACCCTCCCTAAAGCACTTTTGGTGGGAGGCGCGGGGGTCCGAGAATCGCATCGCATATTTCAAGAGCGACACTGCCCAAGAGGAAAATATTCGATTTCCAAAGTGCCCTAACAACATGAATACCATAAACGAATGGCTATTACGTTTTTGGACTAGTGAGGCTCGCCCAAGGTTCTTTTGCATTTATACCCGCAAGGGTTCTTTGCACATAACGAAAATAGACAACGAAAAGAGATATGTACAGTTTGGACCAATTGTCAAATGCTGTTCACATTAAAAATAACAAAAAAATATTCAGTGCCACGGTGCTTTTCAATGGTAATTGGAGTTAGGATGTAAAGGGTCCTTGTGCTTCTCATCACAAATTTCAGTTGCTCGTTTATAAACTAATGCACACGGCTAACCACCATTACAACTCAGATCGATTTCTCCTATCATCGCCACCTTCTGTCGTAATGTCTATCATGCCCACGATGCTTGGGAATATTTTGTTGCCTGGAACTATTATCCGGCATAACCTTCCATCCAGAATTTAATCCCGAGGTGTTTCTTCTTGGAATGTAGTCAGATGACCTCGAAGGACTATTCTCCGGACTCCAAGACTCAAAAGCCTCATCGCCCACAGATTCATTTTTCTCCCAAGGAGGACCCGATTGCATTCGAGTCTGCACAGGCCCTCCAAGCGAGGGACCATAATTATGTTGGTTAGCTCTAGATTGGGCATTTGAAGCTAAACCCCGGCCAGCCATCCATGGGTCATTCATTGGACCAACATTACCTGCCGATAATCTAGACAAGTACATGGGCTGAGGCTCACTCATTTGGGGTGGCTGCAGCCGAGACCTTATGGATACTGGCATTGGTGTCGGTGTCAGCGACAAGCCATGCAATGGAAATGCAGCTCGTCGTCTCTCTGGAGTATTCATTGCAAAAGATGTAGAAGGAATGGGTTCAGTTTCAACTCGCAATGGAGGCCCAGTTGCAGCTGAAGTTTTTGGTAAAATCATCAAGGCTGGTGTTTGTGCTATTGAAGAGTTGGCGGGGCGAATGTGAGTCTGGTGTACCAAAGGAACCTTGGAAAATTGTAGTTTTTCAGGTATTATGGTACTTGTTCGAGGCACAGGGAAAGGAGGCGTTGATGCTGGAACTTGTTGCAAGGGTAATGACATGCTGTCTTCCTGTTGCATAATTCTGATGTTAGTTGTTTGAATCTGAGGTTGTGCCAAGCTGGGCAACCAGCCCAAAGAGGGGATGGTGGTAGGCTCTCCATAATCGGGGCGGGCAACTCTACTATCAATTGAGCTTTGCTTTGAGAAAGGATTCTTGTCAGCTTCTGGTCTCCATCCACCCTGCAAATTTTATAAAAGGAGAGAAAAGTAAATTAAAACAGCTGAGTTAAAAGTCCAAGAGTAGAACTAATTATATTACCAAGGCAACAAAAACTTGAGATAGGACTCGCTAATTTCGTAACCAGTATACCACCTCTCATTACCATGCATAGCCACCCCCAAACTCCGAGAGATTCATTAATCACCGGTGAAATGGTTATTCAATGTAAGAATTAGAAGTTTTGGAATAACAGTAACTCATCAGATATTAGCCACATTATCCACAGGTATATAGCTGACTTTCCAAGATTGGGACTGACAAAAATCCGCAGTTGTATTCAGTCAACTTACTAGAGCCAGTTAATCACGGTTTTCCATCATTTCACTTGATTTATATTCAGACTTTGTTGTAGGTTGTGAATAGAATTCATTTATACGCCATGCCTCCCAATTTTAGATGACTATTTTACCCTTCTTAAATGCTATATAAGGAGAGCAAATAGCCCTGCGCCTATGAAAGTGGACAAGAGCTTAATATGTGGCAAAACTTGCAACAGACACGCACCGTTCCAGGGTTGCTCGAGGGAGTTGGAGAAGGAAGAGAAACTTCAACTTTCTTATTGACTTCACCAGGGCCATTTGAACCACCCAGTAAACCTGCCCCATCCTTCTTTATCATGTCAAGCAACTTCACAGTTTGCTCACTGGACAAATTGCCAGCTTGGCCAGAAGTCAATGCAAAAACTAAATCTGGATTTTTGAGGAGTACAGCAAGCAATTCCAGATCTGGTTCGGCCACACTGCCATTACCAGTCTGGGCCAAGGTGGATGCTGGTGCTGCAATTGTGTTCGCACTCTCATCATGGGAAACCTGTGTATCAGCATTATCCGTATCTGGTGGCTGTTCGATGGGAATTTCAAGGGTCAAGGAATCATCATAGTCCATTTCAAGGTCCCAAGGTTCCTTGGGGTTAGGTGGTATCTCCTGTACTGTCCGATAGGTGGTTTCCATCTCTCTACAGTTTCTGTTTTTCTGAATGTCTACTTCTTTGCTATTCTCCCCAGTGCCTACCCTCCAGAGATCGTTGAGTTTTATTTCTGCATAAATGAAAAGCATAAAAATCTGAAAGTCCATATTTTATTTTGCACCAAAAAAGATGAACAAAAGGAACCATAAAGCAAAGCACAATTGGAGGACAAAGCCAATATATAATTAATTGGTCTCCACATTAACGTCCACTTTGAACTTTTGGCTGATCAGGATGCAACTGAGGATATTATATTAAGGACGGGGCAGCTGTTTGATCTGGAATGGGGAAAAGGTAAAAAGGAAAAATGATTTAGTAGGGAATGGATATACGGTCAAGTCTCAGTCAGTCTGAGAATTGTCAATAACGAGCCCCTCTGAGCCTATCTGACAACACAGAAACAGCCCAAAGCTGAATAGTGACTCCGGTGATCAGCTACTGTTATTCAAGCAGGATTCTCTAGCCCAATGCTTTCTGCAATTTCAGATTCATGATCAATTAAAGCTCTGCTTAGTAGTTTCACGGCATGCATAGTAAAGATATGCTTTCTGGGTTGGAACCACCAAAGACAATCCTCAATTTAAGATAAAGGAACATGAGTCTCAGAAAATAATCTCCTCCATTTGGCACCTGAATCCAAGATACTGTATCCTGCTGTTGTGGATTAAGTTATTTGGCAAACACGCGGAAGTGCAGAGTTCCTCTTAAAGTTAGCCGCATTTCAATTAGAGCCCCCCATTTAAAATTGTAAGTGCATGGTAAACTTGGGAAAGAATCAAACATAGAAGTAAACAGAGTTACTTAAGACAATGTTATCTCAAACCATTGCCTAATCATACTAATAATGTTTCATGTGAATGCATGGTAAAAACAAGAAAAATTGGAAAAAAAAATACCACATGTCAGTTCCAAAAATCTTATTCACAAGAAGCAACATGACATTTTATTTTCCATGTATGCAATAATCAGCCTAATATCATGGAAACCAGTTAAAAATCAAGATTCCACAACAAGAAGCATAAAAGGTTTCATAAACACACTAAATTCAAACCTTTAATGCCTAGCTGGCAGGTCTGTAGCTATAAGCTATCCAATTGAACAGGATGATAAGTCAGGTGACAAAGGCAATCAAGCTCAAAATGCAGCTTAATGATGCAGACACAAGATTCAACCTTAAGGAATCATTATGTATGATGGACTGTCACCATGGACCCAAAATTATTAAACATGGGTGGGGTGGACATAAAAATGAAAAGTGGGCCTCGGAAATTGCCAGAACAGGGTATCCTGTAGCAAGGGATGTCCAACTTATCTACTTTAACCCAAGTATGCAGGGTAGGGACACAAATAAAACATCTAATATCTGTCCTTAAGCATGATAGCCAGGCAAGCTCCACCATGGTAAAACTAGCAGTGTATGAAATTATTTTGTGGTTCCTAAGTAACATCATAACAGCCTCTTTAACTTTGTTAATTGTGTCTCTGATATAAGCATTTTCTCATTTTAAGAAGACTTGATGACACTCATATTTTAAGCAAATAATAATAATAATAATAGTGATATGTGAGATCTAAAAAATTTTAAAGTAGGCTAAACAGCATCACTTTTAACAAAATTTCAAAGTAACTAACAAATGATGTCATATTCCCTCTTCTCACTCCTATATTCAAAACCCGATCTCGTTAGATTGCAGCTGCTATACAATAAAAGAACACCAAAACCCAAATAATTTCAACTTACCCCCCATGTTCAAACAAAACACAGCACCATCCTGCTTGAAGTCTACTTGAAAGAATAGAGCCCAAACTCCAGATTCTTCCCAACTAAGCTTTGAGGGGCCTTTCATCATGGTTGACTAAAATCAATTACCTAAAGGTCGAAAGAATAAGCTAGCTAAAGAGTAACATTAAATTTGTACTTCCAATTTTGCTTACAAGATCGTACTATCGATGATATCAAACATGTTCATGGCCTAATCCTGAGCTTTAAATTAATGAATTTTGACTTGAGCTAAAGCACTATAATATTATTTTGCATCAATGAATTTTGGCTTGAGCTAAAGCACTCCCATATTATTTTGCTCTCAGAATCCTAAATAAGCATGATGAACATGTTGTTCCAACACTGAAGAATTAGACTAGCAAAAGTCAGTGAATGCATGTAGATAAAAAGACGACAATAATCAATTTTAAGTTGCAAATAAAGCCTATCATCTTCTCTAATGACTAGTCAATACAAATCCTTCTTGGACAACAAATACTTTTCCATATTATAAATTAAAGATTGTATTTGCAGCCTTTATATATTTTACTATAATAATATTTGATTCACAAAAATTTCAACACTAATCAGCCTGATTCTAATTGGCAACAATGAAGGGAGAAATTTTGTAATGATGATTTCGATGAAGCTTGGAAGAGATACGAATACCTTGAGGAAGTAACATATAAGGGAATTAAAAAAGTCCACTTACACAGAAACCAATCTCCAAAATATTTCCTCATTCTTTTCCATATAAATAAATAAAAAAAAAAAAAACAGGACAGGTCAATGCAACTAGAGATCTAGATTAAAGGTTATAGCACAACTGCAGTTACCAAAAGCAATTACTCCTCCATGAAATATAACTATCACATATAACCCTATTACATAATATTCTGGGAACTTTCTAAAGTTGTCTTCACTCACTTGCCAAGAATGACAGCTATTTTATATTTCTGTGCTAGGATTTGTGGATGAGTTGAAGAGAATAAAAAGGAAACGCCAAAAGCAAATGTACCTGGCGCTTTCTTCCAGGGGATTTTGAGCTTCTCAAGTAACTCTGCTAAAGGCTCCTTAGCCATCACTTCCTGCTTTAAGTGTTCACTGTTTTTAGATATTTTTGAAAAAACAGTTGCAGGTTTCTTGATTTCCTCTTTCTTACGCTGAACAAGAATTTTTGATGCTGGAGAAAAATGGCTGGATGAAGTACTTGGAACTCTGCTAAGGCCTTCAGCCTTTACAATGTTACTGCTATTAGAAGAGGAACCATTTTTCCCATGCTTTCCCTGCATGTACAAGGCACGCATCTTTGCTTTTTGGATATCATCAGCAGACATTGGGCGACCCTGACTACTGGGTACTGCTTTTGTGGAGTGGGAGCTTCTGCCAGCTGTTCTCTGGCCTGGCTGTTCTACAAGCTGAACTTTTCTGCGTTCTCTTGTGTCTGTTAAAAGTTAAGGAATGCCTCTCAAGTTTGTCCATACAAATAAATGGTGTGACTATTGTAAATAACAAATTCATGTCTTTTGTCTTCAAAATGCAGTCATTTATCAGCAATTCCCAACAAACAGTATTAACTGGGAGCTCTAATTTTCAGTCAGCAGACCCAACTTTGATAAAATGGGTAATTTGGAAATCAGCGAAGGTAAGCAGATCAAAGGCAAATTACAGAATAATGGAATCAAAGTTCCCACTTGATAAGCACCGCATAGGAAAACAGATAGAAATGACAGAACTTTACTGGGCGGGGAAAACAATTATTATCTCATCACCAGTTCACCACATGGGTAACTGAACTTAAAGGGTAATAAGCAATATCTAGATTACTATTCCCATCTACATTAGTTATTGCACATATAGAAAGGAAAAATGAAAGAATAGATTTAAATTTTACCAGTGGCATCTCACTATGATTTTGTGGTAAAATTTCAGGTTAATCAAAATTGTCATCATCATTAACAATAAGCTTATATTGGTTCAATCCTGAGCACAGGCTCTAACTAAACTTTAAAAGGTGCAAGGCACATAGCCTCCTTCCAGTAACTAACTCTAACTTGCTGGCATAATTTAGTTGATAACATGGAAACAGCAAAACCAAATCAAAATCCATAGGATACGAGATGAAGATGCACCAAGGATGTGCTTTCTACTTGGGTCGTCTGCTGATGCTGGCAAGAGCTTTAATGCTTGTGAGGATTCCATTTTCCTAACAAAAGATTTATGCTCATTACCTTCTGTGCCCAAAATATCAAACCCAAAGAAAAGGGGAAATATTGCAGCATTGAATGAGAATGACACCCAGAAAAATAAATAAATACCGGATGTTTTCTGAACTTTCCACTGAGAGAGCAAGGTCTTCTTCCTGAATTGCAATAAAAACCATTAGTAGCAATAATATAACTCCATTGCAAGTGCATACCTGATTTTGTGCAGAACTTACAGGAGTACAACTGTTGGACTGCCACAATTCATCACCCATGATAGCATTGATGCTGCACCCAGTTTGAGTTGAAAAATTAGACTAATTGAGCAATTATTATAGACATAGGAGGTGAAGTGAGACTTGCCTCTGCTTTAGTATCATCTCCTGTGCATCAGTAGAAGATCTCAAGCCATTGGGCCCTTTAATAGCTTGACTTCGTGCAAATATCTTGCTCCATCTTGATAACAAGACCTTTGCCCTGTTTGATATGTCTGATCTTCAAATCAGATAAATGAGATTCAAAATTACCGTGAAGGAAATACAAAAGTACAGCTAAAGCACAAAGATGTACCTCAAAATAGAAACCAGAACTATAAAGTTCACCAGAACAAAAGGAAATCAGTTACAAAAACGATAATCAACAGGTTATAACACATGCAGATGTTCTAACTTCCATAATGGTTCTCATTGTCGTACAGCTATATTTAGATTTTCCACAATCAGAAAGGATCAGACGAGGCATCATTGCATAGGTATTCAAAACCAATAATAACAACAACAACAACAGACATCAAGAAACACAACAAAAATTTTCATTTTGAAAGCAACCTAAACCAGTTTAAACATGTCCTTTGTAATCCATATTAAGATAAACCCTTTGCACTGCACAAAAGTTCTGTTTAGGCGATGAGAACAAACAGCAAAAATAACAAATGGAAGAAATTAAAGAATAAGGACTGCTATAAGACATACTCACGAGAAAATGAGAAAAAAAAGTGAAAAAGCAATAAAAGCAGACAAAAGTCTCCAAACAAAAGCACACCTGATGACCTGTAAGAACGCAGCCTACTGATACTGTGGAGAATGGCTGAAATATGTTCAGGAAGAGCTTTATGAAGAGGCAAATGACAAAGGACCTGCAAGCAGATAATGATCTTAGCAAGGAACAAGCAAAGATAGTAACAAGCAAGATGCCAGAAAGTTGCATCTACCTTGAGGATGACAATAAGGACACTCGTTTGCTCTTCAGCTGCTACTTCACTTAACCAAGTTGCCAAAATCATCACACCACCTTTACTTAAAAACCTACAACATAAATGAAAACTCAGTAAATAGAGATGACAGAAAAATACAGTGGCTTGCTGATTTTCTTGAGTGAATTAAAGGAATTACCAATCCAAAACAGTTGGGTTTTGTATTTGCAAGATCCACTCCATTAGTTTCACCTGCCCAGAAAATGTTTCTTCTTTCCGAAGTGAACCAAAAATATTTTCAACAAAATGCTTCTCTAAGTCATCTAAGCCAGGCAATAAATCATCCTCTAATAAGCCAGACGATGCCTCTCCAATGCTGGAAGGACCAACAGAGTCTAACAGAACTGGGGCAGCACCTACAGAAATCAAAGGGATAGTACTGGGAACAACAGAGTTTAAGGACTCTGGATCAGCACCAAAAGAGTTCAATGGAACCAGATTACTAGGTATCATCACATCAGAACTAGTTGGGACCCCCTGATGAAGTTCTTCGCATGAATTATCTATAATTGTCTTCTCCCTTGATAGCCGAACTAATTTCCTGACTCTAGAACGTTGGCCGGTAAAAAATTCCCGAACCTACATATTGTGATTCAATATGGCCCAAAAAAAAAACCAAAGTAAGCATTTATTTAAATGAAAAATTACGGCCAAAACAAAGAAAGATTCAAAAAATAAATACTAGCAGCACAGATGAAAAAGTGACCCACATATCCCTCCATACAAAAGAAATCAAATCAATCTCAAGATATGTAAAGGAACATGGGAAAAAACTCGTTATAAAACTTTAAACAGCCAAAAGAAACAAACTAAGAGATGAAATATGTTATGGGAAGTAAAAGAGAAGAAACACCTGTGTGACTGTAACACCAAATTGAGCGCTAATCTCACGTGATTCCTTCTTACTAATTGCATCTTTTATGGAAAAAATTGCTTGCATATACTTTACAGCCTTAGTATTTAACAAATCTCTCGGCCTTTTTCCTGCCAAAATGACAACACGTAAAGACATCACCCAAAAGCACAAGATATGCAGAATACTATTGAGACTAAAGCAGATAAAGAAGGCCAGAACAAAGAGAGATCACTTGAAATTCACTCTATTAGTCCTAAAGAAGAAATAATCATACACCAAAAGCAATAAACATGCAGGTAACGACTCTTTGCCCATTTAATCCATGTGCTATCAGATGGTCATTCTTAGGGTCATTACGTGGACACTCTCACAGATTAAAAAGAAAATGTTACTCATCCAACAGTTGGCTGCATAAAATTTCTTATTCCAGTCAGCTCTAACTAAAAAGGATGACTACAAGCCTAATCCCAGTTAAAATCACAGAAAGGCAAGGCACAGAAATACACAGGACAAATGAACAAAACCATACTTGAAATATCTGAAAGCAAAACATCCAAACTTACCAATATTTATTGATAAGGCTCCAGCTGCCTGCAAATGATTCAGAAGAATACTATTAGATAATGTGAATTGGGGAAGTGGGAGGAGGAAGAAAGTTCAGTACATATAGAGACTACTAATGTTTAGTATAGAAACCAAAAATAAATAATAAATGCTCACAAATGTGCTACAGTCTACTAATGATTAAGGTAAGTATAGAAAAACGATACTATAAATCAAATAAGAATAAAGAAAGAGAATTTCTTTAAAAATACTAACGAAGCTCCAGAAACAGAGCAAACCTTCTCATAACGTATGCAACAATGATATTAGATCCTACATACAGCCCTAGCTAACAGGGTTTACCTAATAGCGTTCCTCCAGAACCAAAACTCTCCCTCAGACACACAAATGTCACCAGAAAAAAGCTTATCTAACTTTGCAATGAAAAGAAATTCTGTTCATTCCAGGCTTTTTTTTCTCTGTCTCCATTCCATGGAAAAATTATGGAGATCGATTTTAATTCAGCAACGAACATAAATGGGCATTCTTTTAGCGCAAACCAAGATTGACAGTCTTTCAAAGAATGTGAACAAAACCCCAAAAAAAGCAAAAAAAAAAAAAAAAAAGAAGCTGGCAAACAACCAAAATTGTCAAGCAGAGAAAAGCTTGACACTTCCACAAGCTGCACATAAGCTCGGGAGAATCTTAAAATTCGAATTCAAAAGAAAAGAGAAGAAAAAAAGAACAGTATCCCCTACCATCTCTTGAGAAAGAGGATTGACACCCGTGAGTTTGCATTGAGTGACGACGATACTCTGGAGTTGATCGATCTGGCTGTGGAAAAGCTCTTTTTGCTGATCCAAAAGCGTTTGAAACAACTCCACGTTCGCCCCAATCTCTATCTCCTCCAAGTTCACTTTCACCGCCTCCATTATCGAACGCGAAGATTGGAATCTCGAGCCTCGATTTACCAGAACAACGCATTACAGTCGAATATTAAAAATAAAAAAAAAGGTGGGGGGGGGGGGAATTTGATATAGTTTCGAAACCGAAAAAAAAAAAAAAGAGAAAGGCCAAAACCAAAATCAATTAGAAACAAAACAAAAAAAAAAAAAAGAATAATAACAAAGTGAGGAATGGGATTAGGGTTTCCAAGTCAAGTTAAAAATGCTTTGGGTGGGCATACAAACGGGGACAGGTGAGTGATGCTCGTTTACTTTTCCTTTTTATTGTTTCACCTACTTTTTTAAGCGATTTGTACTTTGAATTTCAAAATCAAGCAAAGACAATTCTTTATTGAATTCCTAAAAAAAACAAAACAAAATTCTCCAATGTACCAAAAATATATTATTAACCCCAAAAAATGTAGAATATGGATCTACTTCGGCCATATGGATACGGTAACAGATCTCTTGTATTTCGCGGAACATAAGAGATTCAAGATAATATGTGATAATGTTCAAAGAGAAATCTTTTAGAGACGGCTAAATATTTTTATACTACATTCTGACCATTTTTATAAATAATATTTTACCTAACATATAAAAAAATCATAAAAAAAATCTTATATTTCACAAAAAGCTATTAGTATAATATAAAACACTTTCTATGTTATGTTGTATAAAATAAAAACATTGTGCCCATGAAAATAACAAGGAACATATCCAAGCAGTAGATAGAAACTATTGAACATGAGGCCAGATGGAATGAAAATGATTTTCTTTCCTCAATAACTTTTCTTTCTTTTTTCTAATTTCTGTGATAATGGGTATGGAAGCAAGAAAAGTGTCAAGTTTTGTTCATTGCAGTAAATGCCGATTGCCGAAAAGAAATCAGTGACACAAACCTTTTCACTTTTTATTCTTTTTTTTGGGGTTTTTTTTTCCGTGGGGGAGGGGGGGTTGGGAACAGAGGGCATCTGGGTTCTGGGGCACACGATCTTATCATAAGTTAGTTGTGAATACAACAATTGATATGAACAACCCTGCACAACAGCAATCAGGAAGCAGTAGTAAAATGGCAAAATTGAGAACTACAAACTCCACAAAGAACCCTGCCTAACTACGATTGCAACTAATCCACCCAGTAGGAAATAAAAGGCAAAATTACAACTCAGATGAAACTCAATCCAATTCAAACTCAAAAGCCATAGCCCGCCGGAGGCTTGCAAATCATCAGGAATGAAATTGGCGACACAGGCGTTCAGCAAAGGGATGTCCATCAGGCTGCTAGCACAGTACCTTTCTTCGTAATCAAGAATCAGAATAGCAATAGGATGACAAATAAGTTTTCTCCCACTTGCTTTAGCCTGGGAAGTGAACCACCAGGAAGAAAATACAAGATTGCAGCTGCATGTTCCAATCAAATCTGGTGAGAATCCAGGAAAAGGTAGCTTCACCTGTTAAATTTGCATCTGCCATCTGATGGTACAATATCACCCCTCTCTCCCACCGGAAGGAAATAGCTACAGGTTTCCTAATCCCCCAGAATAACTGATTTTTACGTATACACCATAGCCACTGTCAAATAGAGAAGAAGACAAAAATTAATATATGGCAAATTAGTAATCCATTCAGCCAAAGTTTTACATTTAATGATATGCTTCGAACCTTAAAACAAGAATAGTCAGAAGATCTCACTAGCCACTTAATTATTTTCCTGCTATAGAAAACACTAACAAATTTTTCCTACTCGCCAGTATCAACAACAGAGAAAAATCATCCCAACTGCAATTATGAAGGTAACCTGCAGGAGTGTGTAACAAAATAAAATTCAAATTAGAGAAGAAACTGAAAGAATATCTTGATAATTAAGTAAGAAATGAAGAAAAAAAGTAGTTTGAAATGCTATGGTAGGCAACCTGAGACCTATCATGTAGAGCTGAGATCATTTTTACAGTGCATGTTTTTTGCAGTTTCCTTCAATGTCTGCAAACGGATGTATGATACACAAAGAGGACACCAAACCAGTAGTCCATCTCGAAAACACAACTGCTGGTAAGAATATGCACACTTCGAGTTTTAAGAATCTAGAAACCACCAAAGATCTGTAATCAGGGCCTCCATCTTTATTTATTTATTTCTTCGAACACAATCCCATTGGAACATGAAACGGTCTATTTTACATTCTCCAGTTGTTTCTGCACAAATATTGAGAACCCACATTTCTTCAATACCAAGCCTTGAATGGAATTAACAGGGGTCCTTGCAGCTGAAGTATGGTAAATATATACACTTGGATGTCCAAATCTGTTTTGTGTAACACACTTGTACCCCAGGCACTGAGTTGGTGACAATGGGTCCCCAACAGAACCATTATCGCAAAGATCTGGGCCACCCTTCCTTTACATTCCTAGAGGTTTGAACCAACCAAAAAGATAGTTACTCCCAGGGTTACCTCATTTTACATAACCTGACTCTATCAGTTTATAGCTTCGATTGCCAATCTTACAAGATGTAGCAATCCCTCTACATCTTGGAAATTAAAATCAAGAGCTGTTTTAATGGAAGCAATACTCTCTTGACCCTGGGCTTCTCCTAAACATAAATTTGCAGCTGCAAAAGCTATCTGTGATTTTCTTGAGGCTTCCATCGCAGAATTCACTTCCTGTGCCTGAAACAAAGCCACTGTTTAGATGTTGGAGTTAAAGTGACAAGTGGAGTACTAAATACTGTGAGATATAAAGAGTTTTCTGAGTTGCTTCAGCATAATATTATGCTGCTAACAAGTGTCAATGAATGGCACATACAAGTGACATTCAAATTTTGAAAGGGAAATATAAATTAATTTCAGACTCCAACATCACATCACATTCTCAAAACATTAATGCATTTTTATCTCCATTGAAACATAGTCCTTATCATAATATTGTCATGCTTAAGCCCAGGACCCCTGAAAATATTTCCATAATAAACAAATTGAAGCTTTCATACCAAATAGGACTATACTTACAAAACTGAGCAATCGCGCAAAGGCTGGACGATTTCTTGCAGTAATGATATGGCTTCCGCTCAGCTGAGGGGAGCCAACACCTTTGGCTAGGGGAACCTTTTCCACTGAAGTTGGGTGGTTCAAGTTGTCAATATCAGAGGCAGAGGATGAAGGTGACTCACCTAATTATGTTGTAAAACAAAGATGACACCACATTAATTTCCCTAGATCCAGGTGGATTGCCCCATTTATAAGTTAGCCAAGGTCAAAGTGAAAGAGAGATTGTTTGGAAAACAAAGATGAAAATCTTGGCATCAACATGTAAAAGCACACAGTCATTATACTGATATATGACAATTTTTCTTCACATAGGAATGGTCAATCTGTGCTTATCCCAAGTGCAAACTAAATAGCCATGATACCCTAGAGAAGCTGGCTGGGCTATCAAACAATCACTTCTTGCCATGGAATATAGAAAAGTATGAGTCAAAATATTTCATGTATCATACAAAGCATACCACAATTTCATTCACCACTCAGTAAAGTCCAGATGCAGCAACAAGTGGAAAAGGATAATTACTTCAATTCTTTTGGTGAAATCTAAATGTTTAAAGATTATCTATGATTGGGGTAGAACACCACTGACTTGCATGAGAGCCAAATAATACAATTAGAGTTAAAGCCCAAATCATGCCTAGGATCATGAGTTTCCTAGCAGACAACTTGATGGACCAAAACACCAGGACTTAAGCAAAGACATAAGTGCTGGTCCATATTCTCTTTCCCACTTTCTTTCCTTCCATAGAAAAAAGGATTAAAGCACTGAAAGTTAATATAAGCGAACAAATGGGCTTTTTTCATTTTTTGAAGGGTAAGTCTCAGTATAATACTCTATTGTGATCCAAAGGTCACAAGTTCAAGTCACCAAAACGACCTCTACTTAAAAAAGCAGGGTAAATTTGTGTTTATCTGACTTTCCCTAGACCCCACAATGTAGAAGTCTCATGCGCTAAGACACCATTTTTAAAGTAGGCACTGTTTTCCCTTCAAACAGTGGGCAAATATGACTAGGCCTTTGTTTTCTTTAAACAAGGCATGAATAGTATTTAGATCTCAACAGTACTAAGAAGTAGTGCTCATGTTGTCACCTGGTCAATTTATATGGAAAAACATGTAAAGATGAAGCTTGGATCAATTTGCAAACAGAATTATATTTACACAACCAAAAAAGTTTGATAGCATGGCTTTTTCAAACAACCTGGGGGAATCATTTGTAAAGCCGCCTGCAACTCGTTCCGATCCCTATTGGCATTGGCATAGGAGGAATAAATTACCCTCATGTGTGCCACCTCCGTGCATTTATAGGCCAGAGCTGCAGTTGCCATGTCTTTTAGCTTCTCATATTCGCGAGCACAGAACCTAAGATAGAAGCAAGATAGATTTAAAAGCCAATTATATCCAATTGGAAAAGTTTCCATCCCCGCAGGATGCACAAGAAAGATATCAGAATATCTAGAAGTGTCTGATTTGCTTCATAAGGAGCCAAAGAACAGATGAAGAAGAGCAGAGAACAAAGCCTAAAGCCAAAGTTCATTTTATGTGCATGACAAAATGTTGCTCTAAGCAACACTAATAATAAGATATTGGAATACACAAACATTTAATCTATGGCCTTCTAATTCTGAGATGCCAATTAAATGACAGACCTAATGGTGCAAAAAACTTCACAACTTGAGAAAAATAATCTAACTGTAGCACTAATACTTAGTGCTTACATGGCTACATAAGATAAGACTAACCAAACACAGCAATCAGAAGACACAAACAAACCAGTCAAATGGAATAGCACAATACCACAATTGATGATTCGGAAAACAATGACATGGAGGCAACATCTAATCTTCATGCCATAAACAAGTGCCCTCTTTAAGCTTTAAATTTCAACTTACTCGCAGAGTTTTGCTGTGCTGCCGTAAATCTGAATTGATTGAACAGATTCTCCAGGTTTGGAACTCTCAAGGTTGCAGCTTTCCATCAGGGCTGCTCCATGAAGAAATTTAAGGGCTGCCTCAAAATAAAGCCTTGTACTCTCAAGATGTGATCCAGAGTTCTTCAAATGATTGTCAAAATTGAGCAGAGTTAGCCATAAATAAAACCAACAGGTTTCAACTACAATACATACCAATACGGTTGAGGGTAACAACCTTAATACGGTCAGCCATGTGTTTCAGACTTTTAGCTTCTTTTAGGGCACTATTTGCAGCCTGACTGGAGGAATCCCTCTTGACTGGACTTGAGGCATCAAGATCTCTGATTTTATGTCCATTAGACATTGAGCTTTTTGAACTGTTGTGAGGAATCCCATTTGGTAACACAGCCTTCCGAATTTGTTTTGGCACTTTTGATTCACTATCAGCATTTAATTTATCACCAGCCAAAATATTCGATCCATTTCCTTTTTGAGACTCAGAGACTGGTTGAGGGTGGGGATCCAGTGCCTTATTTTGGGCTCCTCCAGAGGAAGCCAATAGCACCAACTTCCCCTTCCCAGAGACCATCTCAACATCTGGCAGCTTGTTTGTGTAATGGCAATAAACAGCACCCACTTTAACATCTATGCCACTGTGCTCTCCAGAATCTGTCTGACTCTCTCTTCTGCCAGTATCTGTTGTCATTAGCCCTGCAGGATGCCTCATGTTAACATGTCCATTATCATCACAATGCTTCATTACAGTCTTTTCTTTGATGTTTTTTCCATCCACTAGCTTCACTTCATAAGGTAGCTCTTGCTCATCAATAGAATTAGAAAACCTAGTCTTACTGTTGTCACACTGAGGGTTGAAATTCCCATTCTCCTTTGGATGAGAAGAAGATACCTTTCCTGGCTTCCTAGGACGAGAACCATTTGCATGACAGTGACTTTCATTTTGTCTTTCATCACCAAGGTACCGAACAGGAGATGTTGCTTTACTATGATATTGAGTGACTTGGGCTGAATAATCTGGACCACCATCAGCACGGTGGAGATTGATATCTCTAGAAGGTGAGATCTGTACTTTCGCTTGACCACCAGATACACGGCTCAAGTCCTTCTCCTGAAAATCAAGTAAAGGGGATTCAAGGGACCCTTGATGAGCAACATCAATTGTTTTTAACTTCCTCACGGTCCCAGATTGATTGCTCCGACCATCATCTTCACCTGCTGAGCATCTTCTCAGACTACCTTCAGCTATAAAACCAGCTTCAGATTCATCTTTCTCAATGGTGCCCTTTCTTGCAGATGTAAGCTTATCTGGTTTTGAAACTTTCATAGGTAATGATGAAACAGATTCTACCGGTGAGCCTTTCACATCATGGAAATTGGCTTTGGTTTTATGGGAACCAGAAACCTTAGAAGAGCTAGAAGTTGCTGCCACAGAGGGATGCACAGATCCAAAATCCCTTCTTGAAGAATCTACGCCCTCCAGGCTCCAATGTGACACAGTGCTCCCCGGGTCTTGCCCCAGTTGCTTGTTTTTTCCAAGGCTACCTTTTTTACCAGTTCTACTGTTGCCTTTACTAGTGCTGGACTCCCTGCCTTCAGACCTGGATAACCTGGCCTTCTTTTTTGTTTGATCACTCTCACTGAACTCTTCCTTCGCCAATATCCTGCTGTCCTGGAGCTTCTGTCCTGTGTTTGCCGTGGAACCTAAATAAATGCCAGTATCATGACTTTCCTTCATTTTCCTCTTTTTTGTACTATCTCTGGTATCACAGTTCCCACTATCCATGCTCCCATCATCTAAGGCCTGAAATTTGTCCCTTGTTTTTCTGTCAGAAACTTGTGGCTGATCCTTTTGGCCATACTTTGAGTCCTTAGAAGTGTGGCCACTGTATTGAGGCAAATTCTTCTCCAGTGACGTGGCAGGAAAACCACCCAGACTTCGACCATCAATGGCCCCAACATGATCAAACTCTCCTCCCAAATCCTCAGTCCGCAATTTCTTGGAGGCTCTTAAACGATCTTTATCACGATCCTTCTTGCCTTTCATTTTTGATCGCTTAACATTACCTGTGCATACAATTCATCAATGAAATAAATCTCATACACTGGTAGAGGAAATTTAACAACCTCAAAATTGAACCACTTAAAATGCAATACCTCCAACAGAGCAGGTGCCAAGTACTTTGTGCTTATGACTCTGCTTCTCCACAGCTAGCACACCAGACGTGCTCAGTTTAGGAAAGTCAGTCTGTTTATCAGTAGGGGACTGATTCATGTCACTTGGTATTCCATTTGCCACTGGTGCTTGACAGTTCTTTCTCACAGAGTTGGACAAATGCACAGAACCATCTTTTTGCATTGCATTTGATGATTCTCTTAAACTAAGGTTTTTCTTTGCACCAGTAGACACATCTGTCTCAATATTTTGGAAGTTCTGGTCAAGGTGAATTCCAGCCAGGGTTACTTTTGAAGCAACCACACCAGGGTTACTTTGCAGAATGGTTTGACTCTCTGGAGCAGGGACTTGGTATGATGCAATAAGCGCATTTGTTGTTTCTTCCTCACTAAAACTACATCGATTCATATAAGGCCTAAAGTATCAACAACAAAGCCATGAGAACTCTCAGAAATAAAAGGCACCAAAACAAATGAATTTTTCTGTCCATGTTTTATAAATGTTCATAAACAAAAGTATGAAATTTAAGAGGAACTAGATTGAACTTACAGCCAGTCAAGCATGCTACACACCCACTTTTCTGGTAGGTCATTAGGATTTTTACCAATGGGTAAAAGCCGCCAGGTCTGGCACTTGTCACAACAGACCCAATTATCTTTTATCAAGACAGGAACT
Organism: Ceriops zippeliana; assembly: GCA_037897445.1. Classification (NCBI taxonomy): domain Eukaryota; kingdom Viridiplantae; phylum Streptophyta; class Magnoliopsida; order Malpighiales; family Rhizophoraceae; genus Ceriops; species Ceriops zippeliana. The sequence continues at coordinate 4,419,260 of JBAPLH010000058.1, forward strand.
GTTGCTGAAGGTGCAGCATCTAATGTGTGCCCATTTCCCAGGTGGAGAGCACCACTTGGAGCTGTGTCAGGATATGCCTGAGATGTTGAAAGCTTGTGAATTTGCTTACTACTGGAACTTCCCTTTAGCATGTCAGTTCCATGTGTGCTCCTCTCAACTGCATTAGAGTCCTTCAACCTATCCCTATAGCCTGTTTCTGGAGGACTTATCTGGTTCTCCTCTTGGTCTGGCTCTATGTCCCCAAAAAATTCTCTGTACTTATTGCTGGATTTTCCAATATTCTTTTGTGATTTTAAGTCTCCTATCCCTCCATTAGCTGCATACTTGTTTACATGGGTGCTCTTCTCGCTTTTTGGTACCAAGGAAGGATCAAACTCCAAGCTCTCTTTAGGTATTCCTGAAACCACATCATGACTTTGACTCCCTTTAATTTTCTTTTTCCCCTCAAAAAAAGAAGACTCTTTCCCAGAATGTGATTTTATAACTTCTTGCTCAAAGGATTTAACTTTCTGAGCAGCCTTCTGCTTGGGATGATCTTTTGATTCAGTTTTTGGAGTCTTCCTTCCTCCTGAAACTTCTAAGTCAATTTTGATAGATTCATCAGGTTTTTCCCCTCCGCAATGGCCATCTTTTCGTGGATAGACTGAAGCACTATTAATGGAAGTATCTTTTTTATCTGCCCAAACCTTTCTGACTGATGTGTCATTTTGATTATCCGTACAGAAACCATCTTGAGTCATCATAGGTGCCTCTGATTCTTCCTTTGATATGTCAGAGAAACCTTTTTCCCCCAACACAGCTTTTTGCAAATCTTTGGATACAATGGGCAAGCTACCTGAACCTCTTGACTTATCAACAACAGAACAGGAATTTGACAGAAGTGGAAGCTTCAAGGCTTTGGACACAAGCTCTTCACAAGCGGAAGTGTCAAAATCTCTCTCTTTGTTAGAAATGGCATCAATATTGCTCTCCCTCTTATTTTCACTCTGTAATTCTGATGAAATTTCATTTACCTGTATTGGCTTTATTTTCTTATCCCCTAAAATTTTCATACGACCCTTCACAACATCAGATCCATTCACTAAAGTGACAGGTCGACCTGGGCCAACATTTGAGGTAGGCAAGGAACCATTGTCATCAATAACCTTTTCCTTTTCTGTTAGGTGAATGAGTTCTTTGGGAAGAGGTGATAGCAATTGAACACCATGTGCTGGTAAAGAAGTCATTATCTGCTCCAAAACAAAATCAAAAGCGAAAATGCCTGATCACCTGTGACAAGCTATGGAAAAGAAAATCAAAGATGGCAAAGTTCTAGTGAGATGATTCACCTGAATAATTTGACCAGGAGATTCAAATGAAGTTTCTTGGGGTTCATGGGACATCCCTACGCTTTCTGAGGGGCTATCATCCAGTGACGAAGATGGTGAGATCAAGGCCGAGACCACTATAAATTGCAGCATTTTTTCGTGTCAACAAGTTATCAGAACCCACTTTGATTCGAACTTTCAACATCTTTGGGTCTATTAAATTAGCAGGCATCTTGTTTTTGGATTCATGACTAGGAGCAAGTTCCTCAGCCATACAATTGGACCGCATGTGTGAATCTTTTCTGACCAAATCAATCAAAGAGGATGACACTTTTGATACAGGAAGTGACATGGCATTTGAAAGAGCAGGTTCATGTCTGGCTGAATGAGGTGCAGTTGAGGAAGATGCATAGCTAACATGGCCTCCCTATCAAAAAGTACAGTGCTAAAATGAGATAGAAATTCCCAAATCGACCAAGACAGCAAGATCTAGTAGAAGATTTCTCTTTCACACTAACCAAAAAAAATTTGCTGCTAATATGCCTAACATTGAATATATTGTATAGAGACACCTCTGTTTACTTATATATATTTAGATACCTCAGTCTGCATATTGCTTGGCGATCGAGAAGAACCATAGTGCTGGGACCCCTGGGGAGTCCGCTGGTGAGACCAAACAGGAGACCGCTGATAAGCAGGTAAAAAAGAACCATAACCACCAAACATAGCTCCTGCAAATATTTAAAGGTCCTAAGGTAACAAATATAGGAAAAGGCTCCAGTGCAATATTAGCTGCTCAGGCAATGACAACCACAACTGCATTCTGTTTTTGACTTACCCAAATTCTCCGCTGAAACTCCACCTTCAAAGCCTTTTTGAAAGTGTCCTAAGACATCTTGGAGTTTCTCATCCTTCAAATTAAAAGTTAAAGAAAGGTTTGAAAAAAAACCCCCAGTTCTGTGTGATGAAGAAGTACTAAGCATATAAAACAGGATACAAACCGATGACAAAAATAACCACTGACAAACTGTTGGTGGAAGAATGCATCTATTGCTATTTACCATGCCATATACCTAGCTACTATAATTCCCAAAACCAATTAAGTATAAGATCCTAACATAAACAAAGTACAAATATCCAAGTTATAGAGTTATATGAGCGCATTCAAAATCCCTCAATCAAATTTCTTCAGGCACAAACAAAAAGCCAAGGGAGCAAAAATAAAGGTGAAAACTTGGAATTTGTTATCATTCTAGACATAAACACTAATAAAGGGGTCAAAGACACTGTGTAAAAGAAACCTCAAATGTTGGGCACTAATTGCAACTATTTTATAATTGCCATTTGTGGGGATGGGGGGAACGTCCTCATTGAACACTAATCTCTTGATAACTTAATTCTGGATCAGTATTTTTTAATCTGAACAATCCAGCTAAGGTCTCATATCCTGAAGATAATCAGCGACCCAAATTCAGTCTCTTTAGCTATCCATTTGGCAAACCAAAGAAGAACCTAAAACCATCCTTACGCTACTATAGCTACCAAAACTCATTTGGAACCATAGCATCCTTTCTCATATATCTTTCCTTCAGACAGGCAATCACGTACTAGCTGAAAAGCAGTGATCCTCCCTATAACTACAAACAATCAAAGCTAACACTAAGAATTCCATTAATATTCCTACCTCGGATCTATAGGATACCATCAAAACACAAAAAGACAAAAGTCAACACATGACATCTAGCACCGCCACCATCAAACTTCCACAGAAAAATTATCGTCCAGCATAATTTGAGCAAAGCCAAAGTTTGAAAAACAAGAAAAATAAAAAGCTTACTATGTAAGAAAGAGCATCAGGATCCACGCTCGTATGGTAACCATCATTGTCGTCGTCGCCCTCGTCGTCGTCGTCGTCGTTGTTGTTGATGTTGTTGTTATGGAAAGAGCAAGCCTCCCCCTCTTCAAGTTCAGTTTCCTCCATCTCTCTCCCACCAACAAACCCTAACCCTAGCTCCTCTCTCGCATTTCTTCTTCTTCCCAAAGAAATCATTTGAAATATATATAATTTGTAAGAAAAATCAAACCCAAAAGCTCCTCCTTAGGCCTTTTCTTCCACAAATCCAAACAAGAAACTGAACCCGACCCATTTACCAGAATCGAAAACCCATGAAAATCCCCCAAAGGATTCACAAAGTAACGATCAAAAACCCGACGATCAAAACACAATCCCAATCGGTACCGGATAATTAGATATGCCTAAATTCCCAGAAGAAAAGCAATTTACAAAAAGATCCTTAACAAAAATTTTATTTTTATGGTAGGACGTAAAAGCTTTTTGGGGTTGCTTCGTGTGCGATCCCTATAGCTGGAAATCAATTAGCAGAGAGCCTCTCTCTCTCTCTCTCTCTTGTTTTCGGTGTACAGAGAGCAGCCGCGTTTTTTTTTTCCGTTTTTTTTTTATTCTTTGTTTTTACTCTTATTTATTTTTATTTTTTGTCTTTGAAATCTAACCACGACGTCGGAATATTATTTATCCTTTTACATTTTGACCCCTTCAATTCTTAATTTGCATTTTTCAGCACTAGCCTTGTCTGAAAGATATGTGGACAGTGGAAATACCAGGCCCACTTTTTGCGCGTGCACGTCACGCTTCTACCTTATTTCATCCCCTTTCAATTTTTTTGTCTTTTTTGCATGGCTAAAATATGACAATAAATGATAGAAATTGAAATGATCAAGAAATATAAAATCATTTTAACATTAAAATCTTTTCATTAATAAATTACTAATTTTTAGTTTTAAAGTATATTTTTATATTTAAAATATTTTCAATTTTTATACATATTATTTAAAAATAAATTATATTTATTGTTTAAATTTACATATAATTTTAAATTTTTAAATTAAATAATTATTTAATTAAATTTTAAAAAAATTCAAATCCCATACTTTACATGATAAATAAAATATATGTTTGTTAAAGTATTTGCAAATTTTTTTTTATTAAAAAATGTTTAAAACTCACACGTGTACTTTTTTATTATAATTATTAATATGCTAATCGTTCATGTATTATCCTATTCAATACAAAAAAAAAAAACATGTGATTATTTTGATATAAGAGAATATTTATTCATTTATTTAAGCAAACAGTAGTAAAGCGGTAATATGTGTCCGTCCATCCAATAAAAATATATAGAAAATAAAACACACGAACGAACGAGGGTGTCGGTTCAAAGGTCAGCAGACAGCGCGCGTGACGACAATTCTTCCAAAAGGAGGTTGATTTGATTCACCGTGACGGTAATCGAAAGACGTTGAATTGTGCTCAGCATCGAAGTCTTTGGTGTTATTGAAATCTTTCCAAACGCTTATCTGGGTTTTTTCTTTTCTTTTTTGGATATTTCCTGGGGCCAATCGTGTACGAGTTTAGAAATTAGACCAAGTCGAGGTGAAATTTCACCGCTGTGTCCAATTGGGTTAGGCGACAAAAACGGACTCTCAATTGGTTGACCCAAACGCGCCTTTCCTTGACCAAATTCCCTTCCTTGGTGCTTTTGGTGGATCAGGTGATGGGGGCGGCAGGGCAGGGGGAGGAGGGTGCGGCCAATGCAAAATTAATTCCTTTTTGGTTTTTTCATTTTTGGGGATATTTTCGTGGACTTCAACTGTAAAATTTGTCTTGTACAGTCTTAGCTTTGCATTCCCCCTTTTGCCATCCCATATTTTTGTACTAACCTCCATGGTCTATGGTCCTTCGCTTCTGAAATTGCAAGAATTTTATTGTTTTACCGTCGAGTAACGTCGCGTACCCAATTTATACAGGTTGTTAGATTAAATTTATTAAAAAATTTAAGCAAACTCAAATTTAACTAAATTTATTTTCTTTCGTTTGACTGAATTACTTACTCACTCTTCCTTCGGGCCCTTTGGGGGTTGTGGGGGGGGGGGTGGGGTGGTAGTCAAGGATTCAAGCTTGATTACTTTTCAAGATTGAAACTTCGATAAGCAAAATTTGAGCCTGTTTGCTTTGCTTAAAGCGACGAAAAAAAATTTTTGTCTGGTTCCAAAATGGAGTTTGGTGAAAGGGAGTCATAAAAAGATGTTGGCAAGTGGCCTGACCTCAGTAGACACCCAAGATTGAACCTTATCTACAATTATATATTTCCAAGAAAAGAAAGGGGAAAAAAAAAAAAAAAAGAAGACGTGGGGATTAGAGAAAAGCCCGTTCAGCCAAACCCAGCATAATGTAATGGTTGAAGGGTGGCTTTTAATATTTTCCTTTTTGTAGGCTTTGTAATTATTATTTATTAGTAGTACTTTGTCTTAATCTTGAACGATGAAGGGGCCTCCTTTTTTATTTTTTATTTTTTTTTTCTAACCATATAGTTGTCGCCATTATTGAAGGCAGCAACGAAGCTGCGTCCGCTTGCGGGGGTGCGTTTTTTGCATTAAAATTATGCATATATTTATACGTTTGAGATTACTAATTTTAATCTGCTTAGCAACCATATTGTAGGAATGACCATGTTTCGATTCAATTTCATTTCAAACAAAGGAGGCGTTTTCGTTTTTCTTTTTTCTTTGAAATTTATTAAAATGAAATCAATTTCAAATCTCGGTATGATTATGGTGTAAGTTTAGTTCGTTATGCTTGATTATCGTTATAACTAAAATCATAACTCGTCTAGCTAAACGTGTATTAATGCCATCAATGACAGTGTCACGCTATACTTTAATGCTGCATTTATTTTTGTTATTACTTTTTTTTTATTTTTCAAGCAAAGTCGAATCACCGATGTTATGAATGAAATCACCCATTCTCATTCGTATTTTCTAATAAAATTATCCTCAATTAAGCACTCTCTTAATTTAGATTTTGACATAAATATGATATCCAATATTAAACTCCGTCTCACAATTTTGGGGCACGATGTTACTGTTAGCTCAAGGAAGTCAAACCGTGTATGCATCCGGGAATTTTTCATCTTTCGAGAGTGAAAAAACAACACATAAAAACATCGTTGTTCCTTCCCAAAAACGCCCGCCGTTTAACGCTGGCTGTTTGATGTTGGAAGTTTCAAGTTTATCCATTGTCAACAAAGCAGCGGGAGAGTCAACGATTCATTTCACGTAAGCCGATATGCTCTCAAGTTCGGTAGCCTCCTTAGATTTTAATTATCAGCTCCAGCTTCTAGGGGGGGCCCACATCCAATTGTGGTTTTGGGATGATGAGAGAGCCCCGCGACCGCAATTAACCTGCACGATATCTGAGCTTTAGCTTTTGGACCACAAGGGGAATTTTTTTTTTTCCTTTGGCCTTTTTTGTTTAATACATATATATATATATCTACCTTTTGCCATTTTTATATAAAAGAAAAGGAAAGTCCTTTTGCTAAGAAAACGTAACTGCATGACAATGGTTATATAACTACCGACAATTAAATTATTTTAACATGCGAAAACTATCGGAACATTATCCCCCTTAATGGGAATCAAATCCGAATGTTTTCGTCGGATCATTTCCAACTTAGACTGACCTATTTGGTTCTTCGTTCATAAGAATCATAACAGTATGGGCTCTATTGGACAAAAAAAAAAAGAGATTAAGGGGCAGATTGCATTTTCGTTAATGCCTTTGTTTCCCAATTTTACCAGTTCAACCGAGGGAGCACGGGGATCATGAGTAGGCCCGGGACCCCACCTGCCGGCCGGGGCTTGTTATTTATTACAAAGTTAAAAAACTTCCATTTAGATGACCGTCTTCACGTCGGCTCCAAACAATCAAACGCAAGATAGCTGTAACTAGAGAACCCCTAAAGGAATTACACGTCACCCAAAAAGGAATATCTCGACTGCAAGGTTCTACGTCCTAGTAACTTTCCGACGACACTTCGTGAGGATTCATCGCAATCCTAGCCACAAATTATGAAAAGGCCTTTTTACCTACAGAGAATTGCTCGAAGAACTATATATATCATTTCAATTGGACATGAACCCTAATCCTTAGATTCCACCTATATTCGGATCTTGGGTGGTTCACAAGAAAAGATAAGACGAGGCATGGAGCGGGAGCAAAAATCATACATTCCTCCCAATGTTCATTATTGCTAGCTTTTGAGCACCGAATAGATGCTTCCAAAATGATTACAATATCATGTCGTAAGCTACATCGCCACGCATTCCAAACTTGGGACTCAAGAGTACACGAATAAAATTAAGTTCATATTTCTATCCGCCTCTCACGTGGATCAGACCGGCCGAGTGTCAATACAATCCTGACGGCTAAGACAACCCAGTTCACAAATGTGGCGGCTGTTGTAGATATTCACCTGAATAATTGCAGAATATACCATCAATGTCCTCCGGTCATGAGTCAACCATATTGCTGATTCTTCTGTACTCATCCACTTTGGTGGGAGAAAATATTGACCATGGTTGTAATCTTGGAATTTGCTTATGGCATTGAAGACCATGAACCAGACCACTTGCACTTCTCCAGAATATAGTTCTTTTATGGTAACAAATTGCGAAGCAACATCTCAATTCGGGACAGAATTTTATGACAGTTCACTGGGAATTCAGCTTGATGCCCCTTCAAACTGATCTCGTAAGAGCTCGTACTTCTTGAGCTCTGCCATGGAAAGGGAGGGTGAGAGTTCTCTCAAAACCTAAAAGTCAGGAGATGGCAGTCAGATACTCCCAGAAAAATTAGTATAAAAGAAACCCAGCTAATATGCAATTTCTCAAAATGGATGATTACAAAGGCAGGATATAGATGCCCAGGCAAGTCAGACAATAGCATTTGGTCCCACCCCAAGGGGATAAATTGCTTTAGGTAGCCTTTCTCTCTCTTTTTTTTTTTAATTATTATTTCTTGAACACAATAGTGTTGCATATCGTAATTGTGTTGTTCCTCTTCCTCTGCATCTATCATGCCATGCAGCTGAATGCTTCAAATGCAAATCCAATCTAATGATAGCATAAGTAACTTTTCTTGTGTCCTCGGTGGTTTACCTTTACAAAATCTCTATGTTCAATGATGATAGTGTCAAGTTGATCTCCTTTGGAAGATTTCGAGTCAGAATTCAAAACCTACACAGATAACAGCAATAATGACACGTTTTTCAGAGAGCCAATAGCATAAAGTTTTGACATTCACAGGTGCAATAAATAGGGTACAAGCAAGGGCCAAAAAGCACATTAAACTTATGGCATGTCAATGAGAACACTCTGTTTTTTTCTATCTAATGGGCCAAATATATACCCTGTCATGTTGCCCAAGCCCAATGGGCTGCACCATATACAGAAAGAAAAGGTGCATTGCTGATAATGGTTTACCATTAGACAAATTACGCATGTGGTTATCATTTAATGAACCCCAATATTCGTAAAACAGCAAGGCTTCAAATATAACCCGATAGATAGTGATAGCATAGACTGACCTTCTGCTTTGCAGCCTGAAACCAAGCATCTGCACACAAGGCATACATGTCTGCACCGGTGAAGTTTGGTGGGCATTTCTTTGCTATTGAGTAAAGAGAAACATTTTCATGCAATGTAAACTTGCGGGTAAGTGCCTTAAGGACCCTGGAAAGGAAGAGAAGCAGAATGTATGAGAATGAGTGCATCTGACGACAACATATTAACACAAGACACAAACAACACTTACCGCTCTCTATAAGATGGATCAGAGTTGACACCAACATATAGCAGCTTATCAAAGCGACCAGGACGGAGAAGTGCTGGATCAATAAGATCTGGTCTGTTGCTTGCTCCTATTATAAATAGGTCCTACAGGATTAAATTGCAAAAGCAAAGAGAATACACAGAAGCTTTGAGCTTTGAAGTAATAAACAACAGAAAATTAGGAGCACAAGAAGGAAACTATAATCTTGCTTGTAAAGTGAGTGCATTACCTGTGTAGAATCACTCAGCCCATCGATTTCTGCAAGCATCTAACAGGGAAGGAAATTTATCACATTATAAAGACAGAAGAAATACTTGAAGACAATCTGACTAAACCAAAGAACACGTATCTTCACCTGGGAAACCACTCTGTCCATAACACCCCCAGAATCTCCTGAAGCACCCCGAGCTGGAGCAAGAGAATCAAGTTCATCAAAGAATATAACACACGGGCGTGCTGATCTTGCCTGCAACAAATAGTTTATTGAGTGTAAAAATTGGAGTAGAAGCAGAATCTGTTAAATAGCAGTAGGTTTTACCATTTATGAAAACGTGATAAATTTAAAAGGGTGTAAGCTGGAAAATGAAAACCATTCTTACCTTCTGGAAAATATCCCGGACATTTTTCTCTGACTCTCCTATGTACATGTTGATCAGTTCAGGCCCTTTTACACTTAAAAAATTTAATGAACACTCTGTTGCAACAGCCTTTGCCAATAAAGTCTGATTCACAACAAAGATGACAGGGAGATGTTATTGCAAACTTTTTCCCTTATTTCTACCCATTTGCAACAAAATATAAAAGTTGAGGGATTATATAGCAACTGGTAATATCAGAAACTCACTTTCCCGGTTCCAGGAGGACCATAGAGAAGGACACCAGACCGCTTACGTAGACCAGATGAAAATAGATCCTTATGCAGGAGAGGCAACTGTAAACAAGGAAAATAAGAGAGACAAGGTTTAGATTAAAAAGGAGGGACTAGAAACTGACACGAAGCCACCAATCATCAAAATGGAGATTGTCAATGCCTATTGTTTCCTGTCACATACTCCTGATAAAAAAAAATTATCATAATGTATTGATATCAATGGTGGCGCATTAATTCAATGAATCATTTCCTTGGACAGAAGAAGATTATGTAGACACTTGCTCAAAATCTCACTTTAATTTAATTCATTCTTAACAGAAAAAATCTAAGAATCTCTGTTTGCCCATTAAGGTAAGGTGTGCTTATTTTGCATTGTACAACCTACCATTGGACTGAGCACCTATTGACTCATTTTGGTCAGTTCACCAGAAAACTTCAAAGAAATATATATTAAGCTGAAAGTCTGCAGGGATTTTAAATAGTATTGTGGAGAAATCTCCTATATCTGAGACAAGGTTCAATTCTTCAGTTTGGTACAAGTAAAATGAAGATGTAGAATTACGTTCCTAAAGCTTTACTCAAGCTGCTGATGAACATCAAGCCTAGGGAGAAAGAAGTAGTCAGGGTGTAATGTGAATATTTCAATTTTTACTGCCTTTAAAATAAAATCCAGTTGTGAAACCGGCAAGGGGTAAATGCAATTAAAGAAAAATCAACCTGAACAGTATCCAGAATTGATTTCTTCACATCCTCAAGCCCACCAACATCTTCCCATTTCACATTAGGAACCTGAGTTGAAAAGGTGGATTAAAAATTTTTCTGAAATCCAAAAAAAGCTCTCTAGGCATCATCACCAATACAATGATATGTGATCTCCATAAAAAGAAGGCATAAAACACTATCTATCAGGCAAACCACAACTCTCTGCACAAAATATACAGGTTTCATAAGTTCATGTTGCCATCACTGAGCTAAGTTACCTTAGGAGTACCCAATGCAGAAGCATTCCTCTTCTTAGACCGATCCAATGCTTTAGCCAAATGTTCTTTCCTGATAACATGAGATAGAGCATTGCATGATTCATTGTTGTGCAGCACTTGGCCTTTAATAAGGCTATCTGATTGCCCAGGCTCAATGCTGTCAGCTTGAACATTGTTCTTGGATATTAAGCTTGCACCAGCTTCAGCAACTAAAGCACACAGGTCTCTAGGGAGAAAACCAGATGTCTGTGCAACCATGTCCTTAACAGCATCTTCTATTTTGGTCTGAAAGATGTGCCCATTTGAAGGAATTGAAATTAAAGAAATATTTAACTGACAAGAGAATTAAAGGGTAATCTTATAACTGTTTCTACAAGTCCTTGTTCCAATCAATTGGTGAAATAAACTAGCACAGAAATCCTACTAAATCACTCACAGCTTGCTCTCACATACTTTAGAGAGGAGCTTAGAACAACTTTGCAGAGACTCTGACAAGATTTCAACCCTTTGTTCTTCAGTTAGAGGACCCATGCCAATTTCGTGGCTGAAACAACGCCTTACAGTTGGGGATAGACCCTCAGTGCTCTCAGCAGTTGCAACTAGCAGGACCTGATGCCCACCAATTCTTTCTGTATTATTGACAAGCTGCAAATGCATGAGTAAACTCCTTTATGAACCCAATTGCAAAGCATAAGTTTTGTTGCTTAAACTAACTAGCATGCAATTGTTAGTTTTTCTCTCCATTGAATTGAACTTGATTTGACATCATGTCATAAACTGATAAAATGAGGGACCTGCACTCACAAATACTTTTGCTAAACTAATTGGGTCTGGCCTTGGTCTCCATAAATAGAAATGAGGAAGTAAAACTTCCTGCAGCAGATGCCTTCAATATATAGAACTCCCGAACATGAAATTTTACTGTAACTCAACATAAGTTTAGATGATGGTGATTGCTTCACCATGTCAAGGTTTTCACTCTATTTCATACTGTAAAATCTCAAATCACAAATAACCAGAAATGTTGATGATGCATCAAATCAAATAGCAAGAACAATGGCACAACCAAAACTTCTCTTACAAAATCACTATTAGAGTTTTCCTCGGAATAATCATCATCCACAGCATCTGGTTCAGTGAATTTCCTAATAACTGATGCAACTTCAGAAGACAGACCGACTTGATCAGTTTGTGAGCCCTCTTGCAAGCCCAAATTTCGAAAAACATCAAAATGACAGAGAAGAAGTATTGCGGGTGAGTACCTGACAAAAGATCATCATATAAAAACAAATATGAAGAGAAATGCTGGATGGAGATGAAATGTTTAACAAAACAAGATTAGTAGAAATGCCATCAAAATTGCCCATTCTGAAATTGAAAAGACTCACAGTGTCAAGTGTAAGGATTCTAAAATAAAATAAAATAAAATACTACCAATGACAGTGAAAGGTATCTCAGCCACAAAGCAAGAACAATGCATTAGTGTGATAAGCAAAACTTCACCTTTGAGCTGTTAGGAAAGCCTGAGCAAGTGCAACAGATGTCTTTTTATCAGAGGATGCCATGAAAATGTGACAGCTAAATTCCACAACATGAAGACCCAAGCAATGGGCAATGTACCTAACAACAGTCCTCTTCCCACAACCTATCAAAGCACACAATACAATAATATGAACCTTGTTTTTGTTGAAGGCAATAAATGAATTCAGTTCACTAGGTTGAAAACCTAACAGTTATAGACAGTTACTGATCAAAGACCTTATCATGTGAAAATAACCAAATAAACAACAATGAACTTCTCAATGCCAACACTGGAAAGATAAAAATGAATGAAACAGACCTTCCAGACCATGTAGTAAGACAGCAACTCTGAATTTTGAAGAAAGTGGTGATGGGCACAGAGGTGGGCAAAGTATGGAAGCCAAAATCTTCAGTGTTTCCCTTTGCGAAGGCACAAAACCTCTGGGTCCATCAATCAGCAGATCAGGGAACAGCTGAAGCAACCGTCCCTCCGAGCACAAGTGCTGTTTGAGTGTGATTGACTCGAAGAATTGCTTCATCTGAGGGCTCCATAGCCATGACCTGAAGTGAAGACATGAATCACCATCAAATGAAAGCCAGACATATGGTGGCATTTCCCTTTGGGCACTCCATGAAAGAAGACAAAAATGGAAATTTACCTTGAAATAGATGATTTCGTCACTTTTATTTTGTGCCCTTTGCTCACAAGGAATGCAGAAGATTGAATTGCAATTCCAACGGATGCAAATGTTGAAAATATCACCCCTTGTTATATATCTATCAACTTCAAAGTACCTAGTTAATGATAAGTCAATCATTTCTTGACGATGTTCAGATTCAATTGATGAATGCCCTTTAAGAGATCCAAGAGTACCACATTCTGGTATCTTAATAAAAGAAACCCTTAAATGTGAGGCATATCTTGGTAACTGAGTAAAGGGTTCCAATCCTACATTGATAACAGAACCCTCGCCTACATCTTTACATTTCTCATCATCGAATCTAGATTCAAAAAGAGATGAAAAGGTTTCTTTCCCTTGGGAAACGAACAACTTCAAACACGATACATGCAAGTCAAGGTTAAAAGCTAAAATTGGAGACAGGTATGCAATCTCGTGGTCCAACAACGAGGATTCATCTGAAGGAAAAGTACATGAAGGAAAGACAAGCATTGTACGAGGGCAACAGGAAATGGGCAGTTCATCACCAAACAAGCGTTGATTCTCCTTGGGAGGATCTAGAACAACAACCCGAGCAATTCTCTGTGCACTTGTCTCAATGTTCTTGACAAGCACCTTGCATCCAAAAGAAAATTGAAGAGAATATATATATGTAAAATTAACAAAGAAGGATAACAAAATTGTCTCGAATCAACATTTGATTCGCTCTGTTCCAGAGCTTGAAGTAAAAACTTTAGCTAAGCGTTTAAATCCGCTTTCCAGCAATTTTCAGGGTCACCAATTCAAATGCAGATATAGCGTTAGAGAGAAGAAAGCTTACAAGTGAACCCGACGTTACAGATAATCTCTTAAGAACGGAAGTGGAAAGCCCGACTAAAGCAGAATCGTCGAAATGCTCGGCAACACCGATTGCGTCCTTCGAAGCCCTGAGTATCCCCGCCGGTAGCTGCAAACTCGGCGGCAAGTCGTCACGGGGAAGCGTGTGGGCGGCGGATGAGTCTCCTCCCTCGGCGAGAGGCGGCGAATTCAGAATGGAATTGATGAGGATTTTGGTGGAAGAAAGCACCAGAGGCTTTCTCCTCCTCTTCTCCACCATTGCGGCCACCTCACTTCTAACGCCACCGGTCTAACAAGGTCAAGGTTTTACTGGCTCTTGTTGGAGTCTCGCCGACGCCAGAATTGTATCCGTTCCTAACTCTAGTTAGAATGTATTTTCGGTGACTGCCACTGGGCCAAAAGGCTAGCAGCCTAATGAGCATTATTCCAACGCGACGCTAATTTGAATACATTCTGTCTTTTTATATATATCATTCATTATTATTTCCATTTCCACTCTTTTTAAATTTTTCTGATGTTCATAGTAGAAATAGAGTAAAGAGTGACCATTAATTTAGTTGCCTTCCTTCTTAATTTTATCATAATGCTGTTTAAACATTCTAATAAAATAATAATAATAATAATAATGCTCAAATTCATTATCAGCGTGGTAGCATTACTGGGCTCAGTCATGCGGGCCCGTGACCCAATGTGGGCACGGGCACTGAAGACGGATACGAAAAAGTCTGACTATGGGCAGCATTTCCTTGGGCGGACACAAAAAGATGTTCAGTCTATAACTAATGTAAATAGGCATCTCTTCAAAGACTCTCTCTCTCTCTCCCTCTCTCTCTTTATATATATATATATATATATATAGATATTCCATCATCAACATGATTATGCATTGGGGACAGTGATGCAGGATAAACATTTTTTTTTTATTTTTTTGATAACCATGTAAATTATTAAAACAAAATTGAAAAAAGTAACCAGTGAATTATAGTCATCAGACGGAAGCATTAGTGCTGCGGTAATTTGAAGTATCCCCGAATATGGATTACAGGGAGCGTGCAAAAATTTGCTTCCTCTTGAAGTTCCCAGTATTTCAACAATTTCAGGTACATCAGTCAGCCAGTTGGGGCACCAACGGACTCGGCCAGTTCTTCAAGGAGTTCTTTCTGCTCCATAGCGGCACAAGCCTACAAGGGGCAGGGCCAAGAAAATTCACTAGAACCAAAAGACTATGGAGGCGAAAAGCAAGAGAAGAAGAAAATTACTTGAACTGCGGTCTCTATATCACCACCAAGAAAAGAAGTGAGCTCGAAGTTCATCTTCAGCCGGTGGTCAGTAACCCTGTTGTCCTGCTCAATTACATGGACAAACTCTCAGTTCCTGAAGCAATAACAATGTACTAATTATAAGTTCTTGCCTTGGTGCATTTCTCAACTCCATGCCAGTCCACATCAAGCAAATTCACTTAAGCTAAATGCAGAATAGCAAACATGAAATATTACCTTGTAATTGTAAGTGCGAATCTTTTCCGCACGAGCACCTGTGCCAACCTGCATTTTGAGAACATAACATAAAATGCAAAGCTAAATATCATGGCTCAAAAAGTCTGATCCTCACATGAGTTTCCTTATTCAAATCCTACCCTGCTAACGGAAATTCAAACTGAACTTTAAAGAACTCCCAGTAAAACTCATTTGTATCCCAATTGGGGGAACTACACTACAACCTCATTGATTTTATCAAGAAAGTAAGAATACCTGTAATTTTCGCTGATTCCGTATTGATTCTTGCTGCTCCCTCGCTTTTATCTCATAACTGTCAAAAATTGAAGGGTTGTGAAGAATCCATGGAATATGTAACTCAAGGGGTTAGCACTGTATCTATTCAACCAGATCAGTAGTACGTGACCCAGAAAAAACATGACCTGGAATGATGGATTCCTTGACATGCAACTTTCCTCCTTTAAGTAGAAGCACTTGTGCAAGTCCAAATATTTAACTCTTATGAAAAGTTTAAGAAATGATGTAGAGGGCCACATTATGACACTCACAGTTTGGCTCTTAAAAGTTGAAGAGCACAGTTTTTATTCTGAAGTTGTGTCCTCTCTTCAGTGCAAAAAATGCGGATTCCTGTTGGTTTATGGAAAAGATCAACAGCTGTTTCGACCTTGTTCACATTTTGCCCTGGGAGATATCATGGAAGACGTTCAGAGAGAAATCTTTTCCACGTGCATATCTTGGTGGAAGGAGGAGCGGCATAGAAAACTAATTCACTTTTATAAGGCGTGGCTTAATAGTTGCCATACATACCTCCAGCACCACCAGATCTTGCTGTTGTAAGCTCCAAATCTTTTGGGTCAATTACCACCTCTACTTCATCAGCCTAAATCCATATCAAGAGGAGGATGTAAAATACAGCTGAGATACCAGAAATAGAAAAGGGCAGCTTGATGGCAAAGGCAAAATCAAAATAGAAGTTCACTCAACGTGGTTACCCTGTCATGTTAAAAGCAAGTCCAACAAATGCTGGGGAAACTGTTCAGGCATGCGGACCACAGATTGATTTGTTAAAGTAGTTCACAAAACAAGAATTTTCCTAGATTGTTGACCTTTAATCAAACATTTCAAGCAAAAAAATCCAGTCAAACATGAATATCAAGTATTGCTGCCTAGCCTAATAATTTAATATGTATTCAGCACAGTCAATTAATCAAGGATCCACAAAAGCCAGTACGAATATCACAGTCCAAGCATTTCTAACATACAATTGAACCAAAGGATGTTGACATGGCTTTTTTGACAGAATAGAAGATATATCAAAGATATAATCAATCCTTGAAATATACTCTACCTCAGGCATGATAGCTACAGTTGCAGTTGAAGTGTGGACACGCCCTTGTGCTTCTGTTTGAGGAACCCGTTGAACCCGATGGACGCCAGATTCATATTTCAATTTGCTATAGACACGATTTCCTCTGATCTCCATAACATAGGTTGTATCCGCCTTTTTCAGCCTTACAAATGGAAAATAAATTTAAAAGAATAAATTACAAAAGAAAGACATTGTGCTCCTAGTTACCAAAAGTGATAGGATGCACGCTTTTGCTGGTATCTTCACAAGACATACCTCAGAACTTGAAATGAGGGAGTACTTCCAAGAGTTTTGCTCACTATACTTCTGATACATCCGGACCTTTATATTGCAAAAAAGGTGCAGTTGAATTAGAGTGTTTGGACTTCAAGAGCAAATTCAGAACAAATAGTTCTATTGCAGCAAGAGCATTGCAAAATCTTTGCAGATTATTTGTTTGGAAGAGCCAAAGAGGACATGAAAGAAATTAACAAGTGCATGAGCATGGAATTGATATTATCTATTCATTCTACCTCCAGACCTACCAATACCATTGTGAGCAGGTTACATGTTGAAATTCATTTAGCTTGCCTTGATTAGCACTTAGCAGGTTAAGCTCGGTTTCTTTAAAAAGACAGAATGAAAATACCACGGGAGATGTATACTGTGCTATCTGAAAAGACACTGGGATTCTATATGTTCTATCTTTTTCTGATTCTCTTTCTTGGCAATGGAAAGCACGATAACATAGAGCATCATCAAGCCAGTTTTGATCCTTAACAGTGTAACATGAGATATTTATATCTTGTGCACAGATCCAAGAAAAAATATGACACCTGGAGCCCTCACTTCACCTTGAAGTGCATGTTTCCAATACTTTTAAGCAGACAAGCATTTGTAGGCTGCAAGATCTCCTAAAAAAACAAAAAGACTGAAGTGTGGATGCACCCCATAAATAGTCACTGAGGGGAGTCTATAAATGTAGCTAGTAACATTTCAACCTCAGAATTTTGGGGTCCATCCACACATCAAAGACATGACATGCTTTAACCCCAGAATTTTGGGGAGTCTATGTTTGCTTGTTAACCCATCATTCTGATTTTACAATGCTTTAAATATATTCAACAAAGACATGACATGTTTGGAAGGAAACGTGAAGCATGTGCCTACAAGATCACCAGCCCATAGTCCAGCTTCATCACCACCTGTACCTGCCCTTACTGCAAATGAGATGTTCACCTGTATGTCATGGAATGCCATTTTAACAAAACTAGGCAGTTTACTTTAGAGAAAGTGGCATATTTACCTTCAAGCATTATATTTCTTGCATCAAGAGGATCGCTTGGAAGCAGCAGTACCTATCAACACAGGGCAATGTCATGATTGTTAGTGCAAACTAGTTAAAAACACCAAATATGGAATAAATAAAACAACCAATGTGCTCGGCAAGAATAATTCAATGACAAGAATGGGGATATGAGCATGGCAATTCTTCTGACCTAGTAAACTTGATAATGTGCACTGGAGGACCAAGTCAGTTAACAATATGGGCCAAAATCAAATTAAAAATGGCCCAGCATATAGAACAAATTGTAATATAAATAAAAAATTCCCAAGGGTCAAGCAAGAAGACTACCAAACCACAAATCATAAAATTGCTTGAGTTTACAACCAACAGCAAATATTATGAGTCCAAGAAGGCAAGAATAACAATTATAACAAAGGAAGTGGGAAGAAAATTGAAGCAAAAACCTTAAACTTCTCCTCAAGTTTGTTGATTTCATTGGATAAGGAAGCAATTTCTTGAGCTACCATCTTAGCCATATCTTCATCATCTCCATCCTCTTTAGCCAAATCTGTCAGAATTAATAACAGGATGACCCTTAGCTTGCTCCTGCAATCATCAAAAGAAAGTAAAACGAAAAGGCAAGTTCAGGCTAAACCTTTAATCTCTTCTATCTGTTTCTCACAATCCTTGAATCTCCTGAAAGTTGCAACTACCTGTTGGTCCAAATGCAAAATGAGATAGTAATTACAATCAATGGCATGACAGCGGTCTGGAATGAAAAACGGAATAATCAACCACAGGACCTCATCAAGCTCTGCCATAGACTGTGCTAGCTTTTGGTATTCGCTTGGATTCGAGACGACATCAGGATCAGCCAGCTTGACCTACATTTTACGTTATGCCCATCAAATTTAGTGCCTCAAAATAAAATTAAAACCATCACAAAATTTCAGTGGTTCAAATCCAAATTTCGACTAGTACATAAACAAATGTACTCATCTCTCATGCTTCAGTAACTCAAATTCCAATGAAACCTTGCACCCAATAAAAACCCACCGATAATTCTTTCCACGTCTTCTCGGCCGATTCCAGCTTCGTTATCAAAAAAGGCTCCTGGCACATATAATTCAAATGTCCATCATGCTCAAAGACATATCTAAAACAAGAATTTATGTCAATGAGAACTGATAATAAGAGCCTCAAAATTTTCATTCGCTTTCTTGTTTCTTATTTTACTTTCTCAGCAATTATTCTTTTGTTTTTTTTCCCTCTCTTTTTTTTTTGTGGCTAATGAACATCGGAAATTGTGCTCACCGCCATGCAAACTATTCTCGGAGTGTTGCGGACGGGCGAGTGCCTGAAATGAACCCGACCATTTATTCCGCAACGTTGGGTGAAACGATGTCGTAAAGTCCGTTGAGGATGACCTCTCCACAGTTGAGCTGCGGAGCTCGTTGTCAAGCCGTTCATGTTTTGTTGTGTCCTTCCGAAGACGCCGGGAATGCGGAGGAGGGGCTAAAAACTCAAAAAGACAGGTGATAAGGGTGTGTTTGGGGATGCGAATTAATGTACCCCGATTCGGTGCTACGTTTGTCCTAAACCTGAATTGGAAAGTCTTTGCTCAAATTGACCGGTGGTTAATGCAAAAGATTGCAAGAGTAGTTTCAAATTGTCGTTGAAGGAGTTGGTTAAAATAAATTATGCGGAATGGGGTGATGGATTCTTGTATGATTATCAGCCTTTGGATGTGACGGATTACTCGACCACTGGTGGCTAGATGATCAGGTCCCATGGGAGCAAAAGAAAATGGCAAACGGATGTTGCTCAATCAGTTCTGGAGATCCATAGATAGAAAATTAATTCATCATCTATTTGTCAATTTTATGCCATTGAACGAAAGTAAGTCGAAGAACAATTAATTGCAGAAAAGTCCCAAATATCAATTTTTGTGAAAGGTTGACTGTGCATGTTAATCGGCGTATCAAATGGACCCATTTGGTGAGTCCGATAATCCTAAAATTTATGATCACTTGAGCTGTAGCATCCTGCATGCATGCGTGAGCCTGCACACCCAAACGACTACCCAATTGTAAAATTAAAAATCAAAAATCAAAAAAGAAAAACCGTTCTTCCTTTGGGGGCAAGGACGTTGCCATTTTGACGGCAGAAAACAAGTACAGTGGGGGGGCATCATACGAAAAATCAAAATGTGAATGCTTTTTTCGCTGGTCCAATTGGCTGGGTGGTTAAGTTTGACCGCTGCCATCAAACTATATCAATAATTATGAAATTTATTTTTAATTATTTATAATATTTAAAGAAATAAAAATTTTAATAAAAAAACAGGCACAAAGGAATTTTAATGTAATTAAATTACATTTATTTTATCTAATAAAAAATTATTATAATATATTTTTGTATTTTATATTTTATTAAAATAATATATTTTTGAAATATAAATTTAAATTACAGTAAAATTTTATTTAAATATAAATTTTACAGTTAACTAAATACTAATCAAATTATATTTGATTCAAACAACAAGTTCATAAATTGGAATCGCAATTTTATTCGCCCCCCTCGTAATGTTGTATATGAGTTTCCACCTCCCTCCAACGTTAGCCGTCTAAGTCCCCTCAAGCTCAAAACCGCTGCGAGCGCTCACAAACGGGACACGTCACACCCGGTCGAAACTCCAGGGCTATTTTGGTAATTAGGTGCAAGAACCAACCGATAAGCAGCAATCGGTTTTCATGTTTTGGGTCCAAAACGCGGGTTCTGGGGACGTTTTTCCGTGATATATTTTTACCATTACGTTTACCCTTTGTGTTTTTATTTATTATTATTATTTTTTTCCCAGGTGATCTCAACGGTTTGGCGGGTACGAAACAAACAGATATCCGTCTCCCCAAACCACTAGGCGATCAAAAAATAGTGTCGGAGGAAAAATTGCAAATGAGGAGTCGAAGTGAGAGAGGAGAGAGTAAGAGCGGAGAAATTGTACGGCTATGACTCAGGAATGAACGAGAAAAACCAAAATTCCTTAAACCAAACAAGATAGTAGTACAATCGAGGTTAGGGAGAGAG
Organism: Ceriops zippeliana; assembly: GCA_037897445.1. Taxonomy (NCBI): domain Eukaryota; kingdom Viridiplantae; phylum Streptophyta; class Magnoliopsida; order Malpighiales; family Rhizophoraceae; genus Ceriops; species Ceriops zippeliana. Next base: position 4,440,365 of record JBAPLH010000058.1, read on the forward strand.
ATAGGGAGAGAGATAGAGAGAGATATAGACAGACAGACAGACAGAAAGCATAAACTTCTATCGGTGGCAAAGCAGGACGCAAGACACGTCTTATTAGCTTAGACACTAAACTAGTTAAGTTGTGGTTGTTGATTCATCGAGCCGCTTCCAATCTTGTACAAGCCATTCCAGCATAATCTCTAGTAGTGTTCATTCTCTCTTCCTTCTTCTTCTTCTTCTTCTTGTTTTTTTTTTTGTTGCTCTTTTTTCTGTCCTTTGTAAATTGTAAAGAGCTCTCCCACCTCAAGAAACAAAAAAAAAAAAAAAAACTGTCAAATGGAGTTGTACGGTCGGAACCAAGCGTGGAATGAATGGCAATCGGGTCAACAGCCCGAATGGAGCCCCGCTGGCGGTGAAACCGGACTAGAAGGTTTGGTCGGTTTTCTTGCATTTACATTCGAATTTGGTTTAATTTCACTCGCATTTCGATCCTTCTTTATCGAACGGAAACGCAGCATGCAACAAATCCTCGTCTCTTTATTTCTCTTCCTGGGTTTTTCTTTTTAAAAAAAACAAAACAAAACAAATTGTTCTAGGGTTTGGAAAATGTGGAGTGAAAATTGGGGTTTTGTTGTGATACTGAAGTATATTTGGGTGTAGAATCTATGTGGCGATTGGGTTTGGCCAGTAGTGAATCTTACCCGGAGAGGCCTGGCGCGCCCAGCTGCGTGTACTATATGCGAACTGGGTTTTGTGGATATGGCAGTAGGTGCCGCTATGATCACCCTCGAGATCGCGCTGCGGTAACCTCTCAGCCATTGGTGATTCAACAGCATTAGCATTAATTTTTGTCGTGGTTTCCATTTGGGTGTTCAATTTTGTACCAGTTTTACTTTCAGTTTAAAGAATCGTAAGTTACTGTTGTCCAACGGCTTGCATAATGTGAAAGAAGATGCTTCTTCATTGACCATGAATATGGGAAAAGAAAAGAGCAAAATGTCAGAAAATTAAAGTCTTAGATTGTCTGGGTTTTTGTGAACTGCAAAATCATGTTGGTAGGTAAATCAGAGATTTTGTCTTTTTGCTGACAAATCTGGCAAAACTTACTAACATGTTATAACATGCCATATTTGGGGTTTCTTATAGTTTCTTGGCACTGAATACTGCTTAGGTTGAGGCAGCTGTGAGAGCCACAGGGGAATACCCAGAACGAGTGGGTGAACCCCCATGCCAGGTGAATATATCGGGTGCAGATGTTCCAAGATCATTGTTATCAGTTTTGCTATCAATGCTTTGAAAAGACTATTAATTCATTTTTTATTTTATTCATCTGCAGTTTTATTTAAAGACTGGAACCTGTAAATTTGGTGCATCTTGCAAGTTTGACCATCCAAAACATGGAGTTGGATCTTTGAGCAATCTTCAATTAAATACACACGGATACCCAATACGACTGGTTCGAGTTCTCCTATTGGTTTTCTTGACAATCACAAACATATGCGTGTTCCTCTAATGTTTCTATATGACCATTCTTATCTATACATCCATCAGTTTGTCTTTATGTAGAATATGTGTGGGTATCCATAGATGTATTTAAGTACAAACATGGGTGAATGATATAGTTACTGTTTTTGTTTTATCAACTGTTGTATGATAGTTTACTTTTACAGGGTGAGAAAGAATGCTCCTACTATTTGAAAATGGGGCGCTGCAAATTTGGTATAACTTGTAAATTCCATCATCCTCAACTAGCTGGCACTTCAACGTCAGTATCTGCAACCCAATTTTATCAACCGGTGCAGTCTCCTTCAGTTCCTATGCCTGACCAATATGGGGCAGCATCCACCAGCTGGGGGTGAGGCCTCCTCTGTTACCTGGTTCATACATGCAAGGGGCTTATGGTCCTCTTCTGCTTTCCCCTGGAGTGGTTCCTATTCCGGGTTGGAGTCCTTACTCGGTAATATTATGATCTCTTTTTCTTTGGGAAAGTGGAATAATTATAGTGCGTTCTCATACCCTCTTTGGCCTATGTGTTTCAGGCGCCTGTCAGCCCTGGGCTATCTCCTGGTGCACAACCTGCAGTTGGAGCTACATCTTTATATGGTATAACACAGCTATCATCTTCAGCATCAACACCTGGAGGACCTTATCCATCCTTGGCGACATCTGTTGGACCTTTAAGTAATGTGGTGAGGGAACAAGTTTTTCCAGAGAGACCTGGGGAACCTGAGTGCCAATACTACATGAGAACTGGGGACTGTAAATTTGGATCATCTTGTAGATATCATCACCCCCTGCATCGGGTTGTTCCAAGAACAAATTGTGTCCTCAGTTCAGTTGGTCTTCCATTGCGCCCAGTATGTGTTCATGCAGTTTTTTTTTCCTCCCTATTGTTAATCATGCTAAAGTTTGTTAATCTCAATGGCAGTCAATTTTCCTCAATAATATGTGCAGAAATTTTTGTTTCCATTGTATTTCATTATCTTGCATAGAAAGTGCAATAGATTGCAGTCAGTATGCAGCCTCTACTTTGTGAATGTCTACTACCCTCCCTATATCTACTTGTCCATAAAAATGTGCTGGAGGTTTCAATGAAATTACCTTCTCATTTGTGATATTATCTCAGGCATTGCCTATGTCATTCATGGATGCCAATGCAGACATTATAGAAGGTTGGCATGTGTCCAATCTTTCCTTCTTATGCTTGTGTGAATGTCATCTATGTAACACCTCTCTTCCATTTGCATTGCATAAACAATGTAAATTTAATACTAGGTTATTGACTCTTTTTCCTTTTTCTTTTTTGGACAGCTTTTTTACCATTTGTTAGACCTTGGTGTGAGATTGAGATGCAGTCTCAATGCATGTTTGTATATGCTTGTCCAAGGACAATCTTTAGTAAAACATATGTTGATGCAACTTAATAGGGAGCAAAATGAGATGCTTCCTATGCTTGTCTCTATTTTAAATGGGTGTCAATTTTTAATATTTAAATGTTGTCCCCATGCCTCTTTGTATGTTCATCTGAGGAAATCTTCTAACATGACTGAGGTTGGTGTGAAACAGGGAACACAACCTTGTTCTTTCTACTTGCAAAATGGTCACTGCAAGTTTGGGTCCACGTGCAAATTTGATCATCCAATAGGAACGATGAGATACAGTCCATCGGCATCATCCCTCACTGACGTGCCAGTTGCTCCATATCCAGTTGGATCCCTGCTGGCTATTCTGGCCCCATCCTCCTCTTCTTCTGAACTGATCTCAGGGACCAAAAAGGATCCTTATCTAAGTAGAATTCCTTCTTCTGGAAACACATCCAGTGGTTCAGTCGGTTTAATTTTCTCTCAGACTGGATCTCTTCCACTCACTGACTTGCAACTTCCAATTCAGAGTTCTGTTCCTTTAACAAGTGGCAGAAGCACAAGACAAGGTGGTGAGGTCCATCGTTCAAGCTGATGCAAAACCCAAAAGATAAAAAAGGGGTCATTCATTGTCTTGTGGATGAGATATCTCCAGCCTCAGTATATCATGTTTACAGGAGAGCAGATTATAGGCCGTGCAGAAGTGTCATTTCTCAATCCCAGGGTTTATGGGGCAAATCTGATTTAGAAGAAACTAAACCATATATATGCTCATATCATTTTTCTGTAGTGCGATCAATATCTCTGTTCTCAAATAAAATTCAACAGCAGTCACCAAGTGATTGACTTCACATCAGTGGCAAATAACTTGAGCAAAAGGGCAATTTAACTTCGGATCTTGTCTATACTCATCTTCTGATTATTCTTGTGACGGAAAATACAAGTGAATTTCCAAATGATAGCCTGAGTTCACCTCTTTCCCGAAAATGTGGGACATGTTTGCAGCTTTGTGGTCTTGAGCCTGTATATTAATTTCAGTTGGGTTGGAAGTTACTCATTGTGCCCTTTTTTTCGAAGGCTACAAGTAGGCATATTTTTGAGGATCTTCATACTCTGCGGAGAAGCAAAATGCTTTCGACGTAAGATCTCTATGTTAAATATGGATTGTAGAAGAAATTGTTTCCTGGTTGAGTTGCTGTGAAATTTCAGTCATGTATGGAATTAAAAGAACCTAAGATGTAGTTGCAGTTATTAAACATGCTTCTAGCAGCTATGGACGTATGGTGTTGAAATAGTTTTTAATTGCATCAAATTGCTCGGATGCATTTTCTGTCACAAGAGTGGATTTTGGTTGGGTAGTGTACCCACCCGCAGTTCCTGTTGCCTCGGAAGGTAGTAATTTTGGAGGTATTTGTCAGGGTTATTCCTTTTTGTGTAATAACTAATTATTTTATATCTTACCAAATTGGATTTCACTTAAATTCTTTTTATATGGATGCCATTTTTTTAACCCCTTATTTAGTATTAAATTAATTTGACTTGCCTTACAACGGACACAAATTGAAAATTCTCAAATTTGGATTTGGATGTGGATATTCCTCCCTCTGCATGTGGTACGACTGTACATCCACTTTAAGGCAAATTTGAGTTTGATGGATCTAAGTGCAGAATCGATCTTTTTATCTCGCAATCAGAAGTGAGGCTTGAATGTGAAATGATACTTAAGCTTTTAATTTTAATTTTAATTTTTACGAACAGAAAATAATAATAATAATAATAATAAAGACGGCAGGCCCACATATTTTGCTGATCCGAAAAATTCCACTGAACTCTGAAAATTAATGTCATGTTAATGAGAATCTGCTTCACTTCAAAAATCGGAGCTCATGTCCCAATGAAATAAATACTGGAGAATTCGAAATTGTGTCATTGTTAAGCAGAAACTTGACAAAAAAAAAAAACACCACTTGGTACTGAAAATTCGTGACTTTGCAGATGCCCCTCTCGTCATTGCTAAAAAAGCAATTATGAATGGACAGGGGGACAGACTTCACTTTCAAGTCTATCTCCTACTGTTGCATTCCTTATTGGTCGCGTCATAATTCTGGCAAATCCATCTACTAGAAAGTCAGTCTGTTCAAACTTGTAAATAAATTCAAGTCAAAAACTAATTTGGTATATTGTATTAAATGAGTGTTTATAATTATATTTATTTAATTTTTAAAAAAATTATTTAATATTTTAATTTATTATATCTAAAAATCTTTATAATCATATTTAATTTATTTTTTAATTCACATAATATATTATTGTATTAGTATATACAAAATATTTTTATTCTATATAAACATATAACAGCCACTCACTTATTATATATCAAATGTATTTAGCTATCACAATACATCATTAAATTTATTAAATTTATTTATGTTATATTTTATTTTTAAAAAAATTTAAAAATGAGATATTATATTTTTTATAATATTTTTAAAATAAATTTTATTTTATTCATTTTTATTTTTTTTTAAAATAAAACTTTAATCACATTAATAAATTTAATAATGTGATAATAAAAAATATATATATTCATTATGTCCCATAAAAGTTATTGTAATATGATTACATTTAACAAAAAACTATGAAATATAAATTAAATTTAATTAATAAATTAACATATTAAGTAAATGAGAATAATTGTAAAAAAATTTTAACTAATAAATTAATGCAATGATTAAATTTATAAAAAATAAAATAAATATAATTATAAAAATATTTTAATATAATAAATAAATTTAATTTTTTTAACTAAATTCAATGCTATAAATAAAACATGTCATGGTCACCGTAGGATTTAAAAACTAGTGGGCTCCCATGTTTTCTGTAGACCATAATTGTAACCACAAACCCTTGTACAGCTGACAACTGTGCTAATCATCAAAGGTACCCCCCCCCCCCCCCAAAAACCCTCTAGCGTCTTCGTGGGGGTGGGGGTTGGGGGGGGGGAATTTAAAAAAAAAATCAAGCTTTAGTTTTTTTTTTTTTTTTTGGAGGGTAAAAAATTTGGGGTCCTTAAATATGAGGACTTGTAAACCGATCTCTTGACTTAAGCAATTGAAGTTGGATAGAATACTGGTAGAACAAGTAAAGTTTAATATGTTAATTACAATTAATGATCATAATTTTTTAAATTTTTATCACTACAATTAATAATTTACCCCTCCCTTCATCCATTATAATTAATAATTAAGATTCCGTTTTATACATTTCCTTTTCTTACTTAATTTTTCAAACAGGTCGTCTCATCGTCTGTTCAAAATAGCGAATACCCAGAAATTATGGACGGATGTATGCATGAAATTGAGCTCTGTGATATCACTGTGTCGTAAAATGTGGACAAATTTGGCCGCCCTTTCCAAACACGACTGTAAGGCTTTTTTGTCGAAAGTAGCAAACAAGACGTAAAGTGTCAACAGAAAATGGAATTAATTAATTAATAAATAAATAAAATAAAAGCGCAAGGTTGAGGGAGGCGCACGTGTTGAGGAACAGCGCGTTTGTTCGTTTGTCATTTCCAAGTTTTATTTGAGAGAAATATCGAATTTATGACTTCTATATAACAATAAATGACTTTTTTATCAATATTATTTTGCGGTTCTCATAAGTATTTTCATATCTTACTCCCCCCCTGTGTTTTAAAATTGGGACGTTCAATTTAAATATTTAATCTTTTTAATTATTAAAGTATTTCTTGAGAAGAAATTAATAACAAGCAGTTGATTAAACTTCCGCCCCTCCAAAATATACACAATAATGTGGGATGAAATCGGGGCGCACCACTGAGAGTGTTTATGGATCTGTCATTCCCTATTTTTATTAATCTTTAACAGATTAATCATTGATTATTTCGGTGATTAATATATATATATATATTTATATAGGGATGGGTCATTTACACCCCCCCCCAATCCGCCAATTTCTCAATCAAATGGAAAAGTGAAAAAAAATCAACAGGAGAGATGCCCAAGGCCCCAAGAAGCCCTCTGCCTTCTGTTTTTTTGTTTTTTTTTTTTTTTTTTTGTACCCTCTCTGTTTGTGTGGCTGCAAAGTCTACATTACTGGTGCAATTGTCTGGAAAAAGCGGCGAGTTCTAAGTAAAGTGGAGAAAAAGTTGGGGGAAAAGCTAGTGATCTTAATCAATTGATTAGCAAGACCTACTTACCTAAGTGGTATCAATGACATGCTAGTCCTCCAGCCGCACAAGAGCCACGAATTGATGGGAACGTCATTTACCCCTCTGATTGTGGGATCCGAAACCATGATTAACCCAACAGGCATCACAAACCACAGAAACACCACAAATGTTTAATTATGTTGGGACAAAAAAAATATATATTAATTATATCAGGAAAGTTGAATGCTCCCAAATGGCAAAAGGAAAAAAACAGTGGCAGGAGTCTAGTGGCTAAATGCTATGTTTTAGCATAAATGTCCCAATATACGGTGGCAATTCTCAATTCAAAAAAATTTTATCTTTCTGGGTGTGTGGAGACCCACAAAGTGGATTGCTTTTTCTCAAAAGCTTGGACCAAATAGTCTAATATTAATCCCCCCATACAAAGGCATCTTAGGCTGAGGGTTAACCCAGCTCACCCTCTTAGCTTCCACTTTAGTTTGCTTTCCACATGAAAGTAGGATTAAATTAAGCTGTTCTTTTATGTGGGCAGTTTTCGCAACCCATGATTACATTAACAAAAAGCAGTGCATCCCTTACAGGATTCCTGCAATTTTCTCAAAACGAAAGTTATGCAGGAAGGCCACTCTTCGCTACCTTTCACCGAAAAGTGCAACCACACCTTCAAATTCTTTTTAGATCAAGGCAATTATAAACATTGATTAAAGTATGCAAAGTCACCCCCACTCTCTAATGCTGCATGGGTTCATTTGACTTTCACCTCACTCCAGCTTTCTTTTTTCCACACAGAGCACAAAGAAAGATAGAAAGAAAGGTGTGCCAAAAAAAGACCTATCTGCCAGCACCGGCATTACACATACCATTTTAGCTCTCAACTGATAAAATATGCATGACTGTTAAAAACAGTTAAAATTCTAGGGGAAAAACACTTGTTAGTGAGGCTGTTGCTGTAGAACTTTCAGAGGGAAATCAGAAATCGAATTTCCAGGTTTTTCTGAGAAGATGGGTGTTGTCACCATAGGCGAATTGAAGCCAAGTATTTCAGGGAAGAAATCATTTCGTCCAAGCTCCAGTGTAAGGCATGCCACTGAATGGTAATCTTCTTCCTCTTTTCCTCTTCCTCTGACCAGTTCTTTTCCATACAAATTATCTTGGTACCACTAATGTCCATAAAATGCAGCTTGTTTTGGCCTGGTTTTACTTGGAATGCCATTTTATCAGTCCTGTCATTTGGCAAAATTTTGTCTTCAGATTAGTCCAAGACGATGATCTTGCAAATAAACCAACAGTTGATAAAAAGCCTTCCATTGAGACTTTAAATTATTTACTAGGATTTTCCTAATATAATTCCAATACTAAGTAATACTCCATCTTGGTAGCTTTGGTCCAATGACCATCATATTCTTAGCTACAGTAGTTAAATAATGGGGGTAAACAACACCGCATGATCTACAGTAACCTTGCAAAGGTTCCACAGTTGAATGAGACTTCCTCATCTGGCGTTATCAACACTACGGACTGCTATAAATATTTGCCGGCCAATAATTTGCTTGTTTATCTATCCATGGACCCTCCCGACGTGTACTGAAATTGCATAACATTGGGTGTTGTGGAGTACAATAAAATTTTTTGAAACAAACACACTTGCAAACAATGATATAAGGACCCTTATAGCAGTCAGCATATCCATGTGGTTTGAGTTGGCCAAAGTTCCAAACCCTGTCCATATGTAAAAGCTCAATCTGTTCTGCAATCTTTATGCCAGTTCATGGCAGTAAATGAAGGGCGGGTTGCTTGCGGTGAAATCGCCTGGATATTGTAGTCCCACTAATAGTGTAATAATTGAATAGCCCCTTTCTTTTTCTCCCCTATCTGGGCCATTTGTGTCGATTCATCAAATTAGGACTGATCCATTCTGAAGTTCCGGTGGTCTCCGTATGATTAGCATTAGAACCACCTGGCTTGTCAGTAAGCGTTACAGCTATTAAGTGACGGTGTTCATGGCTTCTGATAAGAGAGCGCAGGTCTATAGCAGAAACGCTGACATGGTTTCTAAATTATTGGGGCCGACAAAAATGTATGCAGTCGTTTATTTTGTTTCTATTTGTAATTTCTTGTTTCTGTGCTATTCAAGTCAACTATTCTGCCATCTTGCAGGCCAAATTCTGATTTTTCAAGTGATCTCACCGTTGAAGTCGGAGCATCAAGCTTTGCCCTTCACAAGGTTTGGAAATACTAGAATTGGCCTAACTTCGCCTTCGTTCACCCCTTTTTATTTACTTAAGAGATGGCTTGAAGTGACAACTAAAAGAATTTTTATAGCAGTAAAACGTTAACAAGTGGATTTTCTCATTATGAGAGTGTTGAAGTAGAAAGGGGAGAACGGAGATGAAAAATACGAGATAAATTTATTAGAATTTCTACACTTTGCCTAAAAGTTAATTTCTTTTGCAGTTCCCTCTGGTTTCTCGAAGTGGAAGAATCCGAAAACTGCTCTCGGAAGCAAAAGATTCAAAAATTTCTCGTATTACTATAACTGCCATCCCTGGTGGACCAGAGGCCTTCGAGCTTGCTGCCAAGTTCTGCTATGGCATAAACGTCGAGTTTACGCTGTTAAATATTGCTATGGTACGCTGTGCTGCTCATTTCCTGGAGATGACAGAAGATTTGGTGGAGAAGAACTTAGAAGCCCGGACCGAAGCTTATTTAAAGGAGATGGTGTTGCCAAATATATCAAATTCGATAACTGTTCTTCATCGTTGTGAAACCCTGTTGCCCCTGGCAGAAGAGATCAACCTGGTTGGCAGGCTTATTAATGCTATTGCAAGCAATGCATGCAAGGAGCAGCTTACCTCTGGCCTGTCAAAACTGGACCACAACTTCCCTGCAAAATCCGTGCCGAAAGTTGAACCAGAAACACCTTCAGACTGGTGGGGAAAATCACTCACAATTTTAAACCTCGATCTCTTCCAAAGAGTTTTGTCTGCAGTGAAATCAAAGGGTCTGAAACAGGATATGATTAGCAAAATTTTAACAAATTATGCTCAGAATTCCCTTCAAGGCCTTGGAATAAGGGAGGGTCAATTGGTCAAAGGAGGTCTCTTGGATGTAGAATTGCAAAAGAAACAAAGGGTCATCGTTGAAGCAATCGTTGGTTTGCTACCAACCCAATCAAGGAAGAGTCCGGTTCCAATAGCTTTTCTTTCAAGCTTGTTAAAAACCTCAATAGCAGCATCAGCATCTACTTCTTGCAGATCCAATTTGGAAAGGAGAATTGGGCTTCAACTGGATCAGGCAATTCTTGAAGACATCCTCATCCCAGCAAATTCACAAGGAAACAATCACAGCCCAATGTATGATACAGAGTCAATCTTGAGAATCTTCTCCATCTTTCTTAACCTGGATGAAGATGACGACGAAGATTATCACTTGCGTGATGAAAGTGAGATGGTCTATGATTTGGATGTCCCTGGATCTCCTAAGCAGAGCTCCATTCTTAAGGTATCCAAATTACTAGATAGTTATCTTGCGGAAGTTGCACTAGACCCGAACTTGATGCAGTCAAAGTTTATTGCACTAGCTGAACTTCTTCCAGACCATGCCCGCATAGTAAGCGATGGACTGTACCGAGCTGTGGACATCTTCCTCAAAGTATGTAAATCACCCCATAATATTTCTTTCATGAAATCAACTTTGAATTTGTCTATTTTATTTGTTTCATGGAGAAACCATTCAACTCAAAGTTTTACACTAAAATAAGTTAAAAGAGGAAAGCCTTGTTTTATATATAAAAAATTATAATTAAACCTTTATTGATTGATTCTAAGAATTTTACTTCAATTACAATTAAATTTTATAATTGCAGAATTCTCTAATACGTATTTCATTAAATAAATACATATATATATACAGGTTCATCCAAATATTAAAGAATCTGAGCGGTACCGACTCTGCAAGACAATTGACACCCAGAAATTATCGCAAGAGGCCTGCAGTCATGCTGCACAGAATGAAAGGCTACCCGTCCAGATGGCAATCCAAGTGTTGTACTTTGAGCAGATAAGGCTCCGGAACGCAATGAATGGGAGCCACAATCCATTCTTATTTGGAGCTATAAATGGCCAATTCCCTCAGCGCTCGGGCAGTGGTGCAGGAAGTGGAGCCATCTCTCCAAGAGACAATTACGCATCGGTGAGAAGAGAGAACCGAGAGCTGAAACTCGAAGTTGCAAGAATGAGAATGAGACTGACCGACCTCGAAAAAGACCATGTTTCCATGAAACAGGACATGGTGAAGCCCCATCCTGCCAATAAGCTGTTGAAGTCGTTCACGAGAAAATTAAGCAAGCTCAATTCCCTCTTCAGAATTAACAGTCTGAGGCCCGTAGGCGGCAAGGCTAATTCCGAAACAAGGTTCCTGTTTCAGAAGAGGAGGCGACACTCGGTTTCATGACTCTTTGAGAATTGGGGTGACTATTATGCCTTTGTGAAAGAGTGTATAGTAATTAAAATGTAGCCGTGACATTCTTTTTTCTTGCAAAAGTTGTCAGCTTTCTTTTTTTCTTTTCTCGAGTGTTTTGAGTTTGTTGTAGTAGTGTTTTAGAGAAGTCTCGACGTTGAACATTTCGACGGAATTTGGAAGCTTGTCAGGAATGAATAGGATCGAACTTTGTGCCATTTACGACCTTGCGCTTGAGGATTATTATTAGAACGAGAATGTTAGAAAGACAGCTTTGAAAGAAAGAAAGAAAGAAAAAAAAAAAAACCAGTGATAATTGGCTATTAACTTACTGTTATTATTGTACCACGTTCATTTCGTTCAATGTTATGCAGCTTCCCCTCGCTAGAACGCGTAAAGATTCTACACACATCCCACGTCCACTATTAATAATGCCATTTTTGTTTTAAATTTTGGCTCTTTTGATGCGTACAATTTCTTGAATTTGAAGCTGGAGAGGTGCGTACCAAAATTTTCGTGCTCAAATGTGTGGACAAAAATGGAGTTCAAGAATTGGACGCAAACACAAAAGATGAATTTTAAAAACCAGAATCACGGGACAAAAAGGGTTGTCGGTAAAGTCTTAATTTTACCGTAAATTAGCCAATATAATATTTTTCATTATTTTTATAAAATTTATATTTTTTGCAATAAAATTCAAATTTTTTAAGATAAAAATTTTAATAATTAATTATTTGGATGACCTTGATGAGATAAACGACTTGTTTAGAATTATAGTTGAGTTTTACTATTGCGAATGATAAATTAATGGTAGAAAATTTTATTATTTGTATATTTAATTAATTATTTAAAAAATAAAAAAATATTACAAAACGAACTCTTTTATATAGTTAAAATGTAATTATTTTATATAATCATAAAAATTATTAAACTAATAGTAAATTTCTTGCCTTTTTAATGCATTAAAATATTAGATATTTTAAATATATGTTTCAATTATGGTGCAGTTTTTTTAAATATAAATTTTAAACACACAAAAAAAAAAAAAAAAAGGTGCCGGTGGGGGGGGGGGGGTGCTGGGTTTTCTTTCTTTGGACAGGGGTGTATTGAATGGGCTAGGCGTGTTTAGCAACGGAAATTCTGGGTTCGAATTCGATCTCCCTAAAATATTTTATTATATATATATATATATATATATCTTTTTTTTTTAAAGCGGTCGATCGACTATAAACGATGTCGGTTCCTATAAAGCGGACGACCAAACGATGGCCTTTTCGTAATAAACTAACTAAATAAATAATATATATATTTTTTATTTTTTATTTTTTTCGACTCCAAAGTCTGGCAACGATGTCGTTTGCGGGAACGCAAGCTTAGGCAGAAGCTGGGCCGCTTAGTCGGCGATTTCCGCCGTTGCGTCGCTTGGTCATCTTCTTCAGTCGCGTTTGTGGTGGAATCGCGACATTGAATCCATCGGTAATTTAAAGAGGGAAAGAGATGCGTATAAATTTTTCTGCACTTGGAAGATTCTTGCCTTTCCCAAGAATTTTGAGGTGACAAATCTCTATTTTCGCTGAACTTGATTTTTTTTTTTTAACCACGTTACGTTCTTCATTTTTTCTTATTTGTACGAGGATCTTTTCCTCGTTTGATGTTTCATATCTTAATTGCCTTTTTTTTTATGGGTTGCTTTCATAGACAACTTGAACAGGAGATGGAAACTGTCGTTAAGGTTCTGCAGCCTGGACCTTTGGGAATAGTAGAACACAAGTTTTCTGCGGAGGAAATACGTGAAGCCAATGACATTGTTCGCACGGCGGTGGAGAACTGGAGAAGAAACGCAAATCTAGATCAGAAAAACGGAGTTTTAAACGATTATATTGATATATGATAATGAAGGAGGTTATAAGAGGTTCTTGTGTTGTAGCTGCATCCATGTGGGTGTTGGAGCCATGTTTCCATCAAATATTGGAGTAAAACCACTTGGGATATTTTCGTTCTTTTTTTTATTATTTATGGAATGAATTCTTCAATTAGTCTTGTCCTGAGTTCTTTGATCCGACTGTTTTTTGGTGATAATAAAACTGATTAATCCTTTTTTTTTATTATTATTATTAACTTGAGAACTGACTGATGATATTGAACATCAATTTACTTAACTGTATTGGATTTATAAACGACAACTCTTCATTGCCATTCGATTGTTCGTTTACTCCGATTGCCCTTCGTTTTTTTTCTCTGCTGGGGTTCCTGATTTTGCGCTTAGCTGCCTGCTTTGTAGATTCTGAATCATTTTTCTTAATGTTGCCGCTGCTGTTGTGGTTGTTCTTGACGTGGAAGGGAGAAAGTTGTTCATGTTTCAGGAATGAAAAAAAAAAAAAAAATCAGTGGGCAAGAGAAAGATGCTTACATCTAATATCCTCCCCTCCTTTCCCAGCCACGCAAATCTTAACTATTCTCCAAAATCTTCCATTAGCAGGTTGACAATGATTGACCAGATGAGGTAAAAACCCGGAGGCAGGATTTTCTGGGTTGCTTAGGCTTTGCTTTATGACGTTCCTTGTCAGGTGGTTTGCGATTCCATGTTTTGATGAAGCATTCAAGGGATCAACTAACAACACGTACTGTCATGTCTTGAAACTTGATGTGGGCTCTGTAGACAATAATCCGCGTGATAGGATTTGCGTTAAGAATTGTACTTAATTGAGCAGGTGATGAATTTCCACTCGCAGCAGAGGTGTATGCTTCCATCATGTAATGCAACTAATTTTAAGCTGTCCATTGCAGGCTTACGATGAATGTCAATAGAAAATCTGTTTTGTTTGATCACATTCTAATATGTGTTACTGATCTGAGTAATGACTGGCAAAAACTTGGCCAGACAACAAAACTCTAGGACTTGCCAATGAGGTGGACAGGAAACAGAATAAAATCATGGTTGTCATCAACCCAAAAACTCCTCTCCACTTACGTTACGCCCTCCCATTTGCCAATGAGACACATCGTGCTTGTGATAGAAGGTACCTTTTTTGTAGCCTATGCAGTGCTCAGAATGTACGCGAGAGGTAAGTGCTCTCTCTCTCTCTCCCTCTCTGCCCCGCTTGGAGCACATAGATATATAGAGGAGGTGCTTAATCAAATAGAATGCAGCTTTAAGTAGTGTACTTTATTATAAAAACAGTACATTAGGAATACTGCTTCCAGAACGAAGCATCTAGTCAGGAAGAAAGATTAATCCTGCAGAGCCAGAACATGCAAAAAGGATGCAAGACAGAGGCTCTGAGCTCATTTTCGGTACGTAATAGTATGATCACGCCTGTAACAATTATTTTAAGCTAGTAAAAGGGAAACAAAATTAAAAAGGAAAATGCTTAGGAACTTCTACTTCCAAATCCACATAGCTCCAGCATCCATGAGCAGTGGCACAAGCTGGCTCCTGACGTGGAGGCTCATCACCTGCCTTTCACCTCCAATGAGCTTCTGTCCTATGAACACAGCAGGTACACTCGGTTGGCACCCCATCTGCACCAATGCCCTCTCAATTTCGGGTCCATTGGGGATTCTGTCGAGCTCAAATACTGTTGGATATGCTCCAAACCCACTAATGAGTGAGTGAATGGAGTGGCTCATGCAACAGTTACTCTTGGTGAAAATCACCAGTGGCTTATCTTTCACAAACCTATTCACTGCATCCATTGTTACAAAGAACTCGCAGGAAATGGGTGCAATAAGGCTTATTATTGAGAGAAATTTTCTTTCAATGATTCGCTTTGAAGAACTTGATGAACACCTATGCGCCCTGCACAGCTATTTATACAGGCCACTCAAGTGCAGTGGATTGAGTACTGGACCAAATAAAGATTAAAAAAAAAAAAAAGGAACTTTGCCATTAGATTCCTCATTTACTGTTCACGATCACTTGACGAAGACCTTCCCACATTTCTAAATAACAGCACGTATGCATAGTGATTGCAAACAAAACGTTGAGATCATATGGTGCATATGTTCTTCAAATCCTTTCAACTATGGAAATAAGTGTTTCTTTTGTCAATGACATGACTCGCAAGAATAATTTCTTCGTTCAATTTGATAATATATAGACACACATGCATGTGTGTGTCAACATATATACATATATTTTGGTAAGATAAATCTATTGTAATTTAAAATGGCATAGATTAAGAAATGAGATAAAAATAAGAGCAAAACTATGTATACGATGTTTTTGCATATCGCACGGTTTGGAGACTTATGGATTGAGATATCTTTTTTTTTTTGTGTATCACTACAAATTCAGTTTCTAATGCCATTAATCTGCCGGTTAGCCTGGTTGGCCTCCACAAGCTATTTAATTTTTGGAATACTGCCTCTGCCTCTATTCAGAATTGAAGTTATGTTCAGTCTACTTTAGGGCATCTGCTGAGGAAGAGGAGGACTCGGGTTTTATCCAATTGGGTTGCCACTTTTGCACCCATACAAAGTTCGAATAAGTTCAATTCAAGAAAACCGAAAGCTTTAAGGTTGAGCCGCAATTTGGAAAGAAATGATGCTTTCGGGGAAGCCATATTGCTCTTGACATGCATCGCTACAGGATCACGAGATGATCAGCTATTGTCCGTACAAGAAGCAAAAGGTACTAGATACCGTGAGGACCCACAACTTTATCTATTTGTCCATGTGAACGTCTCAATAATATTCTCATCTCATTCTCAAAAGCTTGATTAATTGTCATAAGGCTATTCTTGATGAAAGGTTAAGTTTATATTCGGGGCAGCATTCAAATGGTCGGTTGATTAAAATAAAGTAGAATTCTCAAAAGTACGGATTGGAATCTTGAATCAACAGAACTTCTGAACTTTCAATAATTCAATGATTGCAAGACCCATTTGGAAGGGCTATGTGCTATTCTGTTCAACGCAGCAGGATTGTAGAACTTATAATATCATTAATAACAGCCTTTATTATTATTATTATTATTATTATTATTATTATTATTGCTTCCAAGAATTCAAATATATATATATTTATATCCAACTGCAAATATTCTACTGGGACCATCTACTTATTTCATATGCAAGTAACTGAAAAGGTAATCTAGAGGTTCATATTTTTAATTCCTGTAATATTTGGTTGGAGACATGCTGACAACATTTTAAATATTAAAATGCTAGAAATAGCATTATATTATTTTGTATCCACTTTTCATAAGTAAGTTTAACCTTGCTTGCACAGAACTACTTCCCGTGCATTTTCTTACAAATTTACCGGGCCAAGATATTTTCCGATTTCAGGCAGATTTTTGTATGGCTTGCCAAATCTCAACTGTGAAGCCAATTTTGTATATTGGAAACTGATGGTCAGAAGATATTTTCCATTGGGGAAGTTAAAACGTTAGAAGTTCCAGAGAATTCGAGCACATACAAGTAATTGTAGGACCGGCTCATTTTGTTTTTATTTTTCTTTCTGGCTTTTGATCAAGTTGAATCCAATGTATCTCTTTTTTTCTTCTTTGTCTGGCGTTAACCCGCAAATTATCCATAGCATTGCACGTACCAGATACTGCCTTGCGCACGACCCAAATTGGAGGCTGAGCTAGCAAAAACAGCTTTACGAAAAAGCAGAGGACCACCACTTAGGCAGGGTCGCTTGGACTATATGATGTCCTCACTTGACATATCTATGCATATGTAAATCGGTTATTGGCAAATTACATTACCCACATGGCTATACCAATCTATCACATCAACTTTGTGGATAAATGCTAAAGCAGAATGCAAGGACGCTTCCTGGCATCACAGTTCGGATTAGATTTAGGTTCCTGAGATTTTGTCCCTTATAGAGCATCCAACCTGTTATTCCACATTCCATCTTTTCCTGAGATTTTCAGGTCCACTGTCAATACTTTCCACAATCTATATTTTTCAACTATGTGGGATTGTCACTTCAAGGACAGTGCAAAGATATGCAATTTCACGAAGTTCCTCAAGTAAAGTCGTTTCGGATGCAAGAATGATCTAAAACTCATGCAAAGTGAGACGATAAGTCATCTTTGCTAAGAAGTACTCTTATCAAGATACAAATTATTCTCCGCGTCCCCGCTAACGGGCTGGATCTCAATGTCATGGAATTCTCGAGATGGATGGCGGCATCTGTGAGCCTGAGCCGTTGTTTTCTTCTTTTTCTTAATCAAGTGGTTCAGTATTCCCTTGATTTGAAAAATGAGCATCCATGGGGTTGGTTACGCAACACGTCTTTTAGCTGTTCATACTTGCTTTTGGAAACTGGTGTGGCTGGCTGCATGTCACCTTTCCAGATCACAATCTGCTTAAAAATGTATAATCTTTGGCCAAAGAAAAATCTCCAAGATATCTTTCCATAGACCATCAAGGAGATCACCCAGAATTTAGTTCACCAAGCCCTAGAAGATCCAAGATTATATAGAACTTGACAAATAACAACCATCTGGGGACAGAGTTGTAGTAAGAGACAAGCTACCTACCCAAGTCCCACCTACCAGCCTATGCGCAGTCTATGATCTTAAAAAGCCCGCGAGGAGTAGTCTGAATTGAAGAATGTCAAATTGATCTATATAACAAGAGCAAGGTTCCTTTACTGCTATAAATAAGGGAAGGAAAAAAAAAAATGGAAATCCTCTTGTTGTTGCTGCAAGTAAGAGCAAAGAAGATGCATATTTCTGCTGTATGACCCTCGCTCCGTCTGTGTCTTCTTTAGGCATAGGGCCGAAGTATACAAAGAAAACAATTATTTTTATTTTTATAAATTTTATATTCCTTCTCAACATTATAACATGAGAATTCAATGATATAAATTTAAGATCATAAACACTAGACTCACTCTAGGTGACTTCTGCTTTCTATCTTTCTGAAGCAAATTATTGTTACGCAATGCCCCCTTCTCCATCTAATGTAAATTCTGGGCTACCTCGATCTTACACAATCACAGGAGTAAGGGAACATGTTTGGTGACACTTTACCGGAGGATGATTTCTGATACCCTTTTCCCATTTACCTTCACCAAACTATCCAAACCCTGTGTAACCATTATTTATTAATTTCTTGCAGCTTTTTTTTTTTTTTTTTTTTTTTATCGCTCCCCTCATCAACGGGATGTGAAAACTAGCCCCAATTGAGGACAAAAAAAAAAAAAAAAAGAAAAAAGAAAGAAAGAAAGAGTTATATTATAATAATGATGTGAAAATTATAGGTAAATTTATTTCATTCAATTTTAATCGTTAATTATAATTTATTTATTATATTAAAAAAATGTATCAACTATAATTAATATTTGAGATTTAAAAGTGTACATCAACTTATAATCTTGCAAGTAATTTCTTCACCCATATAACTTTTTTGAACAAAGAAAAAAAATCTTGCATCTAGAGAGCAAGCAGAAACACAAAAATAACTTGAAAATGAAAATGACAAACAACAAAGAAACGGATGACAAAGACACTACGGCCGAAAAATTCATTTAGCACCGTTCCGGTTCCACCAAGAGACATGGATAAATTCCCGCCCACTTAAAGCTGTGGTGGGCTCGGTGGGCCTTGATTGAATTTTTTGAACAGATCACCATCAACAATTCATCTTGTATTTGGGTCTCTTAATGAAAAAGGGCAAAAAAAAAAAAAAATTCTTGTACTCTTTCAATAAAAGCCCTTAAATTTTTAAAAATTAAAATTTATATGCTCTAGTTATCTTAATTTTTCAATATAACAGTTCCTAGAGGATTATTTAGTTGGAGTTTTAGTCAAGATCATGAATTTGTTAAATTATCTTGTACCTTTTTTATTGGCACATAATTCGTTTGAATATATATATAATGTTTATGGTAATTAAATAGAAATTGAATGTACAGACAAATGATTGAGCTTCGTTTTACTAAGAAAATTATACACGTTTTGCATATTTCTTACTTCTTTAACAAAATTTTACTAGAGTCCAGACCGAAACAATTGGTTAGTTCATGCATCGTATCGTGCAACTAAAAGTGAAGAAGAATTATGGGAAACCTTGCAGCTTCACGAGGACCATGTTGTTTGATTTTGTCTTGCACGAGTTACTTCGTGTTCAGCGCGAGGTTCAAACCATGTTGTAATTGAGTTGATATATTGAGAGTTGTGCTAGTTATCCTAATATTTGCCTGTGAGAAATTCCTTGTAGGGAACAACAATTATCGGGTCCAGCGTGCAGGCAAAACTCGATGATCAAATATTTGGTTTCATGTTTTTATTTATTTTTTTTTTTTAATCATCTTTCCGTGTTTTGAAATCGTAAAGAACCCTGCTTTACGTCACTTGGAGCTTATCCTGAGGTACAGAAGAATTCATGCCAAGATTCTCAAAACCTCAACTCAATTAACCCAGCATGTGCGAGAGAGACAGAAGAAATTTGGAAAGGAAAGGTCCACCATAAGTAACTGCTTTCGAATTAGCAATATGATTCTAGTATTTCACTTCAGAAAATTATTGATTTACGAAGTCCAAATATTTCATAACCATATTGCTCCCGCATTCTTCAGCAGTGGGCTAAGCTGGTTTCTGACCTGTAGAGTCACAATTTGCTTATCACCGCCAATAAACTCTTGCCCTATGAACACTGCTGGACGCTTTGCTGACTTCCGCCCAGCTGCCGCAGTGCTGTTTCAATTTGCCGTCCATTTGGAATTTGATCGAGCTCATAAACCGTAGGATTCGCCCCAAAGCTGCATATCAGCGCCTTGATAGCGTGGCATATGCAACAGGTGCTCCTGCTGAAGATCACCACTGGCCTTTCAGCAACCAGTCTTGCCACCGCGTCCATATCTATTCTATTTGAACTACGTACAAAATGGCCGAGAGTGGGACCTAAAAAAAAGACTTGCAGCCTGTTGAGATATTTTACTAAACAGGCTTTGCTGTGAGATACTCGGCACCCTTGAAGCTCTATTTATAGATGCCAACGCCATTTAGGGTGCTGAATTGCACTGTTTATTGCATGACAGCGTATATCAAAGGGAATAAAATTTTGGGACTTGCCATTTGATTCCAAAGCATCTTTGCTTTTCTTTTTTTTTTTTTTTTTTGATGATTACTTTGATATAGACCCTCTCTGTCTGCGTGTGACCATCGAATAATCGGTTGCTATCATATAAATCGACATGCATAATGTGACAAACTGTGTTTCGAGTATTGGTTGCCCACTGGAATTCTCACCTTCACAATGTAGTAACCGATGCTGCACTGGCTGTAATTGCAATTTCACAGTAGTACTACAATTGACTGCAACGGGCCGTATCATTTGATGGTTACAATTTGGATTTGTTAAAGTATGACACGAGATTTATTTTCAAGTTTTATATAACAATTTAATTTGTTAAGTTGAATATTTTTTATCATAATATATAAATTTTTATAATTTTAATAACATATGTTTTATTTACGCATTAAATTTAATAGACTTTTTAAAATGTAGTATTATATTAATATATGATTATTTCTGAATTTTACGTGAACAATTAAATTTTACAATTGGAATGATTTGTGGAGAGAACCCCTAGTCGCGAAATCGTTCGGATCTTTAATCTATATATCAAAATCCCGTGCGACTTTTTAAAACTTTGGATTTCTTGAATTAACACCAGCACTCAATTCTTGGTCATGGGTGTTTTATTGAATAAAAAACGTGCGGCACGTGGATCTTGACACAACTGTTCATTCTTACCTTCGGGAAAAGATAAACTAATTCGATTTCCGCCTTTGTTATTTCCTGGATATTTTAATCCTAGAAAGGTTGGGTAGACCCAAAAAAAAAAAAAAAAGTTAAATTAATTCGATTTCCGTCTTTGTTATTTTCTAGGAATTAATTTCAATTCCATAAAAGTTAGATAAAATAAAAAAAATAAATGCATAGATTAAATCCAGACTTGTATTGGTAAATATTAATCATTGATTATTGAATAAGAGATCAATAACATAACCAATATTAAAATTTAATGACATGAAAACACGTCTAATCTCTATGCTTAATTTTTGCGTTCATCAAACCTTGTATCCTGTTTCTCTGGGAGAATCTGCTGAGAAAGAAAAGGAACTTGGGTTCATCCAATTCGTGGCTCTTTTCTTGCCACACTCATATTCGCGCAATTTTGTTGCCAGAAAAAAGGAAAGCTAACTAGTGGGGAGAAAAAGAAAAATAAAAAAAGAAAAGAAAGAAAAAGATGGTTATGAACAGCGATCTGCCTTTGATTATATATTTACACCAGAGTTGGACCTGACGTACCAATTTGTGGTATTTTATTAAAAAATATTAAAATAAAATTGAATTACTTTGTTATTCTAAAATAATAACATAATTATATATTAATATTGGTGTGATTAATTTTTTTTAAGGATTTGAAGGTATAACTAATGAATCATATCAATGAAAAATAACACGTCAACAATGCTTAACAAATAAAGTATTATTACTCTTGTCCATTTATTCTACTTTCCGTTCTAAAAGAGTGACATCAATTAAAAGCGATGGAATAAAGAATGTTATGATAGAAACGTCAATTTTTTAAAATGAAATTTTTTTAATTAAAGTCTTGAAAAATGTGCAAAACATAAAATTCTTTAAACTGATAATTAATAGAAATTTAAAAGTCTAGACATAACAAAAAAAAACACACATTTATTATAGCTTGTCAAGTATAATAAAATAAAAGTAGATTAATCAAAATACAAATAGTTTCTTATTTACATTATTTAAAATAAAATATGTTAAAATGTATTTAATTAAGATTCTATCTAAAGAAAAAAAGAAATTTAGAAAAATTAAATTCAGAAAACCAACATATTTATATATTTTAAAAATAGTAAATGAGATTTTACCCATTATTATTAAAAAGAAAAAACCTCCAAATTCTAAAATTTTTTTCTTATAAAAATTTATTCCAAAATTTTTTTCATAGATAAGTTTCTATTTAAAAGAGTAATAAATCAGATTTTTCTCTCCTAATTATATTATTACAGAGACTTTTGAAATTTTTTCTTCTTAAAAAATAAAAATTAGGATTTAAGAGAACTAAAAATTTAATAAGTAATTTTTATTTAAGATAATATAAATAATTTGTATATATTTTTTATTAATAAAAATTTATAACAAATCGTCGTATAATAAAAATAATAATAAATAGAGATTTCTTTTCATTTCAATAGTACATATATAAATTAGATAGTAATGTAAAGAAATAAATAAAGAATGCCAAAACCATTGGAGAGGAATGGAACGAGGAGGGGACTTGTTGAAGACCAAACCACAATACTGAGATCGATCCAATGCGCAAATCGGAAAACAGGCGCGCCTGACATGAACGCCCCCACGAAGAAGCCGCTGGCCGCGATTTGTTCAGTAACAATTCATTTTACCAGCAGAGAACATGAATTGTTCTAGCCCGATGGACCCACATCACATAAACGACACGACGTTCGCATCATTACATTTGACAAAAAAAAAAAAAAAAAAGAAAAAAAAATGCAATTGGAAATTGACTTTCTAAAAGGAACGAAAAGAATGGCGTTCCAGGAGACGCCCTGATCATCATCATTATCTCTCAATTTTAACTTTTTTCCTTCCTTTCGGGGCTTTTCGTCCCTTATTCGAAGAGCATGGACAATGGCGCATCTCCTTTTTTTCTTTTTTTTTTTTTTTCTCCTTTTCTTTTATCGAGTTGGAAAACGTAAAAATTTATGTATAAATATATATTGTCAAATTTTTTTTAAAAAATTAATCATTGGTTACATTTAATTAAATTTAAGAAACATTTAAATATTTAATTTAAATTTAATTTTTTTAATAAAATTAAAATTTTAATATGTACAAATGTACTTAATTATGAAATAACAACTACTATAATTTATTTGATTTATATTAATAATTATTTTTATATATTTAAATTTATTTAATATAATATGATATTTATAATAACAAATTGAAAAAATAAAATTTTTAAACATATTTTCAAATAAATAAAATAAAGAAGTATGTCATAAATCTGATACCAATTGTGAGCATACAAGAAAAGGCATCATAACAAACACTCTTATCTCCACGTTCTTGTCCTTTTATGTTGCACGCCGTAGTTGGCATTAACTCGTAACTTCATTACTTGGGTACGATGAAAGTGCAGAAATTTAAGTTTGAATTTTGTTGGTATTCAACACAGGCGAAAGCCCACGAAATAGGTAATAAAAAGTTAATATTTAATTACATATTTAAACAAAATTTTCGAAATTTATTAAAATATGTAATAATTTTAATAAAAATAATATAATTATTAAAATTTTATAACTTACTCATAATATATATATATATATATATAATTAAAAATATTTTAACTTAAGTAAACAAATATTTAAATTATTTAAATTATTCTTATATTCTATTAAAATTCTTAATTATATTAAGATATTATAAAATAAATAAATTATAAAATATAATCTTCATAATATTGTCTTACGTCGATTATGAAAAAAAAAAAAAAGAGAGATTCTTGTGTGAATCCATCCAGTCTATATCCAGCAGTTAAGATTATATATATATATATATATATGGCAAATGATATTTTTACAAAGAAAGAGAATTTAAAAAAAAAAAAAACACACACACACACAAAATTCGATTTCGTTGCAACTACGTTGACTAAGAAAGTTTACTTAAGAATTTTGGCTCACAACTGCAAGAGCCTGTCGATTTGGCTCTTATTTATCTTCGTGATCTTTTTCCGTGCTTAATTTCTTCCTCCTTCCCGCCGTACTTCCATACCATTCCATCAAAATCTCTGGCGACTCAAAGCCTGAAGACCCTCACGGATTTTCTAATTCTAAATTTAAATTGAGTTTGTCCACAATAGGTTGAAAATATAACGTTGGGACCCGGGAGAGCGAGCGGGGGCTGTGCCCATGGCCCTGGCAAAGTGAAAATAATACTGCCAAGGCATTATTCAGTGGACTAAATGTATCATTTTTTAACCGGATTGTAAGCTAGTGTTTTGCTTTCCTACTTTTTACAAGAAAAATAATAAAAGAAAGGAAAAGGAGAAAAGGAGGAAATGTTGAAAATAATAATATTTTTAAACATCTTCATTTTTATATTAAAAATAAAAATATTATTTCATATATTTATAAGATAATATTTATCTTATATTTTGTAAAAACAAGTATTAAAAAAATTTCACCTCAACGTGAAAAATTCAAATATAAATTTAATATGGGAAGCTCAATGTAACCCTATATAATAAATTAATTATTAAGAAATGATTTATTATAGTCATTATATTTTTATTCAATATTAACCAATCATAATTATTATTTTTATATTTATGAGATATCAAATTTAAAACACTATAAATAAAAATCCTTATTTATTTCTTTCTATAAAAATAATTATAAAGTAAACATTCTTTTTTTTTTCAGTTTAAATACTAAAATTAATAAATTTAATAAACATTATATTAAAATTATTAAATATATTATGTTTATCCTATTTTTATTATCTTCTTTATAGGGTAAATATCAGTAAAAAAAATAAAAAATAAAGTTTAACATATTTTAATAAAATAATTACCGTAATCTATTATACTATAATAATTCATTTACGAATAAAACTATTTTTAAACATAATATTTCGACACATTTTAAATTAATATTCTTTTTCTAAACACATGTTTTTATTACTTTTAAATTTCAATCTCTTTAATCCTTCACAGCAAACGCTGCGGCGACCGAGCTATCAAGGAAGTCCGAGAGGAACCAAGCGTCACTACAAATGACGGTTTAGTCAAGTGTCTGTCCTAGAGCATAAATATTATCAATTAATCTGTTCAAAATTGACAACTACCACATAATAGGCATCTGGGTAAGTTAAAAATCCACAGCTTCAATCATATAGGTTTTCAAAAGAGGCTAATAGATTATTAGGTCATCAGTGAACCTCTGCAACGCAGATTCCAAGATTTATGTAGAGCCCAAAACAAGTTCTTTCCTTCACGACGAAACAAAAGTATTAGATGTGCAGGCTAAAAATATCATTGCACAAATGTTTAACAATACCTATCCAATAAATTTGGGCAGGCCCTACAGAAATGTAGTGCTCCCGCAGGCCGAATGCATGCTTGCGATATTACAACATAATACTTCCGGTAGACGAGCCCATGCCACCGTCAGGTATACCCCTTACCCATCTCTACATCAGGGAAGAACCCTGAAAATATCCTGATATGTCTCTGCAAACAGTGAGATAAAGCACCATGCTCCAGTCGTCCACCCCATGCTGCCGTAGACTCAACTTCCTTACAATAATTTTCAAACCTTTCCGCCAGTGAACTATCCAAGTCTTCGTCCAAGGGACTGTTGGACGGGAAAACGGGCATGACGTCAGAGGCATTTTCCCTCATATATGCAGCCACCATTTCCTGAAGCTCATGGTAAGTGTAAGGCGAAGAACCACCAGAAAGAAGGGCTAGCTGATCCTCGACAGCTCGATAGAGGCAGTGCCCATTTGGCTTTATTTCATTAACAGTCAATCGAAGGGGTTCAAGCTTTGTTGCCAATTTCGCATCTTCAATCATTCGATCACTTACAAGGCTGCTCTGCTCTTCCTGGATCCTTTTTTCTCTTTCTGCTTCTTGCTGAGCTCTCTTCCCCCCGCCTCTTTGCACCCTTGCTAATCTTTGCATGTTCGGGTTGGTTGGTAACAGAATCACCAGCTATGGCCTTCACTAAATTTTCAAGATTGCTTTTCTCATTTCCATTACAGGTACTGCCGTAGCCTAATGAAGCAAGTTCCTCTGCGTGTTTTGTTCGTAGCTTTGCAGAGAGTTTGGTGATCTAATCCTCAACCTGCTTCTTCTTGGCCTTCTGTTCGGCCTTGCTACCTTTTGCTGCAGCATTTTTAAGCTCATTCTCTTTGTTTTGCAGCTGTGCGACCTCCTTCCTGCACAAAGAATGTGTTTAGAGACAAGAACCGCTTGAGCAAAATTATTCCGTATATTGCTAAACCTATGCAAAGGTCAAAATCTCACAGTACTCCTCAAAAATCACAGTACAGGGACAAAAAGTGATCACAGAGGCACGGACAGATATATATTTACTTGTGCCTGGACAGCATTTCTTCGCGAGTTTCCTGCTGCCTTTGCGAAGCATTTGCTGGAGTCGCTTCAGAGGGCATGTCCACTGTTTCCTGAACGTCTGAGATTTATGCAAACCTAAAACCAAAGATTCATCAGGCAAGGTGGAGAGTTGAAAACCTCACAAAGAGATCATGTCAATTGAAGGACAACAGGCCATTGCACAAAAACGAAGAAAAGGATGACCGATGACATAAAATAAATGAAAAACAATGACGCAGGCAAAACACTAGGAACAAAAAATAAAAAAAATGCAACCTTCTACACCGAACTGAAATACAATATGTTTAATCCAAGCAGCAGTGGATAATATCATCATTTTCAACTATATCCTCCAACTAATTGGAAATTAATTCAAACCTTGTCTGAGAAAGCTAGTTATTGACATTTTCTTACTAATCAAAGTAACATAAAATCCAACAAGCCACCACCCCTCCAGTAAAAATACCTTCAACACCACCACAATCAATAACAACAATGATCAGAGAAGAAGAAAGAATACATCGACCATCTAAATGGAAATTTAAAAAAAAAAAAAAACAGAGAGAGAGAGAGAGAGAGTAATAACTGAATTGGACTACAAACAAATTTATCAAAGAAAAATTGACTTTGGATGGCAAAAAAAAAAAAAAAAAGACAAAATGGAAAAAGAAAAAGAAAACTTCACGGCAAAGTGCCTCTCACTTTCCTTGGCTTTCACATCAATCCAACCTCACCTCGACACGGTGCGTCCGTCTACTCCAGGAAGAGAAAGCACCTCGGAGAAAGCGAGGAACGGAGCATGATCGTCTTGGGGGAGAGGGTGGAATTTTGTGCGTGAAACCCACGGCAGAATCTAGAAAGGAATATTTATTTGTTTATTAATTGATTCCCTCGAACTCGAAGCTTGGTCATTCCAAGTGAACCGGAGCTTATTAATGCTTCCGGATTATTATTTTTTTTACATTGGGCTCCCTTTGAGTCCAGCCCACAATCAGATCCTCTGATCGGTTTGCTTCTTGCTTTTAAAATAACTCGTTTATACGGCTTCGGCCTTTGTGTGATTTCAACAGTTTTTTTTTTTTTTTTAATGTAGTTCCTAATTTGGACAATTGGATCCTCCCTCAAAATCTATTAATTTTATTCTTTTTTTATTCTAAAAAGTATTATAACATCTAAATATTCTAAGGTTTAATCTTTTCTTTGGACTCATAATGATTTTTTTTAGAATTCAAAAGTTTTTTATTTCATAAAAAATTTAATAACTATGAATTCTAAAAAATTTTTAAAAAATAAGAAAAATGATTATGATGAGTCCAAAAAAATTAAAGTCATAATATTTAAAAAAGAAAAAAAATTAATAAATTAAAATGAATTTTAAAATTAATGCATTTTGACTGAAGGTCCCACTTGCTTAAATTAGAAATTATAATAATTTTATAGTGTAAATTAAAACTATAAAAGAAGTATAACACAGAATAAAGTGTACTTAACTCTTTTTTTGTTTTTCTTCTTCGAAACCGTGAGCCTTCTTTTTCCTAAAACTAAAAGTAATGTTAAAACAAAACTATTTTGCTCCTTTAGGACATGGAAAACCGGGTTCTCTAATATTTATATATGTTGACGAGGATCATCAACGAGATGTGGATTGAGCTAAGGTCGGACCAATACTGACAAAACAAAAGGAGATTAGGAGGTATTGGGTCAGAATTTAGTGTTATTATTTTTATATTTTAAATTAATAATAATAATAATAACAATAATAATAAACAATGAAAATGAAGAGGAGAATGGTATGCAGATGAAAAGCCTGCCATGTAAAAGTTGAGAACCCTCCTATTTATATAATCTAAAAAGAGTATTTGACTTAACAGTCTCTATAGTTCTCGTGTGCTAACAACAGAGGTTAGGAAGCCTGTGAAAGATTACGGATAAGCTAGTGAGACACGAGTCAGAAAGTGTCTGGTCTCAAGTAGACTCGTGAATAATGAACATGAAAGGGATCAAACTTCGAAAATCCAACAATCTTAACAACGTATCGAGACAGGAATCGCTGTAAAGGGATTAATATATATGAGCATGCATGCTATGTTGATGCTTGTGTCCGGTTATACATATACACCATCCATTTATTCAAATGATTCGTGCATCCACGATATGAACGGGGAGAAAAAAGGGTACCTACACCTGTCATTTTGATCACCAAGCCATTTGATATTGGCCGACACATGCATGCAATTATAAAGAACAAAGAATACTGCATATTCGGAGACTTTGAAAGATAGAATTCTTGCATATTTAAGATTAGGCAGAACAAGAATATAATAGAAGATGCAACTACACCAGAAATTCGACATCTGATAGCATTGGGGCCAAATATACCCTTTTCTTTCTAGGTTGTTTCTGCAACTCTCTTTAGTGTGTTAGAAGCATTAACCTTTGCCATCTTCGTCGGGCCCTATTTTATCCAACGCGTAGCGACTTAATTATGAGAATTTAAAAATATTTTGTATCATATGCTACAATGCCTGGAAAATGTTATTGCTAATTAACTTGATTTGCAAGTCGTAATTAGTGAAATGTAATACTACTCGTAGGAATTTAGTAATTTAAATTTTATTTCCAATTCTCTAATTGTTGAATTTTCCTCTTGGAATCTAACCCCTATTGTTTGACCTTTTTTTTTTTTTTTTTCATGATCACATAGCTATCCGATTTGTTGAATTGACTCCTTATGATGGTTTCATTAAGGTCACATAGGTATTCGTATGCCTAAGGGGACCAATAAGGGACTCTCATCTTTCACCACACCGGCCAATAGATTCTACAAGGACGAATTGGCCATCCCCACCCGTGCGCAAGGCTTCGTCTGTTAAGAAATGCCATCCTGGTGAAGAGGCAGGGGACGATTTAGCAACATCATCAATATATTCCTTACTAACTGCTGAAAAGTTGCAGTTGGCATCCTTCCTGTTGGAAGATTATCCCGTGATATCACCAAAAGTATTAATAATATTTTCCTCGTTCATCTCCGAGTATCTGCATATTTGATAAGTCTGGCACGATGGTGCTACCGACCGTTGCCGAAAGGGTGCTCTAGTCTCATTATACTTAATTTTCTAATTATTATTCCAATCAACAAGTGTTTAAGTTGTACCGACCATCATGGAAATCGGAGTTACCGTTATGGATGAAGCAAGAAGCGAGTTTTTTGTAGCATAAAGGGTCACCATCAACCAAATCATAAGTGGCATTTTTCTTATCCAAACAAATATCTTTAAGGAATTTTTGCTTTTTATCCTCGTTTTTCGGTTTGGTTTTAGGAATTGTAGACTTTTATGGATCAAACGATGTAAATCCCCACCCTCACCTGCACTTATAAATAGGGACTGGTAAATCTCAAAGTCGACAGCCAAGCCTCAGTAGTACATACAAGCTTCCTGCACTAATCAGTTATACTTGCTTGCTTACCTAGTACGAATTTTGGCTTTCTATTCAGCTAATTCTTTTAGCACTTAGCTGCATAAGAAGGAATTGTTTTCACTTCTTTGGAAAACCCCAGTTAAGATTTGGTTACTGGGAATGGATAGGATAAGAGACTTGGCATCAAAGAAGGCTGCGGTGATCTTTACCAAGAGCACATGCTGCATGTGCCATAGCATCAAGACACTTTTTTACGACCTGGGTGCGAGCCCTGCAATTCATGAGATTGACCGGGACGCCAATGGGACTGAAATAGAGTGGGCTCTCAGAGGGCTCGGGTGCAATCCCGCTGTCCCTGCTGTCTTCATTGGTGGAAATTTGTTGGCTCCGCAAAAGACGTCTTGTCCCTTCACCTGGATGGATCTCTGAAGCATATGCTCATAGATGCCAACGCAATCTGGTTCTAGCAGTCCCGAAGCAAACCTCATGCTGCTACTTTTGTATTACTGTTGTAGCAATGCGTCCTAATCAGTAACTCTTATAATGTAGCGGTAACTAAGGGCTAGGCCTTTTTTTTTTTTTTCCCTTTTCCCCTTTTACTTCCCATCCTTCCCTGACAACAACGTATGCCAAAAATGTGGCTCTGTAGTACTTCCTGATGAAAAATTTCAATGATGGTTTTGTTTGTGTGGATCAAAAGTATCCAAAGCACACAAGACACACACTCGTCACTCGTCAACCTGTCCTAAAATTTTAATTTATGTCCTATTCTTGCTTATCCGCAGGATAGAGCTTGGATACGTGGCTACACCACATGTATGCATTGAGAATATCCATAAATCACACTTAAGAGTGTTTAGCAGAATATTTGCTCCTTTATGCAAAGTGACGACAATATAGAATAAAGTTTCTACAACGCATCACTTTATGAAAATGGACAGGAATCCCTGCACATGAAGTACTATCAATAATCTAGGCTGGGGCATCATCTACACAACCATCAGACTGGAAGAAATTACCTGTGGATAGCACGCTGACTGCGCACCTGCATGATGCGACTGTGCTTGATTTATAAAGTACTACCAAATTCTGTCCAAATATAACCATAATTAATTGCGTCTAATAAGAATCAAATACATTTTGTTTTACTCTTACTTTTATAGCAACGGAATAACATTAACGTTACATCAAAAATGAAAAGAACAGTTCTAGTGTAATTTTTCAATACTAGATTAAGGAATATGATATGCATCATGTGGTTTGTCAGTTGTTACTCACAATGACACATATTTGCATGATTAAGTATACATGCAGGCTCATGCTTTTTTTTTTAGCATTTTATCTATAATTAAATAGTCAGGGAAACACATGAATGCATATGTACTGTTCAAAAAATATAGTACGCATAACATACCCCGCACATGATTATACATCGTATCCGGATGCATTTACAGTAGTCAGAAATCCTGAGTAAGACCTGGTATTCTTTACAAAGGCTCGTTCAAGGATGGAAAAGAAGTCCCGTTTAAATAAAATTCGGTTTATTTCTGCTATGCACGTGTGGGATTGCATACTTGGTCTGCACAAGTGAGAGAACAGCTGTTTGGAATGCACTGATAAAATATGGATTTTCAAAGCTTGAAAGAAGGAATCATGCAAGTTGGGCACAACACAGGGAATCCCAGCCAGCCACCGAAAGCCATCCCATTCCCAATCATTCAGCCCAAGGATTCAAAGAAGGTGGTTGTGGGAATCTGTTAAAATAGACTAGCCTTGTATTATTTCCGACTTTTGTTGCAGGATCAATTATTAATTTGTCCACAAAATTTGCTATGGTTGAAATTGAAGAAACAGTGGGAAGAAGTGTAGGTATTCTATGAGTTCACCAATCATCTTACGTTCAAAAGGCCATAGGCCAGCATCATGCGGTGACAAAATTAAGAGTCTATGCAATCTAACTGGTTACCAAAGTTGCGTGCCAGCTTGTTCGGCCCATCGAAGCACAGTGGTCACTATCTCCCAAAGTGATTTTCATGGATTTGAGCATCTAACTAATGCTCATCTACTTTTGAAAGTTCTTGTTCAAAAAATGGACTCCATGCTTAAATGTCCCTATAAATAGCCTCGCATGAGGGCGTAAGTTCAAACAACCATCTCACTCCCCCTTCTGATAGTTCCATCCTAACCACCCTTGGATCGAATTCTAGGTTTCGGAATTCGATCTGATGGTCATTTGTTTCTAAACAATTTCAAGTAAATCCAGGAACATCCCCGCCAACAGAATTCTGCAAAATTAAGAAGGCATTCTGAATCAAGCTTAACATCAACATGGAAAAGGTGATGGCATTCGCTACAGAGAATAAGGGAGTGGTGATATTCAGTAGGAGCTCATGTTGCCTATGTTATTCAGTCAAAATACTATTTCAAGAAATGGAGTGGATCCTCAGGTTTATGAAATTGACCGAGACCCAGATGGGCGGGAAATGGAAAAAGCTCTGGTGAGGTTAGGATGCAAAGCCCCAGTGCCAGCCGTATTCATTGGCGGAAAGTTGATGGGATCCACTAATGAAGTCATGTCCCTTCATCTGAGTGGGGCACTCAATCAAATGCTCAAGCCGTATCAAGCTTTGTCTTAATTTCAGGGCTTAAAAATGATGTTAGAAAAATTTTTAAAAAAAAAAGCTTGATTTAGTAGTCTGATGTGCCCTGTATCAAAGAGCCTATATAGTTGTTTGTGTTAACTGCCAAGTACTAAATGGTTTCTGATAGCTAGTGTGTAACGTATTGCCCCCCATTAATGAAGTCAGCTTTTTTTATTCTGTCCTGTTTGCTCCATTAAGATTGTTACCAATTCCTTTGTGTCCCACAAACTAACTTTCCAAATCTTGTATCTTTCTATGCCAAACAACCATGATGCTTATAATTCTGCGATATAATTATTCAAATCATCTCCCTTTTAGATTAGGATTTTAACAAAAAAAAAAAAAAAGGGTCTCAGGAGATGATACTCTTATAGTAAGGGATATGGAGAAGGCATGATGCATACCAAAAAAAAAAAATCTCAAGGCAGCAGATTCTGTAAGTAGAAGAAGAAACAAGGTGAATTACATGATTGAAGGTTAGGAAATAAAAAAATTATGGTGGATGATGAACTTGAAGATTTCCTACTTTTGAATTTCCCTGTTACATTCTTCCATTTGAAAAAAGTACTGGAGGGAAAATGCTCGACTTTTCTCATTTGGGATCTTGTGCTGCCCTCTATTCTGCTGCTTTTTCTAAGATAAAGAAAGGAATTACATTCCTTTTGTCTTTTCCTTTTATCTTTCTATTGCTGGAGGTTGTCTCAAATAGTCAACTTCCAGCACAATTCATGTTTTATATCGACTTTTTCCTTTTAAGTAGAATTCCATTAAGTTAAACTGATAATTGATTTTCAATTCTAGTTGGAAAAGGTGAAGGTAGCTCGCTAGGAAGCATGTTCTCTGCCCTACAATCTCATTACCAAATATCCTTGTCCGTAGAAAATGGGAGTTTGCAAAATGAAATGGTAGCCACTCGCGCAAGTCCATTTGTTCTAAAATATTAAGAGGATAGAAGTACAAGAATCATGTGTAAATTCTATGCATAGGCTTCAAGGAAAGAGAGAAAATGAAGGAAAGGGGGAAGAAGGGAGCTGTAGAGCCCCCCTTCAGTAAAGAGTGGAGTATTGAACTACACTTGCTACCCTATCCAAACTCATATTAAAAACTCGTTGAGATCGGCATTGCAACCAAAGGATCCAAGTCCTAACTGAAATGGACATGACCAACAAAGGGGTAATGGATTGACACATATCAACTAGTAGTGTAAAAATTAATCCTCTGAGAGACTGATTTGGACACAAATTCTGAAGGTGAAGCTCTGAATCAGAACTGCTGAGCCTATTCTAATAAAAAATATGAAGAAAATATACTAAATATAACAATTAGAATTAAGAAGTGTTAAAATTTTATTCACTTTTAATAGTTTAAATTATTAAATGAAGTTTAAAAACAAATTATATATTAAATAAAATTTAAGATGTATCCCTCGCTTAAAAATTCATTAGACTAAAAACGTAAACCAAAAAATAAACAGTGTAGATCTTAATTAAATTTAAAATTAAAAGTTTATTGATAGGCAGTGGAGCTGATATGGAGTCTCGTAACTTTGGGCTAAGCTCAAGTCCATAATTGACTGAGCCAGCCCAGTCCTGGAGCACCGACTCTTTGCTCTTAAGTCCAATAACTTCTCGTTTCTCTGCTTTTCCATTTAATGCCTTCTTAATCTAGTATTGACATGCTTTTATCTCTTTGATCTTTGGCGTGACCGTTTTCGGTTTCTCATTTTCGGAGTATACTGGTTCTGGACCTTGCTACTATTGATTTTGTCGTTGTTCGCTGAATAAATGGAGGAAAGAAAAGAAGATGGTGTTTTCATCTTTTGTTTCATGGTCTCTTTATAACTCCAATTTTTTATTTTATTTTTTCAATCCCAATTGTCACTCTCTGAGGGGACCATTTCTACTCTATTTGAGCCCACCGGGTTGATAAGCTCATCTGTTACTGGTTTTTCTTGGTTTTGTCTTTAAAAATGGTCTCTAAGGCATACATTTGTTTGCCTGTGTTGCCTTGCAATTTCACTGGAATTACTACTTATATCGTAAAATCTATTTCCAACATTCTAATTTTGAACTAATGAATCATATATTATCATTTCACTAGGTTCTTTATGTTGTTTTTGGTTATATGAATTTGGTAATGGCAATCCACATGTATTTCATTATAGATACGAATGATGAGAGAAAGGTCGTTGTCATTTTGGATACTTCACTTGATTGGGTGGATTCCTAGCAGTTGTTTTACACGTATTTTACCTGCATGCTTTAGAAATTGGCAAGCTTGTTTGTAATTTTGTGGAGGTAAGTGTGTTCCAGAATGTTTAAATCTCTGTTTTTGATGCTGCTGGTGAGAAATCAATCTATAGAATATGGCAGGAACTTAATATAGGTTTACTATCTCAATGCTGTGAGCAAGGTGACTATCTATCTCAATAATGTGAGCAAGGTGACTGTCTCAGTTGTATATGAAGATGATTGTACTTTTCAGGTGGGGGAATTGTTTTACTACTAGTAGCAAGCTGGGCAGAAGGGCAGCAAGGTTTGTTATGTAGCAAGATGCTGCCGGTCTTGGATATTGTTCTTCCATCCTTTTCTGGTTTCCATGTCATGGAGATCAGATAAATCACAGTTGCTTTGCTTTTCAAAGTGGATGAATTCTGAGTAGCATGCACTGGAATACAAACTTGCCAGCCAGTCTCTTCTTTTAATCTGCATAACATTCTGGATTTTGAACTACTCCCCAATAGCAAATTCTGATAGCACTCTGGTTCTAAATTATTACTGACCTTGTTGCTTGCTTATGCACGTAAAATTGCTTTCATGTATTGCAGGAACCGTAAGCCATTTTGCTGCTACAAAGGCTTTATGTTGGCTGTAACTTTTTCTAGGCAGTATTCATGCTCGCAACAGCAAAGATAACATGCTGTCCTATAAAAAACATAACTGATGTCCAAAGTCAAGAAAAAAAGCAATATGGCTCTGTTCTCACTCATACCAACACGGATTTAGTGCTTAGCGAGTAGAGATTAACGGGAAATCTAAAATTTGATATTCGGGAGGTTTGGTGTTAACTTAGAAGGAGCTTATACGAAATTTATAATCTTATTTTCTTCGAATTGTGCTTACGTTTGTACCAAAAGTGTGTGTGTTTGAGTGCAATTGAAAGACTTTCGATAAAATTGAAACCACCAAGGACTCCGATGTTTCTGCTTTCTTTTTTGGCTTTATACTTGTTGCTGAATTTCATAACTCTAACTCTGTGTTCTGTGTTTCTTCTAATATGAAGCAGAAAGAAGAGGATCACATCCCAAAAGGCATGTTCAATTGATTTATTGACGCGGGAATATACATACATTTCTCCAATTGTATCTGCTCCATTTTCTCGTGATCGTGGGAGTTGTTAATAGTAACCATGGATTTACTGGTAAAGCAGTCTCACTAAATCCGTAAATGATCTTAAACTTATACATGCTGAGAGAATAACCAGACGCTGATTCTGTAAGTGATAGGGACCTTCCTGCTGCGTTGTCACCGTATGTGGTCGTACAGCCTCTGGCAGCTAAAAAGAAGACAGGTTTTCTTAATTCTGTTTGCCATCTTATCTTGAAGGAAATTTTGTTGCTAGCTCAATGCGATCTGTTTTAGATTTCTTGAGTTTTTCTACGCACTACTACCCCATGGATTTATGGTCTCTTCCGGAAGAAGGGTCATTTTGGTCTTCCTCTGCACTCCTCCTTACGAGTAACCAAGCTGCTTTAAGGAGCACCTCACTTATGGTTCACAAGGACCGAATTTAACGAGGGTCGAGGCTTCGAGCAAAATATTAAACCTCGTTGGAACCGGAGATAGTTGTTTCAAGTGTTGAGCTCTCTACTTTAATATTGGTTTTGTTGATACCACATAAGCAGCATCACATGAGCTAGCAGCTTTTCAAGGCTACATCCAATGCAATTTCGCATGGTGATACTACACAGTGATGCTATCCTAGTTTCACATCGTAAACGACATATATCCATGCACTGTAACTTGTTCTCTTGTTCATTCTTAGCCCTTTATTATTATTATTATTATTATTATTATTATTATTATTATTATTATTATTATTATCAAAGCAACTTGTTGTGAGCGCATTGGATTGGAAGAAGGGATTGAGTTTTGAGCACACCAGGCGCGTCGGTTGAAAATTCTCTCTTTTTATTTAATTATTTCTTCATTTGTTATAGGTGTGTCGCTTAATAGTTATCATATTCAGACTGAGATTCAGGTTCATCGAATAGGTTAAAAAAAAAACTGCTCTTTCGGTAAGGAATATTTCGGAAGCCTGTTATTTTTATTTTTTTTTTTTTTAAACCAGTTGCGGATGATTTTCCCCGTTTTTGGTTTTTTGAAATCAAAGTCTAAACATAAGTAGTATTCTTTAATACCAAGTAAAACTAAAATGCTTAGGCGGGGTAATAGCATCCCAAACAATCCGACCATGCCACCCTTAATCATATGTTTTTGGCAGCCATCTCATAATAATAATCGAGTATAGAATCCAAGCCTTGCAGCCCTGAGCGTCATATTCGGTTGGTTTCGTTTATAAGAATAAGAAAATAATCCATGGAGTGACATCTATTTTAAACCCCCTGGCCGACCAGCCCTTTTAACACGGCAGAATGCAACAAGAAGCAAAAAGCTCGAAGCCTCCCACAACTATTCCAACTGGATTCGTGTTAAACGAAGAGCTTGTGATTTACTATCTGCACAACAAGGTCATCGGACAACCCCTACCATGCGGTTTGGCAGTAAAGGAGTACAATATATACGGTGACAATGAACCTTGGGAGATATGGGACATTCACGGTGGACCCAATTTGAAAAAGGATGAGGACCTCTACTTCTTCACTGAGTTGAAGAGGAAGGGCGTCAATGACTCGAGATTTGTCAGAAAAGTTGGCCTCAATGGCGGCGCTTGGAGAGCAGATCACTCTGCTAAGGTCATACAAGATAGAATGACCAAAAGAAACATAGGAATAAAGAAGAAGTTCCGTTACGAAAATAGCAGGTCCAAGCACAATGGCTGCTGGTTCATGTTCGAATACAGTCTTCATCGGTCCCTGCTTGGTCATAACGCACATGTAAGCTATTTTACAAGTCTTCCTTTGAGATAAGTATTCTGCTGGTCTTTTAAGTAGATATGCACGTGCAAGCTCTTGCTTTTGTTTGTGAATCTAATGCAATACTTTCTGTTAACATCCAAGGTTCTATTCAATTGTATTACAGAAATTTTTGGTAGGCAACAATACTATAATTCAACCCACTAAAGTAATCAATTTTACAGTGCAAGGCAATATAATTATTAAGTCGGAGGAAAGAGATCAGTTTTTAGAGTCAACAAAGTTTTCAGTTGTCTCCGTTTTATTTATCACATTGCCGAGTTTTGTACCTGACATCTTCCTACTTTCCTAAAGAAATAGCAGTTTATGTTCCTTCGTTTGTGCACATAGAGTCCGTGTCTTTTGCTTGACATTCTCTAATTTAACATGTTTTTGGCTATTGAAGGTTGATGATTACGTTATTTGTAGAATCCAAAGGAAAGATGGGAAGAGGGAGTCCGAAAACGTGGAAAAGAGGGTCGAGATTGCTAATTGTGAAAGTCCAGAGATTCTACTCATTGAAGATCGGTCAGAAACGGTTGGAGAAGCAAAGGAGTCCTCATTGAAGGCAATGATGGGCGATCCACCCTTGCAATGCAGCGAAATTGATCAAGTGAGATATACTGATTGGGCAATTTGCTTTGCTGAGGATTTATTGCAGAATCAACCGGTACAATTGTTGGAAGAGAAAGAGAATGAAATGGTGCCTAACATGTTATACACAGAGAAATGGTTGGACTGGGAACGGCTAAATTAAATTAAAAAAAAAAAAAAAAGAGCTATGTGTTTTTTGGCATTAGCAAACATGGAGTTCATTTCCATTAATTTATGATTTTTTGTTTTTTCTCTTTCTCGATTAAAACCAGCAGTTCAGTGATTTGTTCTTGATTTCAATGAATTTGAGAAGAATGCTTGTTAATTGACGTTGAGAAGTGATTTGGACAATCATATGCTCGCTTGCGGAAGTGTACAAGGTGGTCTATGCTCTTCTGGCCCTATGTACTCGTTTTGTCAAGTTACGTGCGAAATGACGTAAGAACAAATCAACGGGTACTTTGTCTTATTCAACCATACGTAGGCGCATACGTGTTAAGAAATCATATATCTGCTCCCTTCTAGTTAAACATTTTTCATAAAAAGATTTAAAAAATAAAATAAAATAATAATAATAAGCCATGCATTAACCTTTTCTGTGGTGGTGGTGGGGGGGGGGGGACAAGGATGCGTTCCAGTGTCTTGTACATAAAGATCAGCCAATTTCCAGAGTGAGATTTCAAGCACAGTAGCGAGATCAAATGATTGAAAGCAAGAGTCTCCTGTTAAAATGTCCTTTTCGTTCAACCGCCTCGGTAGGCTGTAGCATTAAGAAGAGGATTTGCAAATAAGATTCGGGTCCCGACACGGCAGTCTTGAAAAAGACAAGCATTCTTAATCGGCTCTTGCTTTTTGTTTTTCGTTGTTGTTTGTTTTTCCTTACTTCATGGAGTATTCTTATTCCTCATTAAGGTTTAAATGCCATTAAACCTTTCTTTTTCCTTCTCTATTTTGAGAAATATCCCCCGCGCTTGCACTTATTTTGGATTGTCAAATTCTCTTTAAATGAAATTGAGTTTGTCAGCTGACGCATTGTTTTAGCCACGTTATTTCACAAAGTTGAAACATTTGATAGAGCTTGGAGTGCATATTTGAGATGTATTTATTTATATAGCCATTAACTCTCTATTAATTTCGCCAAAATCTGTTTTAGTCATTAGTTTTTGTTTTTTTTTTTTTTTGTTTTTTGTTGATGGGTATGAATTAAAAAGAAAAAAGAAAAGAAAAGAAAAAATAAGAGTATTTTGGAGCATAAAAGAAGCAGTGGGAGGCCTTGGCCTTGCCTTGGCCCCCCAGGGCTGTTGGCCTCAAATTGTTTGAGATAACTCCGCGGAAGACAAAGGAGATTATATCAGACTTATAAAAGGCTTAACTAAGACGGAGGAATTAATAAATTGGAGCCATTAAAAAATGGATGCAAATGAATAAAATAATACATATTTTATTTTTTTTATCGACTATTTTGAGTACAATTACAATAATATTTTTGTTATTTTATTAATTTCTTTTCCCCCAACAAATTTTCTTCTTAAATAAATGAGCACGGCTTTCGAGAGTCGACACGAGCCTCCTGCCCACGCTGTGATAGGATAGGACAGAGAAATAAAGAACAAAGTGCCAAAATAAAAGAAAAGAAAAGAAAAAAAAAAGACTGCTAAAATGATCAAAAAGTGCCCAAAGGAAAATGAGAAGGAAAAAAAAATGTAAACATATAATAAAAATCAGGTGAAATCATAAATAATAGATTGAAGTAAAAATAATTAAATTATATCTTATATATTAAAAATTTTATATTATTTTATTTTTATACATAATAATAAAATTAATTATATTTACTTAAATTTATTATTTATAATTAATTGAAATAATTTATTAAAATTTATTTTTTTTTTAATGCAAGCTTTATTATTATAAATATATTTGAAAAAAATGGATGGTGGATACCAACAACCTCGGGGCAAGAAAAATCAACGGGAAACATGTGAGGACACTTCCATTCCACTTCTTGCCAAACAAGAAAGAAGCGATAAGACTTCTCGTCCTTCGCAGTCTTTCAGTTCACTGTCTACCCTTCAATTCCATACTAATTAAAGATTCATTTCGGAATCAATTAAGTTAAGAGGCCAAAAAGCAAACCAGAAAAAGAGCAGCAAACCATGAAAGCCGAAGAAGGGCAGCAAAAACGGCGAGTCTGTGACTACTGTGATGAGGCCACGGCTCTTCTTTATTGCAGAGCCGACTCGGCTAAGCTTTGTCTCGCTTGCGACCGCGAAGTTCACTCAACCAACCCGTTATTCTCCAAGCACACTCGGGCACAGCTCTGTGACGCCTGTGACGATTCCCCGGCTTCAATCTTCTGCGAGACGGAGCACTCTGTTTTCTGCCAGAACTGCGACTGGGAAAGGCACCGTCTTTCTTTGTCTCTGCAGTCGCATAATCGGAGACCCATCGAGGGATTCACCGATTATCCTTCTGCGGCCGAATTGGTGACCATTTTGGGGTTTGAAGATCTTGGTGAGAAAAAGACTCTCTTGTTGGGTGAAGAGGGTGACGGGTTTGGTGGGCCGGATGTTGATGGGTCGGGTTTCGATGATGGGTGTTCCGCTTTCTTGGTTTGGGATAGTCCTGCGGTTGTTAGTCTGGATGATTTGATAGTTTCGATTGATTCGGGTCACAATTTTCAGGCTCTGGGAGTGCCTCCTTTGCCAAAGGCAATTACCCAAAATCCCTTTTTTGGGTCTTTTTTTTCGGGGGGGGGGGGGGGGGGGGTTTGTCAATTGAACTATTTTTGTTGTTTGTCCGATTTGAAAAAGGTTTTGTTTAATTTTGTTTGCAATTTTTACATATTTGGAAAACGGGCTTTTCCTTCTCAATGTGCCATTTTATGTTCTCTAGTCCGTTTCTTTTTCAGCCTACTTTGTGATAAATTTTCCTAATGTATTTCAGTTCAATTCAATTCAAAATAGCATGCAATTGATTTGATTTGGTGACTAAATTCCTATTTTTAATATTTTTTTATTTTGTTGTATTTTCGTTGGTGTGCTCTGTTGGCATGAGCACTCTCACGCGCCAAAGAGTAGTTGGAATTGCCCATCGGTTGTATTGTTTTTGACTTGTGCGAAATCAAATTTTTGAAACAGAATCGTAATGCTGCTTGTGGGCAACACAGGGAAGAAATACTTCGTCAGCTTCGTGAATTAGCTAGGTTGGAATCTGTACCTAACTACAAAAATGGAGACGGGGAGTCTGTTAATGTTTTCCAATCTCTATCAAATGGACAAGATCAACAGCCCAGAAATATTTGTGCAGGTTATGAGCCTGATGCGTGGCCCAGTTCATTCCCTGCATGTGAGGTAAATGTTTTTTCCTACTTAATGCAACTGAATTAAGCTTGCATGGTTTATCGGTTGCATGGATTATGTAGATTTTCCTACTTGTTTTTTGATTTACTTGCTGCTACTATTGTGGTCTGGTTTCTGTTGATGTACACATAGGAAATAGCCAGGTATTTGGAAATAATGTTCGATGGGTAATACAAGGAGAGAAATTCTGTGCCTGGAATACTGTTGACTAGAGTGCTAATGCATGTGGGGAGTAATTCAGGCTTCAGAATATGGCCTGACTGAAGTGCAAAATATTTTCAATCTCATAGATGGCTATTATATATGTGGATCACTTTCAACATTAAATTAGCCTATATGTTTTATCTGTGAGGGTAAAAAGGCCTACATCTAATTTATGAAGGCTCAGCGGTTACGTGGCATGTATGTTTCACTGATGACAATCAGTAATCAGCACTGTACTCACCTTGGTGACAAAAAAAAAAAAGGCCTGGTTTCCTTTTCTGTCCATCTCTCTGGCTGATGTAAGCAGTGTACATACATGCACCTTTTCAGGGCTTTAGTTTTACAGATACCAGACTGTCCAGATTATAGGAGTGATAATGATATCATCTGTTTTGTATTTTCTTTATGATCTGAAGTGTGACTGGTCAGAATTAGCTTTTTATCTGGTTTACAGGAATTGACTTTCAATAATTGCCCATTAGTAGAGAACCTCTTATGTTTTGTTCTCCCAGTTTTGCTTTGATGATTATGCTAGACTCACTGCATGTTATTGCAGCAAGAGACAAATTCACGGTTCATTTTTTTTCCTGCAGGAAAATGTCTGTAACTGGTTTGATGATACCCCTGAGGCTGC
This sequence comes from Ceriops zippeliana, assembly GCA_037897445.1. Lineage (NCBI taxonomy): Eukaryota > Viridiplantae > Streptophyta > Magnoliopsida > Malpighiales > Rhizophoraceae > Ceriops > Ceriops zippeliana. Next base: position 4,482,995 of record JBAPLH010000058.1, read on the forward strand.
AAATAATGTTTATCTACCATCAGAATTATTGAGAACCAACTTGGAGGAATGCTCAGCTATTCCTGATAAACAGTCTGATGCTGGTGGGAGTGCAAGTCGTGCCAAAGATGGTCCTGAAGCACCATCACAGCAACCTTTTACGGTAACGTTGCCACCATTACCCAAAGTTGCAGCACATGAGATTAACAACCAGGAGAGAGACTCTGCTCTTTCAAGGTACAAGGAGAAGAAGAAAACCAGAAGGTATTTAACCAGCTCTTTTCCTCTGGGAGATTCATTTCTCATATTTCTGTTTCCATTTAGGACTAGACATTAGATGCCTGCTCAAAGTTTTGCATGCTTCTCCCAAAAGAATGAGAAAATTTTGCACATCTCTAAACTCTTGATATGATTGAATTGTTGAAGACAGTGATAGCACCATGGAATGCTTGCAGTGTGAACTAAGGATGTAATTGAGTACAAAAGACATAGCTTCTTTGCATGCATGGTGTAAGCTCTTCAAAAATTATGATAGTACATCTATCATTATATGATGTTACATGTGTGATCATGTTTGTGGCACCATAACTGTTATGTACATTGAAAGTCGTAGCCACTAGCCTAGTTTTGTAACTTCCAAATAGCCATTGCTTTCATTTGCAACAGAGGATCCAATAATATATATGCAAAAGGCTGTAATGCAGTGGAGGAGGTACCTAAGTTTTAGAATCTTTCCGTCAAAGAGATAGATACTTTATCAGTGTCACTTGTGTTCTTTGATGGTCTTTATATTGGAACCTCTAGTTTGAAATTCTTTTGAAAGAGCAGGTATGACAAGCGCATTAGATATGAATCACGGAAAGCTCGAGCAGAAGGCAGGACTAGAATTAAGGGTCGTTTTGCCAAAGACAAGTAACTAAAGAGAAGGTTATGTTTTGTGCTCTTGTTTGTTTGAGCAAAAGTTAATATTGCCAATTTTTATGAGGTATTTTTTAAGAGCAGTTACTGCACATTCCATGCATTGTGTCATGGACTTGGCCCTCTTTAGTAGCTTAATTTGGGCAAAATGACGTGGCGCATGACAATTGGAAGACTGCAAATCTCATGTCCTATTACATTTTATTCGTACCATATGGTGTTGGCATAAATAAATGGCACAAAATCATGGCATACTTCCGTGATGTTTTGAACTTTAGATGCCTGATCTCATGTCTTCTGCATTTGATATCTACGCTGACATTCTTTATGTGGAAACAGGAGATATGGTAGGCATCGCTGCATGAGGTGTAAACTGCCATAGGAACTACAAATGAATAGCTGGAAGTTTTTTCTGGGATGGATTGCTGAGGTATTGGCATGCAGCACTCTAACGTCAGAAGGGCACAATTTTTAGGTTACATATTACGGATGGACCATTGCTATTTCATCGCATGACTTTGTGTCGTGTATGTAAGGCCTGTGATTTTGCATCATGCAGTTATGTGGATTTAAGCTAAAATGTAAAAAGGGCTTCCCTTTCATTTGTATTCATTCCTGATGTCGGCCTGTAAGCTGGCATTGAGCAACATAAGTCAAATATAATGCCGCATTGAGTGTTGTACACGGCAACATCTGAAGGGGTACACCATTAATAGAGCAGAGTTCAATTGGAGACCTCAGGGCCATAAGAGGCTTGAGATGGCCATGCCCTTGATGCCTGTGTGAATAAGCTGCATGTGCCACCAAGGGATGGTATGCAAAATAGCAATCCCGAAAATGTTGGGTCTTTCGGAGCACTTATTGGACCTTAGGGCTTAACCTTTGGCGTTCAAGAGCTACGTATTGGTCATTGCATGAGTCTTTTTGATCCCGCTACGGCAAGACACAGGAACTTACCTGTGGCCTAGCTTCCATTGCTCTCGGACCCTTTTGATGCATCGGCAACAATGCTAGTCACTATTATAGTGACAACTAACATTGGCTGATGTTCTTTATTAGCACATTAATTAGAGCTGTGTTGTCTCATTTTCTTTTCTCATCCGATGGTGTGAAGCTCTTTGTTACGCATTTTCTTCAAAAGATTAATTTGTTAGGGTGTGCAGCATTATATCTATAAAAACGAAAGACTTGTTTCATCTTTTTTTATGTGAAATTCTGTTTTCCCTTATTGGATTAAGGCTCTTTTACCTATTCTTGGGTTTAGAGTTTGACGAGGTTTTAATACTATTTATTATGAAGTTATTATCTTTTGTTTCAAAAGATTAATCTGTTAAGGTATATAGTATTTATATTTAAAAAATTTAAAAAAACTCCTTTGCGAGATTTCGTCACTCTAACCCTTTTTAGCATAAAAATATATTATTTTATATGTTTTCTGTATTTACACAATGTATCACTGCTAATTATCGATGTGTTGAGATAGCCAGCTTGGCATCCAAATTCATTGGTAAAATGCATAGGTGTACCGCTAAAAGCACAAACATTAAATCAATAACAAGAAGATTGAGGGCCATTAGTTCATTCTAGTACGAAGTGCCGACATTAGCCAACTTTCTTGCCAATACTTGGAATGACTAGCCTTTAGTACATTCTAGGTTGAAATTGATTTCTCGTGAAGTCTGAAAATAGCCAGCACAACCAGCGAAAGAAACACGAATGAGCCGACGAGAGACGATGCGAAGGCAGCGCTCATTAAGTGGCAAAGGCCGTCGAACACATCACATACCTTGTTCCAGTGCGTGTGCGAGTTGCCGTATTTGCTGATCACTCCTATAGCAGCTGTAGCCCCAGTGGCAGAGAAGAGCAACCCCATTATTACCATGTCTAGGATTACTACCCCTAGCCTTGCGGTGCTGTTCTTGGCGCTCCGACATGCCAGGGCATATACCAGAGATCCCGCAGCATAAAAACATGCGATGACATTTGACACGAGCAGGTACCTTAGAAAACAATAATTGTAAAAATGGAACACGATCAGGTCTTTCTTTTCCTTGGTAAACAATTTAACGTGTAATAATTTCATGATAATTCTATAACACCAGCACTTTAAAAGAGCTACAAAATGTGCGTTTTAATTGTCGTGTATTGTTGTCTCGATAAATCGAACAAAGGTCCATTTTTGCTTTCATGTCACATAACTCGAAATTTAAAAGATATAAAGGCTAGTCAATCAAGTAGGTGGGCTACGAATGACTTACGGTACTCGGTGGTTGCGTTAGTCGATTTATCATTCAGAGGTTTCATGGAACGATGTGGGCATTATAGAAACGTGAATGTGTAAGTTACGAGATTAAAAATTTTTATGTAAAAATAAAAGGAAAAGTAATTTTTAAGTAAAAATATTCAGAATTTTCATATTTTAATAATTTTGGATGAGGTATAATGTTAAATAAATATTGTTTACTTTGCATCAAAACCAAATATATATATATATATATATATAACATAAATGACCCACGAAGAGAACTATTAATTCTCGGTGTCCTCTTTAGCGCGCACACAAAAGTTGTCCGTGAGTAATTTGGTGTTTGTAATCATGCCAATGGGGCGAAAAATTTATGAAGGAGATAAGACTGGAAAATCTTACACTAGAGCAGACATGTATTGCCATCTAGCGGTAACCGGAATTTGCAAGGGGGGCAAGGAGCTGACTAGAGTGAAAGCAACGGTCTTGGTCTCCTTACCAAAGCCAACCATAATAGCAGCCATCAATGTTAGGAGCAGCCCCAAAATCCTGAGCATGACGTCCCAAGACCTTACTGGTCTGGTCTCCGTGTTGCCGGACTTGTGCCAGTTGACGTCCATCTCAAACCAAGAAGAGGATGACAATCGAATAATTGTACGTGCGTGGAGAGTAAAGCGAAATACGAGGGAGGAAGCTCGCAGTGTGGGAGTGGATGAAATAGAAGAAGGAGAGGGAGCCGGGCGGCATTAAGCTGGACATAAATGAATAAGTTGGTTGGGTTAGGTTGCATTAAAAGCCAGACCGATGGTGTAATAAAGAAGGCCATCAATTTTCATGCCAGCCTTTCTTTGCCTTGGGGAAGCTGCATGAAAGTACTGTTGCTGAACGTTGAACACAAACTCTGTCGAATGCACACGCACCAATCAAAACGCTGGAAAGAAAGAAAGAAAGAGAAAAAAAAAAAACAGAAAATCAAAGTTCGTCCCACAAGCTTGGAGGGACACGAATTAATTAATTTTGACAAGGGTCATCACTTTATTTAAGCCTTTACTCGAATCAAAATGATTGTAGTGAGAAACACAAAAATAGTGACGCGAGCAGAGGAGTCAATGTGGCAGGTGAACAATATTAAATTAATGATTTATGGGAGATTATGACATCATAAAAATTAATCTGTACAATAAAAATTTTGAACTTATCGTATAGAAGTTAATGATTGGCATAACTACAATCATCGGCAAAAGTACAGCAACAATGGCGGATATGGAAGCATGGAAGTAGAAGAACAGGGGTAGACCGCAAGTACAAAGCTATTATAATTACGTCCCCAATGTCAACACGTTCCTGGGCAGAAATTAAATGATGCCCCAAGAACAGATTTATTTTATTTTACATTATATTTTAACTTAATCTTTGTTAAACATTTCCTTTTGGTGGTGGCGTTGGCGTTGTTGTTGTTGTTGCTACCAATCCTCGAACGCCTGACTTTTAATAGCATAATTAGTGAAGTATTGGTGGGAATAAGAACTTATTTTTATCAAATTTTGATTAATTGTTTTAAAAATAAAAAATAGAAAAGAAAAACAAAATCTTATGAACTATTTTATATTTATGGCACCTTCCAACTTCTCAAGTTAAATCAAATATTTCTTTTTTTAAGAATAATGCTGTATGTCCGGATTTAAAAAATATATATATATATATATCACAAAATGCTATATTAAAATAAATAATTTTTTAATATTTTATTAATAAAAATTAATTTATTTTAAAAAATAATATTTTGGTGATGATAAAGTTTTAGCATTGCTCTCTTTTTATTGGAACTCAAGACTCGAAATTTTCGTAACCGGTGAGAAGCCATCCGTCGGACGGCACGTTGGCGACGTCGTTTTGACATAAGCGTGCGGCTGCCAAACCCTCGTTAAACGGCTTCCCAATTTGCTATCAATTGCCCTAACTTGATCAGTCGCTTGATTCTGGAAACATAGAATCATATTGGAAACGATGAAGAATCGACCGCCGAAACTGGATCATGAAACGGAGGAGAAAATCAGCGGCTCGAATTCGATGAACGTGAAGAGGAAGAAGAAGAACATGATGAGATTAGGAGGGCCTGGTCTTTCCCTTGAAGCCTTTGCTAATGCTAAGTCAAAGGGCAATCGCTACAATCCTGCCCTTATGAGTAATTACTTCTTCCTTTTGTTCTTTTTCCCATTGGTTCCCCCTCTGTTGCTTGTTTTCTTTTTAATTTGATTTCAGGTTTCTTTCTTAATTTTGTTAACTGTGATTTGCTTTAGCTCGCTTTTGGAATTTTGAGGCTTTAGAATGCGGGCGTGCTTTTGGGTTAGTTGGGACATTTTAATTTTCAGTTAATTGTCTACAAATGACTTTCGTTTTAATAAGGTTAGACCGCTTGCCTTTGAGTTAATGCTTGTTCTCTTGTTTTTATTATTTCTTGTTATGGTGTTCTGTTAGATCGCAATGCAATGGGGAATGGATAATATTGTAATGCTTGAATGCTTTTGGATTTCTTCTGTTTTCTTGATCAATCTTTGGATTTCTTTCGAAAAATGGGGATTTTGTAGCAGATAGGCCTGTGTGAGCTCTTTTATAGATGATGTTAAAAGTGGAGACATAATAGAGGCCTTGCACTGAAGTCGCAGTGCCGAGGTTAGACCCATGGACATGAACCAGTTTTGGGGTTTTTAGGATTCTGGGAAACGTTAAACAATTTATGCTGCTCATCAGTTAAGGGATTAATGCATACAGGAAAAGGAGGGTACCAACTCTGTTAGTCTATTAGAGCCTGAATGTTTGTATATGAACCAGAAGCAGGCCGAACACAAGGGGATTAAACCTTTTATCATCTACTTTTTTGTTTTTTGTGTGTTAAATTAGTCTGTTGACACTTATTTTATTTGTTTTCCATCAGAAAAACAAAGGGAGTTCTACAAGAATGCTAAATATGTGAGCAAGTTTAAGAAGTCGCTAAAGCGACAAAGCCAGCCCTCAGCTCCAAGAAATCCAGAGGTATATGAGGTTTTACCATCGTTTAATCCATTTTAACATTCAATTTCATAATCTTTTTTTTTTAACTCTCATATACTAAGCATGTGACACTAACACACTCTCATCAACAAATTTCTCTCTCTTTTTTTCATTTTTGTTTTTCCAAACAATCTAGTTTGGCTTGTCATTAAAGTGGGATGATACAAGATGCACTGAAATTCATCACACTGGGTATTCATGTTTTATGTCAGTCATTCTATTGTGGTGAAACATGAGATTTAATAGCAGAAGCTTGTGCAACTTATATTTAGAAATTCAGGTGCTGAATTAGATATTTCAATTTTATGTATCAATGGGGCTAGATGTAAACCATTTTATGGTTTCAGTGGCTATTGCAGGACACAAGTGAGACTGGAGAAGCAAGTAAGATGAGTGAAAGAAACAAACTGAACAAGATATCATACAGTTTGAAACAGGTATACGAGAAGAAGCATGAAGAAAAAGAGAAGGAAAGGATTGAGAAGGAAGCAGTTTTAAGAGCAAAGAAGGAAGAAAGAGAAAAGGCTGAAGCTCGCAGAAAAGATGCTAAGGCAAAAATGTTCAAGAAGACCCGGTATGGACAGCCTGTCATGAAGTATAGAATTGAGAACCTCTTGCAGACAATTCAAGCTTCAAGCTGAAGTTATTTTAAAAAGAAACGCTTAACATAATTTCTGTTTTTTGTTCTTTAGTTGCACCGGTTGTTCCTTTGCCACCAATAGGAGGATTACTCTGGGATTATGCAAACTGTTTTAATTTTTCAAATTCCGAGAGTTTATCCTGTGGATGGACCATGCATTGTAAACAAGCTTTGATGTCGCCTGGCAATGGACTGGTTAATTTCTGCCGCCGTAATTTCACACTCTGCACTGATTGAGTTATTCTTGTGATTATACGAGCAATGCGTCTGTGCACCATTCATTCTGGTGGAAGAAATTCTTGCCGCAGGCTAGTCTCTCTGATAAACAGAAGGAAAACTAGTTTTCATGTCAAATCCTCCACCATCGTCATGTATATGATAAAGCAAAAATGCAGAAACGCAGGATTAGATATTCCAGTACTTTTGCGGGCTTCATCAAATCCTCCACCCATTATTCTGGATGGGCTTTCAGCCCCCCAAGCCTCATTAAGCCGCAAACCTTATGGCCATCTGTTCGAACCACCCTTTGCCTTTTTTATTTCTTTTCTTGTGCTTCTCCTTTATTTTCTTGTGGGTTCAAACTTCAAAGAAAGGAAAATGAGATGCACCCTTTTGCTTCTCCTTTTTTTTTTTTTCATATACATTAACTATCAGAAAGATTTCTTATCCCGCGAAAAGTAGGTATTGGGTTCCGCCGTGTAGCCCTTTTGTTTTAAGTTGAGAGGTTTATAGTTGGGCATTTTGAATAGAACTGTCCCATCTTATATATCTTATCAATTTATATTATCATTATTTTTCTACTCCTGTTACTAATAATCAAAGACTTATAAATTGTAACTCAAGATCAAAAGTAATTCAAGTTTTGACACGCTGGAGCTTTCTTCCTGTACGGTTACCTGTCCAGATTCAATTCCTCTTAGTTAACCACACGGCCAGTTTTTTTTTTTTTTTTAATAAATGACGATGATGAACACCAAGGTTATCAGAACATAGGTTAAAGCTAAGTGACGTGATTAGACAGATGAGGTAAAAGTGCAGAGTAACAGAATGATTGCTACCATTATTCTTACAGCTATCAAAAGCCAAGATGCTGCAATCATTGATTACTTGGTCAGAGATCACCTGGGTCTGGCGTGGCCTCAGTTTGATTCAAAGCATATGCAAGTAAGGTGGGCCATCTGCTCTTCTACTGGAACCAGACATAAAACTGTTTATATGCAATTGAACAGAACCAGCCAGTTACTGAATTACTGTTGTTCCATAATGAATTGAAATGGTAAAGTCACAGGAGATAAAATAATTAGCATCAATGGTAGAACCACAATATACGTCATGTGTCAGTCTTTGGTGGTGTGGGTGGGGTGGGGTGTCATTGAAATGTTACTGTCTGTTTATCTGTCAACACACACGCCATTTGTTATGGCAATTCGTGAAATCGGTCGCATGTTACTTTATGCGGTTGCCGTTTTAATATCTGCGGGATACCTGATATTGAACGGGCATAAATAAAGTATAATTATTTGGTCACTGGCTGGGCTGAGACTGCGGCACTGGAACCAGTCAATCAGGCGGGATGCCGTAGGAAAGAGTGCCTGAGAAAGTGTAGCAAAACAACAGTTGTGGACATTATCCAATGCCACCGAATCTGTCACGTGGCACAACGGTCGAGGACCATAAATTTGAAAGAGAGAAGAGAAGTGAAAGTTACCATACCTGAGAAACCACCACTTACCAACCAGTAACAGAAGGATCTCTCTTCGTAAATCACCGGGTCGCTAATCTTAGTAAGATGCTCTGTTTGATCCTTTGGTTGCTTGGCAAGTCAATTTGTCATGAAACGGTGCGTTCGCATGAAAATTGCCGCCGTTTATCATTTGGAAGTGTTGTCATTTTGACGACAGGATCCAATGCCTAACGCTCGGCTAATCCTCATCAGTGTCGAGGATTAAGGGAAGCACGACTTGTAAGAGATTTTGTGGCACAAAGTCTTCTAAGGACTTTACGGTTGATTTTATCAAATTTTATGTGTCAGTTCAGGCGCCTTTATTCTCATGCACGTACAGACGAAGGGAACGTAGTTGCTGCCCGAAAAGGGTGTAAAGCAGAACACTCTTGGGGTCCTAAGTTACAGTTGCCCAATACATTTGAATCTGATGGCCCTAGAGCAAGCCGAGCTGACAGAAGCAGGGCGAACAAAGAGCTTATACTGCCTTGTGCATAACGGCGTAGAAATACGCAACTACGAAGCAGCTTGTTCAACAGAACCTATAATTGGTCTGGTTATCTCAGGATCCCTGATCAAGAACCTGGAATGTGGTGCATGGCCCATTTGGAAAATAGATGTTGCTTAGCCAACTTTACGTCGATAATAAAATGAAGACCGCTAGATTGCATGTAGAGTGAGGGCTCCAATTGACTATAAGCATAAAGATGCGCACTTCAACTCAATCTACAAGTCAAAAGTTCTGAGTTAAAAGGTGCAGAGAAAGTGTGGATGGGAAACACTGGGGATATAGCGGCAGAGCATCATGACTGCTTTGCATGTGCATCTTATGCTTTATTTCTTATGAAACAATAACATAAATGAGTACACATAATAATTTTGCTCCCAAAGAAGTCAAACGAATGCATAAACATTGGGGTCTGCAAGTAGTATACATGTTGACTATCCCCAACTAGACAGCTCCTCTACATACTCCAATCATTGGAGTATACTTCATTAAATCACTAACTGGTATCCAATAACTCTGCCAAATGTAAATAGATGGCAATCCCAGCTCTGGAGCCTCACTATACCCTCCACAACTTTCAGGCCAATCAGGGCCTGCAATTAAAGCAAGCCACATGAAATCAGATGGGAAAAAAATAAGAATCAGCATATACCTGCCTTACACATTCACTACAGGCTAGGATCTTGATATACAGCCGCACTATAGGTTTAGGGTTTGTATACACTTAATGAATGCAGCTAACTGTCAAGATATCTGTAACGTAGAATCATCATCCATCATCCAAACATAACCAGGCAAGTCAATTCTAGGCCCCGCAACAGTCCGATATATGTAAAGCTTCTCAACATGGCTGCTTTCTGGTCTCAAACCTGGAGATCCACCTTCATCAATAACTTCCACATTAAGCCTGGGCATCTTCTGAGCTAGCAGTTTGCAAGCTCCAAAACTCACTGAGCAAGAAGACATCCAAAGGGATCGCATTGTCTCAAGCTTTGCAGCATTTGCCAAAAGAGCGTTGTCCCCAAAGGGACAATCCCTTATCTCTAGTTTGCGAAGATTTTCACATCCAGACAGCACATGATGAAGGCCTAGATCACTCTCTCCTGCAAAAGCCACAGACAACATCTCTAGCTTCTTGCCATAAGTCCCAATGTACTCAAATACACGATCAGTAAGGAGACCTGAGAGTGAAAGACGCTGGAGATCCTTGCAATGTTCTACAATGGCTCCAAAACCCATATCTAGTGGCTGATGAGTTAGGTAATCTGTAGAACGTGGCTCAATAATACAAAGACGAAAGCGGGTCATATTTGGACAGTTCCTAGCAATTGTAACTAAGGCAGCATTCGTCATTTGCCAGCAAAAGTACAAAACTGAACGAAGCTTAGGACAACCCTCAGAAACAGAGACAAGGCCCTGTTCAGTTAAAGATACATTTGGTCCTGCTTCAAATGGGTTAGAGGGAAATACCCTCAATTCTTGCAGGTTCTTGCAAAATTGTGCAAGAGCTTCAAGTCCAACATCTTCAATGTAATCCAGTACCTACAATCAAGCCCTTTGTTAGCTTCAGACAAACCAAATAGAGAATTTAAGAATGGACCTAAAGCAACATCCGAGTGAAAACTTGTGGCAAAAATGTGATGACACTACCAAGCAACCTTCCCAACCTCACGAAGCTCCAGTATAGTGCCCCAAGAAGCATTCAAATACAAAATCAAGACACAAAACTTAACGTTGCAGGGAAAAACTTACCCAGAGGCGCTGCAAATTTTGACATTGACAAACGAGTTTAATGAGATCAGGGCTTAAGATGGTAGCATAGCTCAAATTCAATGAGGTTATTCCTGAGCAAATGGGATAAATTGCTGGTAAGTAACTTGGAACTACATCCCAAAACCCAGACAAGCTTCTCAGTTCCTTCCACCCAGAAAAAGCTCCAGCAAGCTTTGAGAAGACATCAGGCTGCAACTCAGTTGAAAAGGCACCTGTGCCCAATTCCAAGAGCTGAGGTGCCCGGCGAAGTAAGTTTGCTAGCTTGTCAAGGGTTACAGCGCGATTTAGCCGAAGAATCCTCAGATTAGGGCACTGGCCCACAAGACGCTCCAGGGCCGAAAAATTCACCTCAGCCCCTAAACAAGAGATGTTAAGAGAAACTAGTGATGTGAAAGAGTCAGGGAAGTGGCTCAGCCAATGCCCACTTGAATCTTCCACTTCACTCTCTTGCAAATCCAGTTCCCTCAAATTCCTGCATATAAGCCGGTACTTCAGAAGAGTGTGAGACAAATTACGACAAACCGATTCACAGGTTTCAACGAGAAAAGGAAACAAATGAAACTCAAGTTAAAAGAAGAAAGAAAGTGAGTAAGCAATTCCTGTCCATTCAAACTCGTCGAAATGACAAACTGATACAGTGAAAGTTACTTTTTGATTTTGGCTTATAAAAAATTTATACCGAGAAAATGTTCATGCGCCATTAAATTTTTGTCTGTTACAAAGCCAAACTCTTCAAATAAAAAAATCTGATATTCACATGTTAAAATGTCATTAAACGATCCTCTCTTGAATGACAGAACAACCACAACAATGAACATTTAAGTGTGATCTACAACACTTCGAGGACGCAAAATAAAGAGGGCTGGTATACTTTATTAAAGCAGCATAAGAAAAGCCTTAAGAACATCAAATTGAGGAATCAGAAAGATAAAAAAAAGAGGGGCGGGGGGGGGGGGGGGGGTTGGAACTGCATTGTACAAGATTGCAATAACAAGAATCGAAAAGCAACCTAATATCACACTCTTTCCTAGCAAGCAAATTAGCACTACACAACTCAAGTGATCCTGACTAGATTTTCCCAGAAATGGGCGATTCGTCCAACAAATATGTCGCAGATCCTATGACAGAAAAACGCAAACCACGGCTAAACGGCTTAATTGATCTTCCTAGCTCTTCATCACTTAACGCCATTTGGTTTTCCTTCTTCGAGAAAGCAGAAAGAACCGCACATAATTTGATTGCAAAAATTACGAGAGAAAATAAACCTGCAATTAGCAGCAATGGCAGCAAGTCCATCAGTAGAGAAGCCCTCACAAGAAGAAAGCACCAGAACCTTAAAATTCTTGAACGACTTAGCAATCAGCTCCAAGGCCTCGTCGGTAACCACCATCCTCTTCAACCTGATCTCCTCCAGCCAAGGGTAGGCCGTGGACATCTCCGCGATCCACGGATAAACGCACCCACCCCAGCCCTCTGGGACCAGATTGAAGTCCGCAAAGTGCGGCTTCCCTTTCAGCTCTATCGATCTGACCTCCGGGAACCGCCGTATCACCATGGCGGGGCTCACGGCGTAACAGTTTCCGACGAAAACCTTCCTCCTGCACCACCTCCGTCTCGTACCACGACTTGCACACCGTCGACACCGCGTTCCGGTCCTTATCGCTCTGTATCAACGAGAACACGTGTTCCATAACCTCCTCCGGGAACGACCTCGCCTTTTTCAACATTAATGGCTGCGATTTCAATCCAAATCGGAAAAAGACGTTGTTGGGCGAGCAGGAGCAACAGAGAGCTGAGGCTATTATTCTTGCTTAGATCTGAGCGGCCATCAACACGGTATGCAAACCTTGAAGCTATCCTTACTTTCTCTACTGTATTTATTATCATTTGCTAGCAGAGAGAGGCAGAGACAGAGAGAGAGAGAGAGAGAGAGAGAGAGAGAGGAGGGAGAGGCGGTCAAATGAATTAGATTGAATGATTGGGATGTACGATTGCGACACGTGCTACCATATCGAATTTGGCCCGTTGGATGGTCCGCGGCCGAAAAAGGGATCTTATCCGTTGGCGACCAACCGGAGCCGCAGAAAACAGGTGCTGGGTGAAGGAGCGTAGAGCCAACGACCTGCGTGCCGATATTTTGGTCTCTCTCCTTTTTCAACTTATCGTGTCACGAGATGGGGATAGGCCAGGATGGAGGAGAGGGGGATCCCATGATTCGCGTTGCACGGCTGGATCCGAGGGAAACCCAATTTTGACATTGTGGGTGGGGGACCAGCTGGGCGATCCCAGCCTTGCCAAGCTGATCAAAAAGCGGCAAAAATAATTGGGAATGATCTGATGTGAAACTTGAACAACATAAACGACGACGTCACCATCATTTCGTTGCAATTAATTTAAATTTATTACAAGTGACAAATTAATATTTAAATACAAATTAAGTAATTAATTCTTTTTTATTTTATTTTAAAATTTTATTGCGTGATTAATGAATAAGAAATTATGTCTTTTTCTAATCATTATTACATAATTTTTAAAATTAATGAAGTTAAAAATTTTTATATAATTATTTAAGAATGGTATAAAACTTGATTAAAATCTAACTTTAACACGTCTAACCATATTTGACTCTTCTTGGGCATATAGTTCCTTAACTGGGGGCGGCCACTGCTACTCACGATCATTGACGTGTGGTATAATTATTTAATCAGTACGAACGGCTCTGATATATTCGATCAAATAAATGCCACACTGATAATTTCCCTTCAATTTTTTTCTCATATTATATATATATATATATGACACACCCATCTTCAATCCAAAGCAAAGCACGATTGGTCAGCAAAAGTAAAAAAGTACAAAGCAAGTGCACGTTGGCATCTTAATCAATGAGGTTCTGATAGGAAGGGCCTTTTTGACAGCGTACGGACTGGCTTGTAGTCGGAGAGAGAGAGAGAGAGAGAGAGAGAGAGAGAGAGAGAGGGAGAGAGAGAGAGAGAGAGAGAGGGAGAGGGAGCTTTTCACTTTTTCCTTATTCAATCACTCCAAAAAATTAAAAGAAAAAAAAAAAGTTTCCTTGTCGGTGAATAACGCCTTTCCATTTTAACTGCGGGGGGGGTAAAAATAGTTAAAAGCGCCACAAACAATTGCCTCAGTACCTGGGCGTACGCTTTTTTACGTATGGGTGGTGATTGACCAAAGCATCCCCTCGTCAGTCGGACAAATTTTTCTTCTCGCTCCACATAAAACGGAGGGCACTGTGGTCACTCCAGGGAAAAGGGTTGTTGGGTGGGGGGTGGGCACTGCCAGTGTCTTGCAGCATGGAGTCCATCGATCTGTCCTTTTCATGTCGAAAAGCCTGATGTATTCGATAATGGACGGCCCAGATCTTGGGTAGATCATGATATTTATTATATTTATTGATAGCAAAATTCATAGCGTCGTCTCGACTTGTACTGTTGTGATTCGTATGAATAAAAAAACTTCCTGATCTATTGTACCCTAAAATATTTTGTTAGGAGTCTTGATTGAGATTTAAAAATTAATTAATTAATTAATTAAGTAAGAAGAATTGATTACCCAGCCCACGCACGGTTCTCCGGGAATCTCTAGTTGCCCCTCGAGTGGCGATGCTCGGGCTGCGTGGCCAGTTGGCTGTATCATTCGCAGTGATAGCGCCCAGCCACTCCACCAACCTCTGAAGCATATAAAAAATTGTTTCGGGAAATGCAATTCTAGGAGCTGCAAAACCTAATTAAGGGCCCCAAATATATTTTTCCTTGCTTTAACTCCCAGGTTTCTGCTTCTTAATTCCTTTATTATTATTATTTTTCCTTTCGTCCCAAGAAAAGCTCGTATAATTAATTATAGAGTGAGAATAAAAGAGACAAGATTCTAATATGTACTTTCTTTTTTCTTTAACACAAATTTATAGGTGAGTATAAAATTGTCTATTCATTTTTTTTTCCTTATATCATAATATTATAATAGTTTGAGTCATTATTTCATAAGAATTAGGTTTGAACATACTTTAAACGTACTAAATCGCGCTAAAATATTTATATAAGTGAAGCACTTATTTGAATATTTATGTAGAAGATAATAATTAAGCTATTATTTATGCTAAATTCTTATCAATTTGACGGAGTGAGATATCTATCTTATATTAAGATTTGCTTAATATTATTGGGCTTTGTCCTATAATATAAAGCCTTAACAATAAAATATTTAATTCTCAAATTTTCATTTAAGAGGTTAATCAAGACAAATTAAAATTAAATATGAGAAAAATAAAATATTTAAGTAGAATTCAATTGAAATAAAAATAATAAATGTATATAATACATTAAAAAAAATAAAATGTTTAAGTAGAACTTACGTGAATTGTTGTGTATAGGAAGCAGACGTGATTGAAAGGCAATCAATTTGTTTGGCCACGAATGGGGGCAATCATCATGTGCCATTCGAGAAATTAACACACCTTTTACTGCTTGGAGTCTGCGGATTGGACAATGCACTAAAAAGGCGTTTGTGGCTGATTATTATAAAAGCATATTGACATTGATAATTAGACTGGGGTTAATACCTCGAGTCACTGAGATTAGGACACGTGTTCAAAATTATTCCAATCTTTCTATAGGAATAAGACAAAAGTTATATTTTGAGGCTTACTGATATTAATTAATTAGTTTATTATCAACATCATCGATGGGGTTCTACACCGTCAAAATCCCTTATATCATCATTTTTTTTTTTTTTTCTCTTTTCCTTCTTGCAATGCGAGGGGGAATTTGCATATTGGTTCGTAAACGGACGTCTATTGTCTGCTCATTTTGTGAGAAGTTTGTTTCACACCGTAGGAGCAGATAAATAATTCCTTTGACGGTATTGATAATGTACACTTCATTGGTACTCTATGAAATAGCCGAATAGCCAATTAACTTCCTCTACAAATTTCTTGATAATTTTTAAACCATCCTTGCCTAAATAGCCAATAAAACTAAATACGTGACATTATTTCTTTTTCTTCTTTTGTTTTGCGAGAACCTCGCTATTGATAAATAAAACTCAAATTTTATGAGAATCTTGCTGATTTTTGTGGGAGATTTGAATGGTGACTGTCTTGTGACAAAATTAAATCCACTTTGTTCCTCTAATTTATGTATTACTTTAATGTTTTAGGCTAACAATAATAATAACATCTATGTGACAAACAATGAAAGTGTTACTTGTCTATTGCTTTTGATGGATAAAGAATCCATTGAATTTGTTCTATACATATATATATATATATACTGACTGTTTTCTTTTTCTATCCTTTTTTTTTTTTTCTTTGATTGACTAACACATGCAGGTGCGAATTTGCAAGTTAATTTTTTAGCCTAACCCACTAATTACGAAATATAAACTATCAAGAATATGCAACGAGCTTGGTTCAATGCACTGAAAAACGATGAGAGTGAAACTTTGCGAAAACGTTGAAGATTTTTGTTTTTTAACCATTAACAAGGAGGACACTCCGAAGAAAATTTTGGCTGAACTAAAAGATACACATATTTTTGACTTTTTCTGGTGAATAAAGACAATTCTTATTACAGAGTCTAAATGTCTTAAGATTGATCAGAATTCACCGCATTAAAAGGCAACAGCTAATATGGTTGACCCTTGCCGTGACATTATTTTGGTTGGATACAAAGCTCTGTGTTTGGAAGTGTTTTAATCGGTCTTTGGGGTGGAAAGAGCATCATCTGATTTGGTATGGAGTTAGGCAAGAGCAGTTAGGATAATAAAGATTACCCAAACATTAATCAATGCGCTTAGGCTTTGAATTGCCTGTCCACCAGGAAATGTTTGGTATGTTTTGGAAATATGAAAATTAATTTGTCATTGGAGCCGGTGTTGTGTCCAATATGATACCAAAATATTCCTTAATTTTCGATTAAATTCTACCGTTCGTCTTCTTTTTCCTTTTTCCAGTCATGCACAGTTCCCCAATCCCCACCCCGCTTTCTTTTCAAAAAAAAGAAAAATCATTGAGTTTCCGATAAATCAGAAGCAAATGAGGGGATCAGGAACAACTTATTTATGAGGAAAACACTTGGGTACAGATCATGGCAACATGCATGGGGAGCCTGCCGAGCGTACTTAATAGAAAAGGTCAAATTATTCTCTTGTTACTATCAACTCAACATGTATTATTTTAAGTAAATTATAGTTAAGATTTATTAAATAGATGATACATCTCGTTGAAAAAAAAAAAAAGAAGTTAAAATACATATGATACGGATGCGTAGGGGAACGAATGCCATTAAATTACCGTGGATGATTTGGATCACACGTGTTATATTTTGCATTCGTTGGTTTATTGCTTTTCCCGTTTTGGGGTTCCAAAAACAAGTCGGCTATCCAGCAGGAATGTCGAATCAGATTGCAATTGCTGCTTGGAATGAGCTCCAGGTTGAACACACGCGCCAACGTAACCAGCAAGCCCACCAAAAATGAAATTTGATTATGTGCTCGAGTCTGGAGTTTGATTCTTCCCACCCAGGGCGGCTCAACTTCAACTACAGAGTGTTGGACTTTCCCACGAAGCCTAGTTTAAAATCTAGAATTCTAGATGCCTTCGACATAATGCAAATCTCCTCATTTAGTTCATCGATGGACACAATTGATTACTTGCCGCTCTTGTCAAAATTGGATGCGGGAAGAGCACGTTCATATTTTTCCAGGGAAACTGGCCTCAACAGCGACGTGGCCAAAAAGTGCAACCTAGTGCCGTCGTGCTAGGTCCAATCAATTCGATTTGACGCCACCTTTTCCATCTCTCTCCGTGTCTCACTCGGCGAGAACTTTGTGCATTTGTACAACAAATGTGGCTTTGACGCAAAAGAAATTAAGAGAGAAAGCGAGAGCTTTACAAAAGCTAAACAGACCCGACACGAATGTGATCGTATTACAGCCCAGGAACAGGAACAGTAAACCGAGCTTTTTTTTAACCTTTTCATCGTACTTGATGGCCCAAATTTGATTCATTTCGACTCGTCGTCTAATCCATCCATGATCCCATAACCGGAAGACGGTTCACTGTGTGTTTGTTCGCGATTGCGCATCAACGTCATTGCAAACGTGCCAAAATCGCAATCCTGCAATTGGTAAATCCGGGTAGTTATTAGTGTACATCATCATAATCAAATTACAATTATAAGTAAACTTGTGTTTTCCCCGAACAAAACAAAGCTCGCAAGTGCAAATTCACCTAATATTTGGCGGTTTGTTGTCCAATCAAATCGAATAACACACGTGGCAAAATGGGTATTATTGTGGTGGTTATGTGCGCTTCTTTTTTCTTTTTTCTTTTTTTTTGTCAAAATTTATCTGCGGACCGCAATTTCTGGATCTATACAAAGCGGGATGTGATCCAGAGTCGTGCATTCTTACTCTTAATTCTTAGTTCTTAAATAAAACACTTTTTATCAAAGTAAGTGCAAGAATTTTGTTACGTTAATGAATGAAAGATATCTGCCAAATTGGCCCGATAAGCCGATCAAGAAGCCTCATTAGTTGTTGAATGTTACATTCCTTAGACTTTCATGCACCGTCCTTACTATTTTAAGCCTTAAAAAAAAAAAGGGGAAGCTAAAATCGTCAGATTTGGTACATATGGGGGGGGGGGGGGGCTAGACTTTATGTCAAAATCAAAATTAAAAAAAAAAAGAAAGAAAAGAAAAGAAAAGCAAGAGGAACATTATCACCGCAACCCCTCTCGTGGGGTCAAATTACCGCAGAAACTCTGTGCAAAATAATAATAATGATAAAGATATAGAAACCTGTATATACACACAGATAGGGATTTTGTCACATTAAATCCACATAGAAGCCAACCAGATGCATGCATTAGGAAAAGGTCATCGATGATTGTCATCTTTAGGATCAAATTAGGCTGATATGAAAGCAAAATGAAAGGACCTAAGATGGCTTGTGGTGCACTCCGCACGTTTGCCATCCAAAAAACATGGATGAAAGAAATGTAAATCTATTTTATAATCTTAATTGCGGTGGCTCCGATATCGCCCCTAAAAAGGCAACAGCATCATGTTCCGTGGACAGCCTTTTTCAAAAGTTTCTTCCTTCCAAAGACCGTCCATTACAAGACAAATTTAGATTCAGCATGCTTGGTAGGAAGCCTGTGCCATTCATTGAATAAGGTTATTAGGCTGTCAAATCTTGCGGGGAGATGAAACAGACTTTTTGAATTTGCATATTTGGCGTGGCTATTTCTTTGTTTCCCAAATCATTAATTCTCGATTTTGCCGATTTTAATTGTAAACTGAATTCCAGCAATAAGAACAAAACAATTCTACAGCATAATTGTATAAAATTAACACGAAGTGTATAAAAAACACACCCAATACATTTTTCAATGGACAAAAGAATGGCTGGACTCACAAAGAGCATTCCAAATTCTCTCTTGAAATGTGGGATGCCTTTAATTTTTTGTACAAGTTTTTCCGTTCATCTGATGCGAGCGAGATTGCTATGGTCGACCAGGATTTAATTGCAGAAAATAAAAAAAAAAAAAAAAAAGAACGTATGCCCATCTAATTGATTTAAAGTCTTCTCTTCCAGCTTGCAAAGGGACGTAAATGCCGTTCATGGGTTACATCATTTTCCACCCTACAACGGTAAAAACCTTGGAAGTCTGAAAAAGGGACAAATAGTCTGTGAACTCTCATAACTGAAATTATTTGTTCTCGGCTTAGAATTACCGCCGCCATTATGGGTGTATGGTTAAGGTGACATTGACTCACTTCAAAAAAGTTAATTTGTTGAAGCGTATAGCACACATATTTATAAAATTCAAATATTTTTTTCTCTTTTCAGACGTAGGACTCCTGTTATACTATACTTTTTTTTTTAATTTTGGGTTCCTTAATGGCCCTTATGGTCCATATCTCCAAACATTCAAATATGAAAGAAACCCATTAAAAACAGCCTAAAATTCAATGGCTTCAGTTCAGCGATTAAGCTAATTTCGGCCATAACTGGTTCACCTAGGAGTGAAAGTGGACCGCTTGTCCAAGAGCTAATATGTCCAAACATTTTGGCGATGTGGGGCCAGTTTTGTCATGCCAATTATCTTGTTCTTTTATGTGCCCATTCTCCATTGGCCGATGCCTGGGGACATTGATGTCCGAGGTGAATGGACAATCTCTTTAGCCGAGGGTCATCTGCTGGCCTTCTTTTGGGTACATAGGCCAGAGGAATCGTACATGTTCTTTCTGATTTTTTTTTTTTTGGTGGGTTGTGGGTCGTTCACGACGGTTGCAGATGATATAACTTTGCAAGTTGAGCTCATTTTCAGAAAATGAACGGGCAGATTTATTATTTTCACATTTATTTCATATTAAACCTTAAAAAGCAAATTAACAGTTGAGAATGAAAATACAACGAAAAGCCAAGTTTGCAGGAAGTTCTATTTTTCCCAAATCCGTCCTGTAAAATCTCACAGTTGTATCCCTTGGTTGGTTGAAAGGGAGACAACCTGTCGAGTTGACCACCACACGTCATGGAAGAGAGGCCCATAAATGCAGCAAACTAGGCTACCAGATTTTTTGGTAGTGTTCGGTCCATATGCTCTCCTTGTCCAATCCGTTAGGCCCTTCGTGATTGAGATGGCCGGGGTAGGCATGACACTGGCCCGGTTCGATTTTAAATTCAGTCTTGAACCGGTAGTTCTAGTTCCATAGTTAACGTGAATTGTTTCGGTTTGAAATGGGAGTTTCGATTTTGGTTCGATTCCATATCCTAGTTCGGTTCGCGTTTTGATTACAGTTCAGTTTAATTTGGTTTGATTTAGTTCGATTGCCTTTTTCTAAGAAAATAATAAATTAAATATTTTAAACTTTGAAGAAAAAAATCATGTATACTTCTGAATCAATGGTAATATTTATTATCAATTTTAATTTTTATTTTTCAAACTTTTTTAAAAAGAACTACTTAGTTAAATTGACAGTTTCTAATTCTTAGAGGGTCACAATCATCACCAGACCACTCTTCCGTACATTTTCGTTCTGTTTCGAACCAATTCTAATTTGTTTCTATTTTCCAATCGATTGGAAAGCATGTTTGATTCTAAACCTATTGTTAATGCTTTCCCGTATTAGTTTTGAGTTCCATACTTTATTTATTTTATTTTTATTATATCATAGTTCAATTGATTTAATTGATTAAGATTGCTTTATAAATTTACTGGTGGATACAGTGGTTTCTTTTGATTAAAAATATGAGTTCTAGCCTTACAGGTTTCATCAAAATTTTAATAAGCTAGCTGCGGGGCATTATCCAATGACAAGAGCCAATTTGTTGGTGTTCATTTTGTTTCTCGGTGCTTCTAATTGTTGGTGTTATCCAAATCAACCTTAAGAAATGTTGTTTTATGCATGAGACCACATCGTGTTTTCCTGTGCAGATAGTGAGTGAAGCGGCTTTTACTGGTAGGTTGAAGAGGAAGGGTAGTTGCATTCGCAAGTTTTGAAATAGTAGGTTTGGAAGGTTGTTATGTAACGTGACATTTGTTGGATGTAAGCAAGTAAGCTCCTTTTATTTCCCCCCAAGCCCCACCTTCGTGAGTTTACGGAAAGTCTCTCGAGAATTTTTTCATTTTCAGACTGAACTGTAGGTAAACAAACCGAGGTCTCAAGGCTGCTAAACCTTCTGACTGGCATCGCCCCTTGCCGCATCGGCAGCGACTGTGTATCCACTTCGTTCGGGATGGCCATGGGACCTGGTGGACCGGGAGGACCTGGAGGACCTGGTTGGGGCCCTGGACCCGGGGGACCCGGAGGACCTGGTTGGGGTCCCGGACCCGGAGGCCCTGGTTGGGGTCCTGGACCCGGAGGCCCTGGTTGGGGTCCTTGGCCTGGAGGACCTTGGGGTGGAGGTTTCTGGCCTGGGCCGGGTGGATTTTTCGGAGGGTGTTTCGACGGTATATGCAGCATGATATCTTCTCTGTACGGGCTCTCCAGCTTCTATCCTTTTATCAGTTTCAGATGATTGTATTGCTCTGGTTCCTAACTTTGACTATTTTGCAAACGCAGGTTTTACTGCCTGTGTTGCTGTTGGGTGTTTCAGGATTGCTTCGGTGGACCTCGTGGGCCGTTTGGTCCACCAGGTGGGTCTCCACCCCCATTGTTCTGATCCGGATTGATTTGTCTTTTTTAACCTGGACTGCTTTGTTCATTTTAAGCATATAGCCGCCGCCTCCTACTTGTACTCTTTGGGTTTCTTGTGTGATTTACAATTAATGAGTAATCATTTCAGACGGAAATATAATTTCTCGATTGAGGCATCCATTTGAGAAATTTTTGTGATATTATGATACGATTGTCTTGTACGAATCTTTTTTTTTTTTTTTTTAGGGGGGTGGGGGAGGGAGAAGAAAAACAGAAAACTAAAGGTGTAGTGATTTAAGCAAATTGTGTGCGTGAAAAAAATAGGCACCGGTGAATGAACCAACGTATATTGCTTAATGTAGGTTCCTATATATGTTCATATATGTTTTGTGATGCTGTATTGTCAATAATATGCCCACAAACATTTCTACTAGCGCATAGAAATGCAACAAAAGTAATTGGCCATTGCCTCTTTTTGACGGGAATCAGAGTGTATTACTGGATCCAACCTAGGCATAGAATCAGCAAAAGCTAGTAGCCCATGAGGAGCAGAAGAAACAAGCAAAGCAAGGAATGGCCTACGAGCATCATCTCCCAGTTCCCAGTTAAAGCGTGTAACACTGGAAGATTCACAACCGACTGAAACGCATGCTGCTAAAATAATTCAAAGAGTCAAATTTACAAGGGGAAAATACACACACACACACACACACAGAATTAAAGAAGGGCCGAGACTCAACAGTCAGGAGGTTCTTTTGCAGGATGAGCCCATGTCATTCAGCGACAACTACATATTCAACGCATATTTGTAACGTTAGTGCTACAACACTACCTGTCCATCACCGGAAATTTAAAAATAGGGAACCAGTGATGATTTCAGTTCAACGTGCGAGACACTATATCGGAAATACGGTTCAAAATGGACGAGGATTGAAATGTTAACTAAAATAAATTCGTAACAAGCAAGAATTGCCACGTGAGGCCGAGTTGCCTGAATTCCCCAATGCAATTGAACAACCTGGGAGAGCAGAAATTATTGGATAAAGCAACCAGCAGGATTGAACAAATCTTGAGGGTGAAATTATGTGTTTATATCTATCGGTTCTGCATCAATATAACCCTCTATGCTAGACGAGATGCTATCCACTTTATTTGACTAATAAAGAACATTTAGAAGTTACAAAAATATTGATATCTAGTTTATCGATGGGCGCATTCAGAAAAATGGAATTATCCACGGACAGCATCAACCAAGAATGGTACTTTGTGTAAAATGACCAGATTCAGACCGGCTTTATCATTTGTCAGTCATTCACAAGCAATTTTGGTGTCAAAGCTGCTTAGGCATATGGCAAATGCCTGGAAAGCTGATATTGGGTACTGAAAATCCATTGTAAACACATCCTTCCCCACTTTTCCAAACTGAAGTACAATGTTATCATGCTCGTGCCCTGCCATTCCATTCTCTGGAGAAGCAACCAGCTGAAAATTCTTAACCGAAGCAACAGTTACCCGTCCATTGAAGTTCAAACACCAGCATTGTAGTTGTTCATGCCACCTGGGTGCCTTGTTCATTAATGCTAACATTCCATCCTCATTGCTCCTCGAAGGACCAGACTTGGAATTCTCAACACTTAATGATTTTGATCTGAAGAAGGGTAGCGATGGAAAGGAATTCAAATTGCCATGCAGAAATTCTGTCTGTGTGGGCGTCACACCTCCATGTCCCATAGCAGAGGCAGGGATGGCATCCATCATACACTGCATTCTCCTTGGGCCTCTGATTTCCAAAGTACCAGAAAATTTGGTGAAAACAGAACAAATATGAGTGCCAATGTGCCATCATCCAAGAAATGAAGCAGGAGCATTTTTTGCTTCCCTCTTTTGAATATCGTTTTTTTTAACTTGGTGTATGTGTATGCTTTGCTGGAAAAGGCCATCGAAAGAAGTACTAACTCTTACCTAGAACCCAGAACATTCAACTCATATGAGATATGGGCCACAGGATAATTGCCAGCAGGGGCTCTGGGTGAGATTTGTTTTATATGGACTGGTCTAGTAGATTGACTTTTACTAACTTTGGCTCCAGCATTTGCGGACTGTGCATCATAAATTGTGAACTTGGTTCCCAGAAAGTTTGATCTGTCACAAAAGGAAATTTACATTTTTATCTTAAATTTTGAAAATACAACTTAACCTAGTCACATCACTGTACCTCAACTTTCCAATGTAGGTGCAGCCACCCCTTGACACATTACAATTTAGAGATATTATATAATCAGTGCAAGTAGGCCTTCTGCACCTTTGCGCAGCAAGAAGGAACTTACCATCATCATTTGAAGCTGCCAAAATAACATATAGAGCAAACAGTTCAAGGTTAGCGTCAAAGAGTGCTAAAGAGTAATGTGTGTTCTCATGACTAAAAATCACAAGGACAAGGACGATAATATGGGGAAGATAAAAAATAACTCACATACCACAAGCAGCAATCAATAAACAAAATTATTATACAGCAAAGGTTTCTCACCTTGATTTAAGCCAAGATAAAGACAATAAGTTTGATTGCTACAATTTCGCTTAATATAGCACTGAAGAAGGGAGCCCCTTGGACCAGGCTGCAATAAAATATATTAAGGAATTAAAATATTGGCTAAATGGGAAAAGGAAAAGCCCTTAGGAACTATGCTTCTTTGGATTCCTCAATGTAAAACCATGCTTAACAAGGAAACTTATAAGATAGAGTTAGATTCAAATTATTCTGCTAACAATCATATCCTAAAATACAAAGGCTGATGAGCAGAGGTAGCTTCAAATTGTGAGTAGTAGTGTAATTTTCCTTGTGCTTTCTAACATTTTATAAGCAAATCATCATCCTGCCTGAAAACTTTTTCCCACTCTTTGCATGTTGTGGAAAGGTCAAATTGAAAGAGAACTTCACATACATAATCACCCAAATACCCCAATATTTACAACATAAATGGTTGAAGTCACAAACTTCACAGTGGACATGTCCATTATGAAATTCATAAAGTACACTTTTCAGTATCCCTGGTAATATCATAGCAAAGACTGTTATGCTCAAGATCAAATATTTATTTTAATGTATTGTCTCTTTGAAGGGCAAGCCTTGGTGTGATAAAAGTTTGCTTTAATGTGACCAAGAGGTCACAAGTTCAAATCGGAAAAACAATACAAAAATTGGGATTAAGGTTACAAACATCTAACTCTTTTCCAGACCTACATTGTGGGAGGCTAATGCACTGGGACACTCTTTAATATACTATCTCTACATCCAAATTTGGTTGATCAAGCCCCTCTGCAACTATTAAACTATGAAAGCAGAAGCTCACAATTATTGATGGATCTCAGAAGTTCTTCCACCAGCTTAAATATTGGTGAGAAGGCACAGTTAACAAAAGTATAACGCCAAGCCAAACATGTATGTCAAAAATAGGCTGTTTCATGGCCAACATGCTGGACTTAGATGCTGCAGCCAAGCGCATGAAAAACTGATCCAGTCCACTACGTATTTTCACATTCCGAAGGCTGGGAGAGAGCATGCTCAACAGTAACACACTCATAATAGAATACACTCAATGTCAACAATGAGCCAGAGGCGACAAGAAACTGAATAATGAGTTCACAAACCAATATCCATTGCAGCATGCAGAACGGTCAAATATATCACGTTTTGATTCCCAGCCATTAATATAAAAGTCCCATCACTATGCAATTGAGTATAAAGATACAAAATGAGAAGACAATTGAGATAAAAAATGTTCACATTTATCACAAACGAAGCCATATTGAACCGAACTTGTTAATCTATAAAAACAGTCTACCGTAAAAAGGGGACAAAAACCTGCTTCAAGGAGATTGGGAATGTCAACTTGCCCGAAACTTCGGGAGTCTTAACAATTTCTTTCATGATCTCTCTCCAATTTCTGCACACTCCAGCACAAGCAACCACATTCTTCCGGGATGGCCACGTACTTTCAGATTCCTCAATTCTCATAAGCACATCCCTCAAAAGCTCTGGTGGCATGTTAGCCCAACAGCTCTGCTTAAAAGCATCAAAATGAGCCAAGGTGCTATCTTGAACCACACGGTGAGACATCGATCTCATCCCATGACCACCAAACTTAACATCAAACCCTTTTCGAGACCTATTCCCCAACTCCCCCTATATCCTGTAGCATACTCCTGAAAGACATATTTGCAACCTTTTATCCTTGTTGGTTACCTCCTTATTCCGATCCTCTCAAAATTCTTACAAAAGATCTAGGCTTTATTATAATATACAAGCTCATAATCAAAAACAACAATATTCAAATGCCAAAACAGCTGCAAAGCTATGCTTTTTAATGAAAACAACCACAAATTAACACCGACCCATCTCCAAAAAAAAAAAAAAAAGAAGATTAACCATAAATTTCTCCAAAGAACACAAACAACCCGACACCAAAACGTTGGAATTAGATCTACAGAGCCTAAAACCCAAAAAACTCCAACAACCCAGAAAGGATCAACTTACCAACGCACCCAAATAGAAACAAACAAAACACTTCAGTAAGTATTAAACAATAGCACAGATCATCATTGCCACAACCCCACAACACAGAGAGCTGCAGAACTCAAACCAACACCGTACTCCCTTGTTTACAGCTAAAAAGGGAAACTGGGCCGGTGTTTCTAGAGGCATTGCGATGAAGAAACCCGGCTTTTTGGGGTGGGGTGGGGGGGGGGGGGAGAGATTCTAGTTAATTAA
Organism: Ceriops zippeliana; assembly: GCA_037897445.1. Lineage (NCBI taxonomy): Eukaryota > Viridiplantae > Streptophyta > Magnoliopsida > Malpighiales > Rhizophoraceae > Ceriops > Ceriops zippeliana. Next base: position 4,509,768 of record JBAPLH010000058.1, read on the forward strand.
TTTTTAATTTAATAGGGTTCGGGTAATTGGGCAATTGGGTGGACTGTGTGACGTGGATGCCAAAGAAAGGACAGAATCCGGATCATTATAAATTTACCATGTGGAAGCCTCGGCGGTGGGGACCAAAAAAAAAAAAAAAAAGGGCTATCCTAACACAATATAAAAAAAGGTGTAGCATTAAAAATTAATATTTAATATAATGTATGTATTTTAAAATTTAATGTTGTGATATTTTTTTATTGTCTTTATTTTTTTTATCTATTTGGATTGGGAGATAAAAAAATTAATTATAAGTGAAATATATGACAAGTCAAAAAATACTTTTATGTGTTAAAACCAAAAAAAAAAAAAAAGGAGAGACACTTTACAATATTGATATGAAATATTGAGTTTATATATAATATAAAAAATGTGATCTTTCATACTTTTATTTTATTTTCTTTTGAAGAGCTTAATTTAAACTTTATTTATATCAAAATTTAAGTTTTAATAGAATCAATAAATCAAAAAATTCGAATTTTATAATAATATGATAAAATTCAAAAGAGTTTTGAAATTAGATTCAAAATGAAATTTTATGCATGTCGCGTATTATAATTGTGCTTTTTGGGTTTCCATTTCTTGCACTCTGTATTTTGGATTAATTAACTTCGACTCCAACTGAGTCTTGAATACGAGATTTTCGTAACCCTAAAAATTCTATTACCAATGAATTTTTATATATATATTGCATATGCAATAGTTGTGGAAAGAAGAAAATTTTTCTTTCTTTAATAATAACTTGCATTGTTCTGTTGGATATTTTAATTTCGTTAATCGGTGGTGTTTTTTTTTCAATAATAAAGGTTAAAGATGAAAATTTGAAATTTAAAATTAAAAATACAAGTAATTTATTATTGCATAATTAGTCATAATAATGTATTTTTTATTTTTTATTTTCCCTAATTTTTTTTTATAAAAAATTTAGTCATATCAACCATGGCGGCGAGGCCTGGGTTAGACTTGGGCACTGACAGGATCATAAGTTTGAGCTGGATTCCGTTACACTTAGGCTTTGACACCGACCAGTACTTGCTGACAATCACCCAACAATTCTTCGCATTCCTCAAAAAAGGCCACGGGTTGCCTTCTCACTCCGCGAGTACTCTATGTTGGACTTTTTTAAAATTTTTATTTTTAAAATTTTTATTTCATATATTACAGATTTTTTTTATACGAATATTAGCAATAAAACTGTAATTGAAATCAACATACCGTTGTCTATTATGCTGATGTCCCGCAGTGAAGATAGGAAGCCTCTTCTGTTTCGTTCCTGAACGCTTCTCTCTTTTCTCCTACTCTTTTCCCTTTCTTTTCTTTACGTTTTCTCTCTCTGACGGTTGAGCTCTCGGAAAGATCTGTAATAGCATATATATATATATACACATCTTCCTTTCCTGTAACCGTTACCTTAAATAGGAAGATCCTCTCTTTCTGTAATAATTATCTTAAATGAGAAGATACTGTTATTCTTAATAGGGGAAGATATATATACACATATTCCTTTCCTATAACGTTTATTCTTAATAGGGAGAGTTGAGGGATTTTAAACCCGATGACCCAAATTACCGTTATGCCTAACCGACCATCATATTAGGCCTTTTATTTTGAGTCATACTTTAAATGACATGGACCACTCATGTTAATTAATTTAACAATCTCCCACTTGGTCCATGTCATGACTTGATGAAACAATAACAATTAAGTGCACACAATTCTTAAAGATCATCAAATCACAACACTTAATTGAATTAAGATGATTGGATCATGGCGGTCACACATCTTATAGCAATATGATTCCTTCCATGTATCACATAATCATCATAATTCATAATACTTTACTGAGGAACATTGAAATTTTAAACTGTCATTCTCATATATGCTATTAATTATCTCACAAACTATAATTGTATACATCTAAACAAAGATAACAGAGCACAAGCAAAACCATAACTTTAATTGAATTCACGAGTGTCACAATGACATGAGCATCTAAATATTGGCTTTTAAGTGTACGAAGATCTGTCCATAATGCCCATCCAATCAACATGTCCAGTAAATGTTTTCGGTGGCAAACCTTTAGTTAACGGGTCCGCTATCATCAACTCAGTGCCAATATGCTCAATGGACACTCTTTGGTTTTGCACTTCTTCTTTAACAGATAGGTATTTCAAATCCATATGTTTTGCACCTTTAGAATACCTATCATTCTTAGAGAAGAAGACTGCTGCGAAATTGTCACAAAAAATTCTTAATGGCTTTCTATACTGTCGACCAAACCAAGCCTTAAGATAAAACTCCGCAACCATAATGCATGAACAGTAGCCTCAAAGCATGCTACAAATTCAGCCTCTATAGTGGAAGTAGCAATGACAGACTGCTTCCCGCTTTTCCAGGAAACTGCTCCTCCAGCCAGGAGAAACATGTAACCAAATGTAGATTTCCTCGAGTCTACACATCCAGCATAATCTGAATCCGAGTAGCCTACTACTTCAAGATGACTTGATCTTTTATAAGTAAGCATGTAATCTTTGGTGCCTTGTAAGTACCTAAGTACTTTCTTTCCGGCTTTCCAATGATCTATTTCAGGATTACTTTGATATCGGCCTAACATTCCAACTGCGAAACTGATGTCTGGCCGAGTACATGTTTGCGCATACATCAGGCTTCCAACCAGTGATGCATAGGGAACTGATTTCATCACTTTCCGTTCCAAATCATTCTTTGGACATTGTAATTCACTGAACTTGTCCCCTTTCTGAATTGAAACTATTCCTGTTGAGCAATTTTCCATTCTAAATCTCTCTAATACTTTATTGATATAGCCTTTCTGAGACAATTCTAACAATCCTTGTGATCTATCACGGAATATTTCTATTCCTATCACATAGGATGCCTCATTCATATATTTCATTTCAAAAGTTTCAGAGAGAAATTTCTTCACATTATGTAACAAACCTATGTCATTAGCGGCCAAAAAAATGTCATCGACATATAGGACTAATATAATGAACTTGCTCCCACTGACCTTCATATAGATACACCGATCAACGGTGTTTTCTACAAAACCGTATGACGTAATGGTATTATTGAACTTAATATACCATTGTCGGGAGGCTTGTTTCAGTCCATATATCGATTTCTTTAATTTACACACCAAATTTTCTTGCCCCGTAGTGATGAAACCTTCAGGTTGGTCCATATACACTTCCTCTTCCAAGTCACCATTCAGAAAGGCGGTCTTTACATCCATTTGGTGGAGCTCTAGATCATTATGAGCCACCAATGCCATAATAATTCTTAAAGAGACTTTCTTAGAAACTGGAGAAAAAGTCTCCTTATAGTCAACACCATCCCTTTGAGTGAAACCTTTGGCTACAAGTCTGGCCTTATACCTTTCGATGTTACCGTTCGAGTTTCGCTTGGTCTTGAAGACCCACTTACAGCCAACTCGTTTTGATCCTTCAGGTAACTCTACTAGCTCCCAGACTTGGTTTACATCCATCGATTTCATCTCTTCTTTTATGGCATTGAACCACCTTTCAGAATCATTACATTCCATGGCTTGTTTAAATGAGACTGGATCCTTATCAATGCTCAATTCCGATTCATGCTCAAGTGAGTAAACCACATAATCATTTGAAACTGCTGGCCTTTTCTGTCTTGTAGACCTCCGTAATGTCATTTATTGTGGTATCACTTGTTCATTTGTAAATTGAATATTGTTACTTGGTTCATCTCTTATGTGTTCACTTTGCGTGTTTCGAGTATCAATTTGTTGTCCTTGCATGTCACGTGACTGTGATGCAACATAAGGAATAACAATTTGAGTAGAAACATTGTGAGAATACCGACATGAGTATGAGTACTCACTGTGGACCATTCATTTTGTGATTCTTTAATATCCACCTTTCGTGATTCCCCACTCCCACTGAACTGACCATTTTCAATGAACCGAGCATTACCAGACTCAACTATTCTAGTACTATGGTTAGGGCAGTAAAACCTATACCCTTTGGACTTTTTAGGATAGCCAATGAAGTAACCACTAATGGTTCTGCATCAAGCTTTCCTTCATGTGGATTGTATATCCTTACTTCTGCTGGACAACCCCAAACATGAAGATGTCTCAAATTGGGTTTCCTTCCTGTCCATAACTCGTAAGGAGTTTTAGGGACAGCCTTACTAGAAACTCTATTCAGCAGATATGCAGCAGTTCTTAATGCATGCATCCACAAGGATAATGGTACAGTACTGTAATTCAACATGCTCCTAACCATATCCATAAGTGTGCGATTCCGCCTTTCTGCTACATCATTCTGTTGTGGTGTACCAGGCATTGTATACTGTGCACATATGCCTCGACTCTCAAGAAGTTTTGCAAATGGACCAGGACATTATCCACTTTCATTGAATTTTCCATAATATTCACCACCCCTATCTGACTTAATCACTTTTACTTTTCTATCTAACTGCCTTTCAACTTCATTAATAAACACCTCTAGGATGTTTACTGACTGAGACTTTTCATGCAGTAGATACAAGTAACAATATCGTGAGTAGTCATCTATAAAGGTGATGAAATATTTCTCACCACCTCATGTTGGGATATCAAACGGGCCACAAATATCAGTGTGTATCAATTCTAAAGGCTCATTGCTTCTTATGGCTGGGTTTTTTGATGTATGTTTTGTTTGTTTCCCTTTTATACAATCAACACATACATCCCAATCAGTAAAATCCAATTGAGGCAGGACATCACCTTTCATCAACCTCAATATCCTTTCTTTGGATATATGACCCAATCTTTGATGCCATAAGAAAGCAGAACTTTCATCATGCATATTACGTTTGTTACTTATATCATGCTCAACAAGAAATATGGAACCAGCATACATAGCATCAAGATTCAAACGGTACAAATCATCAATCAAAGCACCAGATCCATAATAGTACGAATGTCTATACAATGAAAATGCACCATTTCCAATCTTGAGGTTAAATCCTTCTTTATCCAACTTTGCAACGGAAACTAAATTTCTAGCACATTCAGGAACATAGAGACACTTTTCTAGATCCAGATGACACTTGGTGTCCAAGATCAATCTGTACGTCCCAGTCCCTTCTATTCGTGCCTTCATTCTGTTTCCCATATAGAGGAACTTCTCAGTTTCGGTTATGGGCTAGATTGAAAGGAATCCCTGCATAATATGTGACACATGAATAGTAGCTCCAGAATCTAACCACCAAGTATTATTGGACACTTCAATTATGTTTGATTCAAAACATACTGATATACAGTACGTACCTTTCTTTTCGAACCAAGCCTTTCTTTTTGGGCAATCATTTTTGAAGTGACCCATCTTTTTGCAGAAGAAGCATTTCTGATCCTTCTGGATCTGACCTCTAGTGACTTTCATAGAGGCTTTGTCCTTCTTCTTACCTTTCTTATGTGGTTTAGACCTGCTACCACTAGCATCCTTATGAACGATGAGATGAATGGAGTGATCCTTCATCTTCTTTAATCTCCCTTCCTCCTGAACTAACATGACCTTAATTTCTTGAAAGTTCCATTTCTCTTTAATAGTGTTATAATTCACTTGGAACTGGCCAAATTCAGGAGGCAGTGAGTTTATGATGAATTGAACCAGAAATGATTGACTCACATCCATGCCCATTGTTTTCAACCTTGCTGCTAGATTAGCCATACTGGTCACATGATCATGAATGGGCTGTGACCAATCAAATTTCTTGGTCGTCAGCTCACTCATTAGGGTTCCTACGATGGATTTATCAGTTATATCTGACTGAGAGTATTCCTTAATTCTCATCAGAAATTCCCTCGCATTTTCCGTCTTAGGCATCGATGACTTGATGTTTTCAGCTATCGTCATTCGTATCAAATTCAAACTCAACCTATTGGACCGTACCCAAGTCTCATAAAAAGACTTATCAGATTCTGTACTAGTCCCTGTAATGACTGCAGGCTTTTCATCCGAAATGACTGCTAAGTCCAGGCCCAATACACCCAAATGAAACTGAATATGCTCAGACCATTCAGCATAGTTCAGCCCATTGAATTTGACCATTGAATTGCCTAAGGCGAATACATTGGTGGAAGCTGCAAATATAATCCAAATTTATACGTTAATGCTTTGAGTAAACTCTAATGGATTCAGATACATTACAAACTTTAATTATGTATTTAAGTTCACCTTTGGGTGATCCTCAAATACATAACTCTAATCAATAATGATGCTAATTTAAATAAACTTTAATAGATCAATTAATCATACTAAAATTAACATGAATGTCATCTTTGGATATACAATCACGTTTACTTAGTATATTAATTAATCCCTTTTAGTGTCATTAATTATAAGCAATGATCCATCTTTGGATGATCTCCTAACTTTATAATTAATAACCACAATTGTTCATTTCAAAACATTTTATTAGCATCCAAAATGAACAATTAAAATTCACAGTCAGCTGTTCAAATCCATTCAAAGTCAGGCCACTTTGGTGACTAACAAGCTTTTAATATTTGACTCATTAACGTAAATTTAATAATCTTCAATTACGAAGATTAAATTATCTTTTATGTGGGAGTTTTTTTTTTTTTTTTATGGTATTCATTCGAACACGAGCACCACCATACTGCAGGTGGGACCTGCGTACCAGGCAACCAAAATATTTGTTTTGTCCCGTATTGTAATTATTGATTACACGCAAAGGAAAAACAAAATACAGCCTAATAAAATAAAATACTACCCGAGCACCACCATACTGCAGGTGGGACCCGCGTACCAGGCAACCAAAATATTTGTTTTGTCTCGCGTTGTAATTATTGATTACACGCAAAGGAAAAACAAAATGCAACCTAATAAAATAGAATACTACCCGAGCACCACCATACTGCAGGTGGGACCCGCGTACCAGGCAACCAAAATATTTGTTTTGTCCCGCGTTGTAATTATTGATTACACGCAAAGGAAAAACAAAATACAGCCTAATAAAATAAAATACTACCCGAGCACCACCATACTGCAGGTGGGACCCGCGTACCAGGCAACCAAAATATTTGTTTTGTCCCGCGTTGTAATTATTGATTACATGCAAAGGAAAAAAAAATACAGCCTAATAAAATAAATACTATACGGCACAAAGAGATAAAGAAAACCAAATTGCAATATTCGCAGACCCGCTCTGATACCAATTGTTGGACTTTTCTAGAATTTCTCTTTCTGAAATTCTTATTTCATATATTGCAGGATCTTTCTTTATGCGAATGCTAGCAATAAAACTGTAATTGAAATCAACATACCGTTGTCCATTATGCTGATGTCCCGCAGTGGAGATGAGAAGCCTCTTCTGTTTCGTTCCTGAACGCTTCTCTCTTTTCTCCTACTCTTTCCCCTTTATTTTCTTTACGTTTTCTCTCTCTGACGGTTGAGCTCTCGGAAAGGTCTGTAATAGCATATATATATATATATATATACACATCTTTCTTTCCTGTAACCATTACCTTAAATAGGAAGATCCTCTCTTTCTGTAATAATTATCTTAAATGAGAAGATATTCCTTTTCCTGTAACAGTTATTCTTAATAGGGGAAGATATATATACACATATTCCTTTCCTGTAACGTTTATTCTTAATAGGGAGAGTGGAGGGATTTTAAATCCGATGACCCAAATTACTGTTATACCTAACCGACCATCATATTAGGTCTTTTATTTTGAGTCATACTTTAAATGACATGACCACTCATGTTAATCAATTTAACACTCGTACCTGCGGCCTGCCAACCAAAATGCAACGTATCGGGGAGGAAAGGAGTCGGCTGCACGAATAGAGGACGCGAGTGACATCGTGTTTATAACCAGGAGGAGGAGACGGCCGAGTATTTTATTTCCTTTTGTATACAGAGAAATTGGCAGAAATTGAAGAAAACGAATTACCCAAGTTTTTCAATCCATCTTTACTTTTAAATTTTCTTCTCTCTCTTTTTTTTTTTTTGGGCCAGCAATCGTTTCCAGGACAGTTGTGTTTTGTTCGAGGATGGGCTTCGGTCTGGGCTCAATTGTTTTGAGATTGTGGGGCGCGCCATTGGAGCTTGATGAAGCCTCTCTGTTTATTCTGTCACTTTGTTTGTTGCATTCCTCTGTGCTTGCATCCTGATCGATCAGCATCTTGAGAAGAATAGCTTGATGAGTCATATCTCTTGATTGATTGATTGATCTTGTGCTCTTTTGCCTCCTCTCTTATCGCAATGCATTTTTTAAATGACTTAGAAATACCTTTCAGACGTCATTTTTGTGATCTGTCCATTCTCGTCTTTCGTTTTCCTTACTTCCTTTACACCTTTCTTTGCTGTTGTTGTTTTTTTTTTTTTTAAATAATTTTTACATTTTGGGAAAACGTTTGACTCTGGTCAGTGTGAACATAATGGAGTTATGAACAAATGAACCTTCTCAGTCTGCTGTTTGGCCCTCTGTAGTTTTCTGCTTCCCCAATGACTGCATGTTTCAGAACTTGGTTTATCTTCCACGTTCTAGTTGTGGTTATGTGGGATTTTGATGATTTAAGACTTTAATGTTACAGGTAAAGAAGAAGCAGTGGTTCAAGACCTTGAACATGTAAATTTTTGGTGCGAGTCCGAACTTAAGTTGCTTTTTCTGCGAGATTTTCATTTCCCACTACACCTGGCATAATGCAACTGATAGTTATAGAGTCACTACAGGATACGCTAATATTTGGAACCATTTATCTGCAGATTCAGATGTTCTCTGATACAAATTGTTACCCTCTTCCTTATTGTTAATCATAGAAATCGTGGTATTACTGCACCGTGCTCATTTCTGCAGACATGCATTTGCAACATTGTTGTTTATTTCAGAGATTTTAATTTTCCTTTTTGTTGGTATGGATGCACTGAACATTGAGAAGTGGAAATTTGTGAGATACAATCATCCTTTCTGCAGTACTTTAACCTGTTTGACACGTAAGCCTTGTCACTTGTCCATTGCATATACCTCACTACATTTATACTTGGTCCTTACTTTTACCCCAGTGCTGGGAAAACACTCGGTTTCAGTTCTATGCAGCTTGGACTAGTTCAAATTGGAAGAGCAGCTTCTGTGCTTCCCTTATCTTCCATATCCGATGTGACGAAGAAGTCTCAGACTGACGGAATTGAGTTAAACCAGCAGGTAGATATTTTTTTTTAACCTATTTTTGAAGTTTCTTAGCCTACTAAATAAAGGATGAGTTGTTTAATTTCCCATGAATAGGTTATAATCTGGTGGGCTGGGCTCAAGAGAGGAGCTGGAGCTGTATCTATGGCACTTGCATATAATAATGTAAACGCTGTAACGATATTCAAGCTTCTATTTTATTAGCAGATTCAGAAAAGGATTAACCACTTGTCTGACCCATCTTTCTATTATGATTGGAATACCTCGTGTTACGTTCTAATGCCATCTCTCAATTGAGATTGAAGCAAACATCAGAGTTAGGATGAGTTGAGTGAGTTTCTCTTTGTCTAATTTTCTTTGAATATACAACGAGTGGGTTGTACTTTAAATGGCAGAGGTATTGGCGGTCAATAATTGATTGAGTAAAGTTGCAGTACAACTATTTATGTAATGATGCAGCGTATGTAATTTTGTATTACGATATGCTAGCAGTTTACTGTATCAGGGCATACTCAATTACAAGGAAATGTGATCTTTATCACCAGCATCATCACCGTTCCTCTCGTTAGTGCTGTGGCAAGATTCTTCGCGTTTAGGAGGCTTTTGACACTTGCTAATCATAGACTTTTGGCTGTTTTCTACTGGACCTTTTTACAACTCTTGCTTTTCTTGATTAAAAAGTACATTAGGCTGATCAATGTCAAAGGGCATGCATCCTACCGGGGTTTGTATTTTAGTTGTAATTTGATGGCTTTATGTGATGAGTTAGTAATCAATCAGTAACATTTATGAAACATATGACTGGTTTTGTGTTGGTATGAATGTCAGTTCTCTTGATATACGTATAGGTGCCATGGGTGGGTTGTATAGGGTTGTCTCTAATATTAGCACTCTATTCTTTAAAATTGCGACCCTAACAGTTCTCTAGGACTTGTCAAAGATAGTAGGTTAATGTCATCTCTTTTATTGTATATTGGGGTTGTTTCTAATATTGGCGTGCTATTTCTGGAAACCGTGACACCAAGCGATATAGAACTCGTTGAGAATGAGCAGTGTAAAGGGGAATTCAGAAAGCTGAACAAAAAGAAGAAACCCCATTTGACGCCAAAACAAACAATGTTGGAGTTTTGAGTGTTGCCTTGATCAAAGAAATGATAAAATTGAAGGAAGAACTCCAAAGATTCAAAGAAGAGAACAGGATGCAGAAGGACCGGCTCTTGCAGATAGATGAAGACAAAAGAAAGGGAGGACATAGCTTTACTTGAAGAAGAGGAGAGAGCGGAAAGTTCAACTTTTGCAGAAAGATGAAGAGAGGAGAGAAGATATAAGACAGCTCAGTTTAGCTGTGGAAGCACTCAGGTCAGAGAATCTGGAGCCAAGGAAGTGCGTTGTTCGAGGAAATCCCAGAAAAAGGAGCCATTTTGAGTTAGAAAAGTTCAAGGGGGGCATTTTTAGGTAAGCTTTTTACTGGGTCTGTAAAGTCACAGGGTACTGCTGTAGCCCTCTAGACACATATATCTCGGGCTCAGTTCAACTAGAATTGTGTGTAAATTAGGCCATAGTTATCGGAAGCAACTAGCGATCGAGTCCATAAAATATTTTCCCTCAACCTTATTCCCTATTGTTGTTGTGGAACCCTTAATACAAGTTGTCGTGATGTAATCCATTTATTGATAGTGTCTCCAGTACATTTATTTCTCCCTCTAATATACTTTTCATTTTACAATATTTCATTGCTGTGAGAATATACCTTTCCTCTGGGACTAATGCATTGCCACCATAAAAAAAAAAAAAATGGAGCTTGCAGTCGGCAGAGAGCTATATAATATGGTAATTTTTGGCTTTTGTAGGCCAACAAATATTTCTCGTGAAATTATCAACCTTTCCATGTAATCTCAGTTATGGTGGCTCCATCAGCTATATTTATTGGTTTTATGCAATTTTTTGCAGCAAAGAAGAAGAAGCTTCGCAGTGAAAACAGTTCTCACCGAACAGACTACTCTCATATCGTCAAGGTCGTCACTCCTCAGCATTCCATTTTCTCCCTATGGACAGCCGAGGAGCAGGGGAGGTACGGGAACAGAGAAAAGCACTTTTTATTTTTATATACTAATTTCTCAACAATATCCTGTCATAAGCCCACAACAATGCCCATAGACTTGAATTTTCTATCATTGGCCACACCAAAGTTCATGCATTATAACCAACCAAAATGAAAGCAAAAATAAAAAGACGGAAGCATAAAAATGGAGAGTGGAATTATGGAACCTCCAGTAACAATAATTGAAGCTGAGACCAAAGCTCACACGGTAGAAAGCTGCATTAGGCAAAACACAAGGAAACCAAAAATTGGGGCGAATGCTTTAGGTGTCGATGAAGACAGAGAAAGTGAAGAGGAAGCTGGCGGAGACCCGGACGGTGAAATTGCCACTTGAGGTCCAGGAGCACGGCTAAAGTCAGGATTCGGAGGGCTTGGGCTTGCAGGGATGGTAGGCAGGGAAGGCTCAGCTGGAGGCACGCCGGCTCCATGAGTAGGGAACAAAGGTTCAGTATCTGGTGGAAAACTTGGAGCAGAAGAAGACAAGGGAGCCTCGGGTAAGGATGAAGGCGCTGCTGATATGGTAGAGAATCGTTCATTTACTTGAGATGTCAAGGCCTGAGAAGCAAAATAGGCCGTGAAGACAATGAAGATTGCCAATAATGACCAAAAAGAAGCCATTTAATGACGATGAAATCAATACGCCTATTATGGACTTAAATGAATGCGTCAAGATCGAGACAGAGAAAAGGGATGAATTATGGAAGAGTGCGAGGAGGACGGTGATTGATGATTAAGGTCTAAAAGGTTGCCTGCCTAGAAGTGCTGGTGGGGGCCTCTGGCTCCATGACACAGCTCTGAATTGTCGCTAAAGGGGACATGATTGGTCTGAGATTATAAAACTGTAAAGCACATGGGAATGGGCGTCTTTTGTAGCCCGTGAAGTACCGCTGTTGGAGCTGTTGAAGTTAAAAAAAATGAAAAAAATTTATCTCGGGGTAATGCACAATGGTTCCAACATTAATTATAACATAAATCTTATTTAAAGCTATTTTCACAAAAACTAAAATGCACTGCGTTTCCAACAAAATGCTGCATTTTTCAACATTGTACTTCATTCTTAAAGAATATACTACAATCTATTGAACATGTATTATATTTTTTCAAGTGAAAGAAAGAAAGAAAAAAAAAAGCAATTCTGTAGCGATTGTGGGTTCCCGAGTCTTTTAGTCTCGCAAGGTGATTTGCATTTATTGTTGACGTTGATGGAAAGGGTTCATGCAAAAGCGAACGATTATGCAGTTTCGTGTGCTGGAATAATTGGTAATTTTTAAGAAATTATTGCTTAGAAGTTTGCATTAGACAAGTGATTTTTAAGTAGAAGTTGTTCATGGTAGATTCCTCTGCCATGCATACTTATAAGGCCACCTCGCAGATGGTTAAAGCATGGAGCATTTGTCATATAACACTTTTGTTTCTTCTTTGTTTGTCTGTTTGTGCAGATTGTCTGGCAACACGAGGGGCCTAATTAGGGAGGCAATCAGTCGAGTGGAATGTAGCTACGGCCTCCACTTCTGGTAGGAGAATTACTTTTAAGTATAGGCAAAGAAATTTGAAGTTTGGAGGCCGTTTGATTTTACCCAATAATTATATGTTATTCATGGTTACTCTGCGTTTGCTGTCCTACCCATAGATAAGTTTTGTCTTCTCCTTACTTGGCAATCAGGGAGGAAGCTGATCCCAACCATCCAACAAAAGGAGGAATTGCTTTCCAACTCCATAACATGGGGGCCAACCAATAGAGAATGAGCGAGTAAAGTTTTCCATAATAGACCATTTTTCCTTTTATTGCTGACAGCTCACCAAATCACAATGGCCTTTTGGACTCTCCCTCTGGGTTGTTTTTTTTTTTTTTTTTTGTTTAAATAACTTGCATCCATCTTTTGTAATGGAAGGATTTTGGGGCCGTTCGGAATTCCATTTTGTCCATGTAAACTAATGCAGTAAGTAATTGATTATAAAAATCAAAAAGAGAAGCCAGTAACTAAGGTAGCTTTTGTTTCATATGGGATAAAATTCATTGAGATAAAAATTTAACCTTTCTTTTGTTAAAATTTTATCCTTGCATTAATTCTTTTAGATTTGTTTGAATGAATGAAACAATTTTGCCATATATAGGCTTTCGGTTTTTGTTTGGTCTTCCTATAAACTATATATATATATATATATATATATATATATATATATATATATTATGATGAAAAATAAAATTCGAATTCGAAAGTTTTTTTTTTTTAATGGAAATAAAAAAGTTTATGGAAAATTGATTTATCGAAAAAGCTTTTTTTTTTTTTTTTGGGTTATCAAGCCCAAAGCCCGTGGCCCATGGCTTGGGCGAAAGAAGTAAAAAACTATAAGCTTGTCACGGGCATTACCCTACCCTCTCTCTCAAACACAATTTGGTAGGGGAGCGTAGTATTCACCTATATAAAGTTTAATATCCCTTTCTCTCTCTTATTGCATGTGAGATTCTGTCCCGATTGATTAGTCTATATCCACAATCCACAAAAACGCACGTAACTTCCACCTCCCCCTCCCCCTCCCCCGGCCAAAAAAAAAAAAAAACAAAAAGAAAGAAGAAAAGAAAAGGAGAATTAAAGGGAGAACGAATAAAATCGAATTTTGAGACCATTTTCTTAAGCGGTTTCAATCATATCATTTGAAAATATTTTTAGTCAAGCACTTAAAATTTAATAAAAATTCTCTCTTTTGTCGGGTCGCGCACAGGGTTTGCTTAAATAATAGCATCAGCGAATCCATAGTGAGCTAATAGGGTTTTCAATTGAACATTGCACATTTTGGTCTTCCCAGGCCCTAAAAAATTGTACCAGGCACAATTTACGATAATCAAGCCTACTGCGAAGGAACCGTAGTTGGGCTCCCATAGCCATGGGACTGTGATTAAGGCAGGCATGAAAACCTGAAAATGCTTTTTATTCTCGAGAGCGGAATACTAGATTTAGAGTCAAATTCAAAATTCCTGATACATTTACCCCTCCCCCCGCCCAATAAAAACAGTTCACATTAAATTTTAATGAAATTCGAAATTATTATTATTATTATTTTGTGTTAATCCAAAAGATTAATAGAAGTTAGGAGAATGTTGACAGACAATCTCTCAACGACGTCGTTCTTATTAATACTCACGGATTCTGATAAAATGTCATAAAAACATCACCCGTAAATCCCTGCGCCTGGCGAATTGGGGGCATTTTTCATTTTCAGAGTGGATCCAATAATCAATATCCATGTCCCTGAGGATGCTGTTATCATCCATTCCACAATCTGATTACACCGCCATCGACCTCTCAATCACTCGTCAACACACACTCCCGTTTCCCACAGTTGCTTCTAATTTTTCGGTGTTCTCCTCCAGTCCAATCCCAATTCGCCCCATAAAAGGACCCCATTTCCATCCCACCGTTTCAACATCCCAGTTTCCTTCTGCATACACCCATTGCAGCAAAGAAGATGAAGCCTACCCAGGAGAAGCCTATGTTCAGGACCTGAAGGTCCCTGACCATTGGTTGCTTCCCTCCAAAGCCCTGGAAGTAAACCCCACCCTACCCCCCTTTTTTTCAGTTTTTACATTTAAAGTTTGAGACAATTTTTTATATATATATATATTTTTTATAAGAGTAATCTCTTTTAGGCAAAAAAATGGGTCCCACTCGAAACACAGAATGTACGGTACCAAGGATTGATGCAAGAGTTTATTAATATGAACTTAAAGTTGGTGGTGTTTTTGCAGGAGTCGAAGTGGTTAAGGATTACGCTGCATAAGTGGTTGGATGACGAGTACTGTCCGGAGAAGACCAATGTAGAAATCAGCAAGATTGCCGCTCAGTCGTACTACGAGTCTTTGCTAGAGAAACGGACTGATCTGGGTGAGATTTTGTTGAAGATGGCCAGAGAATTGCAATGTATTTCCTATCAAGAAAGCTTTCATGGGGCATTCTCATCAGCCAATGCAGCAGTGAACTTAATTGCCCAACGGATAGAGCTCGAGGGTAACAACTCCTAGGTAAAGTGCCCATTATTTTGTTATTACTTGTCTGTTTTGAGGAGTCAAAAACTCTGGAGTATTGCATTTGTAGATTGGAAAAGCATAGCATTGTAAAAGTTGTAAAAACAGAAAGTGCCTGGAGATGGAACTCTATGAAATGTGGTTTTTTTTTTTTTTTTTTTGGATAATTTTCTCTATTAAAGCAGAGTTTCCTGAGGAATTTACTGATGCCCAAGCAAAAATTACATTCTAGTAAGTGGGATCGTGAAACAATTTTTGCTTTTATGTGAACGAAGAGGAAAGGCCAGCATTACTGCGACTATGGCTAAATATAGAGCCAAAAGGTGGAAATCTTGGTCCATATGTCATGAATCGAGATGCTAAAAATGTTGCAGTAATTTTGTTTTTTTCTTTTTTTTTTCTTTGGTGGGGGTTTCTTTTTTTGTCTGTGATATCTCCCCGATCAATTATGATATTCCAGGTTATAATTTTTCTCCATTGAATGCTCAAAATTTAGGTAATGGTTATGGGGTATACTCAAAAAGATGCTTGAGCTTCACTCCTGACCGGTAACAATGATTGGTTTTCAACCAAGTATTGTTCTTGGGCTTCACTATTCTCACAATGATACGCCTTGAGATCCTGCATTTTGGTATACAAAGCATGCTTTGGTTGGTTCAGTGCATAAGCTGTTAGTTCTAGATTGTAGACTAATTGTTGGTGCTACCCATGCTTGATTTGTCAGATATAATTATCATGAAAATCCTTGATCAATAAACTGCGTTCTAGTGAAGTGTGGAAATAACTAGGAGCTCTGTACCTTACTAATATGATATATGCCTCCCCGCACCAGTTTAGTCCTTTTCCTTTGCCAGCACTGTAATATTTACAAATCAGAGTCAACTCTAGAAGTTTCTGGAGTTATGTTTGCAATCTATAACAGCTAAGGTGTCGATCCAAATTGGTCCTCGAATTGTCAGTGCAATAAGCTGTGATGACATTTTCAGATGGGACCTCTTTACGCTTAGTTTCTGACCAAATTTGTGCAAGGCTATCCTGTGTGCCACATCTTGATATTTTGCAGCTGGCATTAAGGTTTCTCACCGTGACTATTTAACTAGCTCAGAGTTGAGACAATGTGGCCGGGAAACAGGAATCCACATAAAGGAAAGAGGGGAAGATTACTTTGGAGCTTGCCTGTGAGTTGAAGACGCAGATCATTGATTCTGATGCAAAAATGCCAAAATATCAGGGGAGTCATGTCTGAGGGAGTCTAATTCGTGCTGTATGGTGTTTATTCGCATGCAGATCATTTAACTCGCGAAATTCTTGCCTGGGAACAAGTCTTATCGCATTGTCATGACAAGTATGCCGGAGAATGTTAACCTAGGAATAGTTCAAGGACTATAAACTGTGAAAAATTCTTGATGGTCGATGCAGTAATGCTGCAGTCCTGATCTGAATGATTATGGTAATTATAGCTGAGTTGGGTTCATTTGCTTTCAATTGTGACTTGGGCTGTCCTTTTGGTCGCAAGAAGCACACTGCCGGTTTTCTCGACTTAAATGGAAAAGCAATGCTGTGAGCTGGCCGGAGGGCCATTTCTAATTTTCTTCCGGCCTCTCTTCTGGAGGTTTGAATGATTGAGAGCTTTGATCTTGATCGAGATGGCTTACAATTTTGGTTTACTACCAAAATCATATTTCTATTAAGAATGGCGTAATTTTTAATATTAAAACATCCATTTCAGTTCTTCCATTTTTATTTCTCAACAATGTTTCAAAGTTCTTAAATATAAATGGGAAATCGCCCTTTTCCTAACACGAGTCCTGGACCGTCTCCTGGTTCAATATTCAGCTCTTTTGTATGATCACCAGAAAGAAAAAAAAGCCTGTAAATAGGAAATTGCGCTTTTCCTAACTTGCATTAGTCGGTTTTTATTGTAACTCTGCCGCGAGACTTTTAGCTTCCTTCCTCTTAGCTTGAAAGCTTGAATTGCTCGATGTTACTTACAATGATTCATAAGATATAATGATCTAAGACTTTCTAGTAATTGAGCTTGGCTGCATGGTTGGACTATGGAGGGGCAGAGGGGACACATGATTTTAGGGAACCTTAAAAAAAATTTCACTATCTTCGTCGGCCCCACTAACAATTCTTTTTCACGTTCGCACTTTGAGGCTATTATTTAAGCGTCAGACACCCGGTCTTTCTGTTCTGAAAAACACGAGGAAAATGGATGGCATGCGCAAAATTTTCTTTGACAAGTGATTCAGAATTTAGACTACCAATTATCAGGCAAAAGGAAAAAGGAAAAACTACTAATAATGTTAATAACGACAACAATAAGAGAAACAACAAAAACATTTACGATCCTTCTCCGGAAACACCAAACGTTAATCACGATCTGCTTCTCGATGGATCCGATTGATGATGCGTTTTTCATGCAGCATAACGATTTGTGGCATGTAGGCCTGGATACCTGAACCGTCGGATGACTCTGAGCATCACGTAGCAACCACCCAAATGGTAAACTTCCCGCCTGGTGCCCTCGCCGTCTCTTCATCATCATCGTGGCACGGATCGCGTTCACTAAAAATAGTAAAATGTACACTTTGAAGTCTTTATAAAATGAAAATTATTATAAAATGCAGTATTACGTCAGTCGGCAACAAAAAATATATATAGAAATAGATACGGTGTTCTGAATATCTTTTTTTTATATATAATTTATTATTGCCCCGTAAATGCAAACGTCTTTGAAAGCAGCTGATTTTTCTTCCCCTTAGCCAGTGGCGTTAGGAGACGTAACCAAATGTGCTTCACATGTTTGGAAGCAAGTTGCACGACTTTGAGCAATTGGCATCTTCGACTACGATAAGTTGGCAATGTGGGCGGCTACAACCCGAATGCGTTCGCTTGATAAATTGATTACATAATTTAGTCTGCTTATATTATTATTTCATTCGAAGGGAAGGAGAGGTACGGATTACTGAATATACGGGAAAATGTGTCGCATTTCCCGGTGAGTGCGGAAAGGGGTCCCATCTCGTTCAAGTGAGAATCCAAATCGATGTTCTTCTGTGCATGGGTATTGCAAAATCTACCCATCCAGCTGCTTTAACTCACGGGAAGGAGAATGTCTCCACTGCAAATATATACGTACACAATAAGAAATCGCCAACACCTTTGACTGTTGGCCAAGTAATCATTAAAGGGCACTATTTGTATTAATTAAGGTAACTTTTACGGTTGACGAGAGTAAAAGCTGTGGTTGTGCCTTCTCATCATTGCAGCGACGTGGCACACAATAAGAGAGCCGATGTCGCACACAATAATAACCACGATGTTATTGTTCCCGAGAAAAACCAAAAAAAGGACAGTGACGTTGTCTATCAGATCTCTGCAGCTCCTCCACCTTCTGTTTGCAGGACTGTGAACAAGTGGACAGACGTGTCGCATTGCGATGTTTACATATTAAATTTTACTAATTTCTTATAGGGTCCTCGTACTTGTATAACTGAGATTTTGCCACAAAATATACCCTCTTTTTTTTCTTCTTCTTCTTCTTCTTCGTCTTCTTCTTCTTTTTTTCTTTTTTACATTCTTCTCTTTCGAATTTCCCTCCTTCCTTCCTTCCAAGTGACAACGCATAAAGCACACTACTAGTTGTATGGGACATATTAAAGCCACCTCTCCCCTCAGCATCAGCTCATGTCAAGGGCAGCCCAGGAATTTTGAGTAGTCCCAAAACCTATATATATATATATATATGTAATAGAATTTTTATTTTTATTTTTTATTTTTGTTTTAAAAAATTAAACTCGTTAATTTCCTTTTTCATACATTGTTCTTAATTTTTCTTCTGCGGGGGTGTGGGGGCAGGCCATTGAATAATTGAACGAAGAGCCATACGTTTCTCTGTCTTCAATTAAGACGATCACCTGTAGTTCTGGGGGAAGAGCGACGGGGGGCAGGTGCTTGACTGATACAGGGCTCACAATTTAGCAAATAGTACGTGTGTCCTCCTCGCAAGCGGTGGATCCTTTTTTTCTCTTTGATGCAAGCACGAGCGATGAGACACATGGGGTGGGTCCTTTTACCATTTGTCCATAGTTGGGGCAATGTGGGCGCTTCGGTCTATTTGGTACGCATACTAAATAATATAAAATAGTAAAATGTAAAATAGTATAATTAAAATAAACTTAACCTATATCATGATATGAACTACTCCGTAGAATATAAAGAATAACATTAGTTTAACACAAAATGATAATTTCATAATGGTCTATCCAAATAAATTACCAAACATAGGATATGGTGAAATAAAATTAACTTATATTATACGAAGTACCAAATAAACACTTATACATTTGGTTGTGTTTGGGTGCTTAGGCCGAATAGAGAGTTGTATCAGTTATCTGCTCTCTCACCTCGCACAAAGTTGTTTCAATTTAATGAAATAATAACTTCTTCCGTACCACAAGTTATCGGGAGAGCCCAAATAAAAACAAAAAAAAAAAAAAAGGAAAAAACCAATGGTGTGCAAAGCAAGTTCCATTTTAATCATTTTTGCTCCCAAAAAAAAAAAAACATTTATTTGCATCTATGGTCAAAAGTTTTATTGTAAAAATAAGCATAAAATAAATATAAAATTAAAACAAATTAATATAAATATAAATATATTATAATTAATCGACGCTATTTAATTTTGTGTGTTTTTTTTTTTTTTTTACCTCGTAACTTTTCGGAATTGTCATTTAATGGGGAATAAGACAGTGATGGGAGGGGTGTCGCTATAAAGGAGGATGAATAGATTCTGACTACGGGCCTAAAGATATTCATTGCAGCCAACAAGCACACCAACCATCTACCCTTCCGCCCTATCCAGAAGAGGCAAGGCATAAGCATAAGCACGCGGTAATTTATGGCATGGAGAGGCAGTCTTCTGGTGTGCTCGCCGTTGGAATGTGAAAACCCTGGAGAAATGCTGACTTGCACGGAGAAGGCAAAGGCAGAGGGGGCAGACCTTGTCGAGCTTCGAATCGACTCCATGTCACTCTCTCATCTTTCCGCGGTTGAAAAGCTCATCAAAAAGAGGACTCTACCTTCCATTATCTCTTACAGGTTTTCACCTTCTTCTCTAACACCCCATATTTTCCAATGTCCTTACTCTCACTCACCCCCTTTACTCCTTCCTCATTTTCACTTGATTGTTAATGGCTTCGGCACCTAGTCATTAACTAACAGCCAAGCAAGCAACACTTTTTGGTCGCTTTATACTTGGCTGTTATTTTCATTATTTATTATTATTATTATTATTTATCCTTTTATAAATATGACGGATACCCAATTTTATAGTTTACGAGATCGAGTCTTATTTAATTTTTTTTCTCAAAGTTAACTTAGCCTGTGACATATCCCTTCTCTTCCGGGCGGCATTCTCTTTAACCGATCAGCAGTATTAGTAGGTATCGATCACTTTCATAGATGAGGGTTTTTTTTTTTTTTTTTGACGTCACGTGGCCGAAATTTTTGTGAGTGCAAAATGGTTGAACCACACCCTTTTGCTCGAGCTTCCTTCTTTTTTCTTTTTTTTTTTTATTTTTTTTTTTTGTTTTAAGCAATTCCCACTTTTTCTTTTCCGCGTGATTTGTTCAATTTGCTTGCTAATAAATTTTGGTGTGTCCGGTTGACAGTTTGCCCGATGGATTTAAAATCATAACTCATTTGCTAAACTCGTTTAATCACTTAGAATTTTCTAATTCAATATTATAGGTTTAGTGAATATTCATGTTGGGATGCAATCCCGTGCACATAAATCTATTGAGCTACGCCAACCGGCACATCTGAAGCTCTCATGCCAAAAGCCTCACAGAATTCAGAATTGAGAATATTTACCAGCAGCTACCCCGTAACCACACGTGGTTCAACCATTTTTTTGATTAACCATTTTCCCGTTAAAAAACGTTGGCGGTGGTCCAAAGAAGGCAAATGCACCCATTATTACATTATAGTACGGGTCCCATCATATTTCTGGCCCGTTTCTGTGCTTGTGCTTCTCTTTCTTTTTAGGAGGAGGCCCATAAGAGGAACTCCGTATAGACCGACTAGCGAAGAGACGCGTTGCCTTTTTGCGGTGGCTGTGGTTGGATCCTCTGCCACTCTTCACCGCCCCCAACAACAACGTTCTTGTTTGACATGAAGTACAAATTTGTGGTTTGACAGGCTAAAGTCATCAAGAGCTTCGGCCAACGGAAACAGAAAGAACGTGGGCATGCAAGTACTAAGACTAGCTATCGACTTGGACGTCGAGTTTGTCGAAATGGACTACGAGGTACCCAACCAAAAAACAAAAAAAAAGCTTATGATTCATCCTCCATTTCTGTGTTCCTGAATTATCAGTTTTTTAAGCATGGTTTTGCAAATTGTCGTTCAGCTTGCTTCAGATATCAGCATGGCTGATTATGTATACAACCGCTCCAACAGCAAATTAATTGTGTCCAGTTATGTTAACGGTGGAAAACCTTCCGCAGAGAAGCTTGGTTATCTTATCTCCTGCATGCAGTCAACTGGAGCAGATGTCATTAAGCTAGTGATCGACGTTGATTACATCACTGATTTGGCACCTATCTTTAAGATGCTTTCTCATTGCCAGGTATTTGCAATATCCTTTGCTGTGGGCCTGGAAAAAGCAGTGTATTTTGAGCACTCCACCCATGTTTTGTCTTGTTCATCTGCAGGTGCCTTTAATTGCCCTTGCAGTGGGCAGCAGAGGCCTTATAAGTCAGCTGCTGGGTCCAAAATTTGGAGGATTTTTGGTCTATGGATCCCTGAACGACAGGGAAGTACCTGGTATGCCAACTCTCGTCAGTCTTAGACAAGTCTACAAGCTTGAGCATATTAATGCGGACACCAAAGTGTTTGGTCTCATTTCAAATCCGGTTGGCCACAGCAAAGGTCCTATTTTGCACAACCCTGCTTTTAGACATACAGGATACAATGGAATCTATGTTCCCATGTTAGTGGATGATATCAAAGAATTCTTCAAAACCTATACAAGCACAGATTTTGCCGGTTTCAGGTATACGTGCATTCTTAATCCAGGTCGTTCTACCCACAATTCACAAGTTCGTAAATAAGTATGGTCAGTTATTGATGCCTCCATATATTGTCATTTTTAGTTCAGTTACTGTAATATTCGAATCCAGTCTTTGAATTGCGGTATACCATAACGATATGATTAGAACTTGCCTTTTGAAGTCAAACCATAAATTACTAATTTGCAAGTAATTTCGTTTAATCTACTACGATCTTTTAACCTTTTCTTATTGGTGCAGCGTTGGGATCCCACACAAGGAAGCGGCAGTAAGGTGTTGTGATGAAGTCCACCCGCTGGCTAAGGTCTGGAAACTCTGCAATTTGAATTAGTTAATCCGTACTGGAAGTAAGCTTTTGGAACTAACAAATCAGAAACTAGATTTATGGAGCAAACTCCGAAGGTCTTTAATGGTTGTGCACTATTTCATACATAGGCTTCTAACTTGTGGAACTTATGGTCAATCAGTCCATAGGAGCTGTGAATACCATAGTAAGGAGGCCTGATGATGGGAAGCTCATTGGTTATAACACAGATTGTGAGGCTTGTATCATGGCAATAGAGGATGCACTAAGAGGTAACAATGCCGACCTAATAGAGCTATATTTGTTAATAGATAGCATTGCATCTTTCAGAAGTACTTTATTATATCAAAAAAGGAAATTGCAAAAAAAGTTGATCTTCTGGTATAAACTATGCCATGGCTGAATGATTGACGGAGTTGTTTCCATAAGCAACACTAGAATATACTTATTCTGTAACCCTTGATGCACCAATCACTGAAATCTGGTTCATTGCACTCCATTACCATAGATTATTAGAAACTCTTTCACTTGAGCACTAATTCATGAACTTTATCTTGGAAGAATGATGATGAACTAATTTGTGAGTGTTTGGGTAAGCAGAAAGAGGACCTATCAAAAGGGAAGCATCGGACACTTCTCCTCTTTCTGGGAAAATATTTGTGTTGGTTGGAGCAGGAGGAGCAGGAAGAGCTCTCGCTTTTGGCGCCAAAACTAGAGGGGCTCGAGTTGTTATTTTCAACCGCAATTATGGTGAGCAGAGCAACATGTCCTATTTAAAATGATATGGTGCACATTAATGTATCTCTAACGATGGAATATTTTTCAAAAGAGAGAGCAAAAGCTCTTGCTCATGCAGTTTCAGGAGAAGCACTTCCATATGAAAGTTTAGACAGATTCTGTACAACAGATGAAGGAATGATTTTTGCAAATGCTTCTGCTATTGGAATGAAACCTAATACAAATCAAAGTCCTATCTCAAAGGTTACTTTTCTCTCCTGTCTCTCATGCGGAATGCCATCTGACTTGATCAACACACAAAATATGCCTTATGTTTTTGTGCATGTTTAGGAGGCCTTAAAAGCATATGAGTTGGTATTTGATGCGGTTTACACACCCAAAAACACAAGGCTCTTGCAGGAGGCTCAACAGGTTGGGGTTACTGTGGTAAGTGGAGTGGAGATGTTTATCAGGCAGGCCCTAGGTCAATTCAGACTTTTCACTGGTGGCTTAGGTATTAGTCTATCTCTGATTTATTCAACAAAAGAAATTCCAAACTACTTGAATTTGAAATTGGGAACAGAAGGAACTAATGAGTTTTCAACATTTTGCTTCATTGTGCTTTCAGCGCCAGAGGCATTCATGCGAAAGCTTGTGTTGGAACAATTTTGATCATATAACCCACGGTGCTCAGTACAGATGTCGATATGAATTCCACCGCATTGAGGCCGTAAAACTGCAAAGATGCCTATATTGATCTGCGGCTGCTGTGCATTTATTGCCTTTTAAGCAACTATACTTGTCTCCAATCAAAACTCAATGGTCTTCCTATATTCTTCACCGACGAAAATGGAAGAAAAATTTTGCAAAGAAAGGCTGGTTGTCCGATCTGTGTGTGTTTGCTTGTGATCTGGTGATCTTAGCAATGTGGCCTGAATATACAATATGTTCATGCGCGTCATTCCGAAGTTCTTTATAGTTTTATAGTGTCATTCGAGTCGCAAAAAAAAACAAAAAAAACCTACTTATGACACATGCAATGTAATTCTACTTTGGGGATATATTTTGCTTGCGTTATTCATGGAATATTGAGTCAGTGATGTTGAACTGATGTTCCAGTTTAGAAGGAAGAACAAGCAATTATCCCTTCATTGTTCTCTAACAAAGGCGAAACAAATTGTTTAGTGCAAATGTAAAAGAACATGTTGAAATCGCTTGATGAGAATGAAAGATAAATTTGGAAATCAACAAATGAGTATTTGCTCCAAAGTCAGCAAGGTTCAAGCTTTTATTTCGAATCTTTCTGATTGAAGTTCACAACTAAACCTGATCTGGTGCAGGAAACTGCAAATTCTTGAATGATGTAAAACCTCCGTCTACCACCAAGTTATGACCATTGACATATTTAGCATCATCAGATGCAAGGTAGAGTGCTGCATTGGCTATGTCACTGGGCTCACAGTTTGCCCCCTCTAGACAACCAGTAGCATGTAACATTGAAGCGAGCCGTGGAGCATCAACACCTGGATAATATTGACTCAATTCTTCCATCACAAACGGAGTTGGAATGGCAAAGGGAGATATGCAATTTACACGGATCCCATACTTGCATAGCTCTGCTGCTGCAGATTTTAGAATCCCTATGACACTAAACTTGGACACCGTGTATGCGTGCTGTGCTAGCCCACCCATAAGTCCTGTGACACTGCCTGTGCAAAGGATGGAGCCAGATCTCTGGGGGATCATCACACGGGCCGCATGTTTAACCCCGGCCATTACTCCTCGTACATTGATTTTCATAACAGTGTCAAGCACATTAAGGTCAAGGTCAACAATACTTGGAGGTGTTTTGCATGCCACCCCTGCATTGGCGTACATGATATCGAGCCTGCTATGTTTAGAAACGGTAAAATCGACTGCATTGGAAACATCGGATTCTTTTGTTACATCGCAGGCAACGAAAGTGGCATTGGTTCCAAGTTCTTTTGCAGTTTTTTGGCCAAGTTGCCGCTGGATATCAGCAATAACAACTTTGGCACCATTGTAGACGAATTTGGTAGCGGTTTCCTTTCCAATGCCACTTGCTGCTCCAGTTATCAGCGCTACCTTGCCCTCTAGCCTGCTTCGAAATAGCACAATTAGATCATTGTCATTGGCGGATACTTTCAATGATTTCTATAAATTTGACCTTATTGTTTAGTTGTGAGTTACATAGAAGCTTAATAGGCTTGATTTCCCATCTAGGAACTGTCTGAACATTGGACTCTGTTGATATCTATTTTATCAGTGTTTCATGTTTAGAGATAAGAGATCTCTTCAACAGATGATGCCGCTATAAAGATTGAAATTAAAATCCCACTAATGTTGAAGTGAAAGAGATTTATCAAAATTAAGGAAAACGATCCACCCATCAATCACGTCTCAGTACATGCTCTCATGTATTTTTGTACATTGTATTAATCCTCCTAAATAGTACGTGATTTCCAAAAAAAAACAAAAAAAAACAAAAACAAACAAAATTTGTTCGGATGGAGCCATGCTTTGGGACTGTGTCCGATTCCTGCGTGTCGGTAACGGGACGCTAAAAATAATATAAACAAATGCTGAAAGTCGTCTTAAGGCGAGTGCAGAAGGAAAACCATTGACAGCACGTAGATGATAAAAAGCTGATATATTAAAAAGTGATGTGCCTTTTCCAACAAAGTTAAGCCATATGTTTGGCGAAATTGTATCATCCAAAAGTTTGTCAGTTCGCCCTTTTCATTTCATTCCTGACGTTGAAAAAAAAAAAAAGAATTTATTTTATTACAGGAAAAACCTATTAAGTGAATTTAGTCGTTTGAAGCCCTGTTATATTCCAGTAAGCATGAAGACATCGTAATCTGGGAAGGCTAGGGAACTGAAATGAAATTTCCATACAAAATGAAACGGTTCTGGACCCATCAAAGAAGAAAAAGAAAAAAGAAAAAAAAAAACAAAAATGGGTAAAGATCGTCTCACCTTCCTGCCTGGGAGGAGAAACCCCTGTTGATCAATATCCCAGCAAGATGAGCGCTTGAAATTGAAGCAGCTTTGCTGTTTTCAGTAGTGCCAATAGAGAAAAAAAAAAAAAAAAAAAAAGGTGTACACGTTAAAAACTATGTACAAATCAACAAGATTAACAAACCAAACTGATTGAACAAGACACTTCAGATGTGAACTGACATATAAGTTTAAAGCAACTTGACAGTACCATTGAACTTAATTGGAAAAGAATAAGACTTGAATAAAAATTCAGAGTGGAAAGCGAAAGAATTAAAAAGAAAAGATCAATCCATACCTGAGCATCCCTTTTTCCCTGTCTCAAGCACTGAGATAAAGATTTGTCCCAAAAAACAAAAAGCGAGAGAGAGAGAGATAAAGAGAGGTTAGTTGAACTGAAACAGCCATGTACAAGCCGATGGAGAGAGAATCTTTATTCTTTACTTTTTTTTTTTAATAAATATAATTTGTCTGCCGGGGCATCTTTAGGATGTGTAGGCGAAGATTTGCTAATAATTTGCTAAAAAAAAAAAAAAAAAAGAAAAAAATTTGCTAATAATTTCCGGGGGCGTTATCGTCATTGGCGCTGTGCGTAATTATTAAGACCAGGCAGCAGCGGCTAGGTCAAATTTGAGCCGAAATACTAACCCTTAAACTCTTTGTTATATCGTTAAAGCGTAACAACATTACCGTCTAATAATAACTATTGAGCAATATAATAAATACAAAATAATAGTAAAGTAAATTTTCTTAAATATATAATTTTATTTATTTATTAGATTAAATGAGATTTGATTGTTTTACCTTTTGTGTATTGGGTCTAGTGTTACTTTTAAATTTTTTCAAAACAAAATGTTCCTTTTTTCGGTTATTATTAAGGGCATCATCACTATGTAAGTATAAGTTAGAGAGACAAATGAAAATATGTTGGTTACTTAAAAAAAATTAATAATTTTAATTAATTACCCTATGTTTGTGATTATTTATGACTTCTTAAAATTAAATAAAATAGTTTTTTTTTTCTCATGATTAGTGTGTGTGTGTATAACACACACTTTATTAAACGGAAATTTCACTTCATTTTGTTTCTAATATTGTTATAACAATATAATTCTAATATTTTGTTATAAATCAGACAATTTGTTATATAATACAAATAGACATGTTACATAATTTGATAATAAAGAAAAATATATTTAAAAAAGTAAACATATTAAATTGGACGGAAATTTCAAATGATATTAGTTGAAGAGTGTCACAAAAATTTTAAAACCATTTTTGTATAATCAGAGCATTTTACACTAATAATATATTAATTAAATTGCATAAGATATTTAATCCTCAATAATATTAGAATAAGTAATATAAATTAAAAATTTTATCAATTAAAAATTAGGAAGGGAACAAAAATGAATTCATTACACAAAAAAAAAAAAAATCACACATATCAACTAATTTAATTAACATTGAACAACATGTGTATTTATAAAGTTAATGAAGAGCATGGCAATAATAGGATGTACAAAATAATATTGACAATGAAAAGATTTCAACGAAAAAAGTGTTCAATACATTAAAATTTTCTTTCAATTGTAAGAATTTATAATACAGAAAATTCAATTTACATGTTGATTATATTAAAATTTAAAAGAGGAATTGAGGTTATAAGTAGTTTTAGTTAGCTTTTATAATTAATTATTAGAGAGATGTGTTACAAATTAAAAAAATTAATTATATTGTAATTTGGAAAAATTTTTGAAACAGTAAATTTTTAATGTAACCCAATTTACATAAATTTTATGTGTTCTGTAGCTCTTATTCTTTTTCTAATTTTTCATTTTTCAGCACCATCTTCGTTTTCGTTTCAGGGTTTTTGAGTTTTTGCTCTAATTCGTTCCTCGAGGGTTTGGATCCCATAACCACTAGTACCAGCGGAGTTTAAAGGCGGCCATGCCTCGGTATGTCCTCAGGCTTCTTCTTTGGTATTTTAATGGCAGCGCGGCCTCCAATCTAACTTATTCAGTTTTTTTTTTTTTTTTGGCAGGTATTACTGCGACTATTGTGACACATATTTGACCCACGATGCAGTAAGCCTCTTTGCTTTTTCGTGCTGCAGTTATTGATTTCCTGCTTTATTTTGATTTCTTCCCGTTCGTGATTGCTGTTTAGGTTGCGTAATCTTGCGTTTCGATTAATTTTATCTGTTCGGTTGCATTGCTACTAAGCGCTTTTTAGTGATAAACTAGCTGAAGTAAACTTAGTGTTCTTTAAAATACTGAAAATTAGTCTATTTTGTTCTGCTTTCTTGTATGGTCAAAGCTTTGTAAATTTCTGATGATCTTCTCTGATAACTTTCAGCCCTCTGTTAGAAAGCAACATAATGCAGGTTACAAACACAAGGTACTTTTGATTTGTGTTCTGTCTTTTGTTGATTATTTACTCGGTATACCATTTGTTATTATGTAACTTGTTGAGATTTCTCTCTCTC
This sequence comes from Ceriops zippeliana, assembly GCA_037897445.1. Classification (NCBI taxonomy): domain Eukaryota; kingdom Viridiplantae; phylum Streptophyta; class Magnoliopsida; order Malpighiales; family Rhizophoraceae; genus Ceriops; species Ceriops zippeliana. Next base: position 4,538,740 of record JBAPLH010000058.1, read on the forward strand.
TCTCTCTCTCTCTCTCTCTCTCTGTTTTTTTATATTTCAGGTAGGCAAATGCGAGAGCCTACTACCAGCAGTTTGAGGAACAGTAAACCCAAATTTTGGTTGACCAAAGGATAAAAGAACACCTTGGCCAAACTGCAGCATTCCAGCAGGTTGGAGCTGCCTACAATCAGCATTTGTTGTCTCAGAGGCCCCGAGTCCTTATTCTACCAACACCCGTAATGCCTGTCCCTGGACAGTTGCCTATGAATGGTTCTTTCCCTGGGATAAGGCCTCCTGTCTTACCAAAACCTGTTCCCGGTGCTCCAGGTAACATGTCAACATGCGATATCTTTCTGCTTTGTTTTTGTAGTCTTCTTCTTGTATTTGGTTTTAGGTTGTTGCTTCTATGGGTGTGTATGTGTGCGTGTGCGCATGCTTCAATGTGTGTGGATTGATGCATAACCAGTTAACTATAAACGGGTAAGCACATTGTTGCATCATAACAATGGATTGAGCAGTACACCATTATTAGATTTCTTTTCATGGACCTGATATTATGTGTTGTTATTAAATTTGTTCTATCATGCGACTTTGGTTATGGGCATAATTGATTATTCAATGTTGAAAGTTTTCTTCAATAAATGTAAATTTGCCAATCAGTTTGTGCACATTTGTGCATGTATATTGTCATCTATCATTGTATGTCACATAATCCTGTTATTGTCATCTTTATGATTATCTAATTATCTTTTCTCTGCTAGGATGGTTACTAGCTGGAAATCTTTTTTATGTTGTCAGATTTATGTAGGCTTAAAAATTTCCATCTATCGATAGAGACAGTGGCCTATATTTTGAATGACGGACTCCAATTTTAGCTATGGCTCCACTGTCAGACCCTTACTGCATGTTTTCTGTGGTATTCAAGTCCTGTGGTGATGAAACTGAGATTCTCTTTTTCTGATGGCATTGCTGCTCCAGCTCCGCCACCAATGGTAGCATCACCTGGTGCTTCTACCTTACCAGGCCAAGTAAATGGTGTTCCAAGGCCTCCTACAGCAATTGCCCCACCAAATTTTCCTGGGAGCATGGCCCACCTGCTCTGTCTAGTGTTGCTGGCTCTATATTTGCACCTGCAACTTATCAAGCACCTCCAATCACATCTGCAAGGGGAGGCTTTGACAATTTCAATGTTAATACCCTGGCCCCCAAGGTTAATCACTAATCTCATCAACTTAGGACACTTTGCTTCTGTATCTTTATGAAGTAGGGAACTCAAGCAACTCTTTTTTCTTCGACAAAATGTGGGCTAAACGGGCTTTGCCTGCCACCCTTGTTCTGATTTACAAGAAGGCTATGGTATCACCCTGTGGCCATTTGTGCTGGTGCAAGACAAAACTTGGAGAAAACTTGTAACCATATTTGTCTATCGACAGAGTCATCATCATCTTGCTTCACTTATATTTTGAGCAATTATTTTTGACCCGATTTGTGAAGACCCGATGTCCGTCTTTTGTACAAGAAAAGAAAGCCTTAGAGTATCGGAAAAGGCCCGTCTTAATTACAAGAGAAAATAGACATAAATTGTCAGACCATGAAACTGCAATTATTTCAGGACTAAATTTGCACCTATTAAAATTTATGTTAAATTGAAAGGTGGTTTTTTTTTTTTTTTTTGTCAATCGTTTACAGCAAATTATTAATGCAATATGTATATGAATCTGGTAAATTCAAATTCTCCCCGCAAAATCCATAGAGTACACCTTCAAGTGTAATAAAAGAAAAGCAATATCACCATTTCTCATTATATCTAATGATTCATCATTAACAAGATAGAATTTTTTTTTAAAAAATTACTAACAATATAATTCTAAATATAAATTTGATGTAAAGTTAAATAAAAAATGTCTAAAATATAATATTCAATTAAACTATCAATAATTATAATCAAAACATCTAAAATATTTTCAATAGCTACATTCATGGATTCTTTATCCTAATTTTTGCTTTAAATATATTCAAAAAATTTTTAAGTGACCTTTAAAATCATAATTCCAATAAATAGTGTTGAATTTTAATTTACTTATTCTTTATATTTTGATTTGTTCTTCTTATTATTATTATATTAATTTATTTATCAATGACTTTCAGTAATTATGACAAAATTAAGGTTTGGTGATATGCCAAATTCAAGTAAATTATATACAACAATTATAGTGATATTCTAATTTTTCAACAACAATAATAATAAAAACAAAATACTAACATTTTCATCAAAATTTATATTCACCAGGGCCAATTGATTAAAAATCAAATTAAACACTTTTATATAATCTGTAACAAAGGTAACTTTTTTTTATTTCTAGATTAAATAATTTTTTATTCAATATAATTTGTTAGAATTGAGTGGTTCCTTTTATACATAATAAGTTTGTGTCCTTAATAGTGTTATAATGATTTTCTCTATTTAAACAATGAAAGTAATATTTCATGTTAGACTCAATTAGAAGACTTCTAAAACTTATCTATCTAGCAATTCTTAGTCTTCCTTAATTATGAATTTTAATTTCAGCAGTAATATAATTTCTTTCAGTATCGATAATCTTATATCTACATTTGAGATTGATACCATCTAACTTTTTAATCCTCTTTTTTTTTCCCTTCAAACTTCATCGTAATTATTATTCTTTTGACTCCTTAAAACTAATATTAGTTATTGAGAAATAAAATATTTAAAATTTAATATAAATAATAAAAATAGAAAATTTTAATTATTTAAAACTAAAATATATTTTATATAGGATTATAATAAGATTTTATTATTTCAAAAATTCTAAAAATCACATACTCAACATATTTATTGTTATATAGAAATAAATTACATATTTATTTTCCATATCATCTTAATAATCTCTACTCCTATAATAAATGGATGTTTGTCTCTTCCCTGTCTATGAAAATTTACGTGCGCATGAGATTCGATAAATCGTTGGATATTTATGAGAGTTTAGGGCCAGAGAATTGTCAACGCATTCGACGGCAAGAAATCGCGTTGCGCCTTTGATTTTTTTTTTAATTTAATTTTATTTTATTTTTTCAATTTACTTTTGAGTGTATACTTAAGCCTCCTGCGGATGGGTTGCGATCAAACGTTGTTGTTCCTCCGTAGAGTGGGGGCAGACTAAATTTGTAAAACGACACCAAAAACACTATTGGTAATAACCTACACGCTAAGATTCTATTGAAGTTTCTTATCGTTAGGTTCTCAACTGCTGGCCTCTTTAATGATAATTGTCACGCTACCATTTAAATCTCATGGTCCCACTTTCTGAGCCCAACATTTATTCTGCCTGCTGCATTCTCTTCCACAATAGACGCTGTCGTGTTCATTTTATTTTAGCTTACCACTTTCCTGAGACGACTTAAAACTTATTTGGGGTTTGTCAAAATGATAAGTACGTTAACTATTTTGTTAATGACTAGTTGGACGGTCATACATTAGGATATATTAATCCAGGTCCCCCCCCCCCCCCCACCACAAGCGTGAGTGAGACATACTCAAATCTTCTGCTAGGTGTTTCGGTGTAGTCCCAGAGAAAATTGTCAGAAAACAGGCAATTTTTATCCTAGTTTTCGGCTGATAATTGGTCAGAGGCTACGTTACAAATAACCCATTAAACTTAAAATCCCCAAGTCATCAATCACAGTCCTGCTTATGATGGTTATAAAATATACCCCTTTGAAGTCGGACATAATCCTTAAAAAAAGGAGCATGAGAATCGGTCCCATTTACAAGATTGAAGATTGCTGCAGATCCTTATTCAATTAAGAAATCCTTTTCTTTTTTTTTTTTTTATAATAACGTCCACTACAGAATCTGAAAGTGGATGTAAACTGGGAGGCATTGTCAACTTATAGCAATGCAGAAAAACTGTTTTTTTTTTTTTTTTTTTTTTTTTTTTTTTTTTTTTTTTTTTTTTTGGGCTTATGGTAAACGCAGAACTACTAAAAACCATTGACATTGAGAAGGGTGAGAGAGGCACCCGAAGTCCCGCAAAGGGCTTGGCGGGTCAGTCTGGCGCACTTATCATTGTGCCTCGGTTAGAGCGGTAAACTACGATTGTACCCTTCTTCCGCTTTTACAGTAATGCCCCTCTCCAATTGTTTCCATCGGCTAACGGACGCTGCTTTCTTGCGCCCAATTTGTTGCGTATAAAGCCCAAACAACATTGAACTTGAGCGTATAACCAAATGCTATAATTTAGTGTTTAATTTCTCTTTTTTTTTTTTTCTTTTTATGCAAATTATGAATTCAAATTTTTGTTAAAATGTTTAATACAAGTAAACGTGATGTGTCATATATATATATATATATATATATATATATATTTTAATAGAGTGTCTTTACTTATAATTTAATGCACCCAATTTTCTTTTATTATAATTGTTTTATTTACTAATTATTGTTTTTAATTTTCATTTTATATTACTTGCTTTGTTTTGCTTCTCTTTCATTGCATTGAACCGCTCGTGTACTTATCACTTGTCCTTATTATTCTAATGAATCGCCTAAGAAAAACTTGATTACCAAAAGAAAGACACATTTATTTTACAATCTCTAAAATTTTGTTCAGAACTCTAATTTTTGTTAGATTTTGAATCTTTTATTTTTAGAGTTTTAAAATCTCTACAACATTGACATTTAAAATTTAGTTATTCATTAGTCATGAAATTAAGTGAAAGAACTACTTAAACTCTTAATTTCAGTCTATAGTTCAAAATTTAAGATTTAATAACTTAAAATCATAATATTAAGATAAATTAAATAGAATTAGCAAGTTGAAATTATAAAATTTTACTCCATCTCTTTCTTTTCATTAACAAACTTGACTTTTAAAATATTGATTTTGCTAAATTGCTACAAACAAGCCCAAAAGGAAAAACACAAAGTTTATTTCTTTTGAGATTGCTCTCAAGCTAAAAACCAAAGTATTTATAAAGAGAATCAATGGGAAGAAAAAAAAATAAAATAAAAATTACGATTGACAGTAGTAATAAATTATCATGTGACGTTAACCAATAGTACTGTAAAAAAAAAAATAGAGACACAAATCAAAATAACGTAGCATGGGGACGCGAGAGAACTGGGAAAGCATTTGTTTTCGTAAAAGGTTGGCACATGCTGGCAAGTACTTCCTTCGTCACAGAAACTTTTGTCCCTCCTGAAAAGGACCACTACTTTTGGCAAATATCCATTTTTCTTACTCTCCCACCGCCATAAAATAAATCAAATAACCACGTAAACCAGTGAGAATCAGGAAAGAGCAGAGTCCTTTCAAATTCCGATCAGCGGGCTTACAAAAACGGAGAAAATATTCAAAGATGCGGGGTGACATAGAATTGGAAGGTTGGTGTGCTGCTGAAAGGTTACACGAGGACGTGCCCCGCAGGTGGCAGACGAGATTTAAAATTGGGGGAAAAGGAGGGAAAACAAATGTTTGTCCTAGAAAGAGGCTGATTGGCGCGCCAGACTGATGCTGTTATGCCAAGCCTGGAGGAGACATGTCGTTTTCGTTGGATTTCGAATCTTCCATCCTTACCTTATTAACTGAGAACACGAGTCATCCTTGGTCGGCTTTTTTTCCTTTTTCGCGGGGGACCTTGTCATCGCCATTCAAAAGATCAGACATAACAAGATATGCCTCAATGAGCCATCGTTGGTGGAATGGTGGAAAATCAAACTGAAGAATGCACCTTCTTTTACCTTTCCACATCAATCTCTCGCGGTGAATTTCATGGAAAATTCCCATGAAGAGCGACACAAATTGAATTAGGTCCCTTCGACCACTAAACTCGATTTCTCTTAGGTCTTCTACCCTTCGTAGGTCCATCAAGTATTTCAGACTCATAAGTAGTCTCCATCGTCAACACTTAATGGTCACATCAACAATAAAATGTACTAAAGTAAATATTTTAATCTTTTTTAGTTTTATAAATCATAAAGCAATTACTCGTTACAAAATATTTTTTTTTAATCTACACATTACTCTCTCTCTCTCTCTCTTTTTTTTTTTTTTTTGTATTTTCATTGTATCTCTTTATTAATTTAACTATTGAAGTGTTAATATCATATTGACGTTTCTTTTGTTTTGTAAGTATTGATTTCCACTTGGTTAAATTTAATATCCATAATTTTGACCATGTTTATCAATGATAAATACCATTGGCTAAAAGAATTGGTTGAAAGCATCATTTAAAAAAAAAAAAAAAGCAATTTAGTTAGAGATTAATTGTTAGTAATTAATAATAGATTGAGGAATTTAAACGTATAATTTTTAATAAGAATGGTCTATACGTATCTTTTTATTGCCTGTTATTTTTTCATTGACTTCATTTTCGGGGGGCGAGGAACGATGAGCTAATCCAAGGACTCTGGGGGTTCCCCGGAGGAAGAATCTATGAACGTACAAGTTCTAAATTCGATCCACGTCGGCAAGGTACAACCATTGCGGAAACAGCTGTAAGGATAAAGACGTAATTAAAGCAAAGATCAAGCCCGATTACTCTCCATTTAATTATGATATATGTCTCTCAAAGATCCAACCTTGCTAATTCCAGAAAACTCCCAATTTGTTCAGCGACGACTTCACGCAAAAAATAAAATAATAAATAAATAAATAAAAAGAGAGTAAAATACCGAAGAAGCAAACGGAGAATTTAGAGAGAGAAAAGAAAACGAGTGAATTCTGGTGAGAGAAATACAAGAAGCGGAGAGTGTGTGCGCGTGTCTTTTGTAGGCCTTAATGGCGGAGGAGAACGTGAAGCTGTTCGTAGGTCAAGTGCCGAAGCACATGACCGAAGCACAGCTTCTGGCAATGTTCAAAGAGTTCGCTCTTGTCGACGAGGTCAACATCATCAGAGACAGGGCCACGCGCGCTTCCAGAGGTGTGCATTTTTCCTTTCTGTCCGCATTCTCCAAATCTCTTGCATTCTCTGTCCGTCTCATTTTTTTCTGTTTCTGGTTCTGATTTTTTTCCTGATTTATTCTTGTTAATTCGAGATTCGTGCCGTTAGAACCCTAATTTTTGTGACCTCTGGCTTCTTTAGGATGTTGTTTTGTAATATGTCCGTCAAGGCAGGAAGCAGACAAGGCAGTCAATGCGTGTCATAATAAGAAAACGTTGCCTGGGGTTAGTGCAAACCATGATCTCTGTTTCCTGATCCTTCATTTATCGTCATCGTTTACACCGTGGTCAAAGGTTGTATGATATTAACCTGTGCATTGTAAATTCTGCTAGTATCTGAGCAGCAGTTGTTTAGCATGTAAGAATCTTAACGATGACCTTGTAGTTGTAGTAATTAACGTGTGCAGTTTAATTATCAGCTAAAAAGAATTGGGCTGGATTTCAAAATTTTAATTACTCAAATTCATTGTAAAAGCTTTAGAATCTTTAGATCATGGAATAGCAATACTTTGGACTTCATGGTAGGGAGGTGTCAACCGCCCGCTGTTGATCCTTGCACAGTTTCTTTTGCCAATCGCGTAAAAATAGATGCTGATAGTTGGATTGTCCAATGACCCATGATTTTAAATCCATGGAACTATGTTAAATTTTTGAAAATGTTCTTGCACTATTTGACTTTCTGATGCATTTGTGTTTTTTTTTTTATTTTAACGAAAATGCACCCTTTTTATCTTTTCAATCCAGGCATCTAGCCCATTGCAAGTGAAGTATGCGGATGGCGAGTTGGAAAGACTAGGTGTAATATAATTTCATTGAGTGTTTATGAAGTTTTCGTTGAGATCGTTACATTATATTTTCTTATTTGTTTTTTATTTTTTCTTAAAAACAATATTTGATTCTTACACTATTCTTAATGCATTTTATTTTTGATTTTTATTTTTTTAATTATTTGCTGTTTCTTTAATCTAGAACACAAACTCTTTGTTGGCATGCTTCCGAAAAATGTTTCTGAAACTGAAGTGTCTGACTTGTTCTCTAAATATGGAACTGTGAAGGACTTACAGATCCTAAGAGGTTCTCAGCAAACAAGAAAAGGTACTAATTAATGATACAACTCCTTTTCTGTTTCTTGTTTGTGAATGCTTTTCTATTTGCTCTGCACTAATCTAATTCATTTGTAGGATGTGCTTTTGTAAAATATGAGACAAAAGAGCAAGCCCTTTCAGCCATGGAGGGAATCAATGGAAAACATAAAATGGAGGTCTGTGTTTTAACTACAAGCTTTTAGCTAAAAGGGATTTTGTTCAAAACTGTATTTGGAATTCCTATCCTGGAGATTTGTTTGTCTTTTATCTAGTAGATCGGCCATGGTTAGGTGGGATAACATCATAATTACAGTTGCATCATATATGCATTTATTATATTAAATATTTAGCATTTTTTTGCATATGAGCAGCAAACAATAATTTTTTCATCAACTAATTGAGCTTGCTAATAAGTAGTGGTCTATAATCAGAAACTCTTTCAAATTCTGGAAAATTTATAACAAGCTCTTGCCTGATAGTTGTTACTTCAAGTTCATTTATTGTTGTAATTAATAAGTGAAGGACAGTCATTTATTTTGTTGAATTGACTTCAACAATTTGAAGTCTGATTGTTATATTTCACTTTACTAGGGTGCAAGTGTTCCTTTGATTGTCAAATGGGCAGATACTGAAAAGGAAAGGCAGGCCCGAAGGGCTCAGAAAGCACAATCTCAGGCATCTAATTTCTCAAACAATGATTCACAGCACACTTCATTATTTAGTGCCTTGCCTATAGGATATGCCTCCACTTACAATGGCTATGGATACCAGGTCAGTTACTACATCTTTGTAAGGAATGTATTTCGGCTTTTGGGACATTTTGCAACTCTGCTTAAACATATTGTTACAATTCATTTACTGCTATCCGGACTTTCAAATTTATATGCTTCTATAAAATTTTATTAAACCATCTATTTTTCATCAGAGGGGAATATTCTGGTATTCATAATATTGTACTTGCAGGCTCCTGGAACTTATGGCCTCATGCCATATCGCCTGCCACCTTTGCAGAATCAACATATTTTTCATCAAAATGCTATTCATGGTATAATACCTGCAGTAAGTGAGGGAACTGCATTACAAGGTGCAATCAGAACTGACCTTGCTCCCAGTATGGCTCCTAGAAACTATGCAATGCAACCAGCAAGCTATGTGGGCTCTGCTTATCCTCCAGTGCCAGGTCTTCAGTATCCTGTTGCATATCCTGGAGGAGGAATGGTGAGTCACCAGCCCGTGAGTGGTTCACCGAGTTCAGTGACACCTCCAGTTGCGAGTGGTAATTCCATTTCATCATCAGGCACCAGTACAAGTTCTCAGGGTCAAGTTGAAGGTTTTTTCTTTTTTTAAAAAAATCACGTTCCAGATTCTCTTGGATTTTCTTTAATACCCTTGGTGATACTTTCCTGCTAACTATTCTTTCTCAACTTAGGTCCACCAGGTGCTAATCTTTTCATATATCATATACCTCAAGAATTTGGTGATCCAGAGCTTGCCAATGCTTTTCAAGCATTTGGTAAGGTCTTGAGTGCCAAGGTCTTTGTTGATAAGTTAACTGGTTTCAGCAAATGTTTTGGTATGCACAACTTAAATTTGCTGCATTTGCATCTAAAACTTGTTTTGGTTTTATTCCTAACTTGTCTTTGTTTGCAGGTTTTGTTAGTTATGATAGTCCAACAGCAGCTCAGGCTGCAATTAATATGATGAATGGACACCAATTAGGTGGTAAGAAATTGAAGGTTCAGCTTAAAAGAGATAACAAACAGAGTAAACCTTATTGATCAGAAGGTGTTTATGGAAGCAAGCAGAAATCTCTGTGATATGTGGTTGTGAGCAACTTGGATAAGTGGGAGTGGCCACTGTATCAACATTTTGGATGGATTGATGATATGTGATTATGACCATTACTCCATCCTTATAATTGCCTCATGGGATGTAAATCCCAAAATTTGTAATTCGCGGTGCATCATGTGCCAATAGAATTTGTACTGTGTACCATGGAAATTCTTCGGACATTAATTATTGATTTATTGATTTTTCCACAATAACTCGTGCCTTGACAAAATGAAACCCAATTTTATCATTCCACAATGCTATTGCACATCTTGCTCTTGTATAGCAACAATTGGAAGATGTTGACTAGCTACTACAAGCATTCTGATGCCCTGGTGTAAAAATCAGGGCACAATTGGAATGCCTGTCATTGTTCCTTATATTGCATATTTGTGTCCATCTCTCATTAATATTCAGGTATGGTGCTACATTTACATTTATTTTTCCTATTGTTTTTCTTTGGCTTTGTAATTTATTCTGCTGACGAATGTATTAATTAAATATGACTATTTGTGCAATCATTTTATGTCAGTTTCTGGTTGAATTTAGAAAACAAATTGGTATCATTATAAGTAGGTATCATTTCCCATCGGAAATGTTGTTTTTGGTAAATCTTGCTGCAGGACATTACATGTATTTCAAATGCTTTCTTTAACCTTTTTATGCAGATCTTCTCTTTCAGCTACTCATTCCAGAATGTTGGAGCAAGCGCTCAGTGATTGTTCATTTCATTCAAGTGAGGCAACTGTGTTTTTCAAGCTTTGCATGCATGCAGGTAGCATGCAAGTATTTATCCTCATGGTTGTTACCTGCATGGGTATCTTTGTTTCATTAATGGGCAAGCAGATCTGGGAAAGGTTCAATGGTTCTTTGTAAGTATATCTGTTCTGTTAAGTTGGAAATAATTTTTATATAAAGAATGAACAGAAGCTTTATTGCTGAAATGAAATTGTGGATGAGAAAAGGATTGTTGCTTTGCCTTCAAAGTCTCAATTGTCTCCTATTCATGCAGTTTGATGAGCATTTCTTGAGCATGTGGAGGTTTTTTCTCACTTGCCCAAATAACATGAGCACCTCTTTGATGTATTCAATTATAAAATCTTCACCCGGTGAACCAATTTACACCGTAGATAGATGCCATGTATGATGTGAATACACTGATGATTAGTAACCTATTAAATCCTCCATCATCCTTTTATGCTTTCCACCACTTCAAGTCAATATGAGTTTTTTCCCATCTGTAATTTTTCTGCTATCTGTGTAGATATGAGTTGGCACCCCCATAAATCACAATGGGTGTTTCCCCCTGCTGGGCAGTACAGTCACAGAGCTTGGAGAAGCTTTCGTAGAGAAGCTTATATCCATCAGAGTCAGGCTTGGCATATTCAGTGAGTACTAAGCTTAACAATCTTCAAAGTTTGGCTGTTTAAACTTTTTCTCGGATCAAATTTAACCTTTGAGATGCATATAAAATCCCTTGTTATGCAAGACATGGACATCATCATTGACGCTTTGAGTTAAAACTTGCAACACTTAATTAAGAGCCCCAACCCGACATTTCAGAACCCAGGAAAATGTATGGTTAGCACTATGTCCACGTCTTGCACAACTGGTAAGGGATTTGATACGCGTAGTTGGCTCAAATCATCAATTGTGAGGAGAATATCCTTGCAAGCGTCAATTGCCCATGGATGATTTCGTGTACTATTTAAAGTGCTTCTATTCTTGTGAGGAAATAATTTATTTCTGTTGATTGGATTCAAAATGCATGCTTAATTTTATGCAGACAAAAAGATTAGATTTTAGAAAAACTAAATGTAAAATATATCTTTTAGCAGAGAGCATAATAGACTATTTGTAAAATATGTTTGGCATTATCCAAGATTGCGCTCAATTGGTGTAAGCATTCATCCACTTTGGATCATGAGACCTGATTTCTGTCATTGATTCAATAAGAGTCGGTTTCCCTCTGCTACATTATTACGGGAATTTACATTTTCACTAGCTGAATCCCAGATTTCTCTCTGATACAGTCAGATTAGGAATCGAGGATGAATGATAATGTAATCTTAAGCCCATTATTATACCATACCCTAATGAAAAGTGTTCTGATGTTTGTTTGACTATCTTGAAATTATAGGGTCGCCATTAGATTGCTGCTGCAGTCTCAAGATCAGCACCGTACGGCCAATGATAAGGACGTCTTGGTGAATCTTCGAGAATAGCTCTAGTGGGGATCGGGGTTCAGCACGGCTGTTCGAAATTCAGACAAACACGCTGTTGATTCTAATGACTCGCTGTCATTAAAAAGTTAAAAACTAGTGGATGATATGCGTTAGCAAATAGTGTAAGTAACGCAAAAGAGAAAATAATAATAGGGAAATGCGTTGAATAAACAAGCAACTTTCAATCGCGACGTCGGACGAATTGTCCTGGCGTCAGTTTTGGCGGTAAGGAAAGGGTGTGTGTGCTGCCTTAATGCCACCCTGTGGATTTTGTATTTAGTGTACAAGTAAGACACGGGAAACACGATGGGAAGTTGTCAATGCTCTCAATTTTACTAACCTGTATAAAGTTTCTCACACGGTAGTTTTCTTTGACTGGTGTCTTTATGTTGAGTAAATTGAGAGTAATTAGTCAAAAGAAAACAGTGCAGGCACCAAAGTTGAATTACATACGTTTCGGGGTTAGGAGATTTTTAGGTGGCATTCGCGTATTGGCTCAAGGAGGAAATTCAAAAGTTATCTGAAATTGAAGAATTCACTCGTTTAGTTTGCCTAATTCAAAAAAGAAGAAAAAAAAAAACAAAAACAAAAAACAAAGAAAGAAAACACCTTGTACACTTTGTTATCTGGTTGGAGCGAGTTTAAAACCCATTAGGGGGGATGGGGGGGGGTGTTCATTTTCACAAATTCTCTCGTCGAGGGATTTGGACTAATTAATTAGTTCATGCTCATAATAATTTATCGTTCGATCTCGTTTAGAATATTTCCGACTTCGTATGCAACGTCTAGAAACATAAATTAGCTCAACCAGACAACAAAAGCTTCTGAATTTCTGTGACTTTAACAAGAAAGTTTCCATTTTGAATTTCATTAATTCTAAATATATAAAATTGTGCAAATTGTTGGGCTTTAGAGTACGCATACCTAAGCTTTCAGAAACTTGAAAGTACGCCCCGTGGTAGTGACAAATGGTCTTCCTTCGGGTGGAATTATTTTCCTTCTAGAAGCCTACAACTTTAAAGCCTACCAGTGTTTCCTTACCCTCTTTGACTGTGCAAAATGTCATTTCATTGGAAATACAAAACTATATTCTGTTGTTTTTTTTTTTTTTTAGAATATTTAGTTATTAAGTAATTTGATATTTATTTTTATAATTTTGAATTTTAATTTTTAAATAAAAAATTTAAGAAAAAAAAATATAGATGTATATATCCTACACAGCCATGAATGGATGTGTTTCTTCCAGAAAATCAGGCACATGGGTTGGATCATGTCCAATCCTTTTCAGCATGCAGCCTGTCCTTTTTAATATATAGTTAAGTTATTATTATTATTTTGAACTCTTCAAGGAGGCCGACCTCCAAGAGAATGACCCTCAAGATTTCAACGTGCCGCTCATTTATAATATAGATAGGAAGACTGATTAGAGTAGCCATTCCAAAAGTCTCGTGGCTTAAAACAAGGTAACAGCCCACCATCTATCATGGAAAATCCACCCTCTTTCCCTGCGAAGCAAACGGGCAATGCACAGTTCAAATTCATTGATGCGTCTTCTTTCTTTGTTGTGGAAGCCACCGGTGATTCCGAGGTCGATCTTGATCCAAACGTAGCCGTTGAAGATCTCGCGGTTGGTGATGATGATGATGATGATGATGATGCAGAATCATCCAGCTGCGACGTGTCGGACCAGTCACATGTGCCTGAGTTCAATTACAGTAGCTTTGAAAAAGTTGAAGCATCTAACGTTAATGTTGTTGTTGTTGATGATGATGAGGAGGAGGAGGAGGATCGGCGGGACGTGGGGTCAGATGGGTTGCCAGGTATGAATAAAAAATTATGTGTTTCTTTGGATTCAACCAATGAATCTATCAACGAGATGGAAAAGGACAGGCTTTTTTGGGAGACTTGTTTGGCTTCCTAGAAAGTCGTTTTCATTGGAGCCGCCAGTCCCGGGATTTCCATGCTTTCGTGTGCTTGGTTTTGGGGTTTCTTACTTTTTTTCAGTTTGCGAGAAAAAAAGATGATGTGGGATAGATATTAAACACACCATCATCATTTGATGGAGATTACAATTGTACGAAGGCTAAAAGGTGCCAGATCTCCAAGAATTTCTATATAGGTACTATGGTCGCTGTAGTACTTTTAATCCTAGCAGCAACTGAGTTGGATGAATGGAATCGAAGAAAATCACTTTGTGATATTGATTTTGGCCAAAGAGTTATAGTTTGATATAAAACCAATAGAGATCGGGAAGAAGATAAGCGAACAGATGCAGCGTGGTCAATTCAATATCTTCAGCGAGCATGAAGGGTTCGCAAATGATAGAAATTAAATTAGTACATTATGATTATCAAATCGACAGAGAAAATTGTGAGGAATCTTTTGGTTGTTACTGTTCTAGTGTACCATGCAACTTACAATTAACAAATGTTTAGATCCTGATGGGATCCGATCCCACTGTTGGTAAACAAAATGGACTCCAGGATGGCAGTACTTTCAAAGAATCTGTGATACTAATTAATTTCCTAGCATGCTTTTTTTTCTTTTCTTTTCTCCTGGAAATGCCCCCCCGTTGCTGGTGAAGAGAGTCAACAAAGCAAAAGCAAATACATAAATTTCATGAGATTGGCTTGCTAGAAGTCGTTTGAAAGTGTAGACCTCCGGAAAGAGATCCGCACAAAAGAATGGTTCGTTCAGTTCTAAGCTACCATTTGGAAGTTCCAAATTATTGAAATCCGTAGCAAACTTAACAAGTACACACTTATTTGCACAATTGCATGATATGATTGTGACCGTTACTAAATGTTAGGCAAATCAAGCGACATAGCGTCATCAATTCCATAAAAAATAAAATAAAATACAATAAAATAACCAGATTGAAGATAGGCACAAATACAATCAAGACCTACACTTCAGGAACTCCATCCATTCCTGAGAAACAGCTTGCGGTTAGAAATCCACAGCACAGGAAACTCCTGCTCTGAGATGAAAATTTCAGAATAAGCATAAGTTCAGCCCACAGCTGAACCACGGCATTAACGAGTTACCACATTCTAACACTGTTTAAGGCCATTCAAGTGAATCCCACACAGTTAATACAGTGTTAATTTACGGAAGCAATAACAAGTGAGAGCAAACCAAAAACGATGAACAAAGGAGTTCTCCTATGCGCAATGAAAAGTTAGTCAGCAGATTCCCTAGACACGAATAGTTGCACGTTGTCAACCATTTGCACATCAACGATTTCATTTTTGAAAGGACTTCTAGCAATCTTTCGACCTACAGCCATGAAACTTGCCCTTGAGTCTTCTCCATCACTTGTAGAGGCACTGGTATTTTCGTTTTTGCTATCAGTGAAGGATATACCTGACTCCATCTTGAAACCAAAGCAACTTTTGGGACTTGCATTCTCCCTTGGTAAATCACACGCTTGCTGCTCTGAAAAGGTATTGGTGGCATTTCTGTTTTCATCCAAATGTCTCAAGAAGCACACTTCAATCTCGCTTAGTGACTCCACTTCATCATCATCTTCATTTCCAGGGCTGGAATTGGTATGTTCATCATAGTCTGAAGGCAACTGTCTCAATTCAAAGTTGGTATCCATATCATGCTGCCCGTCGAACTCCTCATCAGATTGCCCGCCAGATGAACCAGATGACATTGGTGAATATCCTCCAGTTGCAGTCTCTTCACGCTCCCTCAGTGTTTTCACAATTAAGGTTTTAAGCAAGTTCATTACTTGTACAGCATGCATCAGTGCTGTTAATGGATCAGACATCTGTTTATGGACATAGAGAACGACTCACTTTTAACAAAGAAAAAGACTTGTTACAATAAACGTTGATTTTTTTTTTTTTTTTGAAGCTTCCAAAAGCTCTGCCTCGTTATTGAAGGAAAAGCTTGCTTCATCATACAAGGTCACCTAACGAGGAAAAATTACCTGAGTCATGTTTGGGGCGAAGACCATTGCAATGTTTCTAGCATTCATTTTATTGAAATCTTCTTCCTCAACAACATCAGTCATAAGATCAACAGCCCAATTGAGCAATGCTGCTTCAGTAGGCTTTAGCTTCTTGACAAGCTCAACAGATTCTTCTTCTGTGTTGCATTGGAGAACTTGTTCAGAGGAAAGCCCATCCAGCACACCAGAAGGAAGCTCTCTGAACCAGGCCTTTATGAGCCCTGCCAAACAATGGACTTCTATATCATCAGGCACAATGCCCCTGTTCAGCTGACCCCTAACATGCTCCTCCTGGCCATTTTCAGCGTTTATGCGGAAAATTCCTTCAGCCTATAAAGCCAGCCAAGGAAAATGCCAAGGCAAGTCAATCCAGGGTCATAATCCCGGTAACTCTTTGCTAGTATTGGAAGGTATTAAATATTAACAAAATGGAATAACCTTTAGACCCCCTTGCGAGTATAACCTCTCCTGCATAAGCAAGAGAATTGTAGGGACACTGTTTCCTCTTGAATCAAATGAGCATTGCATGGATTCAGCCGAAACACCAAACACACTAGCGCTACAAAAATTGACAGAAATCAGTAAAACACACATACCAGCGGACGAAACCAACAAATGAACAAGCAATTCACAAAAGTTAACAAGTGAAATTGAAAAGGAAAGTTATTGGGGGAAAAAGTTGAAGAAATTGAACGAGTGAGAGCACAAAATACAGTAAGTTGCCGAAAATTCATTGAAAATTTGGTAACCCCATTATGCAGGCATTGATAATGACCAATAATGTTGGCTGCTAAGGAAGGCGAAACAGGTAAAGAAAATCAATTGAAGTTTTCAATTTTTAACTTGAAGGGCTTAATTAAACCCCCAAAAGGGAAAGCCATGTAGGCCTGAGAAAGTGCCCCCCCCCCCCGGCCCAATAAAAAAAAGGGAAAAAAAAAACCATTACTTTCATTAATACAAAGATTTGTGGTATGATTTCTATTCACTGAGCACTAAGCGGCGAGGTGAGGAACTAAATGGCCAACTCTAAACACCATAACACACAAGATATAAAAGGAAAATTGGCCCTCGTGTGGAAGAAAATCTCAGCTCGTCAGTCAATTTCACTCTCTCTCTCTCTCTCTCTCTCTCTCTCTCTCTCAGTATAAACGCAAACGCAGTAGTAAAATCATCTTCAAGCAACGTGAGTTCTTAAAATAGAAATAATGAAAACAGGGAGAGCTTACTTTTCTTCTTCTCTCAGATCAAATCTCCCTGGGGTAGATTTACGTTCAAATATCTATAATTCTAAATTAAGACCAATTCAAATCTCATATATTTAGACCACCCCCAAAAGCCAAATCGTTTTTTTTTTTTTTTTTTTGGGTCCATAAAGCCCCAATCTTTACGGAAAAAAAAACAAAAAGAAGAAGAAGAAGACAAAAAAGCAAGAAATGAGGAAATGAAATACCTAGCACTGGGGACACGACAAGGGATCTCAACCTCAAACTCAACAGGCAGACCCAGAAAGCCATTGAAACGATCGAAAGTTACATGAGTTATGTGCTGAACGTTTGTGGGCCAACCAATGTCCATGTGATGTACGGCGGTGATAACATCCTCTCGCTCCTCGATTCGGCAAGACACCAGGGATTTCCTTAAGGCCGCCAAGAGCATCTCCACCATTGACAGCTGGTGGTTATGCTCTTCTTCGCTCCCTTTCGTCCCCCTCCCGCCTCCTCCCCCACATCCGCCTGCCCTCCTCACCATCACAAGCCCCGTCATTTTTCTCACACACACACACACTCTCTCCCTCTCTCCCTCTCCCTCTCTCTCTCTCTCTCTCTCTCTCTCTCTGTCTGCCAAAACTCCCTGTCCTTTGGTTTTTCGTTCACTCAAAAAGGTGCAGTTTACCAATGTAGTGTGAATTGCCTGTGTCTGTTTCGTTGTCTAGATTGGTGTAAGAGAACGGAACGGGACTGAACGATGAAGGAGGTGAGGTGGATGGCGTTTGTTTGTTTGTGTTGCATTGAAGACAAAGACGGGGGTTTTTTCAAGTTTGAAGCTCTTCCAAATTCGCGAGCTCAAACGGCCACTCGTTTTTCAAATTCTCACGAGGAAATAAAATAAGGTATACTTTCTATTATTATTATTATTATTCTAATTTTAATGGATAATTTACATTTTATGCCCCCTCTATTTAGATTTTATTTACATTTCACTCCTCGTACTTTTTAAAATTATAAACAATATACTAATAATTACGAACGGTGACAAAAAAACCCTCTGTTAACCAGTTGATAATAAAAGTAACTCTTAATACCATTAAAAATTGACTCTAAAAAGACTAAAATGCTCTTACAATTACTGTGCTCTTATCTTTTCCTTCATAACTCTCATTCTCTCCCCTCTTCTCCCTTCACCACCACCACTCTTACTGTTAGTCCCTTCCCTGTGACACTTACCCTCTCGCCCTAATTATCCTCTTTTTCATTTCCTCTTTAAAATTTTATTTATCTTAATATTATCATATTACTTGTACTCTCTCTTCTCTTTCACCGTCACCTCCCCTTATCCACCATCACCCTTCTGTCATTTTATCTTTAAAATCTCATATATGTTAATCTTTAACTTATTATTCATACTCCCCCCCCCCCCACTCCACCACCATCTCTACCTATCCATTATCACTTTTCTTTCATACTTAACTACAAAGAATTAATGAAGAAATTTAAAAGTAGTTCTGACCTCCACAAATATTTAAAAAAAAAAAAACATGCAAGTAATCAAAAGATTAATGAGTTTGAAAATTGGGTACAAAGCCAACAAACGAAAGTTCTTTCAAACAAAAAAAAAAAAAGTGAACCCTAAAATGTTAAAATACAAGCATAAAACAAAGAAACCAAACAATAGTAAATTTTAAACACAAATTTATTTACAATTTGTAAAGATACGACAAGAGTTTTGGTGAAAGACAGAGAAATCAAGGAAGAAAATATAAAGGTTAAGAGAGGAGAAGAAAGAAGATAATGGCACTAGGGTTGCATTTTGAAAATAAATATTTTTAGAATTTTATTTTATAAGAGGGAATGATGGGTTTTTTACTCTTTTTTCTTTTTTGCAGTTGATTAATGTCTATCAGTTTTTTTTTTTAAATTTAAGAAAACTTGGCATATAAAGTGTAAATATATTTTAAATTTAAGTTATAAAATGTAAATTTTCATAATTTTAACTCCTTGCATGAAATCTGAATCTATTGGACAATTCAATCCTTCGTATTTGAGTAAAATGTATGCTTGTAATGCCATCGTGTGTTAGTGGCTCGGCCAATGCTATACTTACTTTTCAGAATTTTATTTCGTAAATGTAGAGATTAAACATGATAATTAAATATATCTTAATTATTAATTGTAATTTTTCCATCATTCATTAAAATATATTTCAATTAACCCATAATTTATCAAATAACAAATTAATTAAAATTTAATAACATAAGTGTATATTTAATTCTCGCCCTTATTTGAAGGTAACTTTTTTTTTTTTTTACTTTTAAACCCACCCTGTTTAGTGTGCCCTTGATTGTTGGTTAGGCGTTCTACTTTAATTATGACCTTTGGTACCCACAAACTAATTAATAAAGATTAAAAATAGTGCAGTAGTGATGCTTATCTCTCCCAAATTGTTCGTGAAATGGGTGGATATGGAAATAAAATTGAGCACAAAATAAATAAAAGGCCATCTTTGCCATTTGCTTGGGTTGGAATGAAAGTTGGAGGGAAATAAATGTGAAGAAATTTGTTGAAAATTAAAAAAAGTAAAAAAAAAAAAAAAGAGTTTAGTAAGAAAAAATGCAAATTTAGCCTTATTTTTAATGAGATGTTGAATATAGTTAAGTTTGTTTATAAAATAAAAAGAATATAGTTAATTTGGTCCAATAAATAAAAAAATAAGAATAGTTAAGTTGTCGATGATAACACCTGACGATGAAGAAGTAGAGTGTGCCTTTTATTGAAGACCTCAAAACCAATTAATTCAATTATTTCCAATTGACTGTATTAACTTCTTGTTTTGTACATGTGATTATTTTATCTTTTATAGAATACGACGAAATTGATTAATTTAAATAATTTTATACTTTGTATCATAATTGTGTCTTTAAGTAATATAAATAAAATTATATTATGCCCGTTATTGGAAACATCTAAATAAAGACAACCTCGTAGGTTGCAACCCACATTCCTTATTATTATTCTTAATAATACGCTATTTCTTCTTCTTCTTTTGTTTTTTTTTTCTATCACTCACAAGCAGATACTATTCACACACAGGATTTCACTTATGTAAGCAATATATGAATAGCATGGTTAAAGGGACGCAATCAAGCTAAAAATGACATTAAATGGGCCAAAAAAAAAAGGGACAAAAATGCTAGGAAAAAATAACCCTAAAGATATGTGAACGGCGTTAATGGAAGACATTCCAAAAATTCATTATCGGAGAGTACTGTCATTTTGCCGCAGCAGCATCTCTTATTCAAGAGAATCGTTTTCTAATGGAATAAAATTGTGAGGCCTCATTCAAAATAAATAAATAATTTCTATCATATTCCAAAAGTGTGAGTTAACCCACTAAGAAAATAATAATAATAATAATAAAAAAGACAGCTACGCTTGCTTTTATCTTCTCTTCTCCATTGACAACGTCAAATGCCCTTTGAGCGAGTTCAAAAAGAGGACGTCTTCCATGCATGATTGCTTGCCTGAGCCTTCTTGATTTGATCGTCGTCTTTACAAATAGTGACTCGTGCACTTTTTTTAATACTTTTTCTTATAACAATAGTAATGTTAATATCCGCCAGCAATAACCGCCCCCCTGTTTAGAGGGGAAGAATCTCCGTTCCGTTCAAGCAATGTGTACTTTTTAATATCGTTAGAAGGGCTTTACCTAGCTCGAGTTAAATTTATTCCCGACACGTCCATCCCTCGATAATTGACATCGACAGAAAGAGTGGGTTTTCGACACCAACGGGACATCTCACTTTTGTTGGAAAAAAGCAATTCGAATTTGTGAACGACCGTTGGTGACTGATGCCTTCAGATTTGGATTGGCCCATCAGTTCCCGACCACTTCGATACTTCCGCTCATCGTTCGTTTCTTTTTAGGCGGCAGAGTGTTTGAATGTTGGTTTTTTTTTATTTTGACACGATCTCTCTCACTCTCTCTCACACGCACACACACTCTCCCTCTCTCTCTCTCTCTCTGCATGATTGTATTTCACGGCTTTGGAATTGATACTCGTTGCGCTGGTTAGTTGGTTGAACTATTGTTTCCCTGTCCATTAACAATTCCCCTCATGGTTTTTGAACGATAGCTGGTGTTTTTATATCGAGTGATTTCCATTCCCTCTTTGTCTTTTAAATTACTTGGATCGGTCGGTTGGCCGCAAATTGCTTTAAGAAGATCACAGGTCAACTCTCTCCTCTAGAATCAATGAGATCAATCGAGGCCACGTAGTTTTGGATGTAACGTTTCCCTGCGCCGCAATTACAAATTTCTATTATTAAAATTCCACAGTGGTTCAGGGCTTGACGTTGAGCAAAAAAAAAGAGCAATGGGACATTTTAACTTCTTAGGTGTCCCGTCTCAATGAGTCAAATATGTTTTCGCACGCGTCCTCTCCGTCGCAATCGTAACCAATGCAATTTGTTTAGTTTGTCCTTCTCTGGCTGTACTTACTTAACCTTGCCAGAACAGCGAGGACGTCGTGCCAAATAAAAATGTATTTTGGAAATTTTTATAATATGATCATAAAATAAAATTTAAGATTTGAAGCAAACCCTGCATTGATTATAAAATTATATATAATCAGTCCGGGATATATTTACGGTGGTTTTGGGGCGACCCTATTCGCAAGGATGTGCGTGGGATCTACAGGGAGCGGGCCAGTTCATTTAAACCTGTTGGTCTGTGGACCCATTCAGGATGTTTAGCACTTAGCCCCCCTGCCCCCCAACCCCACCCCTCATTAATTTCTGGTGCGCCAAAGTCCGAAAATGGATATGTCATATCAGTACGGTGCAACTACGTCAACACAAAGGGAGTTTTGACAGGCACGCAAAATTTTTATAACTCCATACAATATATTTTATATTATAAAAAAATATATATGATTATATATGGATAGAAAAATAATGAATTTTAATAAGCATAAAAATTGTTTACATTATATATTTTATACTACTCTTTACTATATACAAATTAATGATGTAAAATTATTTATATTTGTTAAATTTTATTATTTTTTGGGTTGTCAAGGAAAATTGGAATGTGGACGCTGGGCGGGTCCCATCGAATGGTCCCAATGTCGCTCTGCTATCATCATTGGGTGGGTGAGCCCCCACCAAAAACAGCTAACCGTTTGAATTTCAAAATCGTAAATCTAAACCATCTGATCGTTGTGTATGTCTCTCTCTCTCTCTCTCTCTCTCTCTCTCCCCCCCCCCACCCCCCCGGAGAAGTAAATAAAATAACAATTTGAACGTTGCCTCTGTTGCTCCTTTCTTATTATATCTCCCTGTGCTTTGAATCGGATTACATTTGTGTGTGTTGCTCCCCCGTCAAAAGCACCGTATATGCCTAGTGCATTACAAAATTCTATTAAGATTTTAAGAATATTCAAGTCACCCCTAATCCATATATATTCAAATTATCAAAATAAAATAATAATTTTTTTGGGTGAAATTGACACTTGATTAATTTTAAGAATATTTAAATATTTTTTTCAAAAATTTTAATTTTTTTTTAGTAGGCTTCTATTGTTTGAATATTTAAAATTAAATTAACGTTTGATTAAAATTTTTAAAATGTTTTAATAAAATTAAAATTTCTCCATCCATCCAACTAACTTATTTTTGTTTTGGTGAGTTTTGCGCTTTTGGGACTGTTGTTTCAGGGAACGTTCGAAGCCTGTATGGATGTGGGGTGGGGTGAGGACTGGATGCTAATAGTTTTGGGCTGACTTGGATTGGCCCATTTAGACTTTTTATCATCCTCAAGCCCAGCTCGATTCATGTGTGGGTTCCAATGAAAATGTAAGAATTATTATGCCTTTGTTTTTGTTTTTGTTTTTTAATTAATTATCCGAATGGAGGGTCATCTCTCTCTCTCAACTCTCACACACACACACACACACATAATGATTATATTATAATGAAATAATAAATAAATAAATAAATAATGATGATAGAGTTCACTAGGAAAATAATTTATGGGGAAAATACGGAGCCCTACCCTGGACCATCCTTCTTCTAAGCAAAGTCTTGGGATCAGAGGCGCGCGCGAAGGGAGAGCCCAAGACGTAGGAAAGTTTTGGCACTGTCCACTGTCGGAAGCAACCCTCAAAACTCCCCCCGCCCCCACCCAACCCACTATCCGTATAAATGTGTTAAAACTAAACGTGACGTCGCCCGCTGGTTATGTTTGGGATGCCTATGCCTTTCCTCTCCTTCAAGCCATTGGCTCCTTTTTAATAGAAGTGCTTAATTCTCTTAACAACTGTACGCCTAACTCCCAGAGCCTCTGCAAGCAACTGGCTGCTACTTGTGTCCTTCGATTTCCTGTCGTAATAAAACCCCAAGGAGCCACCGGCATCCCACCAAGAGGGGGAAACCCAACCGCCAGCCGCTCCAAGATGATGCTTCGAATCCGCAGCCGAGACGGCCTCGAGCGCCTCTCCATCGACGACCCAAACATCACCGTCGGTCAGCTTAAAACCCTAATCCAAAACCAGCTTCAAGTTCCGGTCCACAATCAAACCCTCTCCACCAGCCAAAACCTGCTTTTGGCCAAATCACCCTCCGATCTCCTCCGGTTCGCCGACATGGCCGACCCAAACACCACGCTATCCTCCCTCAACGTCGCCCACGGCTCCATTCTTTTCTTGGCCTACGAAGGGGAGCGAACCGTCTCCGGTCGCCCTACCATCAATCCTGCGGGATCCTTCGGCCGGAAGATGACCATGGACGATCTAATTGCCAAACAGATGCGGGTGACCCGACAGGAGAATCCTCACTGCGAGTCCGTCTCCTTCGATCGGGATTGCGCCAATGCCTTCCAGCATTACGTTAACGAAACGCTTGCTTTTGCGGTTAAAAGAGGCGGGTTCATGTACGGAACGGTGTCGGATGAAGGGAAAGTGGAAGTGGATTTCATATACGAGCCGCCGCAGCAAGGTACGGAGGACGTTCTCTTGCTTTTTAGGGAAACCAATGAAGAAAAGCTGGTGGACGCCATTGCGGCGGTTCTGGGGATGAGAAGAGTCGGGTTTATATTCACCCAGACCATAACGCAGGACAAGAAGGATTACACCTTGTCCAACAGGGAGGTACTGCAGGCAGCTGAGCTTCACGCGGAGAGCAATTTGAAGGAGTGGGTTACTGCGGTGGTGAAGCTTTTGGTCAACGAGGATGGTGGAGCCGATGTGCATTTCGAGGCCTTTCAAATGAGTGATATGTGCGTAAGGCTGTTTAAGGAAGGTTGGTTCGAGACCGAGATTGAGGAGGATGCTGATCCTAAGTTGTCCAAATTGAGAAAGGATGTCGTTGTTGGAAGTAAGGACGTTAAGGAGGTTGACAACGATTTCTTCTTGGTCGTGGTTAAGATCTTGGATCATATGGTATGCTTTGAATCAGCTGTCTCCCTTTTGTTCCTTTATTTTGTTTATATTGATTTGATGGCCAATCATGCACCCTTTAGGTTATTGGCAACAATGAGATCTTGCACTTCTATCAGACTGCATTATTGAGAAACAATCCTACGTAAAAGACAAATAGGATTTTTGACCTTTAGCTTTTGATCATTCAAATTGCATTTTGATAATTTCCATAAATTTGGACATTTTTTTATTACTTATTTCTTATTCTTAAATACATCCCTTGAGATATCAGAGACATGCTTTGAGATAGCTTTAGTAGGCACTAAAATCTCCACTTGTGGTAAAGGAAGAAGTTTGTTGATAACTTACATGGTGGATGGGAAAAAGAAAAGAAGCAATGTTGAACAAATCAGGAGCTATTGATTTCAAAGGCCAAAGGATGAACATTGTCCATTGGCTGTTAGATTGTCCACAGCAATGGTCCTCATTTGGACCAAGTCTTGGACATTATATCGTCTATGCATTCTTGAACTGCAGGATTGTAGAATGCTACTGTTGTTCCATTGTGTTTATCAGTCTAAAACATTTAGCTTTTTGCATGTTAAAGTTGCTATCTCATCACAAGTTCCTTTTCTCCTTGTCGTGGGTTTTAATTATCTTGCATTTCAGGGCTAGATATTTGTCTCTAGACTTCTAGAAACTAACAACAACAGAAGCTATCATCGTGAAGAAACTATGAAGGCTCTTACTCTTTATATTTTATACCTTATTGGCATTTAAACTGGACATATTAGGACTGAATTCAGAGTTCATTAACCTTTCGAGCTAAATATTGGTAGAGTTTAGGAATCGGATTACAATCCATTGTTTCAGAGATAAATCTCTCTATGATTTAGGAACTTCAATGAGACCCCTATTTGAAATTTATGCTCTATTTTACACATATAAATTGGAACGGCCTAGTGACGAGTTGGAGTAAATTGCACTGTTGATATTAGAATACTTTTTGGATGGATTGCAATGTTTTGAGAAAGCATAAAGCCGTACTTGAATGGCATGCAACTTCTGGGTTTGAATAATACAGTTCAGCCTCTTCTCCTATTTTGCTAAGAAGAATGGGCGGGATTTCGGATGTGGGTAGTAATAGAAGAATTGAGAAGGATGAAATTCCTTGTTATCGTCTTACAGCAGTCAATGATAAGTATAAAGTGGTTTCAGGTCCTAGTCCTGACAGCAAGATGCTGCTATCATGGAAAAAGAAACACAATTGAGATCATATGTCGATGTTTCGCTAACATAGAACAGTATATGCTTATCAATCATCTCTTCTGTTTTCACTCTGTGATAACACTTGGTAGTAGTTGCATATGGTAGCCATTCTTCTGTTTCTTTGTTGTGTGTAGATGTTAAAAGGTGCAATTTTTCGTTATTTTTTAATTTGATTTGCATGTTCGGGTGAACTTATGTCACTTTTCCTGTGGTTTGCAGGGACCTCTATCATCAGCCTTTCCTGTTGAGAACAGGGCCACACCACCAACCATGAGGGCGTTAAAAACTCATTTGGACCGTACAAAAAATCTTCCATTTGTCAAGAGAATTTCTGATTTTCATCTCCTTCTCTTTCTGGCAAGATTTCTAGACCTCAGCTCTGATGTCCCAGCATTGGCAGAATGTGTGCAGACACAAGCAGCTATACCAGAAGGCTACCAGCTTCTAATAGAGTCCCTGGCCAATACTTCTTGATGCTGCCGGCATGCCCTGTCATTGGACAAACATACTTTGCCACTTTACTTTTCCTGGGGCTTGGAACTATTTATATTGCTCTCTGATGCCGCATATTGTGTCCAGGTGCGGTGTTGTGCGTCGTTCAACCTGTGCACCGTCTACATGCATTCTAATCTATTCAGGTTCAGGTGTCATTTTACGCAGTTGGTTCGTCAGTTTGTTTTCGGCTGAAATTTGAAGGGGCGTGTCCTTAAAGTTAGAAGTTTTATTTGTAATTAAACAAGATGAATCAGTGTCAGTACCGTAGCACCATCCTGGTCGACTGAAAATTTGATTAAATAAACCTGGATCTGCATTCAACTAATGAGCTAGTATTACTCGATAGCATTGGTGACATCTCGCTGCCGCCATCCTCGGTAGACTCCTTCAAATTGTGCGATTTCTTGCAGCTGACGAGCTTAATGACCGCCAAGGTCCTGACTATGAGTTTTGAATTGGTAGGAGTCCTCAATTTCATTTTCAAATAATCACATGTTTCCTTGCAATTGTCTTCCATGAGTTATTTCGAAAGAGTAAATAACAAGAGGAACGAAAAACAGACTTCCACAGATTCGTTAGATTCATTATCTGACATAAATCACGCAACATAGCTTACGTTCACTATCTAAATTTGAATCAGCTTACAAGAAGGAAAAAACATATTGTCATCAGCAGGCAAACATCCAAAAGGCAGATTATAATGTAAATCCGTAGAAAGAAGCTTAGTTCTGACAGATTTCTCGGGGTTAGAAGGGAAGTTGGTTTTGATGACAAATTTCTAATTCAAATCATTGACTTAAAAAAATACAACGCTTTCAATCTCAACATAAAAATTAGCAACAGACAAAATTGAAAGACATCTATTGTCCTCGGGCAATCAACACGGATTAACTTACAAATAGAAGCCATTGATCTCTAATTCCTTCCAGCGAACCTCAATAAAGGAGAAATTATGCCCTGTATCTCCTGCAATGATTGTTGTATCCTAATCTCCTCCTCAACAGAGCGCTTGAGGTTTCTAACATGATCCTTCAATGGTTCGGAGGCTCCAATATCCTCAGCCCGCATCTCAAGTACATTTTTGGTCAACCCGATCAACAATCCTGAATGTCTTGGCGTAGTCGAGTGCCTTTGCAAGAACCCCAACAACATCCCAAGTTCCTCTTCATCCAAATTCGAGACACATTTCAATAACTTCCTTCTTGCCACTAACTCCTCCATCACAGCCACAACAGCCTCCGGATTCTTCCCACTTAACACTGAAACGAAAGCTTCCTTGTGCCTGAACTTCTTCAAGAACTTATCATGCTCTGCCAATTTCACCTTCTTTGGTCTCATAATCAGATAGTCCCCCTCACTTGGCTTCTCCCCCTGACTCCTGTGAAAGTATCTGAAGTAATTGGGTCTCAGAGGCTGCCGTTGTGGTTCTGCCAAACTCCCTAACGCCATAAAATCCTTTAATCTACTGTCATCCGCATCTTCCTCTGCCTTTACCTTCCTCTTCCCAGCATATATAATTCCATTCGAAGTTCCAATAACCCTTGTTGTGCAATCTGGTGAGACTGCGATTGACATAAGCGGAGCAGGAAACCTCATTGAATGAGTGACCTTCATTGTGGCATAATCAAAAACCTTCATATACCCATCTAAAGCAACACTCAAGATTCTATACTGCGTTGCTTCCTCTTCACCCATTCTAGCCACACAAATGGACGTAACCGTCTTGTTATGACTTTCCATTGAATACGCCAACCTCCCTCCTCCAAGCAAATCCCATATCTTGACACTGTTACCTCCAGCAGTGGCCAACATCCCACCAGAAGGCAAAAACATCACATCCTCAATAGGCTTCCCGTGATTAACTTCCATCACTGATTTCTTGCTTTCCACCCTAACATCCCACAGCTTCACAGTGTGATCGTATGACCCAGTAACAAACATCTCCGAATTAACTGGAGAGCAATCCCCACACCTCACGTAATCCTTATGGCCCAGAAAGTCCAAAACCACGGCCTCGCCGGCGACATCCCAGTACTTAACGACTGCATCATCGCCACCTGACACCAGATGAAGCTTATCCAGAAGCGGGTATTTAACGAACCGGACAGGACGGACGTGGGAGCGGAGGCGGCGAAGTGGGGTGCGGGTCTTGACATCGAAAACCTGAACTAGGCCGGAAAGGTCGGAAGCGGCGATGAGGGAGCCGTCGAAGCGGAAAGAACAGGAGGAAACAACGTCCGAGAAAGACGAGATGGTGGAAGAGGGGGAGAGGGTTTGGGTGGAGAAGAGGGTGAGGGAAGCAGAATTGGCGGCGGCGAACAGGTGAGAAGATGGTATGGGAGAGAAATCGATGGAGGGGATAGAGGAGACGAGGTTTGGGAGCTGATGGGACTTGAAGGATGACCAGTACTTTGACTCTGGAGTCTTTGATGGGGTTCTTGATTTGGGCTTTAACTTAGGTTTTATCGGGAAGGTTTTGGAGACAGCCGTCTCTTGGTGGTCGCCGCTGCTGCCACCGTGGTGGTGAAGGTCAGCCATTGGAGCTATGGGTGATCAAAAAGCTAGGGTTTTTAAGGGGGTTTTGGCGCAGGCACTATTTCCTCTTCCACTCCTGTGCTGAGATTGCAAGTTTAAAAAACTTCAACACCGTGACGGCGTCGTTTACAGGGCCAATTTCACTTGGGCCTCAAGCCGGCCCAAAAATAGTAAAAAATGAGTTGAGAATTCATCTGAACATTAGAGAGGTCGGAGAAGATTTATTTTCGTGTTCTTTCGGGTGATCATTAAATGCTTAAAACTCGAGGACTTGAGCGTATATTTCAAAGAGATTGATCTTGGAATTCATAATGGTTGTTGTTCTTTTAAAGCAAGCATAATCCGCATTTTCAAGAATAAATAATTCCCAACACGTTGCGTATATCCTTATCTTTAAGAAGAAAGTAATTCAATCATGCTTTCTTGTTGTAATTATAAAATTATATCAAAGCCACATTGTCATAAATAACAAGTAAAATAGACGAAACAACAAAAGTTAGGAATAGAAGACTCTTGCTTTAAAATCCCAATTGTCTTCATTTTTCACCAAAAACATTTACAATTGTGAAATGCACAAAATTTACGAGTACAAGTCTCTGATTTTATGAGCTATACTTGCAACGAGATATTGGACGTTCAAGCCACGTGAAAATTTCAACCTCGTTAGCCATCATTCATGAAACATTTAGAGGCCATAGAGTCAAAGGGATAATCAGATGCTGTTACATTTTTCAGTACAACGGAAATGTTACATTTCATCACCTCTCTTCCGAGGAGGACATTACACATGAGAGACATTGTTACACCATCCAAAACCAATTTGCACTCTAAAATCAGAAGATAAATCCCACTTAGACATATTATTTCAGTTTGGACATGAAGATTAATTCCCTCAAATGCCTTCAGATTCTGTACGTGCCTGTCATCAGCCAAAAATTCACGAAACTCACCCCTCGGCTTCTATAAAACTATGTCCAGGAATCTTTTTAACTCCCCTCTCCCTCATCATGGTTTGAACGTCCCTCAAATCATCCCATTTTCCTCCCTTGGCCAAAGTGGTTGCCAGCAGAAGATAAATCCCACTATCTTCAGGATTTGAGTCTAAAAGTTCACGAGCCGCAAGCTTAGCAAGTTCAACGTTACCATGCATCCTACATGCATTGAGAAGGGCACCCCAAGCTGCCTCGGGTGGTTTCACTGACATATTAGTTATCAATTCATAAGCATCGTCTAAGAGTCCAACTCGACCAAGTATGTCAACCATACAAGCATAGTGCTCCCCCTTGGGCTCTATATCATGATTTTCTTTCATACTTTGAAAATGATTTCGGCCTTCGGTGACTAATCCAGAATGACTGCAAGCTGACAAAACACCCACAAATGTGATATCATCAGGTCTAATTCTTTCACTTTTCATTTGCTCGAAAAAAGCCAGTGCTTGCTTGGCTTGCCCATGGGCAGCATAAGCAGCTATCATGGAATTCCAAGAAACCAAATTTCTCTCAGGCATACCATAGAAAATTTTTGCAGCTGCATCTACAGCTCCACATTTAGCGTACATGTCTATAAGTGCATTTGCTACTATCATACTAATTTCTATCTGTTTCTGGTTGATATAGTATAGATGAATCCACCGACCCAAGTCCAAGTAACCCAGCTGACCACAAGCTGAGACCACACAAGCTAAAGAATTCTCCATTGGAGCCAATCCCGCATCCACCATTTCATAAAACAATTCCACAGCTTGCTTTGGTTGAGCATTTTGGGAATAGCCAGCAATCATCGCATTCCAAGAAACCACGTTCCTCTCAGGCATCTCATTGAAGAACTTTCTTGCTAAATGCAGCTCACCACTTTTAGCATACCCATAAACCATGGTAGTCCATGTGAACACATCTTTAACTGCAATGCCATCAAAGATCTCTCTCGCAGCAATCAAGCAGCCACATTTCACATACATATCCAAAAGAGCATTCATCAAATTCTGGCTACAACTCACATTCTTTTTCTTCATGTAGTCATGAATCCTCTTCCCCAATCTGAAATCATTCTTTTGAGAACAAGATGAAAGCACAGCAATCAAAGTGACCTCATTTGGTTCAATACCGCTCAGAAACATAAAATCAAAAAGCTCCAAAGCCTCGTTACAACATCCATGCGAGGAATACGCATCAATCATTGAGGTCCAAGAAAAAACATCCCTCGCAGGAATTTCATCAAACATCTGACGGGCTAAACCTAGAAAACTCTTGTGAACAGCGTAAAAATGAATCATCGCATTCTGAATCAACAAAGAACGACCAAATCCCAATTTCCAAACAGCACAATGAACTGATTTACCCACTAACACGCCGCTCGAGGATAGCTCACACGACTTAAGCGCAAACACAAAGCTCCTACCATCCACTTCAACCCGTTCTCGAATCATTCGGCAAAAGAACGAGAACCCCAAAACGGGCAATTGGGCTATAGAGCAGCCTCTAATCATTGTGTTCCACATGTAAGTATTGGGGTTTTCGAATTGTCTAAACAAAACGTGGGCGTGATTGATATCTCCGGAGTCGGCCGAAGCGCAAAAGGCCAAGACACGGCTGAAGGGGAATGCGTGTGAAATGAGGCCGGTTCGGGTCATGTGGGCTTGGATTTGCTTCAAATGGATCATGGAAGTGCAGGACTCCATGATCAACAGAGTTGGGTGAGTGATGATTACGTTGGTGACTGAGTTCCATTTGGTGCTTCTTGACGAGAATGGCTTGGGCGATCGAAAGAGGTTTTGATGATTGCAAGAGAGAGCGGGGCGAGGGAATAATACCGACTTCGAGGATCTTAAAGAAGATATACACAGCCTCAAGCCCAGGCGAAATTTAACGTTTAGACATCTGCCAGAGAGGCACATCGGATATTTGACAAGCTTCGGATCACCAACGTTGCCTGTCATCGTAACTCATCAAGTGTTATTATTATTATTATTATTATTATTATTATAAATAATAATAACTATTTAATACTTTTTATTTTTTATTAAAAAATAGATTATATCGTTAATTTGAACAATTAAAATAATTATTATATCTCTGTTATTGCTTTTAGTACGAGATTTTAAATTTTTAATTATCGAGTATTTTTATGGAAGACATCGCTTGGATTAATGTTAGCAAGTTTATTTGAAGAGAAAACTTGAATTTCAAAGAGCAAAAAAATTTGGTAAGAAATTTCAATTACAAATATTAAAATTTTTTAAGTCTTACAAAAATTCCTTCATAATTCATTTGTCATTATAAACCAATTATCATTTCAAAAATTAAAATTATAATTAGTTAAACAACTATATATATTTCTTTATTCAATGTCACTTGAAATATAGTCCACCTCCTCCACACATAAAATTTAATTTTTGAGCAATTGTAATATTAAAATTCTATCTCGATCATAATTTAGATAAGCTGGTAATTAAGCAATTATATGAATATACTATAATTATAACATAATAACCCATAATTAAATTGTAACTTTGAATTAGTATCATTTGACATAGAGATAAAAATACTGAAAATGATTTAAATATTTATTATGTTTTTCTTATTTATGAGATTCAAATATTCTTTTAAAAATTATTATTATTATTATTATTATTATTTTCAAATAAATAATCGATCGAATCCGTTTAATTGCACATTTGTCTCTAAAATTGTGTTTGGAAGAGGTAAGAAAGAAAGAAAGAAAATTAGAGGGAAAGAAATTAATGATTGTCTAAAAAATGTATTTGAGAGAGAAAAATGGGAGAGTAAAAATTAATTTTTTTCTTTGTTTATTAAATTGGTTTTTCCCAATTTTTAAAAAATATTGACTTTCAATCATTTTTATGA
Source organism: Ceriops zippeliana (assembly GCA_037897445.1). Classification (NCBI taxonomy): domain Eukaryota; kingdom Viridiplantae; phylum Streptophyta; class Magnoliopsida; order Malpighiales; family Rhizophoraceae; genus Ceriops; species Ceriops zippeliana. The sequence continues at coordinate 4,571,579 of JBAPLH010000058.1, forward strand.
AAAAAATTTCTTGTATATATTTTATTAAAAATATAACATTAATATATATATGTGTGTTGTGTGTGTGTGTGTAACTATATATATACATTTCATTAATTTTTTATTTTTTTTTCATCTTATTATTTTTTTTTCAAATAAAAAATAGTAGAAAAAATTTTCCCCTCTTTAATCTTCCTCGCGTCTACTTTCCTTCCTTTCTCCCTCCTTTCTTATCCATGTAAACCGTCCGGCGAACACAGCGAGCATGGATCATATGCCACCTGGCATCTCCGCCCGCACGAACAATCAGGATGAGCGACTGCATAACAAATCCTAAGCACGACATCTTTAAGCCGCCTGTTTGTCACGCGAGACTTGGGAAAAGTCCTACAAGTGCGAGGCTTGGGTCTTAGACTCTTGATTTATTCCATTGTGAGGTTAAGGCCGAAGACTCGAGCCCAAGAGTGATTGTCCGGTTGTTTTTTTTATTTTTTTACTTTTCTTTTAAATGAAGCTTAATTTTTTAAATCATAAAGTTCGAGTCTTGGGCATTCGGTTTCGCCGGCGGCAAGTTCCACAGACAAAGAAGAGAAAGATCGAGAGACTTGGGATTGTCAAGATGGGAGAAAGAACAATTGATTTTTTAAGACCGATGAAAGTAGGCCCAGCTATGGGTTTGAAGGCTCATGAGCTGGGTAAATCATGTATGAATAATCCATCCTAAAACAGAAAAAAAAAAACAAAGAAAGAAAGAAGGCCCCTGAATTTTGACGTAACGTAAGGCTGTGTCCAAGACTGAAGTCAAAGTTACTTTAAACACTTGTTTCTCGATCAGTTTCATCTTAAGGAACGGCGCAACAAAATTTAATGTACAAATCACATTTCAAATTCTTCTATAATTGTTTGTATTACACTGCTTAAAAAAAAACCAATCAGATTCCTTTCCTATCTATAAGTAATTTAAAAACATCAAGACAAGAAAGTCCCATCCAGCGTACAAATTGCACGCATATGTTAATACTCATTGGCTAATAGCTAAATTCTCTATTATTCTCTAGCCGTGCACACGGAAAGGAATCATCTTCTGTTGCTAGTTCATTCAAATATACAAGAGCCTCCAAGACTACAGCAAGTGCGGAAAGCTCAGGCTTAAATCGGGGCGGTGAAGAGGTCTAGCCTCGCAGGCGCGGGGATGTATGTACCAATCAAGTCTCACCATTCACAAAACAGGGTCCAGGAAAATCAAATATATGCGAGCGAATTTCTGTCAAGGTCTGGTTGTGGGTGACCGCGAGTTGGAGTAGGCGGTCTTTGGATGTTCAACTCCTACAAAACAACACAAATGGAGACATGTAAGTGCCCTGATCAAATAGGTGCCTTTTCAGATTGGTTTAGATGGGAGGCATTATTCCAACATTGACATTCACCAAAATCTGACCTGCATCCATGAATCATCTATTGCATGTTCCGGAGATGTCTCAGGTGATTGAAAGGGAGGTGGCAAAGGATGAATCAATTTTGGAACCACAACTAAGCCCCTCCCAACTACTAGTATAGCTCCAGCATTATTTGCAGTCCCTAGATGTAAACATAAAATTAGGGGAGCACAAATCCAAGTTGGGCAAAGGTAAGTAGAGTTAACATTAGCATACCACAATAGTTGGTTGCAGAAAATAGTGTAATCAATTGCCCCTGTGCAAATCGTTCAAAACCATCCATAACACATTCATGTGCTCTAATAATTAGCTGCAATTTGTTTTTCTTGCAGAATTCTATTACACGGTCAGGCTGCCAATACAGTGGGAAGAAACACAAGTCAAAACTTAGTTAAACATCATTTAGAAAAAGATAAAAAAAGAAAGAAAGAAAAAAAATCATAAAACAAAGGGCCAGAAGAAAATTAAGCAATTTATGGCAAGGCTTTCACACCTAAGAAGTTAAGGGAGTAGGCACACCTTAGTTTTGGTTTTCAGACATGTGTCTTGCCATATCTAATTGCATTAGACTAGATATCAAAATTTTCCATTTCCATTTGCCGTGAGTGGAAATATTAGCACATAATTTAAGCACACTATACAAATAGTATTGCATCCAATAAGAAAACAGTATAGAAATGGCATGCATACCCCAAAAGTGACCAGACCAGGGCCTCTGGCATTTGGTCTCAAGCCCTCTATGCTATCATTTTCTGTGGGATCAGACCTGTATATGCAAATGTCAGACACCAGAATTGTACTGTGAAGACAGATTGATAGTTATATCAAAGTTAAATTAATACCACAGAAGGTCCATTAGGATTATAGATCCAGCATCCATTGTTATGGGCCTTTCAAGCTTCTCTATCTGTTCCACTGAATGAATAGATCTCCCAATGCCACCATGCATACAGATTATTTTTTTCTCAATGAGTGCGGCTAGTGGAAGATGGTTGAAAAGTTGATTGAAACGTGTCCATGCCCATATCCCGTCACTCTCCCCCTGCAAAATAATATATTATTGACACATTCAAATATCAAAAGACAAAGAGTAACCATGCATAGCTGGTTTATGCAAACCATTCTCTCAATGCATTCAATACGGAAACCAAAGAGTGCATTTATGTCAGCAGCTTCATGGTTTCCACGTATCAGGTGAATATTCTCAGGATACTTGATCTGCAAAATCCATAACAGTAGACATAAGAAGGTCAAACATGAGTTCAGTTATGAGCACTAATTGTCACACATCAGTTTACTCAAAGCAACTGCTTGACCTTAAGAGCAAGAAGCAAAGTTATAGTTTCCAAGCTGTGCTGTCCTCGATCCACATAATCCCCCAAAAACAAATAGTCAATATACCTGTGGGATCATAATGCAAATATGTTTAAACAACATTAGGTTACAGGTAACTATATATAATATGGGGAAAAAAAAACACTTGTGAATGACACATGGCAACTACTATCTAGGCAAGTTCAATATAGACAAAATAAGAGGACTGCTAGAAATTTCATCACAAGGTCAAAGTAGAAAATGACATTGAAATCCCAATATAGATTACACTTGTATATGGGCATTTCTCAGATAGGCCATATACATAGATTCACCTCTTCTTTACATCCCCAATGTATAAAAAACTGTGATATCAATCAGTTTTCTGCATCACTCTATAAGCTACAGTGAGGTACTTACGTAATGTCTCCTGCAGTTGAAGGATACCCATATTCATCAAAGAGACGCATCAAATCACCAAATTGCCCATGGAGATCACCGAAGACTTTCACTGGGGCCTTCAATTGAAGGACCGTGGCCTCATGCATGAAGATCTGTTCAGCAGCATAACAAAGCTCGCCAACTTCATAAGAATCCAAAAAAAACTTCCTATTGGCAGGAGCTCTCCAGTTCCGAGGCCTAAGCAACATTGAAATAATCTGCAAACAATGATTATGTGTATAAGCCCCTTAGATTGTGAATAGTCACAAAAACAGTCAAACTTGCCTTCTTATGCAAGCCCTCGGGAGATTTTTGCTTTGTGAACTTTTTGGCAGAATATGGCATCTCATTATTCATTGGAACAATCCGTCTGCTCTCATTTTCAAACAGATCCAATGACAACTGCCTGACCATTCCACCCAGGTAACCAACAGCCTCTTTTGCCACCACAACCTGGAAAAAAACGTAAAATGTTTTTGCAGCTTGACAAGAAAAGCAAAACCTACACATATCTCACAGATGACAAGTACATACAGCTCTAGGATGAAGACGAACATCAGCCTCTGTCTCACAACCATCTGAATTAGTTTCAGCAGTTAGTGAGTTGTCATCAGATACAGATGTTTCTTCAGGAGGATTGGCAGATGCTGGCTGAGCAGCTTGCCAGACAGCACTAGCTGCCTCTGCTTCAGCAGCAGAATTTGCCATTAGTTTCTCCATAGAACTCTTGTCCATGCTGCTGAATAATCATTGAATCAATGAAATTGGAGACAGAGATGGACTATAGCAATTCTAGTCACACAACTGCTCCCCCCTCCCCTATAGGAAAATGCATTCACCAACCCCACACAAGCCCCTTTATCCACTCTGTGAGTGAGAGAGAGAGATAGCCAGACCTGATACGACCGGGTGAAGATATCTGTCGTCCATCATCAGGAGTTACACCATAGGAATTCAAAGGAGGATTATTTATTCCAGAGCTTGTTATGGTAGGCACTCTCTCAGATGTTAATATAGGAGAACTGATGTCCGACTGGAGTGGTGAATTTTCTGCAACTAGAAAATCTTCTAGTAGCACGTCTGCAAAGAATAGAACAACTAGTTATTAAATGTTATTTGGCCTTCTCATATGCATGACACTAGAACTCCAATATTGAATCTGAAAATTGTGAAGGGAGAAACATTTAGATTTACAAAAGACAAGAACCAATAAAGAATGAGGATAGGGTAACCATAACAAGAAATTTCCTGTTTTTATAATCAAGATTTGGCTAGAAAATCAACAACTAAAATCTGCATTTTCATGCAGCTATTCAGAAATTTTTGGTACCCCAACAGCTAGGAGCAGGCATCTATTCACAGACACATCCAGCACCATATGCCTTAAATACATCATGTACAATTGAAGAGGGAGAAGTTGTGTTTAACATTTTTGTAGACAAATTACAGCCACAATGGATAGACACAGTGGTATGGAACAGTAAATTGGTTCCGCACCTTACAGTTACTCATTATGCAAAGAAAAAGACTAAAAATGAATTGTGAAAGCTGAATGTGTTTTCCAGTATATTATAAAACAAGTGCTCCCGCCATCAATGCACAATTGTACCCCCACACTTTCTGGAGAATAAAATTTTGTTTATTGTATAAGGGTTAGCTTGATGCATATCTTACATGTAAAAAAGCAGTCCTGAATTCAATGCTTTCAATCCCATGACATATATATTCTAAACTTCTTTTGCTTTCTCAATTTCAAAGTATTTAGATCTAAAAACATTACCTCCTCTCAGACCACCATAAACATATATGTGAACCCCAATGGATGCAGATGCATGACGACATCGGCGCATTATCTCCAAAGAAGGATCCTGCTCAACACGTCCTTTGCTACTTTTTGATGAAGTGACAAGCCCATTTTGATCCAACCAAACACCAGCAGCAGTGTCCAACACTAATTAAATAGAAACAGTGTCGAGATCAAACATGAATTATCTTCAAGGTGATACATGGGCAGAAACAAGAGATCAAACCATTACCTGCAACAGCTGCTTCACATTCTACAGCACGTCCCCCTTTCAAGACACCTCCTGTAACATGCAAACGTGCACCAACAAAAACCTGATAACAAATGATATCAAATTTCAATGACAGAGAAGATATCTATAACAAAGTGGCATTTTTCTATTTAGTTGCAATGAATGAACAAGAATTCCCCATAAAGAATTTTAACTTTTTATCATTATTACATGTGACAGACATTTAGATGATTTGATGACTAGTAACTTCATGTTACACAGTACACACTTCCGGTTCTCTTGACCACTCACCGCAGCATGTTGATATCTTGGTGAAGGAGACACACCAGGTGCAAGAGTCCACTCCCATTGCCCATTTCTATGCATTAAAAGTCCATATGCATCTCCAAGTGGCTGTTCATCCACACACATGTAATCCAGGAATCAAAATACAGAGCAGGTTTTTTTTTGGAGGGGACATTTATAACTAACAGCCAATCCAGAAGAACATAAGTCAACTTCAAAGAAACAAATAAATATTAAAGCTCACACCTGATTCTAAGAAATTTTAAGAAACTTGATTAATGTTAGAACATCGATTATTACTAAATGGATACAGCACCAAGTTCTTTAAAATAGTTAGAAAACTATTTCAGCAGTAGCATGGAAAAAAACAAAAAAGAAAAAAGAAATTAGTTCTTCAACTGTGTCATCTCCCACCTAAATACACTCAGTTCAGCAAAAAGATTCCGATTGAGTTTGCATCATCTTGAAATTTCCTATTCATACATTTATACAAAATAATTAGGTAACAAATTGATTACTTTACAAGACCCTGGAAACAGTGAACCATACCACCCCAGACGAGTCCCTTCCACCACAAAGCAAGAACATACCATCTGAACGGGCACTAGCAGTTGCATACCTTCAAGCCCAATTGCATAACATGTCAGATACAAAAAATAAGTAAAAGGACACAGAAATCAAAAAGCTTTGCAACCGTGGCATACAAAATGAACTTACACTCTAGCAGAAGGTCTACTGCCTTCAGGATTTAGCCTCTGCCATGCATATGGTTTCTGGGCAGTATCCAAAGCCCAGGCATCAGATAGGACTCTTTTTCCTATATATCCATAGCAAAGATCAACAAACAATTCTCAGTATACAGTGAAGGTGAACTAGATATCTATCAGGAAAACAAAGATTCATGTCTATTTTCTTTCGGCCTATTGCATATGAAAATACAATGTGCATGTTCAAGGCATGTGTTCATCCATATGCAATATAACTGCAAAGAGACAGAACAAATCTCGATTAGGTGACAATGAGCTGTTAAATCATTCCAGGAAAAGCTACAAAGAAAAGGATATGAAAGCAGAAAGTTAGACCAGTGAATTAACTTTCAGACATGAGCTACAATCCTAAACATTCATTTTAGTCCACACAAATCACTCATCTGAGCAAGATTACTGTAAGAGACACGTGAATGAAACAGGATGTTTTTTACAACTCCAAGTCTTGAACAGCTGCTTGCCACAATAATTATCCTCACCTACATGAATTTCAACGATTTAACATTGCAAAGCGCCTTGCCTCATAATGAGAGATTATGCCGTACCAACCTCTCCTAATGCATTCACAGACCAACAGTCAAACACTCATATGGTACTAAATTGATGGACATACACCTTTTATAAGGAAATTTTCTGCTTCAGTTTGCATTCAAAAACATTATTCTTGCATCGGGAATTTAGAAGCAGGAATTGTCAGAGGTACAGCAAGCACAAAGATGTGAACTAAGGAGCAAATGTAATTACCATCATTGCCACTAACAGTAACAAGGTATCTCTGGGCAACCAAGTCCATGACATGGCCATAGCGAGGACCAGGACCCTGTCCTTGTACCACAACTCTGAACTCCAATCAAGCATAGCAGCAGATTAATCAGCATACATGAGTTAAACTGAAGAATGTCATTATTTGTAAAAACTGCTTGCTTGAACGGAACAGTTGAATAAGAGAGACCGACCGGTGCCACTTAAATTTGTCATTGGTCAAGTCAAGAACATAGATATCATCCGTAGAATGCCCAGCCGGACCTATGCCACCCTAAGCAGAGATCACAAATACATGTGAGAGACAGAGAGCACTCCTCACTGTGAAAGACAAGGTAATAACATAAAACCCTAAAACTTCAATTGTGCTCGAAAGCTGTCCAACTAATCACCTGAAAAACAACCATCGTGCCGACGGCAGCTGCCACATGCGCTGCCCTTGGAGATGGAGGATCTCCAGCAGGTCTTAGTCTGATTGGGCAGCCAAGTAATCAGGCTCCAACTCCTAAGAAGCAAAATTTAAAAAAAAAATGGGGCAAAAAAAGAAAAACAAAAACTTACCTAGTCCATTTCCTCGTGAGAACGTCAAAAGAATGAACTGAATTGGTGACTCCAGCCAATCCTACAATGTGTAATTGAGAAAGCAGCTTTCAGTAACACAAAAAAAAAAAAAAAAAAAGTTAAAAGTAGAGAGGAAGAGATAGAGAGAGTGGAGATGTAACTGATGCCGGGGATGGAGGTAGCGCCGCCGCCCTCAATGGCCGTGGCACCACCGAAGAGGATGAGTCGAGGACCATGAGACTTGGTTGCGGCGACAGCGGTTAGGGTGTGGCTGCATCGGGGACCGGGAGCATCCTCGTCAGTGTCCCAGTACGACTCCAACGCTCGATAGGTTGGAGCAGGGTGTCTCCGCGCCATGGTAGCCATGGGAGCCCGCCCAGCCAATGACCACCCCGATTAGGCAAAACAACAAACCACAGAAGTTCTCATCACTAGTCTCGTTTAGTTGCAATAACACAATTCCAACGACTCCTTTAAAACAAAAATCAAAAAATCCTAAAGATCACGAAGCTCCGATAGTGGCGGTCGTAGTGGTGGGGCCTGCTCCGAAAGCCGCCAGACCATCTTCTCATAATAATTATAATTATAAAAAATAATTTAAAACAAATATTTAATTAAGGGAAATTGCTGGGATGGTCCAAACAGTACGGTCCATTTACGTTTCCATTAGGTTCAGTTTTACTTGGAAATCAAAATAACGTAAATACCCTTGGTCCGACCGGGATAAAATATAACAGAAAGAAACAGCTTCATTTGCAAGAATGAGATTTACAAGCCCCAAAACAAAAAAAAGGCCAACTACGTTTCATATGTCGACACATACATTGCCAACAAAAAACAAAGTAAACCTGGCAAGTCCTACTACTACCATTCGACCCCTAACAAAGTTTCGCTAGAACTCCTGCGACGCGGACCCGATCTCGGCACCCTTAACTTTGCCGGCCTTCTTCGGCAGCAGATGCTGGTGAATGCTGGGCAAAACGCCGCCATTTGCAATGGTCACAGACCCCAAAAGCTTGCTCAGCTCTTCGTCATTCCTCACAGCCAATTGAATATGCCTTGGAACAATCCTATTCTTCTTGTTGTCTCTTGCAGCATTCCCAGCGAGCTCTAAAACCTGAAAATCACAGCAAGAAACCAAAAGTGAGACCAAAAACAAGGAAGAAAAAAAATGAGATGGACACCTGAAGACTAACCAACCTCTGCAGCTAGGTACTCAAGGACAGCGGAGAGATAGACGGGGGAGCCAGATCCCACCCTCTGAGCGTATCGGCCTTTCTTTAGGAAGCGAGCAACACGGCCGACGGGAAACTGCAGACCGGCCTTCTGGGATTTTGAAACCGATTTGGCCTTCGCCTTGCCTCTGCCGGTGGAGCTCATGGTGATTGTGAGAATTTCTGGCAGCTTTTGAAATTGTGCTTCGAAAGTTATTTGTTGGCGTAAGCACGATGGTTCGATTTTATATAAATAATGATTGAGCGCGTTTTGATTGGTTTATTCAGGTTTCCAAGGATCGCCAGCATCGCAGCGAGATTTCTTGTTTTGATTGGTTTGTTTTCTTTGACGAGGACCGCCATCGTGGCAGACTTGAATTTCTCTACTTTTATTGGTTTTGGGTTTCACAAGCATTGCCAGCTTGGCAGAGGAAATTTTGTTGATTTGACACGGCTTGTCAGGCCGGCCGGCCTCAATAGCCCAGCCCAGCCCAGCCCAGCCTCTGGGGAGACCTCTTTTATACAATAGGTGACCTGTGAATCCGCGAGAGAACACCATGGAATGCGAGTTGAGTTATCGGTGGAGGCGGTATGCATGAAAGGTTGGAGGTTGATTATTAATGGGAGAAAAATAAGAGAACGTCCTGATCTTAACACAAATGAACAACCTCCACGCGACATTTCTCAAGCAAAACATCTGTGTTTCCTCTGACGGAGACGGAACCGAATCGACTGAACATGACCACAACTGGCTGCAACGTGAATTAGGGTTCCGCCTCGGGAATCGACTGAATTTGCATCCAGTTTTTTGAAACTACTCCACAACAACTCCATCCAGTCATTCTTGGAAGCAAAGTGCAGTACTTTGTCCTTTGAGACATCGATTGAACAACCGGAACCAATCAAGACATTAACGATGTCGAAGTTTCCTGATTTCACAACCTGCGAGATCAGCGAACTTCCGTCTGAATGCTTGCAATTCACATTGCCACCAGAATCAATCAATCTAGCGACTATGTTGCCATTACCAGACGACACGGCGGACCTCAGCAGAGCCGTGAGTTGGGACGCAGAACACCCACAAATTGCCTTGTTAAAATAGGAAGAGACATCTGGTATTTGGGTGTGATTAGAAATGAGATATTCAGCAGAGGCGGCACCCGCAAGAGAGATGGGCATGATCGCATCTTTAAAAATACGGGATCCGGGTCTAGAAAATGGGCGGCAGAGATCCTCCAGATGGGCGTTTCCGGTGGGGAGCATGAAAGACCTAACGATGATGGCTTTATGACATGTGGAGAAAGGGGGTTGATCAGACGGTTGAGAGAACTCAAGTGAGTAAGATGCGGAAGAGAGAGGTGGGATTATAGAAAAAGGCTGTGAGAAAGAGTAAACAGATGGGTCTGTAAAGGGTGTGCATAAGGTTGCTTAGGCTGAAAGTCGACCCGCAGCTTTTTTTTTCTTTTCTTTTCTTGAAGGTTACTTCCAGTTCTTTCACGTCTGGCTTCACCAATCTGTCCATGGCGATACAAAGACTGTTTCTTTCTTGTTTCTGAGAAAACAAGCTTGTGATTGTAGGTCTTGTTTAATTTGGTGGATATCGCACTGCCAAAAGCAGAGGAGAATGAGGTTGGGAGAAGCTGCAGGATGGTCCTCTCTCTCTTGGTCCTTGCTTTTTAGTTGTGGTGCATTTTTCTGGTTCTTTGATTGAGCTTAATTATTGCTGTGTCCAATAAACAATGGGTAATTTACTTCCAAGTTGCTTTTGATCAATGGAATAATTTAATTTATTCGTTTTGGGTGTTTGATTAGTCTAGGAGAGTGAAGGGAATGGCGGGGAACCTTGTCGATGAGACGATGCACAAAAAGGTTAATGTTTCGGATCTTTGAAAAATGAAGTACGACGGGATCATGAGGCACAACGTTTATTCTTTGCTTAAGATCAACTGCTCCAACTTGATCATTTTATTTTTTTTTTTTTTTTAGGCTTATTGTAGACTGGTGGGGTTTTTTATTAAATAAAAAAATATCGATTATCGTATACATAAGCTAAAGTTAAAATTGCTTTTTGTTATTTTTATTTAATTTCACTAATAAAAAAGTCAAGATATTAATATTATTGAATTTTAAAGACGTTCTTTATCTAAATATTTAAACTTATATTTTTGTGAAAAGTGAATATCAACGTGAAGGCTCAAACTTGAACCAATTTGGAGAAGATAAATCAAATTATTAATAATTAAATTACCACCTAAGGGTGGTAGGCTGTTTGGTCCGAGTTTATGCCATTTTGCTTGAGTGTATTCTTATGGTGGCGTAAGTGGCTGTGTAACAATATAAATGTTATGTTATAACAATATAGGAGTTTGTTGAGGTCAAAAGTTTTGGAGAAGGTACTGAATCTAAACATATGTTTTCATAGTTTATTATTTTTTGTTTATATATAATTCTCCGTGATGAAATTATAGGATATCATTTTTACCTAAAGAAAAACTGTTATGTAATCAAACCTAGCCTTCTGGGCATTGGACGATTGAATTTTCGGCGGAATTTCATAACAGCACAGATATAAATGCACCATCTTTTCTTTCTTTCTTTTTTTTTTTTAAAAAAAACTACCTAAAGTTGCAATTTCACATGGTGAAAGTATTACATAGACCATTGCAAAGATGCGGCACGCCCATGACAGAACTTCTCAAATGATCTTAATCCCATCAATTGAGACCCATTTGCATGGACTGTGAAAACTGCATATAAAAAAAACCATTTGTTTTAGGTGTCAAAGTAATAAGCTTCATTCAATTTCCAGGACATACATTATATGGCAAAGCCGATACACGATAAAACCAGCTGCAAGGAATCAATTCATGCTGCAATTTAGCCTTCGCACAAAAGATACATAATTCTCTTTGTGGGTCTATTGTACAATCGCTAAGCGTTCATTTATAGGATATACGTGCACCTTAATCCTACTGGCTTAAGATCGTGCAAATCAAAAAGTGGTTACTTGTGTGTTAGTTTTGCATGATTGGACCATAAAATTAATGGTGACGAACTTCATTTTCAAAGATGTAACGTTTAAATCTTAAACACTTCAAAATATTAGCTGATTGGAAAACTGGTCCTTAATTTTTCCCTGCAAATCAGAGGAAGACAACAGCTGGGGGTGAGTTGGGATGATTGACTTGGTATATTATAGGCATATTGTCACTGTCAGTTGAAGCTTTGAAGGGACCATGGTTTAGACAAATTCGAGACCTCGACAAAAAGTGGTTAGTTGTCTGTTAGCATCTCAAAGTAAAATATCTTGACTAATACACAATAATGGCAGATTCAAGTCAAAACCATGGATACCATGAGCCTGGACATTCAGTTCCTTTTTTTTAAAAAAAAAAAAAGCTATTAATATTAGTTACTTGGACCAACCAATTTGAAAGGAATAATGATTTCACCGAATGTTTTTGCTTTGACATGTTACGTATGCAATGGAACCAGATGAACACCTATTGGGTTGGGCAGCTTCTGCCACGTATGGCTTGGAGCTCTTTTAGCTGGAAATTGCCATGTTTAACATAAAATGATATTGAGGATATTCAAATGTAACAGATCGGAAGAAATTATAATAATTTTAGAATCTATTTATCTGCCAAGTATATAGCCTATCTATCTTTATATATATAAATATAATTAAAAAATCTATAAATTATAAATTAAAATAAAATAATTATATTTTTTAATTATTACGTTGTTACTTGACGAAAGCACAAAGAAACTCAGCCGATATCCGTCCCAGAATTGTTGAAGCCTGATAGATTTCTATGTTTTAAAGCAGGCTTTAGGCTTTCAGGTAGCTTGGGACTTTACTGGGTCAACAAGTTCATATCGTCACCAACCTCGCCGGCCGGCCCACATTCAAGAACCATGTTGCTTGCTGTTGGCCATTTAGGGCTTCGGCCTCGCATATTATTTACAGAACCAAAGAAGGTAATACGGGTGGAATGGAACTGGTTCGGGGCCTCCGATTCTGATCCACCGTATCCCGTTAGCTTGCGACGAACAGCCTGCCTATCTTTAATCAGAGATGATTTTATTGGTCCGTTGAGATACGTATGTGATTTATTTATTTATAAAAAGTAGTCACCGGATATTTATTTTTTAATTATGATAGTTGATTATTCTTCTGTGAATATTTGTTTTTAATAATAATAGATAAATTACCCGTTATACCATATTAGATAAAAGTTGTTAGATGATATATTGAAAGAAAATGTAAAATAAAATATAAAAAAAAACTGGCGGGAAGCTATATTATAATGAAATAAAAAAAAAAAACTCCATTTAAGTGCAGACAAAAGAGGCGAAACAGCACATGGGAAATAAGTGAAAAGGGTTAGACAAGATGTATACGGGACTTGGGAATTGTTATCAAATACCAAATGTATTAGCAAAAGGGGAACGTGATGCGGCCCAAAGACCAAGTGGAATTGGGCTTTCCAGTGATTTCTCTCCCAAACGAGTTTAAAGTTCACCGACGACCGATTGATTGACTTGGCCCGAGCAATCATTTGCCGTCCGAGATCCCGGTGAGAACGGCTTGGGGAACTTTCATGGCTAACAGAATCATTGTTCAAATAAGACCAATAAATAAATAATCATTTCTCGAACCAAGATGAACAGTTCCTCCAGAAAAATAGTGGAAACTTGTTGGTTTGATGACAGCCAGTGGTTAGTAGCAAAATCGATATACAATTGGATACTTCTACAGTTCAACGCTAAAGAAACTAAATGTCTTGGCTACTGAACGCATCAAGGGAAGATTCATGGGATAATGGAGGGATAAAGAAGAAGTCTGCTCATTTTTGGGCTTTTCTTGAACATTAGACGTCTGCTGCTCTTTCGGCTATGTGGTTGGAAGCCTCAATTGGTATATGCAAATGTAAAACAGAGAAAATTATATTTTTTAAGGGAGGCTCATCTGAATTCTAATTATTTTTTTGCCTTCTGTTTTGGGGGGGGGGGGGGGGGGCACGAGGCGTTGACTTGTTGAGCCAATTAATATAATGGAGGGAACCCAGTCATGGTTGACGGTGTCAGCAATCCTTGTTATTTTCTTCTGCTTGCATTTTCTCATACTGCAACCATCAACCTCGCTTAGCGCAATTGCCGTTGAGGTTTCGCAGATCTGACTTGTTTTGTTTTTGGTTTAGGGATGAGTTTCTTTTTACTTTGAGTCGCTTAAAAATTTCCAAATTTTATTTTGTATTGTATATATATATATATAAAAGATTATTTTTTTTACTCAAAATTTATGTACACTCTTGTGTATATATATTGTTAATGAAATACTTTATTTTTTAAAAAAATTGTGAACCATCTATTTAATTATAATTAGTTAACAGATAATTTTATTTAATTCGGATTATTAAAAATGTATCACCATGAATTAAAAATTCACGTTTTAAGTAAAATATAATTTTATTAGTGTTTAACAAATAATAAAATTTGCATTTAACAAATTATACATTGAATAATCAATTATATTTATTAATAATAAATTTCATTCCCATCAATTATGTATATTAGATAACAATGCTTAAATGGAAAACAAAAAATAAATCATATATTGTTATGTGTTTTGTATTAATATTATTTTTTTAGGATCTAATTATAATTTATTTTTATATTTTTACCAACAACCGCAAGTAAGGATCTTCACAAATCAACGTTCGCATTCAACCCATTGTTCATGAGTTTAGATTGGATTTGTTTGGTCGGAAGCAATTTGGGGAAATGGGGATGCTTTACGGGTAAAAACGCACGCCCTTTTTCCACACCTGCCTACCCATTTTAAAGGCATCATTAATTGAAACCTTCATGCACTCGAGTCTTTCAACTCCGTTTAATGACACTATAAAAATGACAGCTGCTGGCATTGCACACGCGGACCTCTTCCACTTCGAATACTTTTCTACCCGTAAATAAATGGACTCAAGTTGATTCCAGGCCTGCCTCCTCAGGAAAAAAAATTCGCTAGAACCGACCGACCCACCGACCGACCAACCAACGAATATTGGAATGACTCGAAAAAAATAATAAATAATAAATAATAAATAATGCACGATTCCAAAATTGGTCGTGGACCTAGCGGCTAAGGCCACACCGATGCTCTTTCTATTCTGTGCACCGAATATGAAAGAAACAAAAATTTTTGTAGCTGGTAGGCGTAATGATGACCATTCAAGATGGCAGCTTGTACGGTTTAGTGGGCGAATTTCTGTGCAGTGAATCTAAGTTCAAATCGTTTTTTAAGCATTGGTAATTTGGTTAAGATGCAAATATTAAAATTTTGATTTAATATTTATTGTATTTAATTACAGAAAAATCTTGTTTGACACCCTTAATATTCGAATGATGAAGTATAAATTGAATCGAAATATATTAATAAGTAAAACAAAACAGCTAACATATTTTTCTGCCTTTTCTTTTTGTTGTGTGATTGAGAAGAGAAAAAAAAGAGAAAAACAAAAGATGGGCATAATGATGCATGTGAATGCGACATACTTTAAAATAGTCAAATAAAAACCTAACCAGTAAGGATATCGCCTTTTCACTGTACCGAGGAAAAATAACGCACGTTCATTGCACGCAGATCCATTGATGATGATCACCCTACGGACGCCTCATCCACGACGCTTTGCCCCTAACCTTTATAAAAATAAAAGATCGGGGGCGCAGGCACGTGAAATTAATAAAGGCAAGGAGGGAGGGAGCTGGACAACGCTAAGAATGCTTGTATGCGTGTGGTTGTTGTATCTGTCAATTTTTATATATACACCGTTAAAACAATAATTAAACTTCTTGGAGCCCGCATCCAAATTTCATACACTCCCACTCCTTCGTGAATTTTTAGTTTGTACAATAATCTTAACTCGACAGGGCAGCTGGTGGACATGAAAATGCCAAAGCAAAAACTGGAAATTGAAAGAATGGTTACGGGGAAGAAAAGGAAGAAACTGCCGATTCTTTTGCTATAAAACTTTAAAATCACCAAATAAATTGAAGAGAATAAGTTTCTTTCTATAGGACTGTCACATTAAAAACAAGAAAATATAAAGAATGATGTCCGAAAAATTGGGCGAAAACCAGCACGCCAGCGTAAGAGCCCCATGATGGAAAGCAACACTCACAGATGGTCATTTGGGTGTTTGATGATGTCTTGGTCCAAGCGCGGCTCCGTGAACTGATAAAAAGAAAAGAAAAAAAAAAACATACACTAATAAACTTTTTTTCTGCTCGGTGGGATTGACCCAATCGGCACAAGAGGCCGAATGCTGTTCCCAGTTGTTTTTGACATAACGCAGAAGAGTCCAAAAACCCCATTGTGGGCCGCGCGTTAAATACTACAAAACAATTTGCGATAGCTACGCCAAAGCTATTTCATTCTTAAATGTGATTGATAAGTAGCAAAAGAGATAGACAGACGAAGGAGAAAGCAAACGGAGCGTGAGACGAATATTGGAGACTGTGTAAAGCAACAAGCAAATAGACTTGGCATGGAGGGTGTGGACGTGCGTGGCACATGCAAACCCACCATGGGCTGGAAACTATAATACTTAAAAAAATTTATATCATAGGTCAACAATAGTTTTTTTAATTACTTTAAAATAATACTTATATTATATATTTAAAAATTAAATAAAATTTCACACATACATACATATATATATATATGTGAAATTATCAAAGACAACATTCTACGAGCATCAAATCTTATCTCTTTTTTATATACTTATTTTCTTTGTTTTTATCCATAATTTGTTTCTATATTTTTCTAATGCCTTGATGCGGGACAACATATACTTCCAAATACAAAAAAACAACTTATAGCGTGATGTTATTTTATTCAATTTTTAGTGTTGAGGACTAACTGTTTATAATTTTTCCTTTTCCTTTTTTTTATTATTCAAAAAAAGCAATAAATCATAATTTTTTATTTTTCTTTCTAATAATTAATCAAAATTATTAAAACTTTTATTTTCACTTATATTCCTCCAACCTATACCTGCATAATATTTCTTTTCCATTTTTTCGGGAGTGAGTATTTATGATAGAATGACCTATTGAGAGCCTCTGTGCATAGCATGCATGTACTCGATGGCCTTTCTTTGTTTACCATAGTGATAGTTAGAAATCAGTTCGTTAAAAATTCGAAGAGAAGAAAGAGTCACGGACCTGACCTTTAAGATGGGGTAAAGACACAACTGTAATTGATCATCTGTGGTCAATTAATACGGATTAACGTATCTTGACTTTCACTGGCGCTAATTCATTGGTCCACATGACCTTGATTAGGTAACAATGTAATTAAAAAAAATGTAAAAATGTGTAACTTATTTAACAAGTTTTTTATATATTTAAATTTAATAAATTAATTATTAAATTATACCACATTAATATATATTTACTGTATTTTCCTTACCGTATTACAATATAAATTTTTTTTTTTTAATGTACATCTCCGACTCTTTTTTCTGTTCAACTGCGCTCACAACAACATCACGGCTTGGATCTTTCCACCAGTCAAAACAAGCGGCGGGCATCCGCCATCTGGTCCCACACGATATGCCCGCCAAGAAAAAATCTATCGATCCCAAGAAGATGCTCGATGGAACGCGTGGCAAATTCAGAGGCCATAGCCATCATGGGGTCTCGACATGCTCCTACCGTCGGGGGGCTTTGATCGTAGGGTCAAATACCAATTTATTCTGAAAAACAAGAGGGCTAGATGTCTCGAGACGTGGGACCCGTCGAATGGAGCAAGGCACCAGGAGCGTGCCATGTGTCCCAAGACAGGATTGATGAGATTGTACAGAGCCTCATACAATACGACAAAATCAAAAGACCTGACAAGGGCAAATAAAAATAAAAATCTAAAAAATAAAATAGAAAAGTGGGACCCCCGGAACAGACGATGGACTGCCGTCGAGGGCTTTACGCAAGCCGACAAAAACACGTGTCACCTCCATAGTAGTGGGGCTAGTGGTTTTGGGAAAGAGGCAAGGGTATTTTTGGAAATTAAGGAAATTTGGGTTTGGGTTGGGATGGGGAGGAATGGTGGGGAGGTGGTGGGAAGAGTGGTGGGGTTAGGCAAGAAGCCAAGGGGGGTCGGGACGGAAACCTTTGTCGCCACGTGCCTTGGCGTCGGCCGCACGCAGGAAAGTCGTTTATCTGCTTTCCTTTTTTTGAATTTTCGTATTCTAGGCAAGTGTTTTCCAAACCGGCACAGGCTATTGCCACCCCCGACCCAAAACAAAACCGAGAGGATCAAAAGCTATTTCCACTCCAATGAACCAAACCCTCCATAATTCATTCACAAGCCACGTAATAACGAAATGAACTGCGGCTGGCAACTCGCCAACAAGAATGTTAAATGTTATAAACAAAATTTATTAATTATTATAAAATATTATTCTTACCAATATAAAAAATCAATCTAGTATTTCATTTTATTAATAAAAATTGCTTATTTTAATAAAAAATAATATTTTATTACAAGTCAACAATTCTTTTAACATATATATTATATATCAAAGAAAATAATAATAAACAAACAAACAAACAAACAAACAAAATTTGTAGAAAACAAACAAACAAAGAAAATCATAAGTTCATAACTAGGTCCGTATACGTATCTGTAGTTCTGTACAGACATGTAGAAGAAACGCAAAGGAGAGAGGAGGTACGAGTAGGTCCCACATGAACAGTTTTATTCGGCCGCCCCGCTTTGTCGTCTCTTTCGTCTCCGTCCGCCTGCATCGCTCCCTTCCCTCTGACTCTCTGCATTTTATCTCTCTGTGTCTCTCTGCGCTATTCTTCGTCACTTGCCTTCCCAAAATTTCCATGCGTACTTTGTTTTTGCTTTTACCCTTCGAAAGATACATGGCTGTCTTTAATTTTTCTCACTCATTGGTCCTTGTAATTCCAGTAGTAAAGTGTCCTTTCGATATATGTATATAACTTTTTCAGATGTCGTAAAACGAGGAATCAATTTCTACAAGTACAAAAAGGAACATATGTAGTTCTAGTTTCGACAGAGGTAAGAGGCAGAGGGAGGGCAGAGCCTTGTTCCTTTTTCTTTTCTTTTTTTTTTTTTTTTAAGAAGTGACTTTGGGTTCTTTTGTTTCCATCTCGCGCACTGGAATTCTATAAATCAACGAACGTAAAAGTTCGACTTTGAGGACGATGCTTCTTTAAAGATCACTCTTTTAGCTTCCTGTGTTGTTTATATCCCTTTTTTGGGCATATTTATCTCTTCGGGCTTTGGTCTCTCGGCGTGGAAAGCCTTTTTTATAAAATAAAAAAAAAATTAGTTGGAAAACCTCTTCTTTCATGGCTGGTAGTATTGAGGCCGACCTCAATGACTCTAAGGTGCTCTCTCTTTTCCTCCTTTCTTCCCTTTGATTTTAAGCTCAAATTTGATTTTTTTTAACCCTCTCCTTTACGAATATTTTTGGTTGATGAAGTTGTTTTATTTCGTTTTACTTCTCTTTCCTAACAAGTTTTTCGTGTCGAGCTTTGGAGTTATTAGACAGCCTCGCAATTGTACTGCGATTTGAATGATTTTTTATTTACTACGCTTGCCTTGTTGTTTTTGCTTTACAGGGTTGAGTTTCCTTTCCCTATTCAATTATTTTGTAGCTAATGCCTTTCTTAAGGTCTTCCAGGGCTTCTTTTCTACTCTTGCTGTTTTGGGTGTATAATGGCCTTGGAGAGGCATACTGTCAATCTAGATCTCAATTACAAGCCAACAGCATGTTTCTGTGGGACTTGGACCTTTTTTTTAAGTTATTTATTTAAGAAAAATATCTAATGATTATTTTGTTCTTGCAGAGAGTTGTTCCACTGAACACATGGGTCCTCATTTCCAACTTTAAGCTGTCATATAATCTGCTTCGCCGACCTGATGGGACCTTTAACCGTGATTTGGCAGAGTTTCTTGAACGCAAGGTCCCTGCAAACACAATCCCTGTTGATGGGGTTTTCTCCTTCGACCATCTGGATCGAGCTACTGGTCTTCTTAACCGGGTTTACCATCCTGACCCGGAAAATGAGGCTCAATGGGGCATTGTCGAGCTTGCAAAGCCCTTGAGCAGCACCGAGATTGTTCCTGTTATAATCTTCTTTCACGGTGGGAGCTTTACCCATTCGTCTGCTAATAGCGCTATCTATGACGCCTTCTGTCGGCGACTTGTGAGAGTTTGTAAGGCTGTTGTGGTGTCTGTTAATTATCGCCGATCACCCGAGTATCGTTATCCGTGTGCATATGATGATGGTTGGGAAACTCTCAAGTGGGTTAAATCCAGAATTTGGCTTCGAAGTGGAAAGGATTCGAAGGTTCATGTCTATTTGGCTGGTGATAGTTCGGGTGGTAATATCGCTCACCACGTTGCGGTGAGGGCAGCTGAAGCCGACGTGGAGGTTTTGGGTAACATCCTACTTCACCCAATGTTCGGGGGGCAAAAGAGAACAGAGTCAGAAAACATTTTGGATGGCAAGTATTTCGTGTCAATTGATGTGCGAGACTGGTACTGGAGAGCATTTCTACCTGAAGGGGAAGACAGAGATCATCCGGCATGTAATGTATTCGGCCCCAGAGGCAAAAGCCTTAAAGGACTCAAGTTCCCGAAGAGTCTAGTCGTTGTGGCTGGTTTGGATCTCATTCAGGATTGGCAGGTAGCTTATGTTGAAGGGCTCCAAAAAGCTGGTCATGAAGTAAAACTTCTCTATCTAAAGCAGGCTACAATAGGGTTCTATTTCTTGCCAAATAATGATCACTTCTATTGTCTTATGGAGGAAATTTGGAACTTTGTGCGTTCTGACTGTTAATAGACAACTTAACCTTATCTACAGGCGGCCATACATAACAGAAGCTTGACATTTCACTTGGGTTCTCTTTTTCTTTGCCCCCTTTTGGAAGTGTTGGTGTGTAGTTGTGGGAATTGTATAGTTTTACTTCTTAGCTCTTAACTCATTTCCACTTTGTGGTTTTGGTATGAGATCTGTTTGGACTGGAGATTACTGCTTTATGTCTTTTAGGTGCATATAAGTATTCAATCCAAGAAGGCCGGTTTCAGTGGTTCAGAAGATGGGAACTTGCACAGAGAGTTTGGTTGAACCTTCGGATACAAAGCTTACCCTGGTTTACTCCTGGCCACAGATAATTGGGAAAGATGAGTGCGGGGAAAATGTTTGGTGGTTAGTGGTTGGTCAATTGCTTTTAGTAAGCTAGTATTTCATAGTTTATAAGCTCTGATTTCAGCACATGAATGGAACATATCCACATTGCTGTGAAATTATATGTTATACTCGTGTTCTGAAAATGATATAAAAGACTTTGCTTGGTGCTTTAATCCCAATCCTGGGCCTTTATTATTTTAAAAATCCTATCCGCCTTTTTATTTGAAAGTTCTTGGAAAAGGTATTTTTCTGTTGTTAATATCATTACCTTCCTTTGGATGGTCCTGCCTTTGTGTAGATGAAGAAATGGGATGGCGCGCGATTGGGAAAATGGGTGTTCCGGGTGGATGGTAAAACCTCAAATTGCCTAAACGAAACGCCTGAATTAACGTAATGCAGAGGGAACTGCTTACTTAACGCTGGAATTTAACATGGGAAAAGGGGTGCGTGTCGAGAGGCAGGGCACGACAGTGTTTTCCAAATCATACCCTGTCCACTAAATGGGCATCAAAATCCTGGCATTGCAAGAATGATTAAAACCAAAGTTCAAATCATGGATATCGCTATCATTCCACGTCTTGAATTGATTGATGTTCTGGCCCAACAAGAAAAACAAGGCAATTGGTCGCTTTTGTCATCTTCTGATCGCCCAATGCAATTGGGATTTGTTGGAGTTCAGGATAGGTAGGCAAACGCAGGAATTGGCCGTCTTTTTGACGTGGGGCCATGGGGGAGAACTCAGGTAACTAGGCCATAAGTGGGGGGGGGGAGGGATGGTTTGGCAATTTTGGATGAACTATAGGAGGCTCCTAAAAAAAATAATAATAATAAAATCACCAACAAACAAATAAAGCGCAACCCCGTTTTGAAATTCCGTTGTTGGTATTTGCCTTTAAAGCGCTCAATGGGTAGTGACTGGTGGTCAGTGGAAGGAACAACTAAGCTTTGGACAATGACAGGTACCCCTTGTCTGTAATTTGACTTTCCGACGTTTTGCTTAGAATACATGCTCAGGTCGGATCCATCAAATCCAACTTAAAATATTCACTTTTATGGTTCCCTGCATCTATCTCTGAAGTTTTTCTTCACAGAAGAGTTGTTTGTGTTCGTAAATTGTCAAACACGTTACAGCAAAAGTCATGAAATTGCTTTGAACATTATTGTGTTCAAGAGCGACTAATTTAAATCAATTTTTAATAGTCCCTCAATGATTAAAAAAATTTACAATTTTATTTTTAAAAACCTTAAATTTTAAAAACAGAAAGACAGATGTTAAATTATTTTTATTATATAACTTATAACTCAATCTATTTTATTAATAAACAAATAAAAATAATTATGACAACAATTTCTGATATATCTACTTTTAATTCTACATTTTATCTGTCATTTTTAACATTCAATACTGCATAGCAAAATTTTAACTCCTGGCTGCAATTAATAAAAATGTGTGGTTTTAATATTTGGCGGTTAATCAATTGGGGTTTTAGCGAGTTGATTCTGCCGTGCGCCGTCTTTACGTGTTTTAACTTTTTTTTTTTTTTTTAATGTTCCTTTTTTCGTTGGAGAGCGGAGGGAGGCGGGGCTTGGTTTGTAATATTACACTAATATAGAAAGAAGACCAGCCGATTTATTGCAGCGTCACGTGTGCTTTAACGGGCCACACGTCTACATGTTGGACCATTTTCTTTATGGGCCCCATTTTTTAACCTTGATCCAACATTGGAACTGAAAAAGAAAAGTGTACTCTAATTCCACTCCCTCTGATTTTCTTCCCACAAAAAGAAGAAGAAGAAGAAGAAGACGATGTCCTACAACCAAGCATAGAGTTTTCTCCTTCATCAATCGAACCAGCTTCTCTCGTACAGTTAAAAATGCCGAGACTGATTGCCTGAGAAGAAATGAAATGAAACGCAGATATTCATAATTACTTAATTCTTTTGAGTTTTTTTTTTTTTTTTTGGGGGGGGGGGGGGGGGGGGGGGGAGAGGATGGGACCTAAGCTTTAGTTTTCAAACTGCATCATGGATTGCAGCCATACGATAATACAAATACAAAACCAAATAATGGAAATCCATGTCGATGTAGCCAGACAATGCAGGAGCTCTCGAAGCATTTATTATCTTATTCTCTTTTTAAGTTTCAATTATTAGTTTTAATAAGTAAACATGTGAATAACATTTGACTATTTCTAATTAAGTAGATGATTAAAACTACTTTTAAGAGTTTTATGTAATCAAGGGATGACATTTACTTCTCGTTTGTAACCCTTGTTATCTCTAGAGCAAATTGTCTTTTTGTTTTTTTTCCCTAATCAACGAGGTTTCTTCTAAATCTTAACCCTCCAACTCGGTTCTAACTCTAATTTTCAACCTAATTCCAATATTTATTCAACATCTCTATACCAAACTTGATATTATAAGGTGACCTCTTTTAGATAAAATTTGAGGTAATTCTTTTTCTTAAGTTGGTATTTCTAATTTCAAAAACTTTAAATAGTGGGGAAAGAATGAAAAGGGTTTAGTACACGGAACGAGAATGTTGAGGTTTGCAATGGATCGTGATTTAGTACACGCAAGGACAAAGTCTGGGCGTCTTGACTATCAAGCACTTAACGGTCGAAATTTCTTGGGTTCTACATGACCTCTGTTTGTTAATTCACTCAATATACCATCCCTATGAAACGGTAACGTTCGTTCTAGTATACTAAACATTTGAACTCACAGCAAGAGAACAAATCTCTCCCAGCATGACACCATCTCATAAGCATAAAGAACCCCAACATGCCCCAAGAATTATCATTAACCAGAACATATTTTTTAAGACTTTCCTCAAAAAAAAAGATAAGAGGTAAGGTCAAACCCATGAAGTACTTGGAAGTGCAATGCCACCTTGCGGTGAGAGGTAGACCATTCATAAAATCAAACAAGTGCAGGACATGCAACTGCATTATAAGAATTGTAATAAGGAATCCCGTATCCATGCTTGTACATCAATCCCATTACTTGGTTAGCCTTATGTCTGTGACCCCTTGTTTCGTAGGCCTTATACAGTATGTATAATGTTTTCTTCGTGCGGTCCAAGTTAAAATTCTCCATTTCACTAAGGGTGATCTCCATTTCAGTCAGCCGGTTTTGTGATGAATACATGATCATCTTGCAATGATACAAAGATCGGCAGATTTTCCAACCAGCACATTCAGCGGATCTTATGAATTCTGCCAGTCTGTCCACGGCATTGCATCTAAAATAACTTGCAATGATGGCCCGCATTACGCCATTTGTTTTCACAGTGGTTCTACGCTCAAATGCCTCATTTATTAAGTTCTCCATACGCTCTAACCAATCCTCTTCGGCATATACCCGAATCAACATCACATTCAACCAAGGCCTGTAGTCCTCCTCTGGAACGAACCTTAGAAGTGCATCAATCTTCTGAATTCTATCTGAGACAGAGCTCTTACAATATGCACATATCATGGACCTGATCAACGGAATATGCTGCGTATTAACATGATATTTCACTAAGTCATATGTCTCTTCCATCTGTTGCAAATTCCCAGAGATTGCATAGCCTCGAAGCATTAGCAAGTAGGTTTTAAGATCAGGCTCAACCTGGCCTGCCTTCACAGTTTGAAAAGTTCTTTCCATTCTGTCCCACATCCAAGCTGTCAAATAACCAGAAATTAAATA
The DNA here is from genome assembly GCA_037897445.1 of Ceriops zippeliana. NCBI lineage: Eukaryota > Viridiplantae > Streptophyta > Magnoliopsida > Malpighiales > Rhizophoraceae > Ceriops > Ceriops zippeliana. The sequence goes on from JBAPLH010000058.1 coordinate 4,596,303, forward strand.
ATAGTAGGTGCTCGAGTTCGGCAAGATATTTGAATCCCTCATCTCCTGGTATGTGGCCTCCATTTGATCTATCAGCATCAAGCGACCAAAGAGAGATATAAGAATGTTATATGTTACAACTGAAGGAGCACAATTGTCTTCCTTTTCCAACTCACGAAACAATGACCGACATCTACCGGGAAGACCATTATACAAAAAAGCACTCATCAATGCATTATACGTAGAGGTGGTATTCACACCATTGGAACTAGCCTCAGTAAATAGATGGGCAGCAAGATCTATATTCTTGACTCTACCGGCAATTGTGATACCCTTGGCATATTCCTCTGATACCATCGGAATGCCACACTCGGCTTGTTTCCTTCTCCAATTAAAAACCTGAATGCAAATCAATCCACTCACCGTGGTTCAAATAGACCAAGCTTTAATTTACAATAACCTGAATGCAAATCAATCCACTCACCGTGGTTCAAATAGACCAAGCTTTAATTTACAATCATCAACGCCTCTTCACAATTAAGAAGTGTTCAATTGTGTCATGGTATTTGTATTTGCATTTTATACCATTTTAGCTAAGCAAAATTGATCAGATTGATGGTCTTCTAGTATAAACATTTGGACCAATATTAGAAGGTTTAAAAAAAAATGTCCAACTTAGATGAAAGGGAAATCAAAATAATATAGCAAATAGACTTTAAAAAGAAAAGAAAAATTAAAAAAAAAAAAAAAAAAAAAAAACACCTGTAGGGCTAAGTTAGGCCAAGAAACCAACTGCTTCAAGAGTTCGATGAAAGCGGAGCCATCGCTATACCATCTAAACAAAGGCTCACCCTTCTCTTCCAAGGCCGCGACAACCTTATCAAAATCCCCAGCATTCAGAACCACTTCGTCCGCCAAATCCGACACAATCCGGCTCAGATCCTCCCTCGCTTTCTGCTTGGTGTCATAGAACCTGTCCGAGAAAAGAGCGATGATGCTGGGGAAGAGCCCAGGCGGCTGGGGAACGTTGTCGGAAGGGCCAGCGGGTTTGCGGGCAAATGTGCATGGGGACTTTATGAGTGTGAAGGCTGAAGGGTTTATGGTTTTAGGCTTGGAAGGGCATCTGTGGAGACAAAGCAGCTCTGCTTGGGCTGCTGCGTCGGAGATTTTGAACACTCGCTTCATATCATAGTCTGTCTCCGCCTATCCCTCTCGTCTTTGCAGGGTTTAAGGAGGGATTTGAGAGAAGAAAAATTAAAGAGGAAAAAAAAAAAGGTAGTGCTTAGGGCTGAAAGAAAAGGATTGAACTTGACCGGGGAGAGAAGTCAGAGGTGGCGGCAGCTGTTATGCTCCTTATGGACGGATGGATGGATGGATGGCAGCGAGGAGATGGGATGCGACAAAACCGCAATCATCCGTGGGTGTTCTGTTTTTTTTTTAGGCATTTTCGTTGGAGAGGTATGGGTTTGGGCTCAGAGAATGTTAATTTCGGTCGTAGGATGTCCTAAAGAAAATCAGAAATTGGATGGGTCTTAATAGGATCCTACTCTGCTCTGGACAACGGTGGCCTGATTGCTTAGATCCGAGCCCAACTATAAAATTTATTCACTTTTGCTTTAAAGATCCTACTCGGTAGTATTGGGTACTTAGGATTAATTACAAGGAAAAGAAAAGTAAAAAGAAAGAAAGAAAGAAAGTTTTGGGATATTACGTCCAATGTTGTTCAGATGTATTCTTATCCAAAGATTTTGTTTATTATTATTATTATTATTATTATTTATTTTTATTTTTATTTTGTTTCTGAGATAAAGACGTTACAAAATAGATTATTAGGTAGTGATAGTGGGAAGATGCAATGTCTTGACTTGGCACTACTTTGAGGATCTCTCAAGCTTTGGGTCATGGCTAAACAGGGTGCATTAGTAATCACGGGGAGATTGGAAGGGGGGAAATTGTAAGATTTGGCAATTTATGTCTCTCAAATAAAATTCCATGCAATTATCCAGAGGTAAACAAACCAACAAATAGAGTGACGTCAATTAAAAACCAATCTTAAATTGGAAAAAGTTGCTAGGGGTAGGGAAGGCAACCAGCATGGAGTCTTTGCTCAGTCAACCAAGTATTTTACTCGAGAAAAAACAATCTTGAATTAATACAGAATTACTAGGGCCCTCATTTGACTCCCCAGTCTTCTCCGGGGCATTCTTTCATGATTAGCTTTCTAGTTCATGAGCTTGAATTTTAACGAAAGCCCCCGACATTCTGGTATTATACATATGTAGAGTGACGGCGACCTACATTCATCTGATATTAAAGACGGACGATGACGCCAAACATACAATAGGTAAACCAAGAGTAACACAACACACAGCTGCCCATCGGCTAGAAACTTTTGAACGTCCCCCCCCCCCAAAAAAAAAAAAAACCCCCAAAAATTGTTAAATTTTGTGGGGATTGTCATAGTCGGCGTTCGATTAATTAGTTGTATGAATTACAACCCATCTTTCGATTATTAACGGCAAAGTTCTCTAACTTTTCTCATATTTGCTCCTCTCCACAACCTGGGCCCCTGCCCCATAAGGTCTATTTTCATCCAGTCTGTGTCTCATTTTTTCCACATTTGCATTGCTTCCTTAACTGGAAGAGGACGAGATCAAATCTGATATGGACTCTTTCTTGCCTCGCAAATGGTAAATGAAGTTTACTTCATCTAAATATTATAAGAGAATGTATGTCGCCGTTTGCTAGCGAGGATCATTTATTCGTTAGTGAATTGGCATGTACTCGAAAAGCCTCAAAAAATTGAAAAAAAAAAAAAAAAAGCGGAGGAGCCCCGCCGGGGGTGGGGGGGGGAAAGTGGTGTTTACAGGTCTCTCCAAGTGCGTAATGACTGATGAATGTGAGTTTGCCCATCTAGTCGTCTCCAGTGATAATTTTAAACACCAGGCGCGTGCATTCCAAGAGCTGAAAAAGTATTAAACCCTCTCCTATCATTTCATGTCAGCCTCTTATTCCCCACATCTCCACTCCTAGTTGAAGACAAAAGCCAAAACAAACAACGAAATTTTTCGGAAGTAAGAGAAGAACAAAGACTGGATGATCTACACAATGACCACTAGCGGAAAAGCCTAAATTTATGCAGCGAAGGATGATTTATTTAAAGTTTTAAACTCGCTGAATAACACTTATCACCGTGTGAAAAATGATCAGTTGCATTTGCCAAGCGTTTTCGTGCCAAGTGCCCAGACGGCGACTTTAGCGATTGGAAAACCATTTCGTGTGGTTGTTTTTCTTTTTCTGTTTTTCACTTCGTCGGATTCTATAGTCTAAGTTATAAAACCATTGATGTATATATATTTACACATCACAAGAAAATCTGCTTTTTTTTTTTCTTTTCTGTAGTCTAATTATTAAATAACTGATCTTTTAAAAAACGACTAATTACAATAAGTTCCCTTTTTGTTTTGGGGGGGGGGAGAATTAACTAGAAGTCTAAAGCCTATTTTTATAAACCTTCAAAAAATATTATAAAAATTTTAATTATCGTAATCGTGAATAGAATAATATCTTATTCTAACTTATTTTATTAAACAAAATTACTGTACAAGTGAACGAGTGAGACCTTTCATTTCTAACATTTCGTTACCATTTATTTATTTCATAATCCAAGATTATTGGGTTAACTCTTCTCGTGCAAGGAACTTTCAAATTCAGTAATTGAAAATTAAGGACATTAATTCCATCATCAAAAGAAAAAAAAAAGGGCAAGAAAGAGAGAAAGACAAAGCAACAACTTCATTTTCTTTCTGGTGAATAAATACAATTTTGCTTCCCCACATGCATTGACAAAACAATCTATAATGACAATAATGTTTGACGGTATTTATAAGACTTGCGCTAGAAAAAGTAAGAATTCGAATTTACTGTCTCCTTTCTCTATATACAGTATGGATAACACAGGAACAATAAGGACTCTCCTTTTGTAATCTAAATTAAGAAAACAGAGATCGTAATTCTATTTCAATTTCCATTACAAATGTTAGCTACAGATCAAGAAACTATTCACAATTCCTTATCCATAATTTCTTCTCAGCTCCTAAAAAATAATTTAAATTAATCGATTTAAAAAAAAAAAAGAAAAGAAAAGACAAACTCCGCGCGATGAGGTGATGAGCAAACCAAAATATGATCCCATATAAAATTCCAACTTTACCCCTTCCATTCGCTACACTGGGCAGTCGGCCTTGTTTTCTGGTTTCCAGCCTTCAACGGGCAAGGGGTCTGTATGGGCGGGACCATACAGTTATACTGCAGACACAATGAGCTGCTCAAAGGAATCTCAGCCGTTGGATTTATCCCGATGCCCGTTAGATAATTGTGTTGCAAGTACAATACCTGTATGCTGGCGGCTAATAAACGGTCGACAAAGCTACTCGGAACCTGACCCGTGAACCGGTTATTGTTCAGGTACAGATTATGTACGGTCGAGAACATGGGCGATATCTGACCCGACAATCTGTTGAAGCTAAGATCAACAGACGGGATTGTCACCTGGTCATCCGGTTGAACCGGACCGGAAAATAAGTTTCTCTGCAATTGAAGGTTGGTCAATGGGAATGTGAAGAGGCGGCCGGGAATGCCGTCGGAGAACTGGTTCATGCTAAGGTCCAGATAGTTCAGCTGATCGAGCCGGTCCAGGAAGCGGTCTACGGGACCGCTGAGGCGGTTCCACGATAGCGAGAGGTATTGAAGCGAAGGAGGGAAAGAAGAAGGAGGAAGTGAACCAGAGAGAGCGTTGTGTCTCAAATCGAGCCGGGTCAAAGATTGGGAAAGAAAGCGGGGAACCGAACCGGAGAGGCGGTTGTGGCTGAGAATGACGTTGGACAGCTCTGGTATGGTTCCTACAGACGGAGGAATCTCTCCATTAAGCATATTGTAGCTGAGATCGAGGGTTCTGAGATTGCGCAACTGGCCAAGGCCCGCCGGAATATAGCCTGAGAAGAAGTTTCGGCTGATGGCCAGGAACCGGAGGTCCTTCAGTTGTGAGAGAGATTGGGGCAAAGAACCGATGACCCGGCCCGGAACAACGGATAACTCGGCCAAATCAGAGAGCTTTCCAATGGCAGGGTCAAGCCGGCCGGCAAGACCAGGAGAACCAGCCCTAGGGTCACCCAGATTGAGAGCAATCACCTTGTCGGACTCGCAATAAACTCCGGCGAAGTTACAAGGATCGGAAGTGAAATCCCAGGAAGCGAAGAAGTTGGAGCCCGGCATGTCGTCCAAAGATTTCCGAATCGATTGCAGAGCCAAGAAATCAAGGGGGTCCAAAATTGCTTGGACGACAAAACCCACTATACATTGAAGCACAAGAACAGCGATCATAATGGATAGCAGCGTTGCTCTCAGCTGTTTCGCCATTTGAAGCAGAACTGAAAGCGGAAGGAGTGAAGCAGAGACGATGGAGGGGGAAGAAGAAGGGTTATGTACAGGGAAAGACTGAGCCTGTGGACTAATAGTGATACTGTTGGAAAGCTTTTCCGTGAGACAAAAAAAGTACTTATAAGAAATGGCGAAAAAGCTTTAATGGCCAAACTACCAGCATCAAAAAAAGATTTACATAGATTTTCAGGGAGAAAGAGAGAGAATGTGTGTGCGTGGGTAGGGGAGGTGGGTGGGCTTTGAAGAGAAGCAAGAAAAATAGGGTCTTTGAATCTTGTTCTTCTGCGCTTCTAATTCTAAAGATTGGCTTATGGCTTCGGTCGTTTTAAAACTGTTGATGCTCTTTTTATGCACTGCGAGTCTCCCTCTATCTCTGTGCAGAGTCTGGAGTTTCGTTGTTTCCTTTTTTTTTTTTTGGGGTTGGGAATAGGCTCGGAGGCAAACGGCTGTCCGAGCCTATGTGGTCGTGCCGAATCTCCAGGTTAGGGGTGGTTCTCTCTGAGACCGATGGTGGTTGTCGGAAAGTGAATGAAGCAAAGCAAAACACAAACCGCATGGCCTTCCGTGGGGACGTGGCAGCTAGCTGTCGGATACCATCTTGTCCTCTTGCCTCGCAGCATGGACTCGGTTGTCTTTTACTGTCTTTCTTGTTCGTTTATGAATAAATAAATAAATAAATAAATAAATCATTGAGCATCATTTTACTAAAATTGAATTAAATACCATATCAATTAATTACAATCATATGCAAACTTTTTGAACAATTGATATTTGAAATTATTTAAATAAAAAATATAGGTTGATATTTTCAAAAACATATAGATAAATGAATTAATTCCATAAGCCTAGTGGTATAATAATTAAATAAACTCGAGTACTAATCCCTTTTCATGTTACAATCAATGGAATAGGTAAACGTAAACAAATAAGTAATTTAAGTTTGTGCAAATCGATAATAAATATGTCACTCAAAAATTTAAGAATGTTACTTTCCTCAATCAACCGTTCAAATTGCGAGGCATGATTGTAAGAAAAAAAAAAATTGTTGTCACACACAACACTTTTTATTGGGATAAATAAATTTGCATGGGTAGATTGCATGCACCAAACCCCACCAACCCCAAATTACCTGCTCGATCGCATCGTCGTTTACGTTGTGGGTGGCGGTGGATACACACGTGGCATTGCCATTATAGAGTCAAGGATTGCTTGTAACCGGCATCTGTCTCGTCCATTTCATCCAACTGCCCACATCTTACAAATAGATAAATAATAATAATATATAGGTAAATAAATGTGATTATATTAATTATATGAATAATATTTTGGTACCAAGCAAAGAAATTGTATAAAAATGGAAAAAAAGAATTTTCTATATAATTAATGTAATATTAAATTTTATTTTATGTAATATAAATTACAATGTGTGTTTATTAGATAGTGTATTTAAGTAGCGAATTCTCTCTGTTTTTTTTTTTTCCTCTTTAATCGACCATAGACAGATTAAATGAATCTATATATATGTGAGTGTGTGTGCGTGTGAAAAATAATTTGATAAAAAATTGTGAAGATAGAAATTGTACAAAATTGGCTCTTTTGCTTTTTTACTTGTGTGCGAAAGAAACGCCCTGAAAAAGGACATGCGCAAAGCTCGCTCGTTCACTTTGCTTCTCGGGCAATCCAAGACGTTCTTGCAAGCAACGACCACCGGAGGCACCGGCGACTTTTTAGCTTAGGCTTTGGCCTTGGCCAGAGCGACACTTTCCAAGAAGTTGGCATTTCTAATAATAACCCAAACCAATGGGCAGGGAATTAATTCGGAAAATGATCATTTTTTTTTTTTTGGCACGTGCAATCAGAGGGAGTTTGATTGCCTTTGAGGCAGATAACTTAAAAATTCAATTCTGCTTATTTGCTATTTCCCTTAACCTAACGCATAGGGTAGTATATATTATTACATTATACACGTGAATTGGGACTTGGGGGCGAGGGGTGGGTGCGTTGGCCCCCTAATTAACCACCTCTTCTTGGTTGTTACCCCATCGTTGTCAACTTGCACCGCTTAAATAACTAACCTACATGCTTCCAATAGCTTAAGCTTGATTGCTCGGATTCCTATGGATGACCCATAAATCTTTTTTTTTATTTATTTTTTATTACTACAACTATATATAAGATCTAATAATCAAATTTTATGAATTCTTAATTTTAAATTTAGAGTTAGAATTAGTAATTTAAATACCATACGTATTCATAATAACTTTAACTCATTACTCGTATTGATATAGATAATTCATAAATTATCTACCTTCAATTCCAACGAGAGAAGCGTTAGTAAATAGTTTTATTTTTTTATTATTATTTTATACCATTTTGATTCAACTTCAGTTTTGGTTCAAACTTAATTTGTTTTTTTTTTTCTTTACAAAAAGTCAGTAATCAATATTTTAGGAAAATTTTATGTAATATTTTCCTAGAAGAATTGAACAAATGATTTAATTTGAACGGTTAAAAAGTTGTTTTAATTAACACTTTGAAGAAATTATTTTACTCAAGTTATGAAATTTAAGTAAAATATGATTAATTTTATTAAAATTTTTAGTTCGAAATCGAATCGGACGGCAGTTTGGTACCAATTGCATTTCCCATTTTTAAAAAGGAGGAGAGAACCTTAGTCCAACATACCCTAGTGCGATTCCAGTTCAACTCGATTCCGCTCCACAGGTTTGATCCAATTTCGTGTCAAATAATTATATATATATATATTATATTTTTTTTGCTCACTCCCAAAAATCTGTTTCATGCACCCAAAAGAGGAATCTGTTTCCAGTGCTGTAGAAGCATTCTCCAGACCCACGAGTGTAAGTTTGGAGTTGGGACCACCCTTCCTCAATGGCAAAATCTAATCAACTCTCTAGACCGGAGTTGCTTCAAAGTCAATCCGAGACCATCTTTTATTCAGGCATTATTTGACCATATTTGGAGCACCTTCTATTTCTAAGTAAATGTGTGTGTGTGTGTGTGTGTGTGTTTTTTTTTTTAAATTTTAATTTTAATTTTAATTAAAAGACCTATCGAACTATAAATTATATAACAGATTTGATTCTCTTGACTTTTACAAATTTCATATTCTGCTTCCTAAAATTAGAATAAAAAATCTCAATAATAAAAATTTAAAATTTTAGTCAGTAAAATATCATCTTAAAAACACAAAAACATCTGAGGGCACATATGGACGCTAGGCATCCAGAACAGAAAGAGAGGGCCACGCATAATCTGACAAAGTTTAATCGGTTAGTCCGTTTTAATGAAGGATTGCACATTAAACTCTCCCATGTCTTCTTCTCACTTGAAAAGTCTCTTGGGATTAAAGCATAAATGAAGCATAAACTCACCTTATTTATTAAGAAATTATTTAACATAAAAATTTAAAATTATCATATAAAATTTATAACATATTAAACTATAACTTCAATAATATGTTTTCGTAATTAATATTGTTCAACGGTGCAATGGACTCGATCAAGTGTGTGCGGCAGATGTGGGTACCCCACGAGATCGAGGCCCCCTCAAATTGCGAAGATGCTTGCGCTCATTTTGTTCCTTCCCGTGCGAACAAGTTGATTACTTGCAAACGGAAAATTACTAGAGTCTGCTTATAACAATCAGCAGCACTGTGCCGTGTGCATACCAATTTTGCAATAGAAATGCAAGCAGTTCCCGTCCTGAATCCATGTTACACGATGCATTTGAATTTCACATCACAAGACCCTGAAAAACTGGTGCCAGGAGGTGATAAGAACCAGAAAATGTTCGCATACTTTCAGGCAGCAAATGTCAACCACCGGAAAGCAACCAAAAAGGCGTGTTTTCAGGCAACAAACGCAAGACAGTTTATTCAGTAACTCCACATAACACAAGCATTTATGAAATCAAAGCAGATGGAAATAAAACTATAAAACTCACTAAAAGCAAAAGAGTATTGTCTCTATTGCCAAGCTCTTTACTCTTTTTGTTGTGTCCATAAAAGTAACATCAGGACTTATTGCAGTGCAGGAATCGACCCACCCGCTGCAACAATCTGTTGCTCCAGCTGCAATGGTCAAACAAACAGAAACAAAGGAAGTGAATAAAATAATAGTAAACAGAACATAAAATAAAAGGTAACGTCTAATATAACAGGAATCAGCAACTTGTATGCAATACTCAACGAAAGGCAGGGACTAAATATGTAGATGTTCAGGGAATGCTTTGAAGACCCAAAGGAATGAATTTGTCAAGAAAATTTCTGATGTTTCTTTCATTATAGCATGGGTTGCAAAGTAACAGCAAGATCAAAGAGAACATGAAATAAAAGGTAACTACTAATATAACAGGAAATAGGAACTTGTATGCAATACTCAACGAAAGACAGAGACTCAATATGTAGATGTTCAGGGAGTACTTCGAACACCCAAAGGTAGGAATTTGTCAAGAAAATTTCTGATGTTTCTTTCATTATAGCATGGGTTGCAAAGTAACAGCAAAAATCAAATGGGAGAATAAAAAATTCTGCGACAAGGAGAAAAAATTCCAAGCAGTGAACCAGTCTTTTTCTTGAAAGGTCATGCAATAATCTTGTTCTCCTCTATGGTACACCGGAATATATTACTACTGCCTGGCTTTATACCCTGAATAAGGTTTGAAGTTTGTTCCTCAGGAGAGCGCATTCATGATTCACTTGTTGCAGACATCTCAGACACCTGCAACAACATCCTTGAGTTAATTAAATTACCGTACAACTATCATATACTTGAAACAGACGATGAATAGTACATTGATGTAATGCAACATCAATATGATATGACTGCCTCCCAATACCACATGAGGGAAATGAAGCTCTTGTGATCTCATTCTCAGAAACTAAACCTCACTAAACTAATGTTCCAAATTATAACAACTTCAATAGAGAAGTTTACTAAACTTTGTCCTGCTTTTACAATCACATCTGAAATATGAACAACCTCTCTCTTGAAAAACTCACAAGTAAATTGCCTAGTCAATAGTTTCTGCAATAACTCAAAACTTTAGCTCCACTTGAGTCTAAAAAAATAGAAGAGTAGACAAAAGTTAACTCGGTTATTATGATTGAAAGACACAGTTTGTCCTGCATTTACTAGAAATTGCTTAGCCAATAGTTGCCAAAATAACTAGAAATTTTGCCTACACCTGAATCCAATAAGCAGAACACTAGACCAAAGGTAACACGGTTGTCATACTTGAAAAGACAAAGTGAAAGTTTATGTTGACTGATTTCCACCAAAATCCAAAAGTTCAGAAGACTTTGAAAAAGGCAGCCATTTCATCAAAGTTGAAAAGGCATGGTTCATATTTGAAAAATAATTTTGACCAATTGAAAATATGGCATCAAACAGCTAGTAACCATCTCAATTCAAGCAGTCATTGCAATTGATAGGCTTTTCTTTCCTGAGCCATAATACATCATGCATTAACAGAAATCGGATAATATTTTATACCAATACTGCACTACAAGGGAAAAAAATGAGTAAAAATTGCAACATGGGTTTGACATGATCAAGCAAAGCTCACCCTTCACGATTTTTTGCCTCACAATATGTTCTGAATGTAATGCACACATTCTTGATTCTTGCTGCACCTACACTGTTAACCATAGAAAGCAATGGTCTGATCAAAGCCTATGAAAAACAATATGCTTGAAAAAGAACGAAAAACATTTCAGACAAAAATCACTTAACTTTCCTTATTTTTCCCAGCATCAAGCAGGTGCATAGATGCAGTAATTACATCCATAAACATGTGTAGCTTTTTTTTTTTTCCCTCCAAGGATTAAACCACAAATGAAGAGTCAAATCAACCGAGTTAACAAATAAAAAGGACTACAGATAAATACCTGGAACTACTACCCTTTAATTGATGAACATAAGAATCCACTTGCTTGAAATCCACGACCTGAGGTTCTCTGAATAAATCAGAAACACGCACGTCAATCAATTTCTCAAAAAAAAAAAAAAAAACATTCTATCCCTATTAAATTCCCCGGCGGGTTCAAATCCGAGAAATTTATTGAAAACAAAGCACACTTACAGAGCCCCAGCCATGTTGTTAACAAGCTTCTCACAATCTTCAAAGAACAAAGACACAACCTCCGTCACAAAATCAGGAGTGCTCTCATCTCGCAGCTTCTGCAGCTGAGTGAACTGATCGTCCACAACTCCCTTCTCAGAACCAACGAAAACCCATCATTAAAAACCACCCAAAAACAACAAATAAATCAAACACGTTTGTTTCTAGCGACATTAATTATTACCCATAAAAGAAAAAAAATCCCACTCATCACTCCCCAACCAGATGCAAGCGTCACCCTTATAATGAGCAAATTAAATAATAATAATAAAACCCAGAAATTTCCACGAAAAAAGAGAGAGAGAGAGAGAGAGAGAGAGAGAGCAACAAAGCCAAATTTATGTATATGTAAAACGGAGCTAACCTCTCGATAAAGAGAAGCAGACAAATCAACAATCTGTCTCTGCAACTGGCCGAGAACATCCATGGGGGGTCCCCTGCGACTCTCTAAGCTTTGTGTGTTGAAACTAGCAAAAATGATTAGCCACCAAAATAGGAGAGATCCCTACTTTATTAGGTTAGCAGGAGACCGGGCCAGCGTCCTCTGGAATGTTTACTGGGAGACACCGAGACAGCTTTTGCTATTGAAAACGTTGTACCGTGTGCCCAACGGGACGTAAATATCGAGCAAAATGACTTTCCAAAATTGGGATAGATTCTCTTCTTGTTATTAAGTAAATACTGTTTTTACTTTTTTAGATTTATTTATTTATTTATTTATTTCATCAATAAAAAACCGATGCAAACGGGCATATTATTTTTTTTTTTAAATAGAAATATCCGTACTTAATTACCGGAGTATTTCTCCAATGAGAGCCACATTAGCGTGGTTTCTCTCCCTGTTGAAAAGCATCCACCAAAAAAAAAAAAAAAAATCACAACTTGGTTTAGTTTATTCCTTTTGCTTTCTAATCTTGTGGAATATGTCAACGCCTAATTGCGTGCATTGTATTATCATCATCCAATTACGATCCCACGGCAAATAATTGAAGTAAAAGAGGATATGCGGACGTCAAAGTGGGGAAGGGCCCCGGGGGGGGGGGTGGGGACACCGCTTGTTTCTCCCCTACCTTGTGACATTTGATTATTCGTTTTCTCGCCTGCCCAGCAATCTGTGACGTGGGATTGATCCTTTTAGATTGAGAAATTCTCTCGGTAAATCTCTTGCGCACGAGGGAATTCCTGTTTTCGTGTGCATAATCTTGCTTTTATCTGATGGGCTCTCCCAGGATTAGCGTCGAGCTTGGCGTTGAAATACGTCTTCGACAATCCTAGGTTTTTAGGCCGCACGATTGGCTCCAAGTCGTGATTAATTGCCCCCTTTTTTTTTTTTTTTATGTCGTTATCCCCCCTGGTACTAGCAAAGAAATAGATTTCAAATAATACTACTACATATCACCCAATATTTATTACAAAAATATTATTATTTTTAAATATCTTATTAAATAATTTTATTAATAAACAATTATCTAACCCAATATAATAGTATTTTTACAGTAAATCTAAATTTTTATTCGTGATCTTTAACATTGCCTGTAAATTTAACCGATGGATTGGAGGCTGCAATTGTTAAAAGGTAAGGAGGCATCATGGGATTTAATTTTCTTGCCAAACGTCCAAAGCCATGATTTCCTTTGTCATCAAGTAACTGCCTAATGCTCTCTAAAAACAATGTTGCTTTACAACCATCTGCAACTAAGCTCCAATCACTTCGCCTTCCTCACCGTAATCATCCCAAGTTCCGACTCATCCCCTCATCATCATTCCAAGTTGAGATCCTCGTGCAAATTTCGTATCGTAACAACAAATTCCCCATCAGGATCAATCATTTTCACGATCGCTGCCTACCAGATTTGATGTTGAAAGCAATAAAGTGTCATTTACATAAGGGCAAAGCCTCGGTACACCGAATACCATACGCCTCCCCAGGTTCCCCCGTATTGGGCTTTGAAACCAGGCCTCATCAACGACGCAGGGGAAAGGAGAGAGGTCCGCTTTCCCCCACAGCACCGTCAGTTAACAGGAAAGTAGAACATTTATGAACACAATATAAATTCCTTTCCTCTTCCCAATCACTCTATTCTCCCCCCCCCCCCGGGCAGCCACCCAGCTCCTTTCCCCCTCCTTCGAGAGAGAAAATAACATAAAAGTTATATAACTTCGAGAGGCCTGTTTAAGGACTTCTGTACAGACAAGATTGGTGGAATGTTTGTGAACATGGAATGCCAAAGCTATTGTAATCCCAGTTTTAAACTTCACCTGTTGCCCCAAAAAGCTTGCATATATAAGAGGAATACCCTGGAGAGGAGAGAGGGGAGAGGAGGTGAAGAGAGTCGATGATACAAAATGGGCAAAGCCATAGCTTCATCACAAAATAGATGTCGTGGCTAAACCGTCTACTGCACTTTAATCATGGAATGATAATAAAGCCTAGAGCCCCCGACATCCATATTTGTCCATTGATGATGATATCATGACTTTTGAACACCACCAATCAGCCGCTTTTCAACTTTAGTGAAGTTGAAGTTCAACCTGCCAAAAAGTGACAAATGCCACATTGACACAACTGAATAGGAGGTGAGAACATTCGTGACCAAATATATTTCAGATATCTATCTACCTTCTTCAGAAAAAGCAAATATGCCACCAAGAAATTCATCAATTTTTCTCTTTCTCGTCAGACTTTTCCTTCTCACAGTGGACACTGCTGCTGTCGACATCATCAGTTATGACCTCAGTTGACCTGCAGCATTTAACAGCATCCAATGCCTTACAGTGGCCCTCCTGAAAAGAGATCCCAGAATCTGCCGGGTTCTCTTTTGCTGGGAAAGTAGGCCCTCCCACGTTGGTGTTTGCTTGTGCATCGTAGCTATTAGCACTTGAGATTGAGACATCACTAATTTCTACAAGAGGCAAGCAAGTCTCAGATGCAGGCATACCGTTTTCATTACAATTCTCAACATAAGTATCCAAATCCTTTGAGTGCCGAATGGGAGAAAAGGAAATAATTAGGGAATTCTGGTTCAATGCAGTTGACTAAAAAATGGTGACCCTTTTCTTTCCATATAGAAATCATTCATTGTCCGGCAAGTTGATATGTACAGGTTCTCACAATTCATTTAATCCAAATCAGGTAGATGCTCTATATGTCTTGATGAACCTGAAGAAAGTGAGCAGAAATTACTTACCATCACAAAGATTAATGTCCAAAGAGTGATCTCATGCAGAGAGAGCGAGATTTTTTAAGAGATTTCAGTGAAGTGGAAAGCTTTAATTGGTCTGGTCAGACCACGCAGGGCGATGTTGCATGTAGATATAGGATACTGCAAGGTTTTTCTTGGTAATTTCTTTAGCTAAATATGCAGAGTGGAGAACTAATCAATTTTAACAAAACCGTGGATATAATTTGCATGGCAAATATATCTCACCACATTCTGAACTTTCTGTTGAGCTAAGTGATGCTGGCTTTGAGCAAAAATAACAATCTCGTGTGTGATATTGCCTACAGCTTGATGAGGCTCTGAAAATGGTGAAAGCGCAGTTCTCACCCCACCAAGGCCTCTACATAAGAGAACCAAGCAGCCAGTCAAGAAGTACTAAAGTGAAGCACAAAAAAGGAAGTGAGGATACTTACCTAAAGGAGGATTCCAGATGAAACAAGAAGGATTTACTAAACACACAAGTTTTCCCACTGTACATTCTCTTTTGGGCTATGAACAACAGAATTTGTTACCCACAAAAACATTCATCAATTGTTCAAAAATCAGAGTGAAGCCTTTGGGTTACTATAGGCTTAAGGGAAAATATGTAAGTACAGTAATTCAGCCAACAGGCCATGAGAAATTGGATAGAATGAAGTCCGGATTGACAGAAAGATGGCAACAAAACCAATATCTAATGTACCTAAGCTTATTGACAAATACTAAAGCATTGAACAAACAAGTCATAGATTGTAGAAAGTTCTGCCCACTTCACAAAAATAAATCTCAACTGATAAGCTTTTGCAGAATGTTATTGCCCAACAACCTTAGACACAAACAAATTAGCATATAGGATATAAAGATTCAAGAATCAGTAATGAGTAATAGATGATACAGTCATCACCTGTCCTGCCATCCTGTTTTGATGCAATGGAAGTAGTTCAAAACTGGAAAAAGTTCCTCCTGCTTTATATCAATTTCATGGATTGGAACAACTTCAATTTAAAATTCTCCATCACCATAACTACCAACCCTTGGAAATTCCATCAGATGGAAACATATCTAGACCAATGATAGTCACAATCAACATAGAGCACAAACATAATAGGGATCACAAATTTAGAGTAACAACGACGTTTAGATTTTTGCCATATTGGCACCCTCCCAGAGCTTATTTGGACCTCTGCATTAGATAGATACCAGTGGGATTTCTCATGGGACTTTACACGATAAGTTTTCTCTGAATTCTTTGCACTGATACCATCACAAGCATCCAAGAAATTTATGCTAAAATTATCCTCAGAACCTGAACTATATAACCTTACCAAAGACCCAGTCCTCTCCCTCTGGACAATCTGTTTGTCTACAAGCATCCCGCCAATGAACAGGTTCAACTTTAACCTTCGAGGCATCCTGTTGTATTTGCACAAATGAAGAAGACTGGGTTCTTGAACTGCCCTCATCTAATTCTGGCCCACCTGATGGCAGAAGCTCATGCTGAACAACATGGCCTGATGGAGTGTAAGGTAACAAATGCTCTAAGGAATTGGCCCTTGATTAACTTCTGAAAATTTTGAGACACAGAATTATGAAGAACAGCAGCAACTGTACCAGATAGAACAAAAACCTTTCCTGCTGTGGTGCCAGTGGTATTGCTAACAGTATTAAGCCATCCAAAACTACCATATTTTATCCTTTTCAACACTGTAAGAGAAACAGGAGGTGGAGGTGGAGAAGGATGGTTGCTAGTTGAGCAAGATGAAGAAGACCACCAGGAAAGAGACATAACTGAAAATAGAGTATGCTCTTCAACAAAAGCAGTGAGTGATTGAAATCCAGTATCACCACCAAAGGGACATAAAATGAAAACATGGCAGGTCCCTTCTGATAAAACAATCCCAGCACACTTACTATAACGACTAAAGCATATATCCTGGATCACCTGTCAGACAAAAAAGCACATGTGTACAAAATTGATGAGTATAAATCACACAAAGGGATGTAAAAGGAGTCCAATGTGCCTATGATGTAGCACCAGGCAGGCTGTTAGCTAGTGTATATCATCTTACAAGAAAAGAGTATGGTATTGACCAATTAGAAGAAGTATGTATAAAAGTGTGTAAACATAGATATAACGTGTGTACTAACGGCTGATGTTATTCCCCAATGCAGTCTGTAAAGATGCACATGGGAAGCATTCAAATCATAGTTTTGAATGCCCGATCCATTCTCCAAGTAAGATGGCATAATCCAGAAGATATTTATGTTATTCCCATATACTGAAGCAGTAACAAGAAGGGTCCCGCTGGGATCAAAACATAGGGTGGATATAGGACTTTTAAATTGTGATGTGACAGCTTGGGACACAAAATCCTTGATAACAAACTGCAATCAAAATTTTGACCAAATAATATATGAATCAAACTTCAAAAGATAAATGCGAGATAAGGCAGAAAGCATTTATTAAGCTACAATGATGAAGGGTCACTTGAGGAGCTGGCCAGGTAACAGACTTATAGATGTAAGCAGTGACCACAAAAAAAAAAAAAAAAGAGAGATAGGAAGACATATAATGACAAAGGATTTAAAAAGGACTTAGGATCACAGATGGTTCTGATCGAAAACAAGGCTGAGCTGAGGAAAACTCATCCATGTAGCCACATTTATACCTTAATTCTGGGGCCCAGATGAATTCAGTTAATATTTAGATGTAATATGTTGCAACCAACTTTAGATATTTCACTGTATGAAAGCAAAAACATGTATGTTCTTACACCCATCCAACATCAAACCTTGTTTCTTTCTTTCTTCCAGGAACACTAAAGCCATTGTGTACAATCAGCACAAGAAGACAGAGGAAGGCAAACCAAGGATTTGGTTTTGGCTCCACTACCTATTGCTGTCGCACTGGTCAGTTGTACAGATGTCAAACCTGACTCAGACATGAAATAAAATGTTAAAATAGTGCAGTGAAAATACTTTGGTAATTCAACCTTGCAAATTACTAAAAAAAGGAGGGGGAATTAATAGAGAACCTAATACTCAGTTGTACATACTAGCCTTTGTTGTTGTATCCCTTCCTAACTACACCTTTGGCCCAGGGATTTACAATCCAATCATTTATAAATATAAGCCAGTCAACTTTTAAGTAGGACATATTACCAAATGAATGGGCAAATAACATGTAGAAAGCATAATATTTCACTATCAAATTTCTAAATCAAAATAAATTAGATTTACATGGTAAGTGTTTTTCTGGATGAAGAAAAAATCTTACCATCCCTGCATTATCCACATCTGTTCCTGCAAGCCCACCAACCTTCCAGCCAGAACTTGAGGAAAATGGAGAATTAGACCCATCAGGAAGCAATTCATGATAGTATTTTGTTAAAGTTTGTATCCCACATCCCCCAGGTTAACAATTCCAGTAGCCAACTGCTTACTGGATTCCATTGCATAGCAAGCAATGAGACTGCTACCACCTGGTGATGTTGATGGGCTGACACCTGGAGAAGGTGAAGATTTTGTGGACTCAAGCAGTCAACACTTGACACCAATGGATTGTTTGAAGCATAATGTCAGGGGTCATTACCTTCTCCTCAAAAGGCTAATTTATAAGGCCTAAGGATCCCTTCTCTTTTCCGATGTGGGATTCTGTCACATTCTCCCCCACTGAATCCATCAATGTCCTCGTCGTGGACCGGGGCCCCCCCGCCTACTCCCGGGCCTAGAACACTTGGCGGCGGATATCAGATTCGAGTCTGGCCGGCTCTGATACCACTTGTTATGGGGCCATTACCCTCTTTTCAAAAGACAAACTTGTTAGAATGTGCAGCGCCCATGTTTATAAGGTCCAAGGATCCCCTTCTTCTTTTTAATGTGGGATTCCGTCACAATAAGCTAATCACCTAGGTCCCAAAGCCATTGGACCATAGCCTATATTTACTCCAATTGCTCCTTGTCCAGCCAATTGGGGAACAGGATAGGTCAGAACACTGAATTTACTTTCAAGGGTTACAGCATCACTGCAATATATCTGCAACCAAATGAGAAGAACACTTGCAGTTAGTGAATCACAATATATCTAATCTTCAAAATTATCGACACCAAAACCTTTATCTAAAACACATCATCAATTCTACATTAATTCTAAAGAGTGGAAACCTAATTTTCCAAGCCCTAAGGAGCTAGACCAATTTGAGGTGGCCCATTTGAAAAGTAGAACTTCCAGAATAAGGAAAAGAACAGAAATTTTGATACAATTTTTGAGTACTAATATAAATGAAATTTTCAAAGGATGCATGTCAATGTTACCCCAAAGTTTAGGAATAACAATATGCATATCTATAATGTTTAATTACTCACTTTATGCAGAAGACAAAGTGGAAAAACATTGTCACTTAAATTTTGTGCATAATACACCACAAAGTAGGCAGCACTCACTTGAGTCACAAGACTCACAGCTACAATTTGAGGACTACATCTAACCAAGTGCACAGCTGAACAAAATCTTAGGACATGCACATAACATGTGAGCAAAGAGAGTAAAATTGGACAGATGCTGGCAACTTGACATTGATTCCCAGCTGAGGCTCAATATCACTATCTCTTCCCAGATGTAGATGACTGCAATTTTGAATGGGGTTTGAACCATTGGTATTATTCCCTGCAACAACCAGTAGCAAAGGATGCAATGATACAAATCTTCCTTCACCATCGGACTTGGCAAGGAATGGCAGCATCTGTAGAAATGAAACTGGACCATCATGCTTTGAAACCAATTTGCTAACAATTCAATGCATCCTCCATGTCAAGCACTTGAAAGCCATTTTGATAACCAAGTAAGAGAACATGCTTGAAGACAGATGCATTCAACTCCAGCCTGTCAAAGCAAGCCCAAGTTACCTGCTCACCAACAAACATCCCAGATCAGAAACAGATTATCACAATGTAACATCTCAGTTGCATAAAAGAAAGTGTAACGGAATCAGAAAAACAAAGTTATTAAACACCGTGCGTGATACGTTATGTCAAAGCCAAAAGCCATAAATAAAGAGCAAATATGTTTCATTAAAGTTTCAACTGTCAATAAATGATTGGAGCTTTTGATCCTTATTGTCTGCAATCCAGAAACAGCTCAAAAACTTAATAACAGCTAACATCTATCACTTCCATTATATACTAACTCTGTCACACACTTTAAATTGCTAGTGCAACTAAATTGATCAATGTGAGCATAAATTGGCACATCCCAGATAGAGTACAACACCAGATTTTAAAGCAACAGATAAACACCATTGCTTTTACTAATAAATGATATAATTGGGAGAAAAAAAAAAAGAAAAAAGCATAAGCAAAGAAATTCCTACTTGTTCTAAAACTTTCCAAGGCTGCTACCTTGTATATGTCAAAAAAAAAAAGTGAAATAATTTAACAAAATAAGTATGTGGGTAAATTTTTATATTTTTAAAATATATTTTAAGTATCTAATCGTTTGAATGATTTCTATATATATATATATATATAAAAGAGATAGAATCCATATAGAATAAAATTTAAAAGTTTAAGACTAAATTTAAAAATTTTAAAAAATTAAGTATAAAAATCTCTTAAAATTTTAAAATATCTTGAAAATTTATTATAATCAAACATAATATTGAAAAAAATATATAAAAACATATGAAATGAATACACGGTTGAACATGAGTGAATCAATCATATTATTAATTAATGTTAAGTATTATGTAAGAAAATTTATATTGATAGTAACTAATGAATTATAACTCTGATATTTATATTTAATCTTTTTGGTCTACTTTCAAGAATTTGCAATAAAACTCTGATATTTGTAGAAGCAAAATAACTTCGTCAAGGACATTACTAATTTTTTAGCAGACCAGACGTTGGAGTGACGGAGTTAAAACACTCTGCATAGCTTGCCGCTAGAAGGGGGATCTTTGGATGATAGTCATTTGTAATGAAGAAGCAACCCCTTCCCAAAATAAATAAATATATAAATAAATAAGAAAAAAACAGAACAAAAGAAAAGGAAAAAGAAACTTAAGTAAATGGTCGGTGAGTATGGGCCTTGGTTAGTTGGGCTGAGCATTAACAACGTCGCTCTGGAGCCACCATGGGCTCAATTATCTGAACTTATCCCTATACCTGTGTTTTTTAATTAATACAGAATGAAACTTGAATTCGGGACATTTAATTTTAAAAATAATTTTAATATTATTAAATAAATTAAAATAAAATTTATTTCTATCTATTTTTTATATGTATATATTTGGATTATTTTTTTAAACAATATATTTGAATAATCTTGTGTGATTTAAGTATTTGTTTTATCTTAAACACAATTTTTAGGGTAAAACATTTCCATTTTGAATTTACAAGAAAAGCTGAGCTGATATCGACGCCTTTAAATTCGCTAACTTCAAGCACTTTTTTTTTTTTTGGTTCTTTGGTTACATGAATGGAATCTAAAATGTACGTGCTGATATCTCAAATTTTTTTTTAAAAAAAAAAATTGCTCATCTTTAAGATATTATCAACTCTAAATTAAGCCAATTAAGCTCAAAATTTTCCTGTTGTTTTTTTATTTGCTGGGGAGGGGGGGGGGATTGTTCTTGATTTCTTAACCCAATTTGTTGTCGGAAAAATTATCAAGTTTCCCTTAAATTTTCTTAATTTTGAATTCTTCGCCTATTAATTTATTGTGATATATAATCATGATATACTGATTTTACAAGAATCTGACAGTGCTAAATTGCTAAAAAGAACAAACTATTCAGTAAAACAGTAAAATTGCATTGTTTTTCCCCACTTTGTTATTCATGATATAATTTTTCTCTTCTCTGTAAAACTGTGGAGCCGCTCTCTTTCTTTCTTTCTAATATGTGAGGTGTTTGTTCATGTGTTTGGCGGCCCGCTGCTGCAATTACATTTAAATCCGTAAGGTGTTATAATATTTAGTAAAATTTTCAGATTTTCTGTTAGGTTGCTTTTTACCTAAACAATAACCTTTTTTTTTTTTTTCTTTGAACGGTTAAACAATAAATAATTGTAATTTTTATTTTATTTATTAACAATAATAATTAATAATCAGTAACAAAAATTCATAATCGTAAGATCAACCGGTAACAGACTTTGAACAAACAGGGCAATAATAGTTCGTGGTGGCGTTGCGTACCCAACAGACAGGAGGGTCAGGTCAGGTCATTTTGTCGACAGCGACCTTACTTTCTTACACGGCAATGCCGACGCACGTGCCATCAGCTCATAATCGACAACTACAATTACTAGCGTTACTACGTGGCAAGATTAGAAAGATCCGTCTGAGGCATAGCACCAGCGGTCGTTATGTTTGCTCTTGGACGACTTGAAAATGTGCAATCCATCGGTTGGTTGTAATGTAAAAAAAAAAACATGTACGTCAGGAAACTCTGCCAGGGATTTGACGCAACTTCTTGACCTTTAGATAGATAAATTACAAGAAATGGCTTTCAAATTTTTACATCCTATGATTCTCTCTCTGCCGACAAGCGAGAAAAAGCTCTCTCCCCTGTCTTCAAGATTTAAGGAAACTATATTCTGCACGCACCCATCAACACATTGATATAATATGTCACTGTAGATTATACCGAGATAAATCGATCGTCCTGATTTAGCTCGCATACGACAAAATGTTGACGTTGAAATGCCCTGACATATACAAATTTCATCAACGAGGTTTGGCAGGCAGCCACGGATGAGACCAGGGTCCCCCCCCCCCCCCCCCCCCCCCCCCCCCCCCCCCCCCCCCCCCCCCCCCCCCCCCCCCCCCCCCCCCCCCCCCCCCCCCCCCCCCCCCCCCCCCCCCCCCCCCCCCCCCCCCCCCCCCCCCCCCCCCCCCCCCCCCCCCCCCCCCCCCCCCCCCCCCCCCCCCCCCCCCCCCCCCCCCCCCCCCCCCCCCCCCCCCCCCCCCCCCCCCCCCCCCCCCCCCCCCCCCCCCCCCCCCCCCCCCCCCCCCCCCCCCCCCCCCCCCCCCCCCCCCCCCCCCCCCCCCCCCCCCCCCCCCCCCCCCCCCCCCCCCCCCCCCCCCCCCCCCCCCCCCCCCCCCCCCCCCCCCCCCCCCCCCCCCCCCCCCCCCCCCCCCCCCCCCCCCCCCCCCCCCCCCCCCCCCCCCCCCCCCCCCCCCCCCCCCCCCCCCCCCCCCCCCCCCCCCCCCCCCCCCCCCCCCCCCCCCCCCCCCCCCCCCCCCCCCCCCCCCCCCCCCCCCCCCCCCCCCCCCCCCCCCCCCCCCCCCCCCCCCCCCCCCCCCCCCCCCCCCCCCCCCCCCCCCCCCCCCCCCCCCCCCCCCCCCCCCCCCCCCCCCCCCCCCCCCCCCCCCCCCCCCCCCCCCCCCCCCCCCCCCCCCCCCCCCCCCCCCCCCCCCCCCCCCCCCCCCCCCCCCCCCCCCCCCCCCCCCCCCCCCCCCCCCCCCCCCCCCCCCCCCCCCCCCCCCCCCCCCCCCCCCCCCCCCCCCCCCCCCCCCCCCCCCCCCCCCCCCCCCCCCCCCCCCCCCCCCCCCCCCCCCCCCCCCCCCCCCCCCCCCCCCCCCCCCCCCCCCCCCCCCCCCCCCCCCCCCCCCCCCCCCCCCCCCCCCCCCCCCCCCCCCCCCCCCCCCCCCCCCCCCCCCCCCCCCCCCCCCCCCCCCCCCCCCCCCCCCCCCCCCCCCCCCCCCCCCCCCCCCCCCCCCCCCCCCCCCCCCCCCCCCCCCCCCCCCCCCCCCCCCCCCCCCCCCCCCCCCCCCCCCCCCCCCCCCCCCCCCCCCCCCCCCCCCCCCCCCCCCCCCCCCCCCCCCCCCCCCCCCCCCCCCCCCCCCCCCCCCCCCCCCCCCCCCCCCCCCCCCCCCCCCCCCCCCCCCCCCCCCCCCCCCCCCCCCCCCCCCCCCCCCCCCCCCCCCCCCCCCCCCCCCCCCCCCCCCCCCCCCCCCCCCCCCCCCCCCCCCCCCCCCCCCCCCCCCCCCCCCCCCCCCCCCCCCCCCCCCCCCCCCCCCCCCCCCCCCCCCCCCCCCCCCCCCCCCCCCCCCCCCCCCCCCCCCCCCCCCCCCCCCCCCCCCCCCCCCCCCCCCCCCCCCCCCCCCCCCCCCCCCCCCCCCCCCCCCCCCCCCCCCCCCCCCCCCCCCCCCCCCCCCCCCCCCCCCCCCCCCCCCCCCCCCCCCCCCCCCCCCCCCCCCCCCCCCCCCCCCCCCCCCCCCCCCCCCCCCCCCCCCCCCCCCCCCCCCCCCCCCCCCCCCCCCCCCCCCCCCCCCCCCCCCCCCCCCCCCCCCCCCCCCCCCCCCCCCCCCCCCCCCCCCCCCCCCCCCCCCCCCCCCCCCCCCCCCCCCCCCCCCCCCCCCCCCCCCCCCCCCCCCCCCCCCCCCCCCCCCCCCCCCCCCCCCCCCCCCCCCCCCCCCCCCCCCCCCCCCCCCCCCCCCCCCCCCCACCCCCCCCCCCCCCCCCCCCCCCCCCCCCCCCCCCCCCCCCCCCCCCCCCCCCCCCCCCCCCCCCCCCCCCCCCCCCCCCCCCCCCCCCCCCCCCCCCCCCCCCCCCCCCCCCCCCCCCCCCCCCCCCCCCCCCCCCCCCCCCCCCCCCCCCCCCCCCCCCCCCCCCCCCCCCCCCCCCCCCCCCCCCCCCCCCCCCCCCCCCCCCCCCCCCCCCCCCCCCCCCCCCCCCCCCCCCCCCCCCCCCCCCCCCCCCCCCCCCCCCCCCCCCCCCCCCCCCCCCCCCCCCCCCCCCCCCCCCCCCCCCCCCCCCCCCCCCCCCCCCCCCCCCCCCCCCCCCCCCCCCCCCCCCCCCCCCCCCCCCCCCCCCCCCCCCCCCCCCCCCCCCCCCCCCCCCCCCCCCCCCCCCCCCCCCCCCCCCCCCCCCCCCCCCCCCCCCCCCCCCCCCCCCCCCCCCCCCCCCCCCCCCCCCCCCCCCCCCCCCCCCCCCCCCCCCCCCCCCCCCCCCCCCCCCCCCCCCCCCCCCCCCCCCCCCCCCCCCCCCCCCCCCCCCCCCCCCCCCCCCCCCCCCCCCCCCCCCCCCCCCCCCCCCCCCCCCCCCCCCCCCCCCCCCCCCCCCCCCCCCCCCCCCCCCCCCCCCCCCCCCCCCCCCCCCCCCCCCCCCCCCCCCCCCCCCCCCCCCCCCCCCCCCCCCCCCCCCCCCCCCCCCCCCCCCCCCCCCCCCCCCCCCCCCCCCCCCCCCCCCCCCCCCCCCCCCCCCCCCCCCCCCCCCCCCCCCCCCCCCCCCCCCCCCCCCCCCCCCCCCCCCCCCCCCCCCCCCCCCCCCCCCCCCCCCCCCCCCCCCCCCCCCCCCCCCCCCCCCCCCCCCCCCCCCCCCCCCCCCCCCCCCCCCCCCCCCCCCCCCCCCCCCCCCCCCCCCCCCCCCCCCCCCCCCCCCCCCCCCCCCCCCCCCCCCCCCCCCCCCCCCCCCCCCCCCCCCCCCCCCCCCCCCCCCCCCCCCCCCCCCCCCCCCCCCCCCCCCCCCCCCCCCCCCCCCCCCCCCCCCCCCCCCCCCCCCCCCCCCCCCCCCCCCCCCCCCCCCCCCCCCCCCCCCCCCCCCCCCCCCCCCCCCCCCCCCCCCCCCCCCCCCCCCCCCCCCCCCCCCCCCCCCCCCCCCCCCCCCCCCCCCCCCCCCCCCCCCCCCCCCCCCCCCCCCCCCCCCCCCCCCCCCCCCCCCCCCCCCCCCCCCCCCCCCCCCCCCCCCCCCCCCCCCCCCCCCCCCCCCCCCCCCCCCCCCCCCCCCCCCCCCCCCCCCCCCCCCCCCCCCCCCCCCCCCCCCCCCCCCCCCCCCCCCCCCCCCCCCCCCCCCCCCCCCCCCCCCCCCCCCCCCCCCCCCCCCCCCCCCCCCCCCCCCCCCCCCCCCCCCCCCCCCCCCCCCCCCCCCCCCCCCCCCCCCCCCCCCCCCCCCCCCCTAATGACCCCCCCCCCCCCCCCCCCCCCCCCCCCCCCCCCCCCCCCCCCCCCCCCCCCCCCCCCCCCCCCCCCCCCCCCCCCCCCCCCCCCCCCCCCCCCCCCCCCCCCCCCCCCCCCCCCCCCCCCCCCCCCCCCCCCCCCCCCCCCCCCCCCCCCCCCCCCCCCCCCCCCCCCCCCCCCCCCCCCCCCCCCCCCCCCCCCCCCCCCCCCCCCCCCCCCCCCCCCCCCCCCCCCCCCCCCCCCCCCCCCCCCCCCCCCCCCCCCCCCCCCCCCCCCCCCCCCCCCCCCCCCCCCCCCCCCCCCCCCCCCCCCCCCCCCCCCCCCCCCCCCCCCCCCCCCCCCCCCCCCCCCCCCCCCCCCCCCCCCCCCCCCCCCCCCCCCCCCCCCCCCCCCCCCCCCCCCCCCCCCCCCCCCCCCCCCCCCCCCCCCCCCCCCCCCCCCCCCCCCCCCCCCCCCCCCCCCCCCCCCCCCCCCCCCCCCCCCCCCCCCCCCCCCCCCCCCCCCCCCCCCCCCCCCCCCCCCCCCCCCCCCCCCCCCCCCCCCCCCCCCCCCCCCCCCCCCCCCCCCCCCCCCCCCCCCCCCCCCCCCCCCCCCCCCCCCCCCCCCCCCCCCCCCCCCCCCCCCCCCCCCCCCCCCCCCCCCCCCCCCCCCCCCCCCCCCCCCCCCCCCCCCCCCCCCCCCCCCCCCCCCCCCCCCCCCCCCCCCCCCCCCCCCCCCCCCCCCCCCCCCCCCCCCCCCCCCCCCCCCCCCCCCCCCCCCCCCCCCCCCCCCCCCCCCCCCCCCCCCCCCCCCCCCCCCCCCCCCCCCCCCCCCCCCCCCCCCCCCCCCCCCCCCCCCCCCCCCCCCCCCCCCCCCCCCCCCCCCCCCCCCCCCCCCCCCCCCCCCCCCCCCCCCCCCCCCCCCCCCCCCCCCCCCCCCCCCCCCCCCCCCCCCCCCCCCCCCCCCCCCCCCCCCCCCCCCCCCCCCCCCCCCCCCCCCCCCCCCCCCCCCCCCCCCCCCCCCCCCCCCCCCCCCCCCCCCCCCCCCCCCCCCCCCCCCCCCCCCCCCCCCCCCCCCCCCCCCCCCCCCCCCCCCCCCCCCCCCCCCCCCCCCCCCCCCCCCCCCCCCCCCCCCCCCCCCCCCCCCCCCCCCCCCCCCCCCCCCCCCCCCCCCCCCCCCCCCCCCCCCCCCCCCCCCCCCCCCCCCCCCCCCCCCCCCCCCCCCCCCCCCCCCCCCCCCCCCCCCCCCCCCCCCCCCCCCCCCCCCCCCCCCCCCCCCCCCCCCCCCCCCCCCCCCCCCCCCCCCCCCCCCCCCCCCCCCCCCCCCCCCCCCCCCCCCCCCCCCCCCCCCCCCCCCCCCCCCCCCCCCCCCCCCCCCCCCCCCCCCCCCCCCCCCCCCCCCCCCCCCCCCCCCCCCCCCCCCCCCCCCCCCCCCCCCCCCCCCCCCCCCCCCCCCCCCCCCCCCCCCCCCCCCCCCCCCCCCCCCCCCCCCCCCCCCCCCCCCCCCCCCCCCCCCCCCCCCCCCCCCCCCCCCCCCCCCCCCCCCCCCCCCCCCCCCCCCCCCCCCCCCCCCCCCCCCCCCCCCCCCCCCCCCCCCCCCCCCCCCCCCCCCCCCCCCCCCCCCCCCCCCCCCCCCCCCCCCCCCCCCCCCCCCCCCCCCCCCCCCCCCCCCCCCCCCCCCCCCCCCCCCCCCCCCCCCCCCCCCCCCCCCCCCCCCCCCCCCCCCCCCCCCCCCCCCCCCCCCCCCCCCCCCCCCCCCCCCCCCCCCCCCCCCCCCCCCCCCCCCCCCCCCCCCCCCCCCCCCCCCCCCCCCCCCCCCCCCCCCCCCCCCCCCCCCCCCCCCCCCCCCCCCCCCCCCCCCCCCCCCCCCCCCCCCCCCCCCCCCCCCCCCCCCCCCCCCCCCCCCCCCCCCCCCCCCCCCCCCCCCCCCCCCCCCCCCCCCCCCCCCCCCCCCCCCCCCCCCCCCCCCCCCCCCCCCCCCCCCCCCCCCCCCCCCCCCCCCCCCCCCCCCCCCCCCCCCCCCCCCCCCCCCCCCCCCCCCCCCCCCCCCCCCCCCCCCCCCCCCCCCCCCCCCCCCCCCCCCCCCCCCCCCCCCCCCCCCCCCCCCCCCCCCCCCCCCCCCCCCCCCCCCCCCCCCCCCCCCCCCCCCCCCCCCCCCCCCCCCCCCCCCCCCCCCCCCCCCCCCCCCCCCCCCCCCCCCCCCCCCCCCCCCCCCCCCCCCCCCCCCCCCCCCCCCCCCCCCCCCCCCCCCCCCCCCCCCCCCCCCCCCCCCCCCCCCCCCCCCCCCCCCCCCCCCCCCCCCCCCCCCCCCCCCCCCCCCCCCCCCCCCCCCCCCCCCCCCCCCCCCCCCCCCCCCCCCCCCCCCCCCCCCCCCCCCCCCCCCCCCCCCCCCCCCCCCCCCCCCCCCCCCCCCCCCCCCCCCCCCCCCCCCCCCCCCCCCCCCCCCCCCCCCCCCCCCCCCCCCCCCCCCCCCCCCCCCCCCCCCCCCCCCCCCCCCCCCCCCCCCCCCCCCCCCCCCCCCCCCCCCCCCCCCCCCCCCCCCCCCCCCCCCCCCCCCCCCCCCCCCCCCCCCCCCCCCCCCCCCCCCCCCCCCCCCCCCCCCCCCCCCCCCCCCCCCCCCCCCCCCCCCCCCCCCCCCCCCCCCCCCCCCCCCCCCCCCCCCCCCCCCCCCCCCCCCCCCCCCCCCCCCCCCCCCCCCCCCCCCCCCCCCCCCCCCCCCCCCCCCCCCCCCCCCCCCCCCCCCCCCCCCCCCCCCCCCCCCCCCCCCCCCCCCCCCCCCCCCCCCCCCCCCCCCCCCCCCCCCCCCCCCCCCCCCCCCCCCCCCCCCCCCCCCCCCCCCCCCCCCCCCCCCCCCCCCCCCCCCCCCCCCCCCCCCCCCCCCCCCCCCCCCCCCCCCCCCCCCCCCCCCCCCCCCCCCCCCCCCCCCCCCCCCCCCCCCCCCCCCCCCCCCCCCCCCCCCCCCCCCCCCCCCCCCCCCCCCCCCCCCCCCCCCCCCCCCCCCCCCCCCCCCCCCCCCCCCCCCCCCCCCCCCCCCCCCCCCCCCCCCCCCCCCCCCCCCCCCCCCCCCCCCCCCCCCCCCCCCCCCCCCCCCCCCCCCCCCCCCCCCCCCCCCCCCCCCCCCCCCCCCCCCCCCCCCCCCCCCCCCCCCCCCCCCCCCCCCCCCCCCCCCCCCCCCCCCCCCCCCCCCCCCCCCCCCCCCCCCCCCCCCCCCCCCCCCCCCCCCCCCCCCCCCCCCCCCCCCCCCCCCCCCCCCCCCCCCCCCCCCCCCCCCCCCCCCCCCCCCCCCCCCCCCCCCCCCCCCCCCCCCCCCCCCCCCCCCCCCCCCCCCCCCCCCCCCCCCCCCCCCCCCCCCCCCCCCCCCCCCCCCCCCCCCCCCCCCCCCCCCCCCCCCCCCCCCCCCCCCCCCCCCCCCCCCCCCCCCCCCCCCCCCCCCCCCCCCCCCCCCCCCCCCCCCCCCCCCCCCCCCCCCCCCCCCCCCCCCCCCCCCCCCCCCCCCCCCCCCCCCCCCCCCCCCCCCCCCCCCCCCCCCCCCCCCCCCCCCCCCCCCCCCCCCCCCCCCCCCCCCCCCCCCCCCCCCCCCCCCCCCCCCCCCCCCCCCCCCCCCCCCCCCCCCCCCCCCCCCCCCCCCCCCCCCCCCCCCCCCCCCCCCCCCCCCCCCCCCCCCCCCCCCCCCCCCCCCCCCCCCCCCCCCCCCCCCCCCCCCCCCCCCCCCCCCCCCCCCCCCCCCCCCCCCCCCCCCCCCCCCCCCCCCCCCCCCCCCCCCCCCCCCCCCCCCCCCCCCCCCCCCCCCCCCCCCCCCCCCCCCCCCCCCCCCCCCCCCCCCCCCCCCCCCCCCCCCCCCCCCCCCCCCCCCCCCCCCCCCCCCCCCCCCCCCCCCCCCCCCCCCCCCCCCCCCCCCCCCCCCCCCCCCCCCCCCCCCCCCCCCCCCCCCCCCCCCCCCCCCCCCCCCCCCCCCCCCCCCCCCCCCCCCCCCCCCCCCCCCCCCCCCCCCCCCCCCCCCCCCCCCCCCCCCCCCCCCCCCCCCCCCCCCCCCCCCCCCCCCCCCCCCCCCCCCCCCCCCCCCCCCCCCCCCCCCCCCCCCCCCCCCCCCCCCCCCCCCCCCCCCCCCCCCCCCCCCCCCCCCCCCCCCCCCCCCCCCCCCCCCCCCCCCCCCCCCCCCCCCCCCCCCCCCCCCCCCCCCCCCCCCCCCCCCCCCCCCCCCCCCCCCCCCCCCCCCCCCCCCCCCCCCCCCCCCCCCCCCCCCCCCCCCCCCCCCCCCCCCCCCCCCCCCCCCCCCCCCCCCCCCCCCCCCCCCCCCCCCCCCCCCCCCCCCCCCCCCCCCCCCCCCCCCCCCCCCCCCCCCCCCCCCCCCCCCCCCCCCCCCCCCCCCCCCCCCCCCCCCCCCCCCCCCCCCCCCCCCCCCCCCCCCCCCCCCCCCCCCCCCCCCCCCCCCCCCCCCCCCCCCCCCCCCCCCCCCCCCCCCCCCCCCCCCCCCCCCCCCCCCCCCCCCCCCCCCCCCCCCCCCCCCCCCCCCCCCCCCCCCCCCCCCCCCCCCCCCCCCCCCCCCCCCCCCCCCCCCCCCCCCCCCCCCCCCCCCCCCCCCCCCCCCCCCCCCCCCCCCCCCCCCCCCCCCCCCCCCCCCCCCCCCCCCCCCCCCCCCCCCCCCCCCCCCCCCCCCCCCCCCCCCCCCCCCCCCCCCCCCCCCCCCCCCCCCCCCCCCCCCCCCCCCCCCCCCCCCCCCCCCCCCCCCCCCCCCCCCCCCCCCCCCCCCCCCCCCCCCCCCCCCCCCCCCCCCCCCCCCCCCCCCCCCCCCCCCCCCCCCCCCCCCCCCCCCCCCCCCCCCCCCCCCCCCCCCCCCCCCCCCCCCCCCCCCCCCCCCCCCCCCCCCCCCCCCCCCCCCCCCCCCCCCCCCCCCCCCCCCCCCCCCCCCCCCCCCCCCCCCCCCCCCCCCCCCCCCCCCCCCCCCCCCCCCCCCCCCCCCCCCCCCCCCCCCCCCCCCCCCCCCCCCCCCCCCCCCCCCCCCCCCCCCCCCCCCCCCCCCCCCCCCCCCCCCCCCCCCCCCCCCCCCCCCCCCCCCCCCCCCCCCCCCCCCCCCCCCCCCCCCCCCCCCCCCCCCCCCCCCCCCCCCCCCCCCCCCCCCCCCCCCCCCCCCCCCCCCCCCCCCCCCCCCCCCCCCCCCCCCCCCCCCCCCCCCCCCCCCCCCCCCCCCCCCCCCCCCCCCCCCCCCCCCCCCCCCCCCCCCCCCCCCCCCCCCCCCCCCCCCCCCCCCCCCCCCCCCCCCCCCCCCCCCCCCCCCCCCCCCCCCCCCCCCCCCCCCCCCCCCCCCCCCCCCCCCCCCCCCCCCCCCCCCCCCCCCCCCCCCCCCCCCCCCCCCCCCCCCCCCCCCCCCCCCCCCCCCCCCCCCCCCCCCCCCCCCCCCCCCCCCCCCCCCCCCCCCCCCCCCCCCCCCCCCCCCCCCCCCCCCCCCCCCCCCCCCCCCCCCCCCCCCCCCCCCCCCCCCCCCCCCCCCCCCCCCCCCCCCCCCCCCCCCCCCCCCCCCCCCCCCCCCCCCCCCCCCCCCCCCCCCCCCCCCCCCCCCCCCCCCCCCCCCCCCCCCCCCCCCCCCCCCCCCCCCCCCCCCCCCCCCCCCCCCCCCCCCCCCCCCCCCCCCCCCCCCCCCCCCCCCCCCCCCCCCCCCCCCCCCCCCCCCCCCCCCCCCCCCCCCCCCCCCCCCCCCCCCCCCCCCCCCCCCCCCCCCCCCCCCCCCCCCCCCCCCCCCCCCCCCCCCCCCCCCCCCCCCCCCCCCCCCCCCCCCCCCCCCCCCCCCCCCCCCCCCCCCCCCCCCCCCCCCCCCCCCCCCCCCCCCCCCCCCCCCCCCCCCCCCCCCCCCCCCCCCCCCCCCCCCCCCCCCCCCCCCCCCCCCCCCCCCCCCCCCCCCCCCCCCCCCCCCCCCCCCCCCCCCCCCCCCCCCCCCCCCCCCCCCCCCCCCCCCCCCCCCCCCCCCCCCCCCCCCCCCCCCCCCCCCCCCCCCCCCCCCCCCCCCCCCCCCCCCCCCCCCCCCCCCCCCCCCCCCCCCCCCCCCCCCCCCCCCCCCCCCCCCCCCCCCCCCCCCCCCCCCCCCCCCCCCCCCCCCCCCCCCCCCCCCCCCCCCCCCCCCCCCCCCCCCCCCCCCCCCCCCCCCCCCCCCCCCCCCCCCCCCCCCCCCCCCCCCCCCCCCCCCCCCCCCCCCCCCCCCCCCCCCCCCCCCCCCCCCCCCCCCCCCCCCCCCCCCCCCCCCCCCCCCCCCCCCCCCCCCCCCCCCCCCCCCCCCCCCCCCCCCCCCCCCCCCCCCCCCCCCCCCCCCCCCCCCCCCCCCCCCCCCCCCCCCCCCCCCCCCCCCCCCCCCCCCCCCCCCCCCCCCCCCCCCCCCCCCCCCCCCCCCCCCCCCCCCCCCCCCCCCCCCCCCCCCCCCCCCCCCCCCCCCCCCCCCCCCCCCCCCCCCCCCCCCCCCCCCCCCCCCCCCCCCCCCCCCCCCCCCCCCCCCCCCCCCCCCCCCCCCCCCCCCCCCCCCCCCCCCCCCCCCCCCCCCCCCCCCCCCCCCCCCCCCCCCCCCCCCCCCCCCCCCCCCCCCCCCCCCCCCCCCCCCCCCCCCCCCCCCCCCCCCCCCCCCCCCCCCCCCCCCCCCCCCCCCCCCCCCCCCCCCCCCCCCCCCCCCCCCCCCCCCCCCCCCCCCCCCCCCCCCCCCCCCCCCCCCCCCCCCCCCCCCCCCCCCCCCCCCCCCCCCCCCCCCCCCCCCCCCCCCCCCCCCCCCCCCCCCCCCCCCCCCCCCCCCCCCCCCCCCCCCCCCCCCCCCCCCCCCCCCCCCCCCCCCCCCCCCCCCCCCCCCCCCCCCCCCCCCCCCCCCCCCCCCCCCCCCCCCCCCCCCCCCCCCCCCCCCCCCCCCCCCCCCCCCCCCCCCCCCCCCCCCCCCCCCCCCCCCCCCCCCCCCCCCCCCCCCCCCCCCCCCCCCCCCCCCCCCCCCCCCCCCCCCCCCCCCCCCCCCCCCCCCCCCCCCCCCCCCCCCCCCCCCCCCCCCCCCCCCCCCCCCCCCCCCCCCCCCCCCCCCCCCCCCCCCCCCCCCCCCCCCCCCCCCCCCCCCCCCCCCCCCCCCCCCCCCCCCCCCCCCCCCCCCCCCCCCCCCCCCCCCCCCCCCCCCCCCCCCCCCCCCCCCCCCCCCCCCCCCCCCCCCCCCCCCCCCCCCCCCCCCCCCCCCCCCCCCCCCCCCCCCCCCCCCCCCCCCCCCCCCCCCCCCCCCCCCCCCCCCCCCCCCCCCCCCCCCCCCCCCCCCCCCCCCCCCCCCCCCCCCCCCCCCCCCCCCCCCCCCCCCCCCCCCCCCCCCCCCCCCCCCCCCCCCCCCCCCCCCCCCCCCCCCCCCCCCCCCCCCCCCCCCCCCCCCCCCCCCCCCCCCCCCCCCCCCCCCCCCCCCCCCCCCCCCCCCCCCCCCCCCCCCCCCCCCCCCCCCCCCCCCCCCCCCCCCCCCCCCCCCCCCCCCCCCCCCCCCCCCCCCCCCCCCCCCCCCCCCCCCCCCCCCCCCCCCCCCCCCCCCCCCCCCCCCCCCCCCCCCCCCCCCCCCCCCCCCCCCCCCCCCCCCCCCCCCCCCCCCCCCCCCCCCCCCCCCCCCCCCCCCCCCCCCCCCCCCCCCCCCCCCCCCCCCCCCCCCCCCCCCCCCCCCCCCCCCCCCCCCCCCCCCCCCCCCCCCCCCCCCCCCCCCCCCCCCCCCCCCCCCCCCCCCCCCCCCCCCCCCCCCCCCCCCCCCCCCCCCCCCCCCCCCCCCCCCCCCCCCCCCCCCCCCCCCCCCCCCCCCCCCCCCCCCCCCCCCCCCCCCCCCCCCCCCCCCCCCCCCCCCCCCCCCCCCCCCCCCCCCCCCCCCCCCCCCCCCCCCCCCCCCCCCCCCCCCCCCCCCCCCCCCCCCCCCCCCCCCCCCCCCCCCCCCCCCCCCCCCCCCCCCCCCCCCCCCCCCCCCCCCCCCCCCCCCCCCCCCCCCCCCCCCCCCCCCCCCCCCCCCCCCCCCCCCCCCCCCCCCCCCCCCCCCCCCCCCCCCCCCCCCCCCCCCCCCCCCCCCCCCCCCCCCCCCCCCCCCCCCCCCCCCCCCCCCCCCCCCCCCCCCCCCCCCCCCCCCCCCCCCCCCCCCCCCCCCCCCCCCCCCCCCCCCCCCCCCCCCCCCCCCCCCCCCCCCCCCCCCCCCCCCCCCCCCCCCCCCCCCCCCCCCCCCCCCCCCCCCCCCCCCCCCCCCCCCCCCCCCCCCCCCCCCCCCCCCCCCCCCCCCCCCCCCCCCCCCCCCCCCCCCCCCCCCCCCCCCCCCCCCCCCCCCCCCCCCCCCCCCCCCCCCCCCCCCCCCCCCCCCCCCCCCCCCCCCCCCCCCCCCCCCCCCCCCCCCCCCCCCCCCCCCCCCCCCCCCCCCCCCCCCCCCCTGCATAAATAGATAAAATAGTATATATAAGAGAAGAGAATGATCAAATATGCATATAAATTATTAATAAAAAATTATGTGTACATTTATTTTACTTATACACATATTATATATTTAAACATCATATATTTTTCACCCCCCCCAAAAAAATAAAAATAAAAATATATATATATATATATATATATATATATGTAAAAGCATGGAGTTCACAATCAATCCATCTATGATCTCGCTCATATGATTCTGTCTAAATATGGCGGGCGGGTTTTAATTATAATGTGAAATTAAAATTACGAGATGAGCTGGTTTATCTAAATTTCATCCAGCTTGCCTCCGCGCTCTCAACTCCCAACCAATTAAGTTGTTGTGACTCTATTAGAAAAGCGAGCTAATAAAAGAGACGGAAAGGCAGGCAACATTCAAATCTCTGTCAAATTAAAAGCCTTCAAGCTGTGTGGTTACAAAAACTCACCAAAAAGGGTTAAAAGTTTCACAGGATGAACCTGAGGGGCCGGCCAGAGCGCCGACCAAACGGCAGTCTCTTACTCTTTTTTTTTTTTTTTTCTTCTTCTTCTTCTTAGCATGTGCATAGGCAACAAAAAAGCAGATCAATTAATGAATATATATGTCGAGACGTCAAAGAAATTGATTGGAAATGGCATCGAACGAATATGTAGTTTGTATATATAAAATAAATGGCGTGTTTTTAAGGATTAGGTAACGCCGTGGTTTCTTTCCAGGCGAGTAACTAGTTGGGTCTCTCTGGACTATCTGTATAAAAAGGATTTTTCTTATAAAAAAAAAAAAAAAAAAAAAGAAGATGCCAAGGAATACTCAGTTGGTCATTTAGAGGCATCGATGCCTTGGCCAAATTGACAGCATTTTGTTTCAATTTGTTTTTATTATTATTATTTTCCGATCCCAGTTGCTTTTGCGTGCATCTGTCGTGGCTCTTACAGGTTCGCTTCAAGCCTTTGACACAATCCGGCGTGTTTGTCAGGGCATTGAATCATTGGGACTTGATAAGGAATCTGAGTGGCCCCGCCCCGTTCAGAGGCGTCACTCAGGCCAATGAATAATGAAACAGGGAAAGAGATTGAAGGGCCAGCCGGTGGCTGTGGAGCCTCAACTAATTTTACCTTTTCGTTCAAGATGCATTAATTAATCCATTCATTTATTTATTCTTTTTTCAAATTGACGTAGAAAAAGTGAACCGGGGGGGGGGGGTCGTCTTGTCTCCTGGCAGATGTCAACATGCAAGGCATGATGCTACCTCTAGTACAAAGGCATCCACAAATATGCATTGCCTGGCCAAAATAATAATAATAATAAATAAATAAAAACCTGAGCCCCACGTATGAAAAGATCATCTCGTCATCTCAATATTATATACTAATCTCGAAGAGTCACTTATCAAATATCATCGAAAAAAAAAAAACAAAGAAAAGAAAAAGGAAAAAAGAAAGGTTGAATCGATTGGGTTCTATACGGTTGCGAGTCTATTGTTTTTAAATAAAAATCAGAATGGACTGATCGGCCCCATTAGTTCACTAGCAAATCTTTACTTACCTCTTTATGGGCCGGTCCTATAACTTCACCAAACAAGACATCAGCCCATATCTCCTCGCTTATGGTTGCGCTGCAAATTGATAGTACGATGATCTTTTTATTTATTTAAATTTAAATAAACTGATACAATATTACTACTCACAACGTCTAACAGTAGAACAAACCTCAACTCTTATATTACTTGAACTCTTAGTTTTAGATTTAGGGTTCAATTTTCAGTTCCTACAAATCGAAAATGAAAAAAAAAGAAAGAAAGAAGCAGATACAATGTTTGCCAAAGAATGATCACTGTTGTCAAATACAAGACTTAATCTGTGGCTTCATTGTAATGCCAGCATTTGGTGTGATTTGATATCGATTATCAATGGGGCGCACAGTGTTTACTATGGTGGGAGATTGTTAGAGATGGATTTTACTTTCTATAGGTTATTTCTTTTGAAACTGAAGGTGAAGCTCCAAGTAACTCGGTAATCAGGAAGTGCCTGAGAGCCATTGAATGGATAACTTCGCCAATAGAATATTAGACTAATTTTATAAGGCATATTTGGAAAAAAAATGAAGATCAAACAATTCACCGATATCATAAACCATCTCCCCCCCCCAAATGCACAAAGAGTCACACTTCGACTTCTTCGACTCCCATTCCCCAACATCATAAACCTTCTCTATTCAGAATGAAGATCAAACTCATACCAACTGTTTGACTTCAATCTAGCTTTCCTCTTTTTTCATCCTTTCCCCCCTTTTTCTTTCTTTTATTATTATTATTTTTTTTTTTTTTTGACTGAGATCCAAAAGGCAAACAAACAGAACCTACAAAGGTGACGGTTTTGATGGACTTCGCACGATTCCTTTCAAAGATTCACTCGAATGTTACTCTCTCTATTAAGTCCCCCTTCGGTCGAGAAAAGGTATACAAGGCCTACTGACCAGCAAAGTGAGCAGGAATCCGCCGTTGGATAAAAGTCCTACAAGACGGGCATTCCTTCATCCCTTGTTTCTCATGGAGCTCGTTGCATTCGGTGCAGAGAACTTGATGTGCACATGGGAGGAACACCACTGACATCTCTTCTGACAAGCACATAACACACTCCCTCTCCTCTCTCAAACCTCCCATTTCAGATTTTTCCTTGAATTTTGCTGCATTCCAGGAGTCCTTCCCTCCATCTACATCCGGTTTAGAATCATCACTGTCGTTCGTGCCATAGTTCCCTTTAAAGCCCCTGCTGAGAGCAGCTCTTGTTGAAGCGTCTGACTGTAATTTCAATTCAGAAATTTCATTCTCAAGCCTTTTGATCTCTTCCACAGTTGTCTTCAAATTATCTTCTGCTTTTTGTCTGATTTTTCTTCCTCTACCTTCACTGCAGCTTCAAGCTGTTCCCGTTCCTTCCTTATGGATGCAGCCTGTGCCAACAATTTTTCCTTTTCCATCCTCTCCTGTTTCCATCTGGCCTGAAAATATTTCGAGAGTTTCAACCAGCATGTCCTTGACCACCCCCAAGAAAAAAGGAAAGAAAAAGAACATAAACACAAACCATATGTTACATAAGGATAGAAAATTTTGCTCATTATTTTCAGAACTACACAATCCATTGGTCGGATTCATCAAGATTTAGGTGAGAGAAAGTATGAAGTTGCTCCTCTATATTTATGGGTTTCTCTTAGCACCTTTTACTCCCAAAATCTCTCAAGTCCATGTGACCATGTAACTCTTGCCACTTATATCCAACATAAACAAAAATGAGGTTGAAAGAATTACATCGACATCATTTATTTGACAGTCATAAGTTTTCATTCTCAAAGCATACCTCAATTTGGTTTTGCACATTTTTTGCCTTGTCCAACTTTTGTTGCAGCATGGCTACTTTCTCCTTCAGAGATTTGAGTTCCCCTTGCAGCAAGCCCTTTGTCCCCTCCAGTGATTGAGCGTCTCTTAAGGCCTTCTGCTCCCTCTCCAGTGCTTCTTGACAACGTGAAGCTGACTCTGCAGCTTGATGTTTAGCAGCCTCCATTTCCTTTTTCAGCATAAGCTGTTCTGTTTCAAGTTTGTAAATGGTAGATTTAGCCCTTTCAATCTGGGCAGAAGTATTATTCAAGGCTAACTCCATCTCCGATAGCCTCTTCATGGTGTTCTCCTCCAATATTTTTTTGTCCTTTTTAAACTTTTCCACTTCTTCCTTCTCCTTTCTTAATGTTTTAAGCTCAGCCATGTCTTTGCCAAGTCTACGAGTAGCCTCCATAATCTTCTGATTGGCCCAATCTGTCCAACCCTGCAGCTCATTTTGTAGTTGCTGTACCCGAGCAAGTAACTTCAGAATCAGCTCATCTTTCTCATCTTGTGGCACATACTTCCCCAGGAATTTGTCATATGGAATTCCAGCTAAGTAAGTTGATATATCAGGATACACAGAGACGGTGGTTTCAGGTTTTGAAGGAACCTTCTTTTCACTAGAAGTCGAAACTTCAGAATTTGTTACAGCTGATGCAGATGGAGAAGTGGAAGAAACAGGATGGCTTTCATTTACTAGGACTTCTGTATTAGCCTTAGCCTTTGAAGCAGAACCTTTAACAGGCAACGTGAGTAATTCAGATAGGGGCTTTCCTCTCTTTTCTAAAACAGAACCACCAATGGTAGCAATGTTACCTGATTTAAAAGTTGGCTTACCATAATGCTTGTGAGGCCTCTCCGTGTGCAAGGACTTTTGCCAAGGTGCAGTTTCTTTCTTTTTGTGTACCTTATGACCATGCCTTAGTTTTTGTTCAGATACTTGGTGTGTAGCCTCGAATGATTGCACATTAGAACCCAAGGTTTTTCGCAAACTAGTTACAGAAACAAGACTCTCCTTTTCTGATTCCACATCTTGAAGAGAATCCTGCTTAAGGATGGGCAAATTTGGTAAACTGCCAAACTTGAGTTTTTCAGGTAGATTACTCATAGCACTCTGGGCTGAAAATTTAGGAGCATTTATTTTAGTGTGGCTTTGAACGCTAATTTCAGAGCTATGGGCCTCTAACTCCATCGTGGAAGGAGTGGTAACTAAAGAACCCTCTCCTAAGACTTCCTCACAGCTAAATTCACTCAATAAATCTCCTTCAACTGCACAAGCTTGTGCAATGTTCATGTCACATAGCAATAACCACCACATTGCTTCCCCGGTAGACAATGATGGCTTGACCTCCTTAAGCACATTAATCAGTTCCAACATTGTGTACTCTGTCATCTGCAGCAAATTATCAAAGACAATATCTCTCGAAGAATTTATGTCATTTTCTTTCTTAAAGAGGACTAGAGCATCATCTAATATGTTTGACACCATGTCTTTACCCCCCCGGTAAAGGCCAAGCCTTGATATAGCCTTTTCAGCAATATCCCTGCTGTACCCACAGTCAACTATCTTATTAATTGCACGCTCAAAAATTGTATGCAAATTAGATAACAGCAGTCCTTCTAATTGGATTGCAATGGGGTCAGTCCAATCATTAGGTTCAGATTCCTTCGCTATCAGTTTAGGCTGACTGGACCCCACCCCTAAAGGTCCTGTGTTTCTCTGTGGATTTTGGGGTTTCTCTAAAGATGGCTTATATGGAGGGAATTCAGTCAACGGTGAAGGTGGGTTAACTGGATTCAATGGAAGAGGATCAACTAATTTTCTCTTGTTCTTACTTTCTTTGGATGAGGAACCTGTCATGCTACTATTACCTCCACCATCAGCCATTTTATCCTTCTTGGGGTGGACTACGAGATATCCCACAAACTCGCCAGCTGCTTCAATAGCTCCTGTGATCCAAACAAATGCAAGGAACGAAAAAAGAAAAAGAAAGTAAAATCAAAATTTGAAGTTTGGTAATCAATATAACCCCAACGAGGCCAATGTTTGTGAACGATTTACAAAATTCTCATAACAATATACTAAAACTCAAAAGCAAAGCAAATAACGTCACTCTGAAATAATTAATCATGATAAACAAGAAGATAGAAACAGAATGCAAATGAAAAAAAAAAAAGGAAAAGAAAAGAAACCCATCGCATATCTGCAATAGAGGCTAAATGGGAGAGTATTGTTTTATCCTGCAGGATAAAAAAGAAAGAAAGAAAGAAAAGACCCATTAGCATTGATCAACAAGAAACCCATTGAAACATGAAAACCAACCCCTTAACACATTACTTCCACAGCAAATAAGCAAACCAATACCCATTAAATTCAATTTCAATACAAACGGTTAAACTAACACACAACTTATCTCCCAAACAATTCCTGGAAGCATAAACTACAAAGCACCAAATTGCAATTAGAAAACCATTACACAGAACCCATTTAAGACGAAACCAAAGCACAGAAGAATGAGAACTAAAAAAAAAAAAAAAAGAAGAATGATTCTTACCCACCAAAAAAAAAAATGAAGCAAGAAGTTCTATACAATCAATCAATGTGGGGGAAGAACAGAGAGCCATTGAGAATGACAAGCCATTGAATGGAACCCCCTTTATCCTTCACACTAGTAAGCGGGGGAGGGGGGGGTGGCGAAATGTCAGTGCCCAGTGCGCCACCGCCAGTGCGTCAATTTGGGGGAAAGCTTGGGCCTGGGTTTATATAGGTGCCGTGCTAACGTCTTTTGGGGCTTTTTTTTTTTTTTTTTGAGGATGTTCAATTTTGGCTTAACCATGGTCAACTCGATATCACATTTTACATCGCCTTGTCATTAAACTCGCTCATCTGCCACGGTGCGCCCCTTAAGTCTAAGATTTAGGAATCGTGGGGGTCTGACATAGAATAGATCAAGAACAACTAAGACTCGTTACATTTTCGAATAATAAGATGCAAATGAATAACTTTTAGTCCACATAGGATCATTGAATTTTTGTTAATTTATCAAAAATATAATATTAAAAATAAAAATAATTATTCATCCCATGTTCTTCTAATTTGGAATGAATTACAAATTTTTAGGTTTTTTTTTCCCTATGGATGTGCACATTGTTGATCTCATCAACTATGTATAATTTGCAGCTAAGTGTCACGAATCTCATATCAGAAAGTGAGGGGAATTCATGGATCTTATAAACGTGGGCGCTGCACACCTCAATAGGTTAATCTTTTGAAAAGAGGGTAATAATCCCGTGACAAGTGATATTAGAGCCGGCCCATCACAAATCCGATGTCTGCCGCCGAGCGCCCTAAATCCAAAAATAGGGGAGTAAGCAGGGAGGCCTCGGTCCACGACGAGGATGTCGATAAATTCGGTGGGTGAGAATGTCACGGATCTCATATCGAAAAATGAGAGGAATCCATGAGCCTTATAAACGTATGCACTTCATACCCCAATAAGTTAATCTTTTGGGAGTAATGGCCCATGACATAAGTCTTGAATTCAATATTTAGTTAGAATCAAATAGCAAAAAATAAATATATAAATAAAAGAATCGTAAACATTTAATTAAACAGAGCATGGGCATTTTAGTGATATTATTGGTGTTCTTTGGAGATTAAGGTAGAGAATTAGGAATTTTGGTGCTGGTTCAATTAGGAAAGATATAAGCGTAGAATTTATTTAAGAAGCTTGAATTCATATTCTTCTTTTAATTGGTATTCTATTAAATTATGTTATAATTTTTTATTTGTTTTGAGTTATTTTTAAAAAAGTATGTTATCATTTTTTATTTTATAATTTATTTAATAAATTTCAAAAACTCTTATTCTTAACCAAAAAAAAAAATGTTTAGAGTTTCTCTTATCTTTTTTTTTTCTTTTAATGTTATTCTCTATTCTTATGATTTTTGATTAAAAACTTATTAGACTATTAATTAAATAATTAAGTTAAAATTTTTTATTTCTATAAATTTTATATTTTTTAAAAATTAAAACACAAAATTTGAAAATTACTTCTTTTTAAAATCGGAATCTAAAATTTTAAAATTAAAAATATAAACTTTTAATTGTTAAGATATTTTTTAAGATACTTTAAAATTGTATCTTTTATATTTTTTTAAATATAAAAAATATCATTAAATTAAATGCATTTATTATAAATGTATAAAAGAAAGTGAAGTAACTTTTATTATTATTATATTTTTTTCAATAACATTAAATATCATTATTATTATTGTTGTTGATGTGATGGTTAAGAAAAAAATTTTAAATTTTATAAATATGAATGCTGCAACCTTAATATGTTAGAAGAAAGTAATGATTATTAGATGATTCCTATCATAGTTTACCCTAACTTGATTATGATATTATCTAAAATTTTTAAAAATTGATAAAGTCATTTTACATATTTTAATTGAAAAGAAAAATAGATTTACTACACACCTTAATGAATTATTTTTTAAAAATTGTACATTCTAATAAATTACTTTTTAAAGAAAAAAATTATGGTCTTATAATCATTAGTTAAATTTCTTAAAAAATTAATATATATAATTTATATTTTTTAATTGTTTGAAAGAGAAAATTTATCAAAATTTTAAATTTCTAGTCATATCTTTTAATCTTAATAAAGTATTATATAAATTTTTTTGACAAATTTATAGTAGTTTAATTAAATGATGATACACTCTTGAGGTCACTTCAAACAAGTCTTATAAGGTCTCCATAAGCGTATGTTAAAAAGAAAAAGTCTTATAAATATGCGAATCAACTCAAATAAGTCTTATAAATATGAGTATCAAATATTTTAATACGTTATTTTTAAAAAGAAAATTAATGATCTTATAATTATTATCTAAAATTTTAAAAAATTAATAATTTTATTATATATATATATTAAAAATAAAAATTCATTGAAAATTTTAATTATTATCTAAATTTCTTAACAAGAGCT
The DNA here is from genome assembly GCA_037897445.1 of Ceriops zippeliana. Lineage (NCBI taxonomy): Eukaryota > Viridiplantae > Streptophyta > Magnoliopsida > Malpighiales > Rhizophoraceae > Ceriops > Ceriops zippeliana. The sequence goes on from JBAPLH010000058.1 coordinate 4,638,720, forward strand.
TTACAATTATCATTGTACCATTGTACTTTACTCTCAATTTTTCTTATTCTTTTTTAATAATTTCTAAAATCTTTGAATAAGGAAATCTTTAAAGATTATTTCAATTTCCAAATTCCACCATTTTCACAACGTATCGTAGAAAAACAATAGCTAATTACAACGCTTATGCAAAAACTAGACCTTTTAAGTATTAATGAACCAAACCAATTTATATTTATTTTAATAAATAAAATATACAAAAAGCAAAGTTCCATAATTTCATAACTTAAAAATCATAAAAAATAAAAATTTGAATACATTATATATATATATTACACTTTAATTAAATAAATGATTAATACATCATAATAAGTGCATATTATTTAAGTAAAATAAGAATAAACTTAAAATTGTATAATTTTATTTGACGAGTTTTATGTTTTCATATAAAATAACATAAAATAAATTATTATTTTAATAAGAAAATGATTTCATTAAGCTAATATGCTTTATTGATGTTAGTATTTTTATTTTTTTTTGTAAACTTACTCAAAAATTTTGGCTATTTATATATAAATTACAATTGTTAATAAGTATATTATGATGGAATCTCACTTAAAAAAAAAAGGAAGGATTTCTAATCTTTATAAATGTGAGTATTATATACTTTAATAAATTATCTAAGTTACTTTTTGAACAGAAAATATCGGTAATAATAAAGAAGTTAACCACATCGTGATAATTTATCATGAAATATGCCAATTTTTTTTTTCAACGCGAGAAACTTGAAGGCCAATTAGAAGAAAAATCAGAATATAAGGGCAGGCTCTATAATTTCCTGAAATAGTAGACTGAAAGGTTCATTTGAGTTACAGCTCATAAAGGATGTCACGACGACCGTTTCACCAGCCCCTTTGGCCTTTATTCGCTCTCTCTCTCTCTTTTTTTTAATTATTAAAAAAAATTCCCGATTGGAAATTGATGAAGGGATCTATGGGTTCCACTTTGTTTGACCGATCTAACCTTAACCATGGTTAAATTCCTAGCCGGACCTTTACTGGGACACCTTGCCACGTGAGATGCATGGGTCTTTTACAGGCTGTACCAGCTGGGTCCCATTTGTTATTCGCTACACGTGGAGAGATAAAGTAGACTTTCATTTAAGTAAATAATTCTAGCTGTAACTCTACTCGCATCCATCTGCACACCTGAGACAGCTTTATTGGCTTGTTCATTGCTTGTTTTGGTGTCCGAGAACGAGTAAAATTAGGCGAGGGAAAGCGGCGAGAAAGTGAGAGAAAAGAAAAAGAAAAATAAAAAATGAAAATCAAAGAGGAGAAGCTGGAAACCTCTAAAACCCCGCGGAAGGTACGTTTTCATAGAAATCTGATACATAGAACCATGTTTGATGATTTCGTATCGCATGTCTCCCGTTTATTGAGGTTGTTTTTGGCTTCGATTATTTGTTTATTTTTTATGAAAAATTTTTTCGTTGTGAAGCTATAGCAGATTAGCGAGTCTGGTTGCTGGGATAAATGTTTGCAAGGGAAAACCATTCAAAGCCCTTTGATGTTATTAACGTTTTGTTTTTCTTTATTTACTGTCTCCTGTGTTACTCACTGGTTATGGTACTGGGACTGAAATTTAAAGAGATGAACTAATCGATGTTTTGTAGTGATTACGTAATAATTGTGCAGAATAGTTGTGGTAGAGTGGGTCAAATGGGAAAAGCTTTTGAATTTCTGGTGTATACAGGGGACGTTTCTGATGAATCCCTTGACACTTTTGTTGTGTTTTGGGGAAATTGATTGGTTTCTTTCAAATGGGTGCAAGTAATTCTTATGTTAATATTGAAATGTGGGTTGCGCACCAGGCCACTTGCTCAACCGTGTTTAGGTTTTCAGTGGTGGTAATGTATTCCTCCTGCTATTCAATGAAAAGATAGCAAAGTTATTGCTATCTCTGGTCGTTTGTTCATTTTGGTTGTGATAGTGTAGATGGTCCAAGTTTATGACTTTATTATTGGCAGCAGTTTTGATGAACTTGAGGGATTTCGTCAACATTGGTTCTGCTTCCCTTGTGTTTGATTTTTGGACATGGGAATACTTTTAGCCAAAAATTGTGAAAATTAACCAACAAAATCAAAAATTTTCTCACTGTCTTGTTTTAGGTCAATTTCACTGTTCAAGAAATCACTCTTGGACAATAGGACAGTCCTACGTTTTTCTTCTAGAGCACCTAAGGTTCTAATTGATTATATAACATTTTACTTCATTCATGCATCTTCTGGTTCCTTTATTAGGTTGCTTTAGGCAAGCAAGCACCTATGCCTTTGTATGATTGTTGTAAACCTGTCTGGCAAGATTCATTGTTGCAATTGTGATGACAGAATCCAAGGGCATCATTGCGATCAATTGACACATATGCTGCACAGTGTAATAAATGCTATAAATGGAGGGTGATTCCTACACAAGAAGAGTATGAGGACATTAGAAGTCAACTCCCAGAGAATCCATTTTTTTGTGACAGGAAACCTGGTGTTTCTTGTGATGATCCAGCAGAAATTGAGTACAACTCTACTCGCACCTGGGTCATTGACAGGCCTGGTGTCCCAAAGACACCTGATGGTTTTAAAAGGAGTTTGGTGCTTAGGCGAGACTTCTCCAAAATGGATGCTTACTATATTACTCCAACAGGAAAGAAGCTGAGAACCCGAAATGAAATAGCAGCATTTTTAGAGGCAAATCCAAAGTACAAAGATGTGCCCCTTTCATCCTTCCATTTTACTTCTCCAAAGGTAATGGAAGACACCATACCTGAAGATTTGAGAAGGCTTTCTGCTAGTAGTAATAGCAATAAAAAGACTAAGGTGTCAAAAGATTCAGCTTGAGTTGGGAAATGTCACTTAGCTACTGTTTAATACTCAATGTTTCTTGTATTTTCTGTTTTGCTCTAGTGACGATTTTCTGTGATTTGACTGTGTGGAGCTGTCGTGACATTTGTTGCTCTTAATGTCAGTAGGGTTGTAGAAGTAAGGAACTAAGTTGCTGTCATCAACTGCTTATCGGAATTATAACGGAACGGCATGTTTCTCAGTGCGATGGATTCTGATGTTGGTCGTTGGCTAATGATATTGGTTACTCTCCTCCAGGAATGACAGCTTTTGCGTGGCAGTTTGGTAAGAAGCAAAGTCATAGGTTTTCTCAACCAAACGGAAGGCAATAATATTATATCTAAGTAAATGAAAGAAGATTGCAAATGAGAAATGCTGTCATTTAGATCAGTTAAGCATGCTATTAGTCCACGTGCAATTGAGTGCATTATCAAAGGCAAGCGAAAACTTTGGAAAAGATGAAAGGTAAGTCCCAGGACTGGGAAACCAAGTAATATGGTTTTAGCTTTCTTTCCGCTCTCCAAAGTGAACGAGCGTGTAAGAATGACAACGAAAACAGAGTTGCATGAATTGCCTTTCCTTGTCTGATTTCCGCAAACAATGTTAAAGAAAAGAATCCTGCGTGGATGCCGAATGGAGAGGCCTCAGCCTGAATGGAGAGTCCTCCATTTCGATCTCTGCGATCTTCAATGTTTTTCAGTCATGATGCCTAGACTCTCAGTTGGGAGAAATTTACAAATCAAGAAGACCCCGCACTGAAACCGCCTATTTATAAAAAAACTGATCCTGCCTTCAGGAACTGTTAACATTGAACTAGCAAAACTGTTGCAGAAAAAGCGTGACAACTCTGGAATCTAAATTAACCATGAAAATAATCAAGTTGGAACCTACATGTCACGTACCAAATTGATTTGTCTTTAATCTCTGGTGAACCTTGTGGCATTTGGTTGAAGAAACTAGTCTGCCTTGGTGTGTTCAAGGAGCGTGTGTGGAGAACGGTCAATCTTTATCGGTGTCCAGTCAAGTATCTCTTCGACATCAAGTTCAGCCTCTACCCTGGCAGCATAAATGTCCTCACAGATGGATATCAACCTGCATTAAAAAAAAAAAAAAAAACTGTTGCAATGATAAAAATGGTCGAAATTCATCACCTCTTCAAACTATTATTTCCCTTATAGACAGCCAATTTTACTACAAGAACTAAACTCCTTATCGTTTTTTTTTTTTTTTCAAAAACAACAAAGAGAAAGTGAATCACGAGTATTTCAATCGTCATACATGTGGTCAAAATTTAAGAGATGCTTGATTTTTCCTGCAACTTCCTCCAAAGGGAGTTTCTATCATTCAAATGCTATTGATTTGAGTGTGCTACTCTCATATTTAATTTTATTGTTAGTAAATTTAAAAATCAACATTGCAAATTTATATAAATTTTAAATTTATCATTATCAACGTTTGAATGAAAACAAAAAACATTAGATTATTAATCACACTATCACCTCAGGTGTAATTCCTTTTTATTTTTTACTTTTTTTGTGTCTATCAAGGGGGAAAAAAAAGTGAATATTATGTAATTTAGGGCGCTCCAATGATTATGTTAATTTATGTATATTTTTTGTTTATGCTAAGTTTATTTCAATATTTCTGGTTCTGGACAGTCAAGTCAGGCGTTTAAAACAACGTGTATTAAAAAAAAGTTCAAAACGACACATGGAAGGCAGTGTAGCCATTAGCACAACCACTGAAACGGCACCGTCGTTGCCGTTCAAATTAGCCGCACACACCTTATCGGTTCTCCTTCAACTAAGTCGCTTATTCTGATGTCTAGCGTTCTTTTCTAGCTGAGTTCACCATTCATGAGCTTAAATAAAGAAATGGATATTTGATTTGTAAGAATATTGTCTTTCGGACAACATGGTCTCACTGATATCTACTTCCTCGTTCTGCAAACACAGGATTGTAAACTCACAACCCGCGAGGACATGTCTCAAATATGGGTGGTCACGCAGCAATAGCTTGAATTTCAAAGTACGTGCCAGTACAAACGAAGTGGATGCGCAAACAGTGGAGGAATCTAACGGAGAGCTAAATCTGGAACAGTCAGAGCAGGCCGGCAAATCTTCCACACTGTCTACCTCCCCTTCACTGGACAAGGACCTCAAAAAGGTTGGTTTGTGTTCCCTTTTTCATTTCTCAATTCTTACGACGAAGCTGCAATCTTTAACTGTTCCTGAGAATCCCCACTTGAAAAATAACAATTGGCTTTCCTTCGCAACTGTTTTCCCATGGCGATATGTTGGTGGTATTTGAGATTGGCCCAAATTTTGGGCCTGCTGTTGGGGTTTCCCAATTCTTGTTCCAATATTTTTGTACTCCGTTAGCACTTTAAATTTGAAAACTGACTTGTAGCGTGAACCCAGCGAATCAGTCATAAGGCTGGTCTGGGTTGGTTCTTAAGCCGGATTAGGAATTGACCCAAACCGGCCGACCTGGAGGGATCCACACAACCCGAATGAGTCAATGACCCGGTCAGTGACCCTACCAATTTTTGCTCAATTTTTAGTTCTTTTTAGTTACTTTTTTTTTTAAAAGGAAAATTACTTGTTCAAATATTAATTTAACTTATATTTACATAATTATTTAAAAAAAAAACGAAAATTAACTTATTGGTCTGGTCACTGAGCCACCGTCCACCCTCCAACCCGGTGACTCAGGCCCCTTACTCGGGTCAAGAACTGGTCTTGGTTTCAAAATTATGATATAGTAATCATGTACTAGAGTGGTGTCTTTGCTAGATTTTGGCACCCTCTACAAAGCTTGTCTCAACTTCGTTGCATCTGTTCTGTGTTGCTTTCATTTAGCTGTTACTATAGCTTGTGATCACAGGGTTGTATCTTGTCATAAATCTGTATCATAACATGATCTTCTTACTTCATTTTGGCAAACAGGTTGTTCAGAAAACTGCATCAACGTTTGCACCAAGGGCATCCACAGCTACCAAAAACCCTGCACTACCTGGACTGCCTTATACACTGTTTTTGAGGTTCAGGGTTATGCTTCAATGTTGTTTGGTGGAGCTCTCTCTTTCAATCTCATACTCCCATCGAACGAACCAGACATATGGAGATTGATGGGGATGTGGTCCATTTGGATGTTCAGTAAGTCATGTCTCCCTAATTATGACCAAAATTTAGTGTAAGCTCTCTTACTTTTCTCTTACGAACAAAAGTTGACTTCTTGGTTAAAAATCCAGAAATTTTAGATCCCTAAGAGAGAATGTGTAGAGCGTTTGACAGATACCATTTGGCATAAAATCAGCCAAAGTAGTGCTTGAACATCTAGTAAATGTGAAATTGCAGTAATGTGTATTAGGTAAGCCAAACTAGTTTGAAAAGAGTTGCTACTAATTTCCCTGTTAGTGTTTAGGAATGTTGTGGTGCAGTAAGTTTCAGTAGTGCTAGAGTAACTAGGGTTATTCTAGTCATATATTTATGAATTTTCTGCAATTGGACTGGCAATGAGTTAGCATAATACTGATCAAGCATGCTTTATTCTTTGCAGCAATCCCTTCCCTGCGTGCCCGGGACTGCTCCAAGAATGAGAAAGAAGCTCTTAACTATTTATTTCTCCTCATCCCTCTACTTAATGTTGTAATTCCGTTCTTTTGGAAGTCCTTTGCAGTAGTATGGTCTGCAGATATCATAGCTTTCTTTGGAATGTATGCGTGGAAGGTATGCTGCATTACCTCTGGAATTTAATCTTCTCGTAGTACTTATATCATAAGTCATAATGTGTTCTTTGCAGTTAGGATGGATGCAGAGGTCTGACTAGCAATTCAATACTTTGAGCCTTTTACCTTCTTTGGACAAAGATCAGTTAACATGGTTGTTCATGTTATCCACGTAATCGGCCAGACAAGACATTTCCTAAAGCTCCGCAGCAGGGCCCTACAACTGCGATGACATAGTTTTAACCGATGGGAAGCAAAAGTTTTCCTCCATTAGGTATCCAGATATGGGTCTCGAACGGACAAAGAACGTTCTATTAGGAATCTGCTTTTTGTTTTGTTTTTGTACATGCTTTTTCCCCTTTTTATGATTGGTATCTTGTATTGCCAGTAGGCAGGCATGTACGCAATGTACACGTGGGGAGAATTCGATTACCTGTTCTGGGAAAACAAAAGAACATGATTGAGAGTTGAGAAATCCAAGTTGTGTTGCACATTCTATAGCATTTAGACGAGCCTTTCAGGGAATGGCCCTCCTTTTCCATGTCTTCCTCTCCATTAACTCGTTCTAACCGGAAAGTTTTGATCTGCATATGCAGTGGTTGTATCATTTGGAACATATGTTCCATCAATTAGGAACCCATAAAATCTAGCAAGTAGAACGGTTTGCACATATTTTATACTTGCGACGATGAATATTGGAGGACGATAAGTACTTGTGCCCGAAGCACCTCACTTAGAGATCAGTTGAACCTGACGACCCAGAAGGAAATAAGTGTAATCCACAATAACAGATTGATCTGAAAATGTATTTCAGCACCAAATCCTGATCCATTTTACATGAGCATACGCTATATTCAACCAAAAAATGGTTACTTTAAAACTTACATCTACCCTAGAGAAAGTATCAATTTTTCCAAGACCATGGTCCTTTTCAATTTGACTCGCTGCCTAAAATTGACGTACTTGCTGCTCTATGTGAACTCACTGTCACTGTCCTCCTCATACTCAGAAGCAGACTCATCATTCCCTGGTTCCAAAATGGTATTTGTGTCAAAGGATAACATTTCCATCTCCTCCATGTCAATAGTATCATACTCCATTCGTGCACTGAACTTTTCATCAGAGCAGTTGAGGAACCACGAAAGTGAACATTTCAACCGTCTCTGCAACCCTCCTGTGTCTTGGTTTTATGGTGGACTCCAGACTATAAGTAAAGAATGCTGGGAAAGCAGTCAAATCATCTAGGGGTCTTCCCATCTCCATTTGAAAGTAAACAAAGCTACGTTTCATGATGTCAAGATTCAAAGCAAGCAACTGGGGACACCCCACAACCATCACCCTCACTTGTTGCAAGGAGAAACCACAATCTTTGAGAAAATCCACATGCTTCATAATAGGTGTTCTGTTAAGGCTGACTACCTGCGGCATCTTCTCAATAACCCTGCCAAAATCCCCAGGGCTTAAATCAATAACTGAATTGAGCAAATGCTGTTGACCACAAAGCTTTTCCTTGAGGTCAATTCCTATAATCTCAGGATACTGTGCTATTACAGAAGGAAGCATCTCTTCTCTCACATGAAACTCTGAAATGGACTGAACATTTGATTTCACCTTATCATCTAATCCAAATCCAAGAATGTGCGGATGCTTCTCAATCAATCTAGCAACAGTCAGCCTTGAGATGCCCAGGCTTTCAAGATATTCAGCAAAAGGCTTAATCACCCGGCCTACTCGCATCCCCAAAATCTCTGGATATCTAGTTATAACATCTCCAATCGCCCTTCTTGCAACCCCAATTCCGACCAAATAAGCCACTGATGTGCTCATGGTTCCTTCAAGCTTGAATCCTAACACTTCTGGGTATCTCTCAAGCACCCGTGGAATATCATTTGGCTTGATATCCATCCCCAGAAGATACATGACCACTGGTTCAAGATCTACAACAACACTAGCATGCAGGACTTGTGGATATCTTCTTAAGAACTCAATGAAAGTGGATTTCCTAACACCCAATTTTCCCAGATAGTCAAGCACAGGAATCATGTTCTTTTTCACGCTGCAACCAAGAACAAGTGGATAGTTGTTAATGTCCTCAATTGTTAGACCTAATAGACGAAGGAAACTCACTCGTTCCTTCATAACTTCAACCGTCACAGGAAGTTCCAGCCCATCAAGTTCATCAGGGATGATACCAATCCCCCTCAGAAAATCATAAACCCTGGCACGATTGGCTATCTTCTCATCCTTCATCTCACGCAAACTAGGACGAACATACAGGGATGAAGAAGCTCCTTGCTTTTGGCTCGTACCAACATTTTCTGTCTTGGAAACAGGTGAAACCGTGGAACTTGAGGCAAATGTCCTTCCAGAAATAGAATACCCAAACTTCGAGAACAACCCATTTGCTGTTGCGTAATAACTTGGGATTCTTATAGCTGACCTAGAATTCAACTGCAGTTTATGATATATAATGACAGGTATCTCTGGATGAACAAGCAAAAAACTGGGTCTCGTAATGGCAGCACCGCCTCCAATCTTCATGATGTGCTTGTAAAGTTATAAAGTCAGGGAATCCGCGAAAAAATATGGTATATCACTACGTACTAGCCACGAAGCAATGCTCTGAAAAAGGAAAATAAAATCCTAAGATAGACCCACGAGAATAAAAACGTTATGAAGCTCCCAAGGACCCCCAGGGCAGTCCCTCCGGGGGTGGGGCAAAATGAATACTTGGAGCAGCAGTTATGCAATCGAAACCATACCAAACCGTGAGTGTACATAAACTAATCTTAAATCACGGAGACAGAAGACAATAATACAGCACAAAAATTTAAATGGGCAAAAGGCATACTTCACCTTAGCTTGAGGGACTGAACCATCGGAAAGACGCTAGCAGGCGGCGACAGCGGAGTGACCGGTGGTAAAGTCGCTGCTGTGGGAGCGCGCAACGAAAATGGAATCACAGGAATGCAACGGCGAGAAATGAAGGATAAAATTGGGGGTGTCAATAAGGCAGAGAAATCCAAGTTCCAGGCCTCCTTCCCCTCCTCGTGGGAGTGTGTGGCTTTGCAGCTGATATTTCCAGAATTCGGTAACTTCTCTTTCATGTGTTTTACTATTTGACGTCAAAATCACTGCTAACGTCGTCGTTTAATCCCTTTATAGTAAATTCGCCAGAGTCGAGTGAGCTTCTCATATCCACCCGCAATATTAAGCAGTCTTAAAATTCAATAAAACTGCACACTCAACTTCATTTTATTGTCTCTATTCATAGAGACAATAAAAAAATTCGAATTTAAATTAATATTGAAAAAGTTAAAAAAAAAAAACATGAGATTTAAAACTAGACTGTGATAATATTAATTATTACTATTAAGAAGTTGATTCCGGGCTCGACCCAACCTTTCAAGACATGGGCTGGGCTGATCCATCTCCTAGCTCTTTCGTGATGCCATACTGTTCTTCGGGTGCTTATACCAACATTAAGCCACGGGGTTTGCTGATCATGCTTAATGATGTTGACAAGAGTGAGTGGAAGGCTTCTCTTGGCCTGACGCAGATTTCTGCTTGTGTTGGGGCGCACACACCTGTCCATAGACATTGATTTGACACTAAAAATCCCTTGCTGAATATAATATATACATTTTTTGAAGATGATGAATTCTATTCTTTTGGCAGGAAGAATTTACAAGGTCGGGCCCTCACTCGTCGTATTCCAATGAAGGGGAATAAAGGATCTTTTGTGTCTGCTCGGGCTACTGAGGACATGGGGTTTTGGAATCCCCCAACCTACTGTAGCAGTTTATGATTTCCTCTGCTGCTACTCGAATTAAATCACAGACCAAGATTCATTAATTGCAAAACATTTGGCCGGTTCTTCATGTAACTTTGGGGGATTTGAGAAGCGCAAGTGGCGTTCGTGGGCATCAATATGGTTTCCCACTATTTCCATGGCGTTCAACGAATTTCGATTCAGTCTACCTCCACAACGACATGTTTCCAAATTCTGCATGATATATATTTTGTTATCCCTTATAACTCAAAGAGTGAATTGTTTGACACGAGCAATTTAAGTTTGGAGTTACAGGAAGTATAGCAACAAATCCCATCGTAAGCTTACTGTTTATTGTTGCATACATGAACTAGAAGCTAAAATAAAAACTTATTATTCCTAGAGAGGAATTTCTATGTTGGAAATACTGTGCAGTGAAGCATAGACAAAGCAGAAGATGGCCCGTCAATTAACTTGGTGATGGCTCTACCATTCTGGCATGAGTTTAAGACCTTTTTCGTTCCAGGCTCATGTCTCTTCTCATGGCTTCTTTCCTACTCTCGATGAAGTGGCCTGATTTTTCATTAATATTTGAAGCGACAAGGAAGAGATGCCTCGGATGCTTCACTTTAATTTCTTCCGGCTCGTTTGCCAGCTTCAATTTTCCACGTGCTATCCTTCTGTCCTCCTTAGCCCCATCTTCCTCTGTAGCCCGATCATGTATATTGGCAGCACTTTTTAAACCTCTTCTTCCTACCAACGTTTTCAAATTGTGCTCCATCATTCCTCGAGCTGCTGCTTCTCGTGGGCTTTTACCTTGACCTGCTGCATCCCCTTTCGCTTGGACCAGGGCAAGCTCCTTATTGCCTGGCAACTCAGTGGCTCTGCTCTTCTCCAACTTGGGCTGGTTCCCTTTTTGTGCTTCATGGCCAGAAGAAACAGGTTTCCCCGTAGAAGTCCAACGCTCCAATTCTTCTTCATCCTGCTTGAAATGAACCTGAATATCATACCCATAACCATATGATGACCTTGTCGTTGCAATGCTCGTAGATTGTTGCTCACCCACAGAATCTTCTCCATTTGCCATTAGCGGATCAACAAGGGGGACTTCAGCTTCTACATGGCCTAAAGTTGCATGCTTGAGGCCACGAGCAAAGAGGCTGTTCATGAAGAAGTTGAAGACACTTCGGCAAATGCCAAAAGGATGATCCTTTTTCTGCATAATTAGTGCCAAAAATAGCTGCAAGAGAGAAACAGCTGTTGCAACGACGGCTTATAGCGTTTAGAATCGGTGAGATTTATCAGAAAAAATTGCTTACCATAAGTTGTTCTATGCTTGACTGAGGGAAATTACAAAAGCGAAGTGACCATGAAGGGAAGCATTCCTTTTTTGGTCTTTTAAATCCAAAAAGGAGGGGGAGGGGTATCATAGCAAAGAATATCATAGGCCAGTCTACCTCCTAAGGGGAAGTGGAATTCTACCTTGCTTAAAGCATCTCATATTCCCGAATCCTAAAACAGGAGAAAGTCACCGGAAAAAACAACAATGTTGGGACCAACGAACTGGTGACCTGATTCACCCGTACCGTTTGATTGATTACCTTGTCCAATGTGATCTTCTGGATTAAGCATAGATGCTTAATCAATAATTCAACATCTCTTTAGATGTTCTTTCTGTTTTTCTTTTACTAGAGATGCTCCTTTTGTCTGCTTTAGCCTAGGCATGAAAGCGGCACTATTAAGTTCTGCTTTACAGTAATTATATATATATATATATAAAAAAAAGCATCTAGAAAGTGGAAATGTGCAGTCTTCCAGGTTTTGAACGTGTCTCATCAGCGGATTGTCGCCAAACGGTTTTTTTTTTTTTTCATAATAATTTGGCAATACACATTATCATGCGCCGCCACCAGAGAAGGCAATTGGAAAATCTACTAAAACTCTAGTGTATATTTATGTGCATATATTTGGTTCATTAAGATGCATATTGAAACTCGAAATAAATAATAAAAGAGATCTCTTCATCCTTATAAATCTCATGTCTCTTAAATAAAATTACAACTTAAAATTTTAAAAATCAAAATTTAAAATTTTAACTGCTAAACTGTCGTACTGTCTCACCACCCAAGAGAGATCAACAACAATAACAGATCATTGAGCCATTAAGGGTGGCCCGGCCCAGTTAATATCTCTGAAGTCGAGAACCCATACTGGCCTAATGAACCGACGGACAAGTGGAACTGGTGGCCTGTTTACTGAAGTTTCAGGCTTCAAGTGGGCGGAAAGGCCCGAACTGTGTCGGCTCGCTACATTTTGGTTCACCCGGTTTAGCCGAGACGGTCAAAAGGACCAAAATTTACAGGACAAAGGCTCTACACCTCCTGCGCATTATAGCACTGAGCGGCCGAAGTCCTTGGGTACGCAGTAGAGGAAACGTTCGTTTCTTTGCCAACGATTTCCAAGCTCTATTTCTTATTGCAAGCTGCTTGTTCCATGGATATTTTCAGATCGGTGTTCGCGGACGAATCCGATTCCGAATCCAGACTAAATCAGGAGCATTCCGAACTCTCAGGTCCCAGCTCCAGCTCCCCGCCAAAACCGGAGCATCCAAACCCTAGCAGTGACGTTGGTGGCGCCGGCCGGTGGGGATTCGGAGGTCTAATTAAAACGCTAACCATCAAATCGGAATCGGTAATCGAAACCTACCGTAGAGATCTGAAGGAATTCGGGTTGGGCCTGAAGAAGGAGATCGGGGTTGCCCAGGGGTCGCTAGAGAACGTCGGGCATGCCGTTGATGAGATTGGTAGCTCCGTGTTGAAAGGCACGGCCCAGATTATCTCCCACGGCAAGGATGCAATCCTGTCCCTCGATCAGGAGAGCGATTCGTCCGAGAACAATAAAGAAAGAAACATCACTAGCCAGCAGAGCTTGAATTCAAAGCGTTATAGTCGATTCGATGCGCAGGTGCGTGGGATTCAAGGCGATGCGAGTACGTACTCCGAGGATCCTGAGGATTTGGATGATTACAGGAAATGGAAATCGGTTTTTGCTTTGGAGGAGAAGAGGGAGGAAACCGAGGGCCTTCTGGAAGACAACGTTGCCATGGCGAGTTTGTATGAACGGTTCGTGCCAGATAGTGTTGATGAGGAAACATTCTGGCATAGGTATTTCTATAGAGTTTATAAGCTGAAGCAGACTGAGGAATTGAGGGCTAAGCTTGTGAGACGAGCGAAGTCTAGTGGGGAGCTGGAGGAGGAAGATTTGAGCTGGGATGTTGAAGATGATGATGAGAAGGAGTTGGCGGAGCAGGAAGACGATAATGAGATTCGGAGAAAGGGAAATGAGAAATTGGGCAGCCAAGAGGATTCTGCCGGAAAAAGGAAACATGTGGTGGAGGAGACAAGTGAAATTAAGAAGGTGGATAATGAAGAATCCGAGCAAAAAGGAAAGAGTTTTTATAACAAGACGGGCAATGAGGACTCCGTGCAAACTGTGAGTGTGAAGGAGAAGGAAATCTTGGTGGAGGAAATGAAATCAAAGGAAGAGAAGACTACTAGTGAGGGGGACAATGAAGCTAGTAAGAAAGCAGATTTAGAGAAACGTAAAGGAGAAACTTTTACAATGTCCGACGAGAAAGCAAGTTCAGAAGGGAAGGGTGACAAAGAAGAATCTTGTAAAGATAGTGAATTCTCAGTAATTTCGAGCCATCCCTCAATGCCGGGGGAGGAAGACCTTGGATGGGATGAGATAGAGGACCTGAGCAGCATTGATGACAAGAAAACGGATCACTGTGGAAGTGCAAACAAGGCAGATTTGCGGAAGCGGCTTAGTGCCGCAGAGGAAGAGGAAGATTTGAGTTGGGATATTGAGGATGATGATGAACCAGCTAAAGCTTGAATATATAATGTTTTGTATTTGATGGGAATTTAAGATTCATTGCATTGTCTCGTCTTCTTCCTCCTGCTTTGTTCAAGTGCTATGGAGGATGAAAGAGGTTTTTTCTGGTTAGTGTCTTTGTTTTTTTCCCCCTTTAACATTTGTACGTGTAAAATGCAAATATCACTTGGGTATGTGTATCTTTTTACGTTGAAGCAACTGTGTTAATAATAAAAACCCTTTCGAGTCATTTACTTTATTGTTTCTCCTCAACCATGTTGTATTGGAGCTAATTCTCACGGGCCATTACCTTCGTGTGCAATGCCCACGTCTAATAGTCCAATATTTCCCTTTCTTCTACGGGGTCTTTCTTTTGCAGCTAGACTCTGTTCAGCAAATAGATGGAACCACCTTGATGATTATTTGTCCTGCTCCTCACTTTTAATACGAAGGAAATTTCTCAACGACAACAACCAATTTTTTATGACAGTGAACGCAAAGAAGGTAGGCGATGAATGTTGGCCATTGTGAATCAGAAATGATATCGAATTTGGACTAAATGTTTGCTCAAGACATTAGCGAACTAACAACACTTATTTATAGGAAGAGAATCAAGCAGAAGTATATTTCAAGATGATGACTAAAATGATTGTTGTTACTTACTGTTTGATAGAGGCCATTCACATTGATTCACCTTTTCTTAAATGAGAATGGCAGCCAAAAATCATCCAATCAAATGCAAAATTTGTATGTAAAACTGATGAAATATGGATTAACTTGTAGTAATACAAAATTCCTCCCTCTGCTTACAGCTAATCACACGCTCCAAACGTAAAGCTCAACTACCTTAGAGACCCACAGGATTGACATTAAAGAAATGTTGACTGACACTAGAACCTAATCTTAACCCGGTGTGAAGGAGAAAATGAATTCCAAAATAACTACTCAAGCAGCAGTTTGGGCCTTGTTTTTTACAACAGGGGAATCTGTCCACAGTCAACCGAATGTTCTTCCTAACTGTAGATTCACGTTGTCTTTGGCCCAAGGGCTGCCAAAGGGAAGCTTCATTTTCCTTCTAGAATGATGGCTGTCTCAGAAACAGAATCTGCAATGTGTGTTTCAACTGCAGAAGGCAATGTTAGCAGGCGTCTCTTTTGGGCACGAGGTGGAAGATGCTTAGCTGGTTTTCTTGATCCAATAGTCCAAGGCAAGAAAACTCCTGTACCACCACGGGGCATTCTTTTTGGAGTCAACACCATAGGACGCACTGGGGCAGCAAGCATGACCACTGGGGTACGAAAGACTCCCCATTTGGTCATTGTGTCCATTGTGCGGTAGCCACTGGACCCTCCATTTGGCATTTCATATGGGCCTCCAATACCTGGTTGCCATAGAGTCATGGCTCCAGCAGTTGGACTGGTTGGGGGCGACACGCCATGGTTGGATTCAGGGCGTACTCTGAAAAATGTGATACTGGCCTTTTTTTGGGGGATGGGCACATAACATGTCTTGCCATATCAGCACTGTTTCCCCTCATTACTAAAATAGACCTGCAAGATTTCCAGAAGCGTGTCATAATTCACCTTCTCTATAATATTTGCACAAGGACTGCATACTGTAATCAGTTGACAAAATATTTGAAGGAAAGGATTTCTCAGTAGGATCTGCCTCGGGAATCCTGACTTGAAAGTAGCAAGATAGATACTCTGTTAACCAAATTGTCATCATAAATTGAGTATCGTAGTGAAGACAGTTCAGAGGAAAACCAAAGGAGGAAAAAGAAAAAAGGCAGCAGCAAATGGCCTTAGCATATGAGTTGAACTGAGAACAGTTTCCTGGCTTCAGTCCATTAGAAATAAAAAAAATAACGTGTTGTTTCTATCCGAGGTAATCCTCCTCTTCAAGAACTTTGGAGTTTAATTCTGTTATCAACTTAGCTTCTGTTTATTGCCCTAGCATTATAAGTAACTGAAAAATAGGTAAATACAAGTAGAAATTATCAATGCCTACCCTTCTTTCAGTGACAGCATGAGTGGACCTCTATAATTCACATCATTATCATTAACAAGAACGCGCCCAAAAGCCATTGTTGATTGAGAGAGGATAAGAGTAGAGATTGGATGATCCAAATGGGGTGGCTTAAGAAACGGTTGAGAGTATTCATCCTACATCAAAGGGCATAAGAGCATATTAAATACCCCAAAACACGAAAAGGGTCCTGGTATAAATTAAAATCAAGGCTTACAATACAGATCAAAAACTATCATGTGCACTTCGATGTACAGGCTATCTTGAAAATTAACATGTTCATCCGGTAAAATAAGTAGTACCTCATCAAAGAAGTGGATGATGCAACCATTTGGCCTTTTATATTCTGGTATTAGTTGCCACTGAACCAAGTGATCAATGACATCTTGAAGAAGAGCTGGAATTGGCTCTATATTACCTACCAAAATTGAAAGGTCATCAAAGATTTGCTATGGTAATCCTCTTAGGCTATGCAAAAGATCGTATATTTAAACAGGCCTAGAATCGAAAAAAAGAGAAGGGAAAGTAGGCAGTAGAGTACTTTAGGTGAATGATCAGAAATTTGAGTCAAAGAAGGGCATATCTTACTTGTTTGATTGTTACTTGTAGCTTCCTCTTTTATGTGCCCAAATATTGGAACACCAAACTGAATCAGCTCTCTCTTGTTTCCCTTCATGTGCTTGTTGAATAAAATAAAAGTATCGCCTATATTCAATATTTAAGGATTTTAGAAGACTCACCTGGTTGTTACAGACGTATACTTCTGGTTGTAGAGATGAGCTTTTCCATTTAAATATTGTATATAAAGGAACCAGCAACTTAAGAGGGGAATAACTTGAAGGAGCAGGTGATGTTGAAGAAAATGGTTGTAATATGCAAATGCAATGCTAGAGACGCTACATTTGTACAAGAACCTCAGATTCCATGCTTCAACAAGAAAAGCACATTCAAATGAAATCTAAGATGCATACCTGAGAGTTCACCATTCTGGCCAACAACCCGGAGTTCATTAACGAACTCAGTCAACTTAGATAGCTCTGAGTCAGTGAATACATCCTCGTATAACTTCAAACCTTTGACAACATTCACCTGCCAGTCCAAATCTCAATCAGTACCAGTTGGCTGCTGTTTCATTTTCCTTAAATAGCATAATATCCTGCAGAAGATCTATCCTCTGAATTTCTCTTGAATTTGAAAAGAACCCACCATATGCCCTTTCACTTGCTCCTTGGCTGTGAAACCTTTCGTCAACCTGATTTGAGTAGTACGTGCGGCGCAGTGTTCATGGTTGAAACATACAGTGGCCTTATTGTCGCTCGGCAGCACTTCTTGAGATCCTGCATCCCCATAGTAATCAAATGCAGCTAGAAGGAGGGTAAGAAGGAATGTTGAACGAAAGGAGCTTATTATTATAATCAAAGAAGTTTCAACACGAGGATTCCAACTAGTTACGTTAGAAGCACGTGACTGTCTTGTTTTTTCCTTTTTCTACACATACAAGAATTATTCAATTATAATCAACATCATCCAACCAATCAACAAATCTACAAGGGCCCATAAAAAAAAAAAAACATAATCCAACAAAATCAAACTTGGTTACTCGCGCTGTTTCATCTTTTTGGCCGCTTGCTCAGCAGCCACCCCTCTCTCTCTCTCTCTCTCTCTCTCTCTCTCATGGCTGGAAAATCCTCGCGGTCACTGACCAAGAATTTGTAGTCTAAGACGCCGACCACGTGGGGCAGGCCAACCAATAATCAAGCCACGTGAAAACAAGTGTAGGACAACACTACCCGAGACCCGCTACCCAAACAATGATTTTTCATCTGTCCACATTCATCGGGTCGTCCATCCTAAAATGACCACGGACTTGACCCGGAACCTTGGGCCAGTCATCCCCCCCGGTCCTTGGTCACCCCCATTAATAATAACGTTTGGATTAGCAAACAGACACAATGCGAAAACATGTCCAAAAAGCTCAACAGCCCACCAACATTACCCCAGCAGATCTGACGGCTGGTGTCAAACTTAAGATTAGATCACACGGCTGCCACCACCCGCAGCCTACAATTAAATCGTCGCACACATCCCCACGCAACGGTATCGACGGCAGGCGACCGCCACCCCCGAAACAAACTGTAACATCGGATGCAGTCAAGCTTTCTCACCAACTCGAAGCACCAAACCCCGTTGATGTCTTTAATGAAAAAAATAATAATAATAATAAATGAATCTGATCTGATTAGATAAAGTTAAATACGATGTACTCAAATTAATACAATTAAAATTTTTTGAATAATATTAAATATTATAAAATTTAATTTATTATAAAAATATTATTTTATTAAAATAAAAAACTTTTATTAACAAAATCAACTAATAAAAGAAAAAAATTACTTCAATAAAAATAATGTTTAATAATAAATTATTTTTTTTACAATTAACATTATTCATTTTTATTTTATACAAAAAATATTTTATTATCATATATAAAGTATTAATATAATACAAAATCATATATATATATATATAAATCTACCCCTTCTAACTTCACCTGCAATTTCTCAGATAAAATATATATAACTAAAATAAATAAAGACATAAGGCCTGTCTTTTAAAAGCATTTTGCCTTTTACGGGAAATTTGTAAAACGGGTTTTCAAAATCTGAAGACAGAAAAATTGAAGACGGCATATTTCTGAAAAAACAGAGAAAATTGCAAACGGTTGTTTGAATTTCCGATCTGATGGAAAAAGTTTGAATTGCATTTGTCATCTATAACAGTTCTTTTGTTTTCAAGAATCTATTGGAAATTCCTTCCAAATATATTTTAAAAAAATCAAAAGAGAATATGTTGAAAATTTTATCGGAAAAAAGAAGCCATTGCAAAACAATGAAAAAGAAAAAAGAAAAAAAGTCAATTCATTTAATTTAGTTTTAAGCTTTTCTTTCTCGTACCCTACCGAGTGAAAGCAAGATTTGATGTCATGTACGTAGAAAAATAAAAACAAAAAGGAGGCAACTTTTTCTAACTTTGTGGCGATTGTAGCCAATTCTCCGACGCGATTCTCGGGAACAAGAACAAAATCGCCAACAAGATTATTTATTTAGCGGTTACGAATCAAAATTTGTACACGGGAGAAACTTTCAGGTAAATGGTCAAAAATAGAGAAGAAGCAAGGTGTTATCTATGCCTACCTGAATCAGTAATCTCGCTATCGGGGGAATCCTCCTCAACGACCTCCTCGCCGCCATTGCCGACGGTGCCAACCTCTACGCATTCCGTCACTTCCTCGCTGTCCTTCCATTTTTCATCCGATGGAACCTCCTCCGTCACCACCACCTCGTTACTCTTCTTACCACCGTCGCATTTGTTCTCCGCCTCCATTTTCCTCTCCACCACGCGCCTCAGCTCCACCGCCACGTCGGCTATGGAGTGGTATTTCTGCATCTGGAGTACCGGGATCCAGTTCAATCTCCTCCTGTGCATGGCAGCGAACACCGCCTCGTACTCCGATCCTGCGCCTCCGCCTAGCTGAGCGATGTGGCCGCAGAGAGCATCGATTATCGCGTTGGCCGCAGCGAATTCCCCGCGAAACCAGGCGAGGATCGCGTCGTTCGCGAACTCCTCCGCCACCATCATCGGAGGAGCTTGTATGGGGACCGTAGCTGGCCCCGAAGGAGGAGCAGCTCGATCCTTCGGCGACGCTGGCCCAGCCGCCATCGGCATCTCTGAGAAGTTAGTTTCGACTAATTCTATATGCTATGCGTTGTTCTCGTCGATGTTAGGTGCTCCGAATCTCCGAAATATCGGGTCTCATGAACCAGCCGGACGAGAAATCGGTGGGATTATCGGGACAATGTTGATTAAGAAAGAGAGAGAGAGGGAGAGAGAGTGGGAGGAAGGAGTAAGCGAGTGTTTGGTCACGGATGACGGGTTTTGGGAGAGCGGGCGTGGGGTTCCATATATAGTTGGGGAGGACGTGTGGGGCCATGTGATGACATGGCAATTTTTTAGATGGGTGACGTGGCAATAATGTAAAAGTGGAGTTGGTTGGTTTGGTGTTCTTTGGGAAGGCAAACGGGCCAAAAAGGAAGGGTTTGAAGGGTGATTATTGAAAATGATTAAAATGGATTTTTTTCCTTCATTTTTTTTTATGTTGACTAAAATGGGTTTGTTAGTAAAGATATTGTTTTAAAAAAAATATTTATAAAGAGTAAGAATTTAAAATTAAATTTAAATTAAAGAATTTAAATAATCTTAATATTAGATTTTGTGATTAGCAACTAGTAAGACCAAAATTAAATAAATTGATAATGCAACCAGTTCAGTGATTTTTTTTTTTGATAAAAATTAAAATATATAAACAAAATGTGCTTCATTTTTTTCAAAGTTGTACCATATAATTTCAGCTACATACCATTGTATTGTTTTCAAAGGCTAGAATAGACTGCATATATATATATATATATATATATATATATATATATATATATATATATATATATATATATTAAGAATAAAAAATATATACTATAATTTTTCAAAAATTGACTGCATCTTTTGAAGTGCTGGATCGCTCCCCTAAACCTTCCAGATGTAAGGCCATCGTCAACTATTCAGCGGTAATTATAGGCAGCGTGTGAAAATTTTGGTTGACGACTAGTAGCCGATGCTCTCGTGCGAAGAACACCGCAAAATGTTAAACATAAAGAGACTTTTACTTTTTGATATGGGGTTCTGGAGTTGGAATATAAAGGAAGAATTCATTGTGAATCTTTTTTTTTTTTCTTTTGTTTTGGAAGTTCTTTACTCTGCAAGAGGAAAATTTTCCTTATAAAAAGATCATTAATAAAAATATATATCATTGGTTCTTCGGACTTGAATTGTGCAATTCACCCATCAGATATCATTTTATATATATTTATCCTTCTAATCAATGAGTGTTCAATTATTTTATTTTTTTAAATTTTTTTTTCATTGAAAAAATATTATGAATACTTTATATATTTTTTATTTTTTTATTTACCAAAACATGTTTAATTTCAAAATTTTGATAAAATTCTGTGCACTTTCTCACTAGTGATGAATTTAAACATAATCATACTCACCGCAATTATAATGTTTCTAGAAGAGCCACCACCCATCCAGCGGCAGTGTCAGATAAGTCGTAAGCACATTTAATGGACATATTTGTGAACGGAATGACCGAGGGACAGACTCTTGAATGCGGGCGTTGGTAAACCATTTTGTCAAATGCCAATTAAATCGTCTTATTGGTCGCGCAAAATGAGCAATATTAAAAATTACTTTAAAAAATTTTATAATTTATTATAAAAATAGTATTTTACTTTTCATGATAAAAATAATATTTTATAATAAATCTATAAATTTTTTATATTGCAATGGACGGAAAGGCCATTCTCGTAAATGGACGTAATCAAGTAGCGTGGAGGACTACAGGCCTCTCTGGGGACGATATACGCAAAAGATGCCATTGAATGTGGGTCCCTTTTCCAGCATCGAACGAGGATGATTTGCGTGGAGGTGCCCGTGGAGCTGCGCCTCCATCGTTGGCTCGCGGAGGAGGAGGAAGGAGGGGTGGAAAGGGAAAACATGTGTGTGGGCTCCCACACGAAACACCACCGGTGCCCTTTCCCTCTGCACGCACGCCCTCTACCTCTCTCTTTTTTACTCCAAGGTCAGACTTTCTGTCATCGAACGTTTGTGGTTCCTTGTGGGTCCAGATAGCGCATTGCCCACATTCATGCGGACCATTTTACCTTACGGCCACCACAGCCCCACTATGTTTCCTCTGCCGGCTTAACTAAGCCATCGCCTTCATTTTGCCTCTTTTATATATATTTTCTTCTTATTAAAATTTTAATTTCATCGAAATTATTTTTTTATTTTTACGAATTAAATACTCATTTCAAGAATTTAAAATCAAAATTTTAAAAATAAACATCTAAAATTTTAATGGCGAAAGCAAAACACAAAAGGCGTTGTTAGAGCATAAAAGCCATATTCTCAAAGGGCCGAAGCTTCCCTCCCTCCCTTCAAGGGGAAATGTGGGGCGGGGGGGGGGGTGGTGGGTTTCGAAAGTTGTTGGCTGTCTTATTCCATTATTCCATAACCCTGGACAAAAGCCCAATAAGCTTTCAGCTTACTACTACTGTTGTGCTTTTTTTTTTTTTTTCTTTTTTCTAGTTTTTGGTCAATAGCTTTACAGATATTGGGCAGACATAATAAAAAGGAGCTCACATTTCCATGGAACGTGGCAGTGGCCATTAATCATAATACCAATAAAAGGTTGGACTTGACGTTTGCCCATAAGCAAAAATACTGTAGGGTGAAGTGCATATGTTTCTATGATGCGTGTCTTTGAAGCAGCTTATTTGTGCGATAATTGTTAAATTAAAATTTTGAGTTTTCTAATATGTAAATGAGTATAAATACAAATTTAGCCACAATTTTTGGTTAGTTTATACGTTACAACTTTCTATCAAAATTCAGAAGAATATCAAGGCCTCTGTAATTAAATTAAATAAATCATTAATTAATCTATTGTACTCTTTTTTTTTTTAAATTTAAATTTTTGCATGGCAAGAAGCGCTGATTACAAATTAAGAGAGAACCTAATTTCAAAACAACGTCACATTGTGTCCCCGGATGCTGAAAGCTCCAAGGAGGCTGCAATGAAGAAAGCCTTTTTTTTTTTTTTTTTTTTTTTGGTTCTCCTTAGATGAAGAAATGAAAGAATCACTTTGAGATTGAAATTATGCGAAAGTTTCGCTTTCCATCGCGTATTAGGATAAAGAAAGAAATGTTTTTTTTTGGGTTGTTAAAAAGAAGATTAAAAAAAAAAAAAGGCATCCCAATTCCCATTTTCAGTGGAAGGGAACGCCACTGGATGTAGTTTGGATTAGCTTTTAACTTTTACGAGGTTCTTCTTCGATGACAAGCAGAATCGAAGTCCAAAAGAGACGGCCAGCATGCAACGTATGCTATGCATAATGCATATGGCTAATCGGCTTAAATTTTGCAAAGAGAGCCAAGCTGAACTGTTTAGAGGGACTCCACTACAGAAAGGCTTTATTCCATGAACAATTTTTACCCCAAAGTCGAGGGCGCACATGAAAGGTCCATATTAGAAGTGCCCTTAAAAAGCGTGACAATTGGATTGGATTGGATTGATTGGATGGAGACCATCCCCTGACCGTCACGTACATATTCTAATCTCCCCACCACATGCCATGCGAAATGACCATTGTAGAGCTCGAAGAAAGTCAATTGCAATCTAAACTCTTCTCTTCACCATGTATATATATATATTTTTTTTTCTTTTTCTCTTTCCAAAAAAAAAAAGAAAAAAACTCCACTTGTATCGGCATCGGTTTTTATGATGGTTATCGTTTCCGTAACGAGAGAGAGGTCTGATTGGAGATGTTTTTTTTTTTTTTTTTTTTTTTTTTTGTTGGGGGGGGGGGGGTGGTGGGTGTGGAGGAAATCGATTTCCTGTAACATCAAGGAGGCATCTTTTAGTGAGAATCAATCTAGTTGGTTTTTTTTTTTCAATTTATTAAAGAATTCGCGCCACACAATAGAAAGTGAATTTTCTCTCTCTATGCCAAACATCCTCTCATGCAATTCTCCATGGTGCTTCTGCCGTCTTTTTGTTAACAAGAGCTCACAAAATTATTTTCCGACCATCCAAACTAAGCGTGTGGCTTTCCTCTCCTTTATGACAAACAAAAGAAAAACGCAAACATCAACCTTAAAATATTACCCTTCTCCGTGGTATTCATATAATAACTGGAATGGTGGTATAAAAGCTTAGAATATGCATCGAACTTGGAGACGTAATATGACCGGCTAACCCTTTTTTTTTTTTTTTTTGGTTATTTCTGTCAACGCCAGGAGACAAGACTTTTTAATGGGAGATGAACTATGACAAAAATAGAAATGCGTGAGGTGATGCTACTCTTATCGCACTTTTGATGTATAGGTTGGTTATTACAATTACTTGAAATTTGAATTTTAGTTGATTGCGTGAAAATCAGGTTATGCATGGGGATAGAAAAAGGCGAAGCAAAAGTCCTGGCCCCGATGTGGTGTTGGCTTAACGAAATGTGTCAGTTGCCCTTTTGGATTCCCTTTTCCATTCGATAATGTGATGAAACACGGAAGTTTGAGGGCGACCAATGCTCTCTCTCTCACTCTCTCACGGGAACCAAAAGACACAGATCTCTTCGAGCAGGCATGTGAAGTTCATGGAATTTGAAATTCCAGAAACGCGGACGGGTTAAATAACATTATTCTTTATCAAACTATATCCAGCAGCAGCAGAGATGAGAAAGGGTGAAAGACAAAAATAAAAAAATAAAAATAAAAAGGGACGATAGTCGTGGTTGTCTTTGATTTGGATTCTACTCCATAGCATAGTTAAAGGACACAATCGCATAGCCAAAGGGCCAAAAACACATCAAAAAGCACAAAGGTTACCATTTTTTTTTTGTAGTTAAGTTATTATTAAATTTTCTAGATTTGGGTTTTTTTTTTTCTTTTTAATGCGATTGGCATTCGGTCAGCAATGAGCCTGAAGAATGGCGTCAATGATTTGAAAAGGAGACACAAAATGCTATTGCGTTAAAACTTTCGACTCCTCTGAGATATTTTATTTGACTTTAACCCACAGTTTTGCTGGCAGCAGTTCTGCTTCACAGAGACAATTGAGCGCGCGTGCCATCGACCTTACAAAATTTGCATCATACAATTTGAAGGCAACAGCGGACCACCTACTCCTGAGAAAAAGCATTTAATTTATCATTGTGTCATTCCCAGTAATGACAGTAACTAATCAACCCGAATAATCTTGTTTTTAAGAAGGTGGACGAGGGACAACAAGCCACTATATTATTGTTATTTCCAGTAGGTTTTTTGACCTTCCGTATAATAAACGGATGTATGAGACCATCAGAGGCTCTTTCGACTGAATCAGTCTAGTCTTGTTGCATGCTCCACAGAACTAATTTTCAAATAATGTTACCTTAATTATAGATGAAGTGACACTTCTTTCCATGTTGGTTACGAGGTAGAAATTGATGATGAGGTCTCTTTGTATATTTTTTGCCGACCAAATTGCCAACCTGGAAGAAGAAGACCCCTAATGCTAATAGTTATCGTCGTCAATTGCTATACGTTGCAAAGCAGCAAAAAAGGCGATTTGTGGACTAATCAACCTTGGCTGACAAGCGATATAGAAATCGAAACGTAAAAAGGGAATAATTCAGCATCGGCCAAGAGAAAATGCACACAATGTAAACAACAAAATTTGAGATTTTTCTGAATAGGGTCCAGCAATTGCCAGAGGCAATGGCCAGCTGCAAAGAGTCCATGAATCAAACACAGAGAGCACGACAGTTTTGGGGTGTCTAATTTGCATCGTACTATTTGTTTTTGCTTAGTCATGTCATTGCAGTTTGCACGATTGAATTTTTTTAGATTTTTTTTTTAAATTTTTATTTTTATAACGTA
The DNA here is from genome assembly GCA_037897445.1 of Ceriops zippeliana. Taxonomy (NCBI): domain Eukaryota; kingdom Viridiplantae; phylum Streptophyta; class Magnoliopsida; order Malpighiales; family Rhizophoraceae; genus Ceriops; species Ceriops zippeliana. The sequence continues at coordinate 4,664,532 of JBAPLH010000058.1, forward strand.
AGATCTTTCTTTTAGATTAAAAATTTTTATTTTAAGGATCTCCCACTTGACCTATATTATGACTTGATAAATTAATAACAATTAAGTAGGCACAATTTTTAAAGGTCATCAAATTACAACACTTAGATTGAATTAAAATGATTGGATTATGGCGGTCACACGTCTTATAACGACATGATTTTTTCTATGTATCGTATAATTATTATAATTCATAATAATCTTACTGAGTAATATTAAAATTTTAAATTGTCATTCCCATATATGCTATTTGTTATCTCACAAACTATAATGGTATACATCTAAACAAAGATAATAAAGTATAAGTAAAACCATAACTTTAATTAAATTCACGAGTGTCACAATGATACGAGCATCCTAAAATATTAGCTTTCAAGAGATTGAGGACCTGTCCATAATGCTCATCCGATCAACGTGCCTAGTAAATGTTTTCGGTAGCAAACTTTTAGTTAACGGATCCGCTATCATCAACTCAGTGTCCAGACTTGGTTTACATCCATCGATTTCATCTCTTTCTTCATGACATTGAACTACCTTTTAAAATCATTACATTCCATAACTTGTTTAAATGAGACTGGATCTTTATCAATGCTCAATTTCGATTCATGCTCAAGTGAGTAAACTACATAATCATTCGAAACTGCTAGCCTTTTCTGTCTTGTAGACCTCCGTAATGTCATTTCTTGTGGTATCACTTATTCATTTGTAAATTGAACATTGTCACTTGGTTAATCTCTTATGTGTTCACTTTGTGCGTTTCGAGTATCAATTTGTTATCCTTGCATGTCACGTGACTGTGATACAACATAAGAAACAACAATTTGAGTAGAAACACTGGATGTGGGGATACCGATGTAAGTAGGAATACTCACTGTGGATCTTTCATTTTGTAATTCTTTAATATCCACCTTTCTTCATTCCCTACTCCCACTGAACTGACCATTTTCAATAAATTGAGCATTACCAAACTCAACTATTCTAATACTATGATTAGGGCAGTAGAATCTATACCCTTTGGACTTTTCAGGATAGTCAATGAAGGTGTCTCAAACTGGCTTTCCTTTGAATCTATATTCTTTGAACATTTTCAAGCTTTCCTTCATGTAGATTATATATTCTTACTTCTGCTGGACAACCCCAAACATAAAGGTGTCTCAAACTGAGTTTCCTTCCTGTCTATAACTCGTAAGGAATTTTAGGGATAGCTTTACTAGGAATCCTATTCAGCAGATATGCAGCAGTTCTTAATGCATGCATCCATAAGGATAAAGGTATAGTACTGTAATTCAACATGCTTCTAACCATATCCATAAGTGTGCGATTCTGCCTTTCCGCTACATCATTCTGTTGTGGTGTACTAGGCATTGTATATCGTGCATATATGTCTCGACTTTCAAGAAGTTTTGCAAATAGACCAGGACATTGTCCACTTTCATTGAAATTTTCATAATATTCACCACCCCTATTTGACTTAAGAACTTTTACTTTTCTATCTAACTGCCTTTCCACTTCATTAATAAACACCTCTAGGATGTTTACTGACTAAGACTTTTCATGCAGTAGATACAAGTAACAATACCATGAGCAGTCATCTATAAAGGTGATGAAATATTTCTCACCACCTCATGTTGGGATGTCAAACAGGCCATAAATATCAGTGTGTATCAATTCTAAAGGCTCATTACTTCTCATGGTTGGGTTTTTTGATGTATGTCATGTTTGTTTCCCTTTTATACAGTCAACACATACATCCCAATCAGTAAAATCCAATTGAGGCAGGACATCACCTTTCACCAACCTCAATATCCTTTCCTTGGATATACGACCCAATCTTTGATGCCATAAGAAAGCAGAACTTTCATCATGCACATTACGTTTGTTACCTATATTATGCTCAACAAGAAATATGGAATCAACATACATAGCATTAAGATTAAAACAGTATAAATCATTAATCAAAGTACCAGATCCATAATAGTATGAATGCCTATACAATGAAAATGCATCATTTCCAATCTTAAGGCTAAATCCTTCTTCATCTAACTTTGTAACAGAAACTAAATTTCTAGCACATTCAGGAACATAGAGATACTTTTCTAGATCTAGATGACACTTAGTGTCCAAGATCAATCTGTACGTCCCAATTCCTTCTATTTGTACCTTCATTCTAGTTCTCATATAGAGGAACTTCTCCGTTCCTATTATGGGCTGGATTGAAAGGAATCATTGCATAATATGTGACACATAAATAGTAGCTTTGGAATCCAACCACAAAGCATTATTGGGTACTTTAATTATGTTTGATTCAAAACATACTGATATACAGTACGTACTTTTCTTTTCGAACCAAGCCTTTCTTTTTGGACAATCATTCTTGAAGTGACTCATCCTTTTACAGAAAACATTTCTGATCCTTTTGGATTTAACCTCCAATGACTTTTATAGAGGCTTTGTCCTTCTTCTTACTTTTCTTATGTGGAATATACTTGTTACCACTAGCATCATTACGAATGATGAGATAAATGGAGTAATCCTTCATCTTCTTTAATCTCCCTTCCTCCTGAACTAACATGACCTTAATTTCTTGAAAGTTCCATTTCTCTTTAATAGTGTTATAATTCACTTGGAATTGACCAAATTCAGAAGGCAGTGGATTTATGATGAATTGAACCAAAAATGATTCACTCATATCCATGCCCATTGTTTTCAACCTTGTTACTAGATTAGCCATATTCGTCATATGATCATGAATGAGCTGTGACCAATCAAATTTCTTGGTCGTCAGCTCACTCATTAGGATTCCTACTCTGTCTTAAGCATCAATGGCTTGACGTTTTCTGCTATCATCATCTGCATCAAATTCAAACTCAACCTATTAAACCGTACCCAAGCCTTATGACGAGACTTATTAGATTCTGTACTGGTCCCAGTAATGGTTGCGGGCTTTTCATTCGAAATGACTGTTAAATCGAAACCCAACACACCTAAATGAAACTGAATATGCTCAGACCATTCTGTATAGTTTAGCTCATTGAATTTAATCATCGAATTACATAAGGTGAATACATTACTGAAAGCTGCAAACATAATCCAAATTTACACATTAATACTTTGAGAAACTCTAATGGATTCAGATACATACACTACAAACTTTAATCATATATTTAAGTTCACCTTTGGGTGATCTTCAAATACATAACTTTAATCAATAATCATGCTAATTTAAATATACTTTGATAGATCAATCAATCATACTAGAGTTAATATGAATGTTATCTTTGGATATACAATCATGTTTACCCAGTATATCAATCAATCCCCTTTAGTTTCATTAATTGCAAGCAATGATCCATCGTTGGATGATCTCCTACCTTTATAATTAATAACCATAATTGTTCATTTTAAACATTTCATTAGCATCCAAAATGAACAATTTAAAATTCACAATCAACTATTTAAATCCTTTCAAGCCAGACTACTTTGGTGACTAACAAGCTTTTAATATTTGATTTATGTTGATGTGAATTCAATAAACTTTAAAAAATCTTCAATTACGAAGATTTAAGTTATCTTTTATGTGGGAGTTAACACTGTCCGTGTCGGCATACTGTTCCAATAACCAGGCCACTTTACAAGGTGGTATCCATTCGAAAATTTCTTTTCCATCACCAATCGAAGACCCGCAGCAACACCATACTGCAGGCAACTCAACCCATGTGCTGCCTTCAGGTTGTCTTTGACGGGTCAACGAAGCCTCGTTCCGTCGAGCCAAACCCACGCTCGACCCGCTGGCGTAGAGTCCAGCGACCGGTGCACACCCCTCATCGGCAAGCCCATGTCGCATAATCTAGCGACCGACGCACACCTTATACCAACAAGTCTGGCGTCGTAGTCCCAGACCCATGCCTGACTCGGATCACTGGCCATACCTGAGGCGATCTTTCCGTTCTACCATACCCACCAGATCTAGGTTCACGGCGACATCAGATTCGCGATCTCCTCGTTCCATACCCAGTAGATCCGATTCGAATTCCGCCATACTTGGAGCCTCGACCCTCACCTGAAGCCATCCCTTCATACCCGATTGATTCGGGTCTTCCACCAACAACGAAAACATAGATTTCATCAGAGTCGATTCGTCATACCTAGATCCGTTCGGGTTCGACGGCGTACAGTCCTCATGTCGGCTTTCCTTTTTCCTTTTGACGCCGGCTATTCGGTCGGAGCAGAGTCCCAGGGGCCTGTGTTTTTCCGTTCAATGTTGGTCATTCCGTTATGCATAGTAAATAAGAAAAGAAACCAAAATATTGTTTTGTCCCCGTCCATTATACGCAATAAAAAATTAAAATATTGTACGGTACAAATAAATAAATAAATAAAACAAATTGCAGTATTCACAGATCCGCTCTAATACTAATTTTTAAATTTTTTTAAAATTTCTCTTTCTGAAATTCTTATTTCTATAATGTAGAATTTTTTTTATGCGAATACTAGCAATAAAACTGTAATGAAATCAACATATCGTTGTCCATTATACTGATGTCCCGTAATAGAGATGAGAATCCTCTTTTTATTCGTTCCTGAACGCTTCTCTTCAGAAAAAGTTTGTAATAGTATATATATATATTATTTTTTTTCCTATAATCGTTACTTTTTCTGGAAAATCCTTCTCTTCTATAATGTTTATGGAAGAGTTTATCCTTAACAGAGAGAGTGGAGAGATTTTAAACCTGATGATCTAAATTACCGTTATACTTAATCGACCATCATATTAAATTTTTTATTTTAATTTATATTTTAAATAATATAGACTACTTATATTAATAAATTTAACAGCAGATTCTGCGAAGGATAGAATTCCAAGTCCGCCGAGATGCCATCTACAGAGGTCCAGCATGTCTGGTTTTTGTTTTTAGCCCCCCAGTTTATAGTACGACGGTGGGTTTGAACTGGACTGACTCAATCAGCCCAACTACTAAGCCGCTAGCCCAATTGCATTTTTTCCTCATTTAATAGTACCGCGTTCTTTTCCATCACAAGGTCCACATAGGACCAGGTGCATGTAAGGATAGCGATATTAAGAGCAATTTTTAGTATTTTCAATAATGATATTTAAATACTCAAATATTTTTATTCTCTTCCTCGTAGCAGAGCGAGATTTTAATTAATTATTTTAAAAGTTGACGATAATAGAGACTATTAATTTATCTAAACACTACTATTTTATTTTATTTATCAGCAACAACGATCAACAGAGACAACAACAGTAAATCAAACGGGACAGCAAGCTTAGATATGTTACATTGGGATTGTTTCCTGCCAAAAATGCACAGGCCCCAGATACGAACAAAATTTTCAGCAGCAGGAAAATCACTACAGTTAGCATGTGGCAGCAGGAACACCCAAAAAAAAAAAAAAAAAAAAAAAAAAACAGGGTGCAGGATTTTTCCTGCTGCTTCCTTAGTCCAAATTTCCCTTTTTCTTCAGGGGCGAGTCACGGTTTAAATTACCTTAGTATGGACATGCTAAACTATGTGTTGGAGGAGGGCATTAACGTCGAATGTACTTAAATTTTGAAGTGAATTGCGATATGCTCGGAAAAATAGGAAAATGATCTATTGCTCGAAAATGATATCTTCACAAGCGTTCGAAACGAATGACAATTGATGTTCCACATGATCAATGATTCCCATTGATTTGGGACACTTTTCATAAATTTTCACGGCAAAATAAACATTGCTTGGAAAATTGATATAAAGAGTATTTGACACGAGTCTCCCCAATTTTAGAAACACTTCCTCAAGATCATGGGAAGTCCTGTGGTCAAACACGTTGATTTTTAGGTTTTTGAGTTTTAATTATGTAAATAAAATATAAAATTTAGAAAAATAATTAAAAATTGTATAATTTACGACTCAAAAAAAGAAAGAAAGAAATAGAAATCACTTCAGTAAGATTGTACCACATTCATCTTTATTGTAATTCATAACAAAGAAATTATTCAAATATGTAGACCACGCACGGAAAAGTCTAAGCATATGTAGTCATTCACAAACAAAGAAGATGCACCGCCCACAACAATCAATCAAAACCAATATTATTCATCAAATCCCGGCACTGTAATTCAGTTTTGAGGCCGACCCGGTTTTGCTCTTCATTCAAAAGAGTTATACCTTCCCATGCCAATGCTCGAAGTACTCCTGATCTTAATCTTGGCACGATTTACGTACTCAGTAAACTTATCTGTTACAAAGGCATTGTCGCTGTGATCGTTCCCTAAAGCCTTCTTATGATCTTTTCCTGATGCATTCTCTTCATGGTCTTCAACATGAGACGTTGTTCTAAGCTTGATCCTAGCACGATTGATATAGTCGGTGAACCTATCCTCAACGTGCACTCCAGATTTGTTGCCTTCTTCCTTGCTAACATGGGTTGCCTCAAATTTGGGGTTGGCCTTTATCCTCTGGCCAGAAAATTTCCCACCAAGGATATTTATCGGTGTGGATGCTTCAGGTTTGCCATTGGTGGAAGCAGCTTTGGCAACTTGGCCGTTGGAGGCTGCAGGCTGCAGAGTTGAACAATCAAAGATGATAGGAACCACTTCGGCTGCTTCCCCATTTTTCAGTTTGTTATGGTTATGAAGTTGGACATCTTCCATTGCTTTGTGATCCTTTACAGAGCCTGGTTTGGATAGGGTATTGATGTTTTTTGCAGTAGGATGTGAAGCTGCACAAATTGGAGCCTTGTTGGCAGGCCTAGCCCAGTGTGGTCTATGCAACATCCGACGAATTGCTTGGACGGCAGCTTCATACATTTTCTCGCAGGCGTCCTTCGAGCGGCTATTCGTATTCCCCTTCTTTTCCATGATATGAATTATTAACAGTCAAAAGTTGGGAATAGATTGGCTTCTGGAATGGACAAAGGAAAAACTTGCGTGTAAGCCAATCGCAGCTTAGGATAGCCGAGAGAGTTGGGTTTTACGTTGCTCAGATTGGTATATGTAAGAGACTGGGGCTTTGATTCGACGCAGCTTCCCAGATAGGACTTGCCAGAAAGCTCATTAGCACTTCGTTTAAAATATTCCATTAAAGTTTTATCTCCTTTTCTGCTCATCTTTTCTCTAGAAAGATTGTCTGAAATGTACAACGCAGAACTCAAATAAGGAGACCATCTAGGGCCCTACAAGAATGCTGCTAAGTGCCCGGTTGGGGATACAGGAATCGTGTAGTGTGAAACCAATTTGTTCCCAACATGAATAGGTCAAGTGTTGACTTCATTAGGTGGTAGTAGCATGCATCACATAAACACTGAAAAGGAATCAGATTCAGCTTGAAAGAATAGAGAAATCACCCTGGCAGAACTCTCATTTCAAGAAGAATATGCTCCCCAAGCTTTCCCAATGCCCACGTCTGCAAAGTCAAAAAAAGCCAGTGAGAAACCGTGGAAATCCATGCCACAATATTCCGAGTATCGCAGCGCCACAGCTCAACTCAGCTGGAAAGTATCAGAACTCCAATCAGTGCAGACAGAGGCATAGAACATACGTGAATACAGGAAACTTTGAATTTCGGTCTGCAAAATCTTAAAGCAAACATTTCCGATTTTGTTGCATACATCCAAGACGCCGAAATTAAAACTCGCAGCATATTCAACAGTAGTTAAAGATGGTAAATGACAGATATTTATAACTTGCTGCACGTACATAAAATTACAAGGATATTATACTGTAAATCATCCACACTTTTTGCATATGCTTTTGGAAGACACATTTACTGAGCCTCAAAAAAGAAGAGAAAAAAAAGCCCCAAAGTGGGTGGTGCTAGCAATCACCTTCAAAGGAAAAAGTAAACAATAATATACAGAGAAGAACGGTATTCCATGGATGATTAAGGCATATATGCTATTTGCAAATGGAAGGTAAGCCCTTATCTCCTTGAAGAGGATTACAACTTCGGAACCCAACATGGGGAAAGAATCTAATCCCCAATGTCACGCGCCACGTTGCGACACCAATCATGGAACTGTCTTCATCCAGTAAACTTGCCAAAGACCTCAGAAGCAAAATTTGGACATAACAAAGCAGCCATTGCAACCTCAAAGCAAAATCTTCAATGACGGAATGTCTTCACCACCTGCTCTATTCGTCTCCGGCAAAGAGGGCAGTTGGTCAAATGTGAAGAGCAAGTTGTACAACAACACATATGAGCACACCTGCAGATTGCAAGGAATATACAATCCCATCACTTTTAATTTAGAAAAGTCACTGTCTAAACAAAAAGGAAAGGTAATTCCAAAAAGTTTTCTTTGCATGTTAGGAAATGTTCCAAAGAAATGAGGCACACGAGCAATTCTAGACCTTGTAATCATAATAGGCAGCTGTACGAGGCTTTATCTTTATAGAGTCCGTAATCCTTTGTGCAAAGCAAATTTGAGGAAAATTTTATGCAAACAAACACATTGTACAATTTATCTGCCTTTACCATCAACTGATGAAAGGAGAGAAACAACAGGACATTTTTGGATTATGGCCATATGTTGCATTCAATCACATCACAAATTAAGAGCTTACTTTACCTTTTATACATCATTTTTTCCATTGGAAAATAATTTAAAAGAACCAAGTTACCCAATTCTCAATCCATAAGCATCCTTGATAGCTTTGAGACAATAGATTTTTTATGTCCTTTAAGATAGAGAAACAGCTGTCCATGAAAAATATTGAAACATACAAAATTGCCAATGCAGGTCGACACAAAACTAAAGATTAAAGGATCCATTCAAAGACACCAAGCCTGTTAAAAAAGAAAACAAATGGAAGTTTTAAAAATGAAATTCTAACACACAAATGCATTGTGATAAGTTTGCCAGAACATATCTTGTAGTTGAGTGCCATATGAGATATGCAAGTCATTGGTTTGGGTTCATAATATTAATATTTTATTACATGGTTCTCTTAAGGAACTCAACAACCTTTATAGACAACTTTACCTTCCCCTTTTACATTTATGCCCATGGTTAGTGATGCCATGATTATGAAAAATAAATGGCCTTCTTATATTCTTATTGCCTAGATGACAAACAAATAGACAGTGTGCTTACGGCAGAAAAACAGCATTATACTCCTCCTCAAGGCATATCACACACAGATCTGGAATTGGACGTTCTCTCTTGGCACCAACTGTTCCATTCTCGGTTTTTCCATTTGAAGCTGAAAAACAATTGAAACACTCTGATATGATATTCAAATTTTCTGACCAAAAAAAGAAAAGGAACACTTTTATCAGCAAATCACCTTCATTGTCTTGTCCAGATCTTGTTGCAGCTGCTGAAAGAACCCTGCAGAAGTGCTACTCAGCTTGATATGTTATAGTAGATAATTATGATAATGACATAAGAGAGACCTTGTCAGGATGGTAATTAGTTTCAAGTGTGTTTACAACATATAATTAGACCAACCTAAAACAGACCAGCAGCACCCACATTAGGAACTCAGCTAGGTTTCAACTTCAACATGAAAATTGCACATACAAAGTATTCAAATAAAACTACAAGTCAGAAATCCCTTTTAAAATTAAAAACTGTCTTCCTGGGAGCACATCCTTCTAATGTTTAGGACTTTTTTTATTTTTTTCATTCATTTTGTTTCACTAGTTCAATAGGAATTAACATTTCTGATCTTGAAGATGAGTACAGAATACCATATTAATATTACTATTACGATATCTTCAGGAATGTCAATCATCCCAATAATTCAGTAGTCAGCACCAACAAATGATAAAGAACACCATCATAACATGCCTATTTTGCAGTTCCCAGCGACGTCTTTTCTCCATGATATACTGTATAGCATGCTTGGCGAGCAGAAATAAACCAAAAGCTGTCAAACCCATTGAGGCATATTTGTACCACCTGTCATATATATCCTGTTAATGTTTCATAGTGCAACTCATTTCAAATACTGCAAAAGGAAGAAGGAAGAAGCACTGTGTGTGTATGTGTTTTTGAAAAGAGTATGTGCAACCTTGCCCACTTCCCCAAATTTCCAATGAGTTCATCAATACTTTTGGGAGAAACATAAAAAGGCCCTTTATGGGGACGCTGAATCCGAACTGTTCCAATGTCATCTTTGACGGCCTGATGACAAATTGAAGAAAACAAGATCAGTTGATAATAAACAACAAATGATTAAAATATAACTGAATATTATGTGATAATCTTTGCCAATTTTTAGCTTCTGAAATTGAGATTTTGGAAACTTAGGCTCATCAATTAAAAGAAAAAAAAAAGTGAGGGCAGAAACTGTCAAGGTCAAATCATTTGGAATGTGGAGTAAACGCTTAGTTCAATCAAAAACAGTAATTCTTTGTAACCTCAATCAATTTCAAATAACAAACCACACATGGATTTGGTGGCATTCTGAGATAAATTCGGGTTCAATGAAGACAGTGTGTGAACTAAATTTTTGTACATTAAAGCATACCTCGCCAACAACAGTCAATGATGTACCAGTTGGAAGAACCCTTTCAATACGCTTGACCCCAAGCATCTGAAATTACAATCATTATCAAACAAACTTGAACATATGGTTCGAAAAAAATGTGCATATGAAGAAACAAATAACAAGAACAACCTTGAGGCCTTGGAGATAGTCTAAAGTTCCACGTACAAGTGATCGTCCTGACTCTTCAAACACCTCACTTCCCACAGTCAACACAAAGCCTGAGGCACCTCGGGCTCCAACAACGTAGACTCGATCTGTCCCATCATCCTGATATGCAAGGAATCCATAACTCACCAAAACTGTACTTTACAAGTCAATCATAAGTTGCATAAATGCCATAATATTTGACTTAGTAAACATGAACTTTATAAATATAGCCACCTGAAACTAATAATACAACTCAATAGATGTGCTTGTAGGGAAAGAACATGAAAGTAATGGTGCTTATTTCTTACGAGGTACCATGGGACCTCTTTGCTCATTGAGAGCATTAAGGCTGAATCTTGAATCCAAGAACCCGCATCGTTGTGCTTCAGAAAGTGTTGTTCAGCCTGACAAGCGTTTCGTAAGGATATTGAAATTCTGAGTTGAAAATGAAAAGCAGTAAAATAAATATGATGCTCTGTCTAACAATAAACAATAATTAGTTGACAATACCGTCTCCTCTACTATAACACCTCTCAGACCGCTGTACTCACAACTAATTGGAGCATCTGAGCCAACCCTCCCAGAGACCGCAACAACCAGTGGCAAGACTTTCCTTTCTATATCAAGTAATTTTGCTGAAACATGAAAGAATATGAAACCATCACTTATGAGACATATATGACAAAAATCTAACATTGGTTTCCTATAGATGTCCTGAATTTTTGCAGCATAATAATTTCCTTTCATTAGATTTTCTTCGTCAGTGAAATGATACATTAGACATCATCAGTATGAATTGCATGGGTATCATATTAGTGGTTCTCAAAGATGCTAACGGCCCTGAATGTGCACTTTCAAACAAAGCATTGGCACATAACATCATCGATGCGATTCAAAGATCAGTGCTTTACCAATCCAAGGAACAAAAGCATCCATGATAAGCATGTGCAAAAAAAAAAATGGTGAAAATGTAAGAGACAATGTGCAAGTATGCCAATGCCATCTATCAAAATTCAAAAGTGCATAAAATTACAGAAGCCCCACAAAACTACCTGCATACGACAAAACTAATGTTCTTTACCACTCTTCATTTGCATTAGAGGAAAATTATATAAAAAAAAAAAAAGAAAATAACAAGAAAAAAGAAAAGAAAAGAAAAGAATGATCTTAAAAACTTTGGTGTACCAAGAAAATTAGAGCATACCCAATTCCTTGAGCTGATTAACTCTCGAAACCGACATAAGAAGGTCTGCATCCCTGAAACATCATCCCACAACCAAAAAAAAAAAAAAACAAGCGCACACATCAAATAACTAAAAACAAAAAAGAAGAAGAAGAAGAAGAAGCGGTTGTTCAAGGCCGGGAATGAAGAGAAAACAAGAAAAAAACCTGCCGCTGCTCCTGCCAAGCAAATAGAGGGTAGCTGCACTCAAGCAGCAGCTAATTCCACCCCACGGGATCATCCTCGATCGATCCGTTCAATAAAAATAAAAATGAACCCTAATGTCGATAATGGATAATTTGGACTATTGGCATTTACCAAACGACCACCGACCGAAGTAGGAACGAAGATAAATGAAGCATATGCGGCGGTACGAGGACAAGATGAACTCAAAAAATTAAGAAACTTACGCAAAAACCAGGAGAGAGAGAGAGAGAGATTGCCGGGAATAAAAAAAAAATTATTATTATTATTATTATTATTATTATTATTATTATTATTAATTGTGACTAGAAAGAGTAAGAGAATAAGATGCGAGGAGTGAGGGTGAGGCAGAAGCTAGAAATGTGCAAACACAAAGCAAAATATTTCTTATTTTTCTCTTTCTCTACTTTTTGCTTATCTCTCTCTCTCTCTGTTTTTTTTTTTTTTTTTTTTGGTTGCCTTTTGCCTCAACTCCCAAAGTCGGTCACCGCAGAAGAAGAACAGTGACGGACACTCACCCTCAACGACTTTGTCCCCCGCCGCCCCCGAGTCTTTGGTGAATAACGAAGGGACGTGTTTTAACTCCATAGAAAAAAAAAAACACACACACACACGCACACACGATTATAGAACAATGCAGTTAATTCGTAAACATGCGTTGCTATTCTTACGTAGCGTTTTACATCTTTACCTGATTGGGTAATTTAAAAATTTATGATTGATTTTATTTTTCCTTTTTTCATGTCTCAATTCTCAAACTCGAATTCGGTATTTATTGTGTATATTTTTCACATTAATTTAAATTCAATTTTTTGATATTTTATTTAAATTTAATATATTAAAATGATTATTAAAAAATAAATTAAATGAGATTTATTTTTTAACTACAAAATCTCAACCAAAAATCCAATTATTAAAATAGAGAGAGAGAAGAAAAAAAAAAAAAAGGATTAGTATCGTCAGGGATTTGATAGAAATACTTGTCAATCTTCTAATAAAGAGAGTCAGTCCGATGTTACCAACAAAAAGATAAATAATGAGAATATATATTATTATATAACTTCTCGATATGAATTCGATGAAGATTTTACCATGACATCGTTATTTTCTCCTTTGTTTGGGCATAAGCAAATTAGTACTTAAATCTCTTTCTTCTTTTTTTTTTTTAACTAGACAATGGAAGATGAAAAGTCACCTAAAAAAGAAGTCATTCATGTAATCTTCACCAATAAAAGGTAAAGGAAATATAACAAAGAAATAAGTTATAAAAGTTCAGACCCTCAACTTCACTTGCAAATAAATTATTCTCCACCATTTCAATTAAGATTGACATTAAAAAAAAAAAAAAAAGAACAAAAAAAAGTTTCAAACAGGATTGGTCCAGCGTTCTGTGACAAGAACTTTGTAGCCTAAAGGCCTTAGATATCATACAAGTAGGCAGGCAACGAAACACATACAAGTAGGCAGGCACTGAGGCCCTCAGCATTTGAATTTTGGATTTGAAACCCAGCACGGATGACAATCAACCAACCGGCAGCTGTCTGCTTCATGTCTAGCGATGCCTTCATGGCTACTAATCAAGGATACAAAATCAATCAACATTTGATGCACCAAGAACAGAAGACAAAAATGTCAGTGGAAATCCCGTTCTTCTGCACATCCAGCCAACATCCAAGTTTGATGTCTCTCTAAAGAACCGCGATGTAACTTCACCCTAACTTCTACTCGTTTAAAACATACATGAAAATGCAATGAGCTTAAGCCCATCTAATACAATTCCTCCCTTGGCACATGCAGTTACTGGTCACTAATCATATTTGTTCATCTCTATCACATCATGCTTTCTCACTTAACTCCTATGCAAACCTCAAAAGCCCCACTGCCATCACTGTTAAAGCTCTGAAGTAGATCTCTTTCAACCTCTTATCCATAGTTGCCATAATTTCCTCATCCTTCAAACTCAACTTGGTTGCCCTCTTGGTGATATCAACAATTGCATTCCTTAGCTTATACACTGCCCCAGAAAGCCAGAACAGACCAAACCCAAATCCAGCGCTGATGAGTCTAGATGCACAGAAAGGCATCCTCCCGTAAGCCAATCCTGAGCCAATTATGGTCATAAGAACAGCAAGCCCAGTCCCAGCAATACCGACAGTGAACTGGGTCAGCAGCTCAGGAAGTTCAGGACTAGATTTCTTTAGTGACAGGATAGCTGTTTTCCTACTGTGCCTGTTCAGCATAAGCGATAAGAGACACTCCCATGCAAGGAACTGATTCCTTTTATAGAAATTCAATTCTTGATTTCCTTTCCTACTATTCTTCTTCTTTGGAGATGACTTCAGCTTGGTCTTCTCAGGACTGCTCATAAGAAATAATAGTAAATTGAGTATGAAAGAAACAAATAATCAAAATAGGCCAATAAATAAATTTAGGCAACATAAAGACAACATTTGCACTTTCTATTGCCGTTTGCACAAATACAAGAGCATGCTATTTGTGAGGTAACATTATCCACATCAAAATAAGGAAATGCTCAGACTGCTTAGTAAATAACCTATTATTCCCACACAATCAACTTTTTTGTTGCTATTATGCTTGAACACGGCATAAAGTTATACTAACTGATTTGGATTTCAGCCCCACCCCTTTTTTTTTTGGCAGAACATAGTCCCCATTTGCCTTATTACCATAAAAAAAGAGTCAAGTTTATCAAACATCCCAATAGACATGGACACTTACAACAAACTTATGAGGCCGGAACTAATTGCAAGATGATGATAATCTTAGATATTTGAGTTTACTGCAATTCCCTTTCATAAAATAATCTTAAGTCTTGATCTATCCTTTCAAAATCATGTATGACGTTTCTTGGCCATATGCAATTATGCTTTCTAAAGTAAATACATATCTCCACTGTATCACCTTACCCATCTATACACAGAGGCTTTTTAAATAACCACAATAAAATTGTGGTCCCTTCTCTTCCCCACTGTAAACCCCCCACCTTAGTTCAATTGCTTCCCCTTTTTGGTTGCAATCTCCCAATTCCAATGGCAAACACAGTGCCCATGCAATGAAAAACAAATTTGATCTCATGAAGTTTGTTTTCTAATCTTAGTCACACTTTCTCTGCAATGAATGATCACCCCTGTAATTTAAATTTAGAATTCATGCTTCCAAGTCTTGAGATTATCATTTTTCTAAGCCACACACTTGAGATTGAAGAGAAGAAAAAATTTTGCTGCCAAGACTGATTAAAAGTTCAACCTACGTAAGAAAATGTTATAACAAGAAACTGAAAAGTAGAAAATTGAAGAAAATGAAGTATGTATGCAGCATAACAATTTCGGTACCATGTCAATGTTGCAGACACAAAATCTTTGCCCTCCAAAGAATCCCTAGGATTATCCACCTGCCCACTTTTATCAAGCCTGTATGATAGAAATATTGCAGGGTGAGCTCTTTAATGATTGTCCTGACAATAATGAAGAACTAACAAAAAAATCTGTATGATGCCACCTACTACAATGCTGAGATTATTTGCTATTTGTAAGTATCATACTGGCAATGACCAATTTAGAGCCGAATTGAGAGCAAAGGCATACAGATGATAATTTTGATCACGTGCTTCTTCAACCTAAAATATTGTAATTGACAAATACCAGAGGGAATTAGCTCAAGTTAAAACAGGAGATTTCTTACATTGCAGATATCTGGGAAGGAACAGGTAAAAGAGCCCTTTCCCTACATACATTAAATGAGAAATTAAATGACTCTAAACCACAAGCCCCACACCAAAACAGAACAAACTTGCCCTTACATCAAGGTTCACCTCATTAAACTCAACTTCAACTGCAAGGATGATAGATCAACAATATTCTAGTACTGGCAAGCTGCATAATCATCTAAGTTAAATCAATTGTGTCCTAGAATACATACCAGCTAAAGTGGGGAACAAGTATTGACTGCTTTTGCCATTGAGTTGTTAAGTTCTTTGACAACTGCAACTCAGCAAAAACAGAGAGAATGTCATTCATCTGTGTCCTGTGTCCAGTGAATAAGTATCGACTATCTGGGTGAATGGTAATATTTGGGCTGGAGGCCATCTTTCCCACAAAGTTCACTTCAGGGGTCAGAGCATCAAATTCACCAGTATGAGTGTAGGGTAGCTGATGCACAGCATACATCAATCCTTGCCATCCCATCAAGTCAGAGAGCAAAGATAAATCTAATCCATATTGTTCTATTTCACTTGATCCAGACATGATAAGCCGCAAGGCTTCATAGTGTCTCGTACATTGTTCGGCAATCCTAAAGCTAAACAAGACTGAGTCGGTGCAGGTTTCTGCAAGAAAAACAGGAAGATAATAAGAATACATTAGCATCTACAGTAGATATGCTTCCCAAAATGGACAAACAAGAAGGTGACTGCACAAACTACTAAGTCAAATCATCCTAGCAAGTGCCACTAAAGTCCTTCTCATGTATATCACCCTGCTAGGCATTGTTCCAACATGACTGGAGCATCGATGATTTCCATTCAATTGACTAGAACTTCACCTGACCACTGGAGCTTACATGCTAGTTTATCTCATAATTTCTTTACTCATTCACTGATGCATACCATCATGTCTTATGTAGACATGTAAGATTTGGACTCCAATTATCGTCACAATTTTATTCACAAGACTCTAAAATTATACCAAAAATAGCCAATCCTGCAAAACCCCAGTAAGCTACGAACCAATGAGCAGAGGTCTTCTTATGGCTGAGTCAGTCTTGGGAAAATGGTTTGACTCACACGATCGACTCATGGGCTTCCACGGCTCCTTGCACTGATATGATATCAAATTAAGGGAGTTCAATCTTGTAATGTTGTGAGTTAATTCCCAACATGGCAAGTAGGGTTGGCAATCCTGCATCGACCGCTCTTTAAACTTAATATGTACCGTCGAGAAGATCAAAATTTGCAATGAGATGCGATCTAAAGTCTATAAAAAAACAAAATTAATAAAAAAATTGCAAAAGACCTTAATTCAATAAGAGTAAAATTCATTGAAGCTACGACAACTCTTGTTACCTTGGGCATCCTGTTCTGTTCTTGGAGAAAGACAAGCTGATGGCCAGGAGGATACCCATGCGAAGACATCAGACAAAGCTTAGACATCATGTCTAGAAATCAATATTGTCGCGACCGACCCAACAGTGTTTCCAGAATTTTCTGGGTCATATGCATCGCGAGGAACATCTGTGGCAGAGTCGTTACCTTTGAGGAATCCGGTTGGACTTAGGACTTTGAAAGGACAAAGGCGGCTGTTTTTTTCTTTCTTTTTCTTTTCTTTGTTTTTAATGTTTTGGTCTTTTTGTAGGAATTTGGGCTTTGTTCCCGTGGATCTTTGCTCATTTTTTTCAACCCTAATGTTAATCAGAATCTTAAACTTGTGGGCCACTTCGATGAAACAGAAGTTCTCATCACGATGATTATTGATCCGTGATTTACAGAAGGTGTCGCGTGGGCGTCACAGAAACCATAAGGTTTTTTTTTTTTAACAGCCAAAAAAGTGCATATCTGAGGATAGAAGCTTCTTCACTAATTATTTTTATTGAGATAATTTAAATTTAAAGGAATATATATTTTTTATTTTTATATCAATAAATTTAAAATTTTTATAATATATTTTAAATTTTAAATTTATTTGAATAAGATAAATGTTAATATAAAATTGTAAATTTAAATTAATATAAAAATATCAAATCATTAATTAGACGGTCAAATAAACTGTAAATTGGTCAAAAAATCACTCATTTTGTAACGATTTTTTTTGTTAAAAAGAAATTAAGAATTTAAATTCATAAACAAATTAAAATATTCGAATGAAATTAAATATATATACTTAATCAAAAATTCTTATCAACGGTGAAGTTCTTGCTTCCTTTCCATTCTCGTTTCTTCTTACTTATTTCTTCACTTGTTTTTGTTTTTTTAAATGGAATGGCTGATGAATCAACACATTCACTTAAGACGACGACGGTTTGACCAAACCTGCCGCCCAAACGCGCCCGCCAGTACTTTGCCTAAAAAGTGGAATAATCTTGTAAAAGAGAGTATTGAATTTAAGGAAATGAGAGAATTGGAGCACAATAGAGACAGAGAAATATTTTTTTTTTTTTTTTAAAAAGGGGCGGTGTGGGGCCTAATAATAATCGAAATTACAAACTTATCCTTACGCCGTTCCATTGCTGTCCCACCAGAGAGCGAGCCCGTCATAGCCCTCTATAGCGCTTGCCTCCCGGAAACCCAGAAACAAGAAAAGGGCCAAAAAAAGAAAACAGAAATCCCTAAGGTGCAATTCGTCGAATTCTAGATTTTCTTAGAGAGGAAACATTTCCGATTGGCGCGTACGGGACAGATGCTTCGAGGGAGCGGCAAGGCATATTCATCCGCGTCCGACACGACGACGACGACGTCGACGTCGATAACGGACACGGTGAACGGGTCCCACCAGTTCAAGATCACGGGGTACTCCCGTTGGAAAAAGTTGGGGATCGGCAAATACATAGCGTCGGATACGTTTTTGTCGGTGGATTCTCGTGGGCGATTTACTTCTACCCGGACGGCAAGAGCGTGGAGGATAATGCGGCGTACGTCTCGCTGTTCATAGCGTTGGCCAGCGAAGGTACGGACGTGAGGGCGCTTTTCGAGTTGACGCTTTTGGATCAGAGCGGGAACGAGAGGCACAAGGTTCATAGCCATTTTGGGAGGACGCGCGAGAGCGGGCCTTATACGCTTAAGTATCGAGGCAGTATGTGGTGAGATGCTTTTCTTTTTTCTCTTCTTTTTCTTTTTCCCATTTTCCTCTCATCCCATTTATTAGATTTTTCTGGGGTTTCAGCTTTGCAAACGAATTCCATGTATTTTTAGTGACGATCACCTTTTAATTGATGGAAGTTGCGTGGGTTTGACTGATTTCATGGTTTTCTGGGTTCGATTGGCTATATCAAAACTTGGTGAGGGGATGGTCAAATGATTGCATAATCGGGAGATGTATATTTATAATATAATAACAAAAAAAGGGCTTTAATTCTAAATTTGATTGAATCTCTTCTCTTCATTCCATTATATTATGAACTGATTGAGTGGTGATATCCTAAACTCTAAATATTTTGCAGTCTTTGCAATTTTTTCTAAGGTTATTTACTGCATCACTTATCTTCAATTTTTATATGCTTGTTCTATCTTAGTCATAAGAGAACATGGTTGATTGCTGGATTTTGTAGGGGATACAAGCGATTCTTCAAAAGAACTCTTCTGGAGACATCGGACTACCTTAAAGACGATTGCCTCCAAGTTCACTGTAGTGTAGGTGTTGTTAGGTCACACACAGAGGTTCCAAAGACTTACTCTGTAGCAGTTCCTCCATCTAAAATTGGTTGGAATTTTGGGCAGCTGTTGGAAAGTGGAAAGGGAACAGATGTAAACTTTGAAGTTGATGGGGAGGTTTTTGCTGCTCACAAATTAGTACTTGCTGCACGATCACCTGTATTTAGAGCCCAACTTCTTGGTCCAATGAAGGATCATAATACAGACTTAATAAAAGTTGAAGATATGAGGGCACCAGCTTTTAAGGTTTGCTTTGCAATTCAGATTAGTTGATTCACTTTACTGCCTGCAAACATATTGTTGAGTGCTTTGCCTTCTGTATTTCCTCTGCCTACATATTGCTTCCAAATTCTCATGGAAAAATCAAGTTGAATTTTGATTTGTATTATGTCACACGAGATTGTCATATCAGCATGAATTTTCTATGATTATTGCATTGATCTTTATATTTTCTTGATAATCTAGTTGCCTAAAGAGTGCTGGTTTTGAAATTAATGACTGGGAATTCTGGCACTGTGTCAATTTTCCATCTGTTTATCTGAGAAATTGTGTAAGTTCTCCTTTTATTCATGACAGAGGGAATTTAGTGTGACCCTTAGTAGCATGTTACATAGTGAAAAATTATTAATCTATCGATCAATATGAAGAATTATGTCTTTGAACAATTATAGCTTAGTTTCAAACATTATGACTCTGCTTGTTTTTGTTTTTTCAATAAAATTTGGAACCACTGATGTGAATCATGGACTTATTTTGCAACCCCATTTCTACCTTGCAGGCTTTGCTTCACTTTATATATTGGGATTTGCTACCTGACTTGGAAGAGCTTACTGGTTTGAACTCAAAGTGGGCCTGTACTTTGATGTCACAGCATCTGCTTGCAGCAGCTGATAGGTATGGTTTGGACAGGCTCAGGCTGCTGTGTGAGGCTAATCTTTGTGAAGATGTGGCCATAAACACTGCTGCAACTACACTGGCCTTGGCAGAACAGCACCATTGTTTCCAGTTGAAGGCTGTGTGTCTGAAGTTCATTGCAATGCCTGAAAATCTGAGAGGTTGCATATTCCAGCTGTAGATTTTTTTTTATTGATTGTTTTTGCACACTAAGTTGGATCTTATTGACTGATTGGGATAGAAGAATTGATTGATTTTTTCTTTTATTTAATATCATTATTGTTGTGGAAAAGTCCTTCCCAAGAACTATTGATTTTTGGCTGCTTGCTGTTATAATTTTGGGAGGAACATTATAGACAGTCAATCGTACTCAATGCAGAATTGCCATTAGATACATTTTGTTGATTGTACTACCGTAGGCTGTCCTTAAGTCCCATGCACGCCCATGGACAACCATCATGCTGTCATGGGCTTGAAAGTGTTGGTAAATTTAATATATTGGCAAGTCTGCTAGTTTATTTAGTTTGAAAAGTAGGCCATTCCAACTTTTGTGTGGTGATAATAAAACCTTTTTGCCATATTGTCTGAAAATATCTGCCTGTATGACTGCTATTAAGGTTCTGCTTAATTTTTGTCCATATGTGTGTTCATTTTACATGGAGAATGAACTATAAGGCTAAGGATCATGTGCATTTTTGGAAGCTGCACCTGTCATTTATGTTCTTGCATGTATAGTGAAACTTTTGTTGTGAACTGTTAGAGCCTTGCAGATTCCTGTTACCGAAGCTGTGACCAAAGCTTGTTACATTTTTTATTTTCAGCTGTGATGCAAACGGATGGTTTCGAGTATTTGAAGGAAAGCTGCCCCTCTGTCCTCTCCGAGCTCCTGGAGTATGTGGCTAGAGTCAGCGAACATTCTGTAATTATGTTTAGGCATGGGAATGAAGCTATTCTTGATGGCAGTGATGTCAACGGTAGACGGGTAAAGCAAAGATTATAGCGAAAGCAGCATTCCATGGTTTTTCTTTGTAGGGCAGATACAGAAGAACGGCTTGTGGGAATGAAAACAATTTTCCACTTTCTCTGTTTTTTCTGTTTTCTGTTGCTTTTACCAGGTGTAAATTTCGTTGTACATTGCGGGGGCTCATGGATGGGCGTTCTGTTATGAAGGTTTCCCACTGTAGTCTCGCCTGGCCTGCGTTTCTTTTTGCATTTTCCTATTTCCTGGACGATTGATTTCTGTGCTCGAGTGTCTCATTTGCGAGCCATTGGGAAACCGAAGTTGTTTTTTCCTTTTTCAGTCAACTAATAAATTTTTATAGATACAATAATGCTGACAAAATTATATGAGATAAGATGGAGATTGTTTAATCTAACGAGGGTACATGTGTTGAAATGAAATGTCATGAAGCGGAATACAATTTTAAAATAAAGAATATTTGTGTTGGAAGGAGACGCCAAAATTTAAAAAGTAAGAGGTATTTTTTAAAACAAAGGAAAAAAAATCTAACACTTTTACTGCCGACTAAATTTCCAAATGTATTTTCAAGAGGTGGAGTACAGTTTTTAAAATAAGAAATGCATAAATTAAAAAAAACTCCTTTTCCAATTTTAACAAAAAAATTACCTTTTTTTTTTGGTTTTGGGGAGGGGGGGGGGGGGTTTGCTTCTATTCTACTCACAGGCGCAGCATTATATCAATGGAATACATTTACTGTACAGAGAGGACACATGCTGCGTATAGTTTTTTTTTTTTTTTTCATTTTGAAAGAATATATAGTATATTGTTAATTGTAATACGACTGCGTTATTTGTATTTGAAAAAGAAAAGTAAAAAACTGTTTAACTGTCTATCTTAAAAAACAAAAACAAAAAAAAGAAAGAAAAAGAAAAAGAAAAAGAAGAAAAAATTGAAACCGAGTAAAGCTGGAGTTGGGGGGGGGGGGGGGGGGCTATTATTGTAATTTCGTCACAAAAATATAACAAATGCTTCCTTCGGGTTCGGAGCCTAGGCAAGACTGATCGAGGACGGAGCACTCTCACTCTCTTCTCTTGCTCCCTCCCTCCATCGCGCCGAAGATAGCAAATTGAAACATGGTAATTTTCCGTTTCTTTTTTTTTTCTTTTTGGTTTTTCTTGGGCTGTCTAATATAACATTATAATGTGTGTGGGTGGGTGTGTGTGGGGGGGGGGGGGCAGTTGTTCTTTTCGTATTTCAAGGACTTGGTGGGAAGAGAAGTGACGGTGGAGCTGAAGAATGATTTGGCCATAAGAGGAACGCTCCACTCTGTCGATCAGTACCTTAACATCAAGCTCGAGAATACCCGCGTCGTCGATCAAGACAAGCACCCTCACATGGTATCCGTATCTTCCCGCCTCCGTTTGTCCTCGCCAATTTTAGGGTTTCCTTTTTCTTGCATGCTTTTTTTTTTAATTATTGTTTTTATTGTTTCTGTGGTTTTGCTTTATTTATGCCAGCTTGTTTATTTAGGAATTTTTTAATTTAGGGTTTTGCAGTGGACCTTTTGTATCTGCTTATGTGGCTGGTTGTGGGTGTTGGAAATGGATTTAGGGTATTGAAAAATTAGGGTTTAGGACAATTAATAAAAGTTCTTGGAGCATTTTGTGTTATATTAGTATTCTGAATAATTCAACATTGAAATTCCTTGATATTTTCTCACGTTGTTTGTGTTTGTGTTATACAAGAGGTGCATAACATAGCAGCAACCGGCAAGTTTATTTTTGTTAAAAATTTTGGAAATTCTGTTGTGGAACTTACTGATGCCTTGGATTTTCAAGAGTTGTAGCCTTTTGTGCACAAATTGAGTTTGTTTTTGGAGTGGTTTTCACCATTTCTTAATTTTTAGCAGAAATTTTCCTTTTATCCAATGTCTTCAGACCATTTATGTGTTATGCAATGATTTTGGCTACGTTCAAGTTTGGCTAGCAATGACTTGGAAACGGTTTTTAACCTTCGTTTTGCTGGTCAAGTGAATCCTCTTGTTCTGGTTAGACAAATGTGGATTTATAAAATATCTGCTCTTTGTTCTATTGCCTTATGAAACTAGTCTGTTCATTGCCACAATAATCATGTGTTTCCCAAGGGCTGTGTTATTTGGCTAAACCAAACACATAATTGGATTTGATCAACAGAGAAACTTTATATAAGACTCTGACTGAATTTTGGCATGTATGTCCAAGTGTGAAGCCATGCGCTTCAAATTTGCAGGAATCAAATAGGAAGCTTTCCAGTGCATGGGCATCAAATTAACAGCATATTATCATGGATGTTGCTTTTGCTTCAGTAGGCTTGTGTACCAAGGACAGTGTGATGATAGTGAGCCAGCCTTGGTTTTATATCTTAACTTCTGTGAAAGTGCAATAACTTTCGTAAACAACAAATTGATGTGAAAACAAGTTGAATGCTGATGTCTAACAAGCTATAAGAATGTACACGTGCCTTTTGATGGTATTCTTTAGACTTATGTAATTTTTCTTCATGGGTCTGATAATTTTGCCTTTTACAGCTTTCTGTGAGGAACTGTTTCATCAGGGGATCAGTGGTAAGATATGTTCAACTGCCTCCAGAGGGTGTTGACATTGATCTTCTTCATGATGCCACGAGGAGAGAAGCTCGGGGAGGTTGAAATTTCATTGCTTAAGTTACATCTGATGTAACCCTTAGCCAGAAACAAAGCCATCTTGATCCTCCCAATGCAATGTTTTCAACTACAGGATATGTTCATGCAGTCAGAATGTACACTTCTATCAGCAGAACGTCATGCTATTTGGTTGTGTATTATCAATCCAATTGGTTAGAGAAAATAGTTTATGCGCCTATGTTACTTTTTGCGGCATTTATGAGAGCACATTCTATATCCTTCGGTATGTGATTGGATATGTCTAGAATGTAGATTGTCTTGGATATGCATAAAGGACCACTTCCTTGAAATTAGCTTGAACATTAACTGAAATTTTGTGAAATCAAAACCTTAAACCGTTTCTCCAGGGAGCGGCCCATTGAAATTCCAAGATTTTCTGCCATCAATAGGAAGAAAAAGAAAAGCTAATAGATTTGCTTGCTGGGTTTTCTTAATTACGTGAAGTTGCTACAAATCCATCAAGTGATTCCGGTGTCTAAAAGAAGCCACAAAAAAAAAAGTACAAAAAGGTTAAACGAAAAACTTGCCTGTAACGTGGGATGCAAATCGAGGCTACTGGATGCCTGCCATGGCCGTTCTAGTTCTCTCTCTGTCTCTATATGACAAGTACAAATCAACCTCATGTTGCGGGAGAATTTCAATGTTCCAGGATCTTGTAGCATAAACAAGGGAAATGGAAACAAATTTTCGTTATCTCGTATGGGTAATACGCGTATTACGGAAGGAAGGAGATCCACATTATCAACTGTTACCATTAGTTAACAGCAAATATTCGGGGCAGTTGTCATCTTCCATGTAATGGACCTTCAAGATGTTCCTAAATTCTGGACTCAATTATTAAGACACTAGCGATCAAGGACCATAATTGCAGGCAAAAGAGACGTCTCATGACCCAAAGCACATATCTATTGGTCCCAGAGGAGCACGAGTCATTCTCTAAGTGCTAATTATCTGCATGTTCTGGGGCTTGTGAAGCATCCCCAATGGCCGAATTTGGTGTACCTCTTCCATTATGTGCCCAACTCCTTTACTGATCACCATCTACCCTGAACGCTTTCTTAGTTTCTTTTCAATTATGTTTTTGATGGTTTTTGTTCTTTTTGCAGTCTTGTGTCCTAAAAGTTTCTCTTCAATGCTGCAAAAAGTGCCCAATAAAAGTGAAGAAAGAGTTGCAGAAAATCAATGGTATATCATCAACATATAGTGAACCATATGCATGCATAAAACTACATAATTTATTATCAGTAGTTTGGTGATTCTGACTTCATTATTTTACCTATCCCCTAGGAGCTATGTACATCAACATAGACACCGAAAAGGGCTTGGTGCTTGTGTCTGGCCCTGTTGACCCTCTTCAACTCCAGAATGCTATAGCAGAAATTGGTAAAAGGGTAAAGATTTTGGTCTATGAAGAGGACCCCAAAGCAAGCCAAAGAGAAAATTGGACAGCTCTTCAAGACTATGGAAAGAGCTAAAGGCAAAAAAGATTCATCAGGGCAATAAGAATTGTTGTAGTAAGGGCGAGAATACTCAAAGCAAAGCTACCCAATCCCGTTCTCGTGTTTCCGACTCTGATTCTGATGACGAGAATGATGTTCATTATGATAGCAAGCAACTGCCACAGGACCTGTTCAGAAAGTTCCTATGGATCCTCCAGACTATGGCATGGGAAGGAATGAAGGTGGCTTTGGCTGGCATGGTCAGAGAGTTGCTGATGCTGGACTTTACACTGGTTATCATGGGCTACCACCGTACGCGAGGCCGTACTATGCGAGCAGACCTTATGGTTACTCAAACTATCATCCGGACATTTAGAGTGGGCTGCAGCGGCCACCAGTTTCATTGGTACCACTTCCACCAGTGCCGCCTAGGCCACAGGTACCATTGTCAAACACCTATGCTACCTATAGCTACTCAAGCTATCTTCCGGCCATTTATAGTGGGCTGCAGCCACCACTGGTAACATCGGCACCACTTCCATCAGTACCACCTAGGCCACGTGATCATTGTCAAACAATAGCGGTCAAAAGGAACCACCTGCGGGCAATTCTTCAACTCCTTCAGCGATGATAATGTTCGTGCTTCTAATATAATGTGACATCAGGCAGCTGTGCACTGTTTTTATCCGGGCAGGAGAAGGATAATGAATAGTGCATATTTCTTGTCTTTCTTTTAATGTGTCCAATTTTTACTTTGTTGCCAATATGGAACTGACTTCGGCTTTTTGTTGAAGACAATGCACTGGAAACATTGTTTTACCTTGTCTTTGATGTTTTAAATGACCATGATATGGTAGCTTCTTCATTGGAGACGTAAAACTATGTCCGACTGTGTCTCATTTTTGTCCCCATGCCAGGAATGAAAATATATTCTGGGCTTCCGAGTCTCTGAAGATAAAATTCCAGGAACAGAATTGAACCAAAATTCGAGGCCTCCGTTGCAATTCACCTGCTATTTTGCTTGGCAACGGTTGGGAACAAGTCCCAGGGTTCATGGAACAGTTTTAATGGAAAAGGGTAATTCCAATTCCAAGAATTTAATCAGTCTTTCTAGACTTTATTAAGCAATCATATGCTATTACACATAAACATAGAAGTGCAGCAGGCAGGCAATCCCAGAATTCATACTACAATGAAAGCAGTAAACTCGTGCGAAGATAAAAAACCACAAATGCCCATATATTATATTCCTATGGACACCGGATCAAATTATTGAGCTTTTCTTCTAGACTTGATGATAGTAGTAATGATTGCGTCAAGAGGGTTCGAAATGGCCGAGACAACAGTTACTTCACTTGACATACTCAGTAAAACAATCCAACATATTTTTGTGGGCTTCTTCAGCGCTTTTCACGGCATTTTCATCTTCAACCTTGTACCTGACAGTCCATCCGTGTTGAACTCCCGGGAATATCTTGACATAGCCATTAATCTGTTGAACAGAAGAAATTGTTGGGTTACTAAAATGACATGTCATCAAAAAGTAATGATCATTAATAGAAGCAAAAAGGTGTGGTCCACATAATGCAACACGCACATGATGAAAAATGTAAAAAAAAAAATATAGACTTTGTATATGTCATAAAAATCATGAAAAACTAGAAATTAGATTTTCTAAGTTCAGTAAATTCTTACCTCAGGCCTACTGGACAAAACTTCCCCAAACTGTTTGAGGAGTTCCGGAGGGGACATACTATCAAACTCAGCTCCCAATACAGCAATTGGGGTCTTGACCTCTGAAAAAAAGAAATTTACAACCCTATTAAATCTAAAACAATCTTTGAGTAAGTAGGAATACACAGAAGTTTCAATAGGGGAATGGATAATAATGCTGGCTTGGATGTAGAAAATATTGGGGAGCATGTTTTGGCCTTATATGCTTAGTTCATTGCCAATTTTGCATCAATGATAGGTTATTTTGCCAAATACAAAACTTAAGACATATAAGGGCCCTATTATCCTGTTCACCAGAATGTTTCAGGGATCCATGATGACACAATTAGGGAAAACCCGTCTCATAAACTTTCATGATTGGATGGCAAAAACAATCTCACCTTAAAAATCAGTACAGGAACCATAGGTCTGTACAATTTCAGGTGACAGAGTCACAAAACATAAGTTCCTTTAACAAGAAATCATACCCTTAATGTCATCAACATTGACAAAGGAAGGATGCAAAAGCACTGCTGATTGAATGTAATTGGATTTTCCAAGCTCAACAACCACCTTGCCTGTTAAGATATCAAACATATATCAGAATTTCATATCAAAAAGCCACTTTTGCATTACTGGCTTACATAAAATTTCTCGATGGAAAAAGGGCCTCACCACCCCAACAGAACCCTGCAGCTCCAATTGCAGATATGCCTTTACTTCTTAAGGCAGCAATAATCAGTTTTGCATCCTCAGCTCCTTTGTCCTAAACAAATTATGACTACTCTTAGCAGCAAAAACATTATTGAAATCCTTTTTTTTTTTTCAGTAAAGACGACCATAAATCATACAAAATGGACATCCTGTTTATTCAGTTCAAAGAGGGAATTGGAATTACTTGAATGTAGTTGACTCTGATGTTTATGCTGTGTATGACACCTACACACTATATGTCCAAGAATACTTCCTATTTTCATTGTGTAGAGTCAGAAACAAACCGGCATATGAGAATTTAACCACTCTTTTAATGGCCGATCAGGGTTTTCAGCTACATATGGATCTTCATAAAAGAAGTCAGGTACAACCGTGTAAAACCCAGCAGCTGCAACTTTGTCAGCAAGGATCCTTCACATTAACAAGGTTCAACCTCCGATCAGACAGATCTATAAATTATCAAGGCTAAGGTAACTGGTTTTCTTCTTATCTTCACAGTTTTGGCAAATTCAATATTCGTGTGATGTCTTTCAACTATTAGAGCTTAGATAATTAACTTCTTTTTCTCTTTATGATTTTGGTAAAAATCTATTATGCATAAAATTGAGTATGGTTACATACCTCAGGTTTGGAGCCTTATATCCTGTAACAAAGAGATGAATGGAAGTAAGCAAAATAAGCAAACAACTCACTCTGGAAATCCACACCCCCACAAACAGTAACATAGCCTGTTGAATCTAACGCTAAAGAATCCACAAATCCAGCGAAACTTTCCACGGAAAAAGTTGAAAACTTTGAAGACAAAACGAAATTCAATATTTCATTAAAAAATAATAAAAACAAAATAGCAAAGTGTGTAATTACCATAGACGTCAGAAACGAGGACAATCGCGCGATGGGAATCAGAAGGACCAGTAATGTATGCCATGAGACCTCCAACCTCTGTCACGGACCCTGCTCCAGAGCTCGAGTCCAGTGTTGGTGGGTTCTCGCAGCACTGAGGACCCGACATTCTCAGACCCGCAAAGATCAAGCAAGACCCAGAAACAGAGGAGAGATAGGGATCAAGCAAAGACCGGCGCACTGAGGAGAGACGGTGATCATGCAAGACCTGGACACTGAGGAGACGGACAACGAGAGTGCGATAGAGTTTGCTGTGAAATGAGCGGACTATAGCCCTTCACGTTTGTCCTTTTTATCTTCTCTTTTTTGGTACGGCGAGATGGATTAATTTTTATCAGATTCCCTGTTAATTAATTTTTAAACTAAATACAATATTTTTATTATAAATTTTTATTTATTAGGGGGGTAAGGAATAGTTAAAATCTTAAAATTCAAATTGATGCGGGGGGAAAGCTTGACATATTATACTTGATCTTGGGCCTTGAGTCACTGACCATCTATCTAGTCATCCGCGAATTGGCAAACGGCATGAATGTAGCCGAAATCCCCTCAATGTTCCTGATGGGACCCCCTTTTTTGGGGAATATAAAAAGTCGAAAATTTCCAAGAACAGTTCGGAAGGCGGCCGACTTAATTGGAAATGGAGAAGAAAGAACAGAGCACGAATCTTGGTTTGCATAATTTGAAATTCTGTAAAATCTTCGGACAAGAAGCGGCAGCCTAATGTCACTGATTGAGATTTGACTAAGAGCTCCCGCCAGACCATCAATAATATTAAATTCTTGCCATTTTTTGGCCAAGATCCATCTTACACCGATTAACAATGTTCAATCATGGGATATTTATGGTAGTTGGAATATTAATCGTAATCAACACATCAAAATGTTAACTAAAGAAGGATAATCAGGCATCCCTACAAATTTAACACCAACCCCTTGGTCCCTCCCTCGCAGGGAAGGAATTGTTTGCCACAAAGAAGATACCGCCTCTTGTGTTCATTTTAAAGTCTCTTCATTTTCCGAATTGGGTTTCTATGGAGACGGAAGATGTGACCGAACCTCAAAAATCAAATGTGCCCGTTTCTCAAAAATCAAGTGTGCCTGACCCCGGAAAACGCCCTGTCCCGGTATCTCGCTTGAATTTATTTTGCCCTGTCCCGGAAAAAGCCTTTTCTTTTTTTTCATTTTTCTTTTTTTGTTTCTGTTTCAATTACCTAAGTTCTATCTCTCCATTGTTATTGCAGACCTTCTATCTGAAGGTGAGGCTTCACTGTTGCACAATTTGCTTTAGAAGGGCCAAGGAAAGGCTACAGAAAATACAGGGTTCTGTTTTATTTGTTTATTCATTTATTTTATTTTCATATTCATCCAATTTGGCTTCTGTTATCTTTTTTTGCTGAAATGCATTTTTTCCTGGAATTTTAGGAGTGGTTGCCATCAATGTGGATACAAAACAAGAGTTGTTAGCGGTATCAGGGACTGTAGACCCCCAGAAAATCATTAAGAAATTTGCAGAATGGGGCAAAAAAGCAGTTCTTTGGACCCCTCAGAAAGATGCTGCCCAGTTTTCTAATGACAATAATAATCTTGGCCAAGAGAGTAATGCTCAACATTCGAGAAAAGCTGATGGCTGCTGTTGCACCGAAGATGATAGCGATTCTGAATCTGCCGATGATCGCCACAGTTCCGCTGTCACTTGGCAACATCCTGACGTTATGAACAAGCTTGCTGCCGCTGCTAACACCGACGGAGGCAAGAAGCATTGTTGGCTTTTGCGCCTGTTTAGGAAAACAAAAAATGGCGGCAAATCGCAGGGCGCTGGAGTCAACCCCGGGGGTCTTGGAGCCGAATCTAATTCTAGGCCCTATGTCATGCGCCCGGCTTTCAATTCGTTTCCTCCAACGAGGCCTATGCTTGTAGCCCCCATGTCATTTTATCCACCTTACAGGGAGATGCCCAGTTATGGAAGCATGTGCAGAGTGCCAATGATGTATGAAAGGCCTGCAATGCCACCATATCCTCCTTACCATCAGCCAACGCATCTGCTGCTACCACCAGCGCCACCTTATGGTTTTTCGCGCCCAATTTCTCCCCCGCTGTTAAATCCCATGATTCACTACACCAGTATGAGGACAACTATACCTGAGCTGCATGATTTGTTTTTTTTTTTTTCAATCTATGAAGAGGTCAATTGCGTCCTAAGTTAGCAATAGGAGTAATTTCTTCTACAATAGAAGTCTAACGCTGCCTCTCAACTATGGGCCCAAAGTGTACACAGCATGTGAATCTGTTGGTACTGCACTAGTCCATGTTTTATGTTGACTGCCAATATAAACTTTACGAGCACTTTTCTTCTTTTAAGAGATAAAAGAAGTTGCCCTTCAGCAATTTGCAGGTTAAACTCATGGTTTCGAATTTAAAAACTCTTAAATACATTTAATGTTTGAAGTTAAAAAAAAAAAAAAACTGTCCATTTGGAGACATCCAATAAAATTAGAACGATATGACACTCAAAAATTGATTCAGAAAAAAAAAAAAAAAAAGTGTAGGGAAGGGAACCAGAAAACGTCGTTTAGACGCAGCAGCGTTTTGGGCTCCGTCCTTTCTTTTCGAAAGTTTGAGAAAGAAGGAAACGTCGGAGCCCTGATCCCCAACGGGAACGCGAGAGAGTACTGTGGAGTTACAAAAATTCAAAAACCCCGAGTTGACCCACCATTGAAAATATCTGTTTGCATTTCCTTTTTTAGCTGATTCCATGGATGCCGAAGCCACCCTACTAACTAAAACCCTAAACACAAGGTGGTGCTCCCTCCCTCTCTCTCTCGCTCTCTCTCTCTCTCTCTCTCTCGTTATTTAATTAGTTTTTCCAAATTCTTTCGACGTTTGCTTTCGATTAAGTTTTAGGTCGAATTTTCGTTCCTTCTTTCTTTCCTGTTCGTCTTTTCCGGAACGAATCTGTTTGGCAGTTGAGAAAGTGTAGGAAAGTATGACCTAGTAGTGAAAAAGTTTTTTTTTCTCTCTCTCTTTTTTGAAGTTTCACGCATTGAATATTCTGTATTGGGTATATGTTTTCTTTTTTTCCTTTTCTTTTCCGATCTTGATAAGCAGCTTTCACAGAACAGATGATTTAGTTTATTTTGGCTGATAGAAAGAAAAGAAAAAAAAGAACAAGACTGAGGTTTATGCTGCAGGATGCGAATGATGAAGAGATGGGTGGGGTCCTTATTTCTCGTCAGGGTCCTGACCAATGCTAGAAAGTGGATAGTTTTGTTAGCTGACAACCTTATATGATGATTATCTCAGCTATGCTTTATGGGATTGCATGGTAATTCTCTCGTTTGTTCACTGGACAGATCAAACTTGTTCAGCACCTGATTAATGATGTCCTATTTGTAGTTATTGGCTACTTAGTACTGAGCCATAATACTGTATGACAGCATGAAATGGAGTAAACACCAAATTGTGTGGCCACAAATCATCTTGCGAAACCCTTCTACTTTCCACCATAACCAACATTAGAGACTTGTGTGACCTTTTACAAGCAATCTGGGGGTTGCTCATTTTTTATTGCCTTCATGTGGCGTTATATATAAACCATGCAAGTACCTGACCCCCTTTGTGTTAGTGTTAGTTACATTGAGATAATTCATGTTTGTTTCTCAAGTAATAAGCTTTCTTGGCTTTGCTTGAATGGATGTTTGGAAAAACTCATGTTCTTATTTTCAGGCACACATGCTCTGCTTGCTACAAGCAATTTAATAAAAAGGAGCATCTTGTTGAGCACATGAAGATCTCATACCACTCACCTCATCAGCCTATATGTGGAGTGTGCCAAAAGCATTGCAAGTCATATGAATCTTTGAGAGAACATCTCGCTGGTATTATGCTACTTTGATGTAAATTCCGTTTTGCTTGTTAACATGTATCTTATATTGGGTTTTCTATATCATTTAGGCCCCCTTGCAAAAGCAAATTGCTCAAAGGTCTTCCCTCATTTAGGATGCAGTCTCTGCTTAAAGATTTTTGATGGCTCAGATTCTCTTAGCAAGCATAGAGGAATGTGCCGCCTATCTGCACCTGGCTCCCTGGTGAGTTGATTGGCAAATTATCAAGCATCCCCTTGCAAAATCAGAAATGTATTGATCTTGCAGTCATTTTGGTTTTCCTCTGTGATTGAGATTTGTTATTCCTAGTCAGATAATCATATTGCTTTGGAAGGTCTGCGTTTTGAATTATTGTTGTTCACTTCAGGTTCCAAAGATGCTTCTTAGTGGGCAATCACAGGCTGATATTTCAAGTTCAATTGATGAAGGTGTTCAAGCTGTTGCTATTGATTGCGAAATGGTTGGTGGTGGGAGTGATGGATCAGTTGACCTTTGTGCTAGGGTGTGCCTTGTTGATGAAGATGAAAATGTAGTCTTCAATACATATGTTCAACCTCAGAATCCTGTCACCAATTACAGGTATTTTTATATTATTGCATCTTTGGTCTCTTTAGAGAACAAAACTCTCAACTCAACTTTACTAAGCCCTAATTCTAAATTTAATCTTCATAGAACAAAAGCAAGGAAAAACAAAAGATAGATATTGTAAGAGTCATGTTTTTAATCCACACCTTGCACAATGTCTCTCAGATATGAACTAACTGGGATCACAGAAGCACTTCTAAGAGATGCCATGCCTCTCAAGGAAGTGCACAAGCAGATTTTGGGCATTTTGTACAGAGGAGAATCTGTAAGGGGACAATTGCTGGGTGACACAAAAGCTAGGCTTCTTGTAGGTCACGACTTGAAGCATGATTTGGACTGCTTGAGAATGTCTTACCCTCATCATTTGTTGAGGTGAGTTACTTTGAACTCCTCAGATGTCTGGTCTTTTATCGAACCTTGGGCATTTAATATCCATCATACTAATCATGCAAATGGTGTCCCAGCAGCAGTTGTATCTTGCTGCACCAATTTTCTATGTCTTCTGGTGTGTGAAGTGGATCCTAATATCTTACCAGCATTTTCTGATTTCAGTATCATGGACATAAAATCATGTTTTGTCTATTGACCATGTATTTGTCTCTTTGTTTCACAACTCAAGGTTGGGGAGTTTTGCAGTGTATACCATAACAGTCTATCTTCTTCTCCAAGATGTGCTGAAATGCACGCCAGACATATTGCTTTTTTTTTTTTTTTTTGTAAATCCAAGTTTTTAGTTTCAGAACTGGATTTACATTTTATTTATGCAGGGATACAGCAAAATACCGCCCCCTGATGAAAACTAATCTAGTTAGCCACTCGCTCAAGTACCTCGTCAAAACATATCTAGGGTAAGCTTCTCTTTTCTTTCCTTTATTGCTTATTGGAAGTCACCCTGTGTCTCTCTGTGACGAGGGTTTGGCTTCACAGGTATGACATTCAGACTGGAAGGCATGACTGCTATGAAGATTGCGTGTCTGCGATGAGACTATACAAGAGAATGCGTGCCCAAAATCATCAAGAGAAGGGAACCAGAACCCAAGATCTCTATGATGGCTTTGATTCCTGGAAACATGGAGAACTCCTGAAGATGACTCCAGATGAGCTATATAGAATTTCAAAATTGGACTATAGATGTTGGTGTTTGGACTCAAAGCAAGGAGTGCAGCTTAGCTGATTGACTTCGCGTACTGTTCTTTGTGAAACAAGTTCAGCCATAAGCTTCTCCTTGCAGTCGCATCTCATTAGGTCTTCTTTAAAATTAAAACTTTACCTGAAGAATCGGAGAATTAAAACTTTTGCCTTAAGAAATATTGTACAGTTTCGCTGTCACTAATGTAAATGCAAACCGTGTTTTTGTAACCATGACTATGATATCTATTTGCTCTTTCTTGCCAAACAATGTTGAAGCTTGACAACGATATACATCGCTAATGATACATTACATCGTCGTGCATAAACTTCAAATGAAAATGTTACATGAACACAGAGAGTTTTCTAACTTAAGACTCACAGAAAGTGTTATGTTGTGGTATCACAACCGTGGCACCCATTTAGTGTGTGTAATATGTAAAAGCACAAGAGTGCCGCAGTTTAAGGATATGCAGATTTAAGAATTTAAATTTTCATTTTAAAGTTTTATTTTTTGTTAAATATTTTTTATTATATAATTTACAATTTAATCGAATAGATAAAAAAAAAATTCATCTTCGTTGTTATCTTTCCTGTCTTCCTCAATTCCTCAAATTTTTTATTTGATTGAACAATTCATTTGTTAATACAGAATTTCATGTTTTCATCTTTTTTAACCCTCACATATGAGATTTTGTAAATTTCATGTGATTTTTTTTTTTTTTTTATATATAAAGTTCATCTTCCGACAGAGAGAGATCATAGTCAGCGGTCGAGAGTTGCAAAGGGCGCGGTGCGGTCAAGCAAATGGTAGTAATATATATATATATATATATAGATATATAGATATCCAAGGAACATCGGTATCAGCCTCTAGAAGTTGTTGACGTTTGAAAGTCTAATAAATTTAAGAATCTCGTTACGTAAATAAAAAAAATTCTCAAATCACACGCAACACATTAAATTAGGAAAAAAAAAAAAAAGTTCGTGACAGCACAACAAAAACAACATAATAAATGCATATAATAAATAAGACAGTTTGGTAAAAATTATTCATTAAATTCAGTAAAATAAAATTATATTAATTGTTACATTAACTGTATTTATTTTGTTTACTGTGTTATTATCTGATTAAATTATTTTATATAAAAATAAAAATAAAAATAAAATATTTTTGTGTAGTAGATCACACAATATTTTCTTTTCTTAAATTTTAAAATGAAAAAGAGAGAGAGAGAGAAAGACGAACTTCTTGACTTTTATAATTTCGGCTTTGAGGAATTCTGGTTTGGCCCCCCCAGTTACAGAATTGCTCTGTTTCTCGCTCTCCGCGGTTCCAACTCTCTATATTGAATTTTGGCCAAGAAACAAATATTTAAAAAGAAAAAGTCACGCAAAAAGAAAAGGAGAGAGAAGAGAGAGAGAGAGAGGGCTGGGGATGGAGTTTTCCGTACAGACGAGTGTGTGGGACTCGGTTCTCGAACTCACGAAGTCGGCGCAGACCAAGAACGTGGACCCGCTGCAATGGGCGATTCAGGTCAGCTCCGCCCTGAACTCGGCCGCCGTGGAATTGCCGTCGCCGGGGCTGGCGCAACTCTTGGTGTCTCACACTTGCTTCGACAATCACGTGCCGATCATGTGGAAGTTCCTTGAGAAGGCTTTGACCGTCAAGATCGCTCCTCCCATGCTCCTCTTTGCTCTCCTCTCCGTCCGGTGCCTCCCTTCCCTCAGCCGCCCAGACATTCTTTAGTTTCTTGAAGTCACTATTTTTGTTATTTGTTATTCTCTCTTTTGTTTTTTTTTTTTTTTAATATAATGTTTACTGCAGTGTCGTTCCAAATCGGCTGGTCCACCCAGTGGCCTACAGGCTTTACATGGAGCTCCTTAAGAGACATGGCTTTCGATTTGCGTCTCAATTTAGTGGTCCGAACGGTCAGAAGTAAGTTCGAGTCTCTTTCTCTCTCTCTTTCCCTCCTTCTTTCTAATATTGGAATGCAGCTGCTGTGATTGCTTTTTTATTGCTTGTTCGGTAGGATTTTTAGCAGTAGTTTTCAATTTGGAAGCTTCAATTGACTAATTAAATATAGAAGGAACTGGGGTCTTGGAATGTTTTCTTAGCTTTGTCATTCCATGGTCATTTCATTTCTCATTTTTATTTTATATGTTTGCCTCTTGTCACCATATTCAATGACGTCGAATATTTTTGTTGTAAATACAGGATTATGAAATCAATAGATGACGCACTTCACCTTTCCCTTATATTTGGCCTTCAGCCGAGCGAACCTGGGATTCTTTTAGTTGAATTGGTGTTTTCATTCGTGTGTCAGTTACTTGATGCATCCTTGGATGATGAAGGGTTGCTGGAACTTACCCCAGAAAATAAGTCTCTATGGCTGACCAGACCACAAGATATGGACATAGATGGCCATGACTGCTTTGTTGAGAAGAGAAGTGAACACGGTGAGGGGCTGCTCAAACTCAATACTACAATGGCTATTGGGCTTATTGGAGAGTTTCTGCACAACAAAGTAACTTCAAGAATTCTTTACCTCGTATCTCAAAACATGTAAGAACTTGTCTTTGTGCTTTGGGGCATTTTAGTATGTACTGAACTCCGGAGTGGTCCTTACTACAAAGTGGATAACTTATTGATGTGTATTTAACAGAGGCATTTTTTTTTATCATCCTTAGGCCCACACACTGGGGAGGTTTCATTTGCCGGTTGCAACTGCTTATAATGAATTCAGCTACTTTGAAGAATTCAAAGGATATGACGTTAGAGAGGTTTCTGCAGTTGACATCTGATGCAAACAGTCTTCTGTCTCAGGAGACCAAATCAATACCAAAGCTGGAGTTTCATGAAGTCATCTCTTCAAGTTCGCTGATATCTTCTGCTGATCTCTGCCGTGGAGCTTCCCAGTCTGCACTTTGGCTTCCTATCGATTTATTGCTAGAAGATGCCATGGATGGGTCTCATGTGACAGCAAGCAGTGCTGTAGACAGTCTTACTGGTTAGAGTAAATTCTTACCTTTTCATGCTTAAATTGCTGTGTCTACAGTTCTACCTGTAAATAACAGGATTATGGTTCCCGTAAGCAATCTTATTCTTGTGGACTTGATTTTCCAGGATTAGTAAAGGCTTTGCAAGCTGTTAATGGCACCACATGGCATGAAACTTTTCTAGGTCTATGGATTGCAGCTCTACGGCTTGTCCACAGGGTAGGCATTCATACCAAGTTGATGAATAAATCAGTTTTTTTAACTTGTTGCTATTTCCCACTGAGGATATTTTTGTAGAAGTGCTTCAACTGTATTGCTCTCCTGAAACTCCTTAGAGAGAAGGAGGAGAACGTTGGCTGCTGGAAGAGAGAGAGAGAGAGACTTTTTTTCTTTTTGTGCATGTATTACATAACATGGTAACATTTGTCTTATAGTTGGCCGTTTTGAATTTCAGAATTTTCGTTTTGCTTCAGGTTATGTAAGCATAATATGTTGAAAGAATTGAGGGTGGGCAGGATAATAGGGTTTAGTAAGGGAGGCATATAGGTGGCTAGTTCTATGCTATTTGTACATGATGAAGCATGGGCAACTCATTCTAAGGATGAATTAATGGAGTTGCATGCTCTTGGGCACATTTCCATTAATCTGATTCAGTTTATAGATTGAAATTTTGGTCTAAGTACTTCCTGATTGTGATCTTTTAGGAAAGGGATTCAAGTGAGGGTCCTGTACCTCGCATCGATACCTGCTTGTCCATGCTATTGTCTATTACAACAGTTGCAGTGGCTAACATTATTGAGGAAGAGGAGGGTGAGCTGCTTGAGAAAACTGAATGTAGCCCAGCCACTCAAATAAAAGAGAGACAGGGTCAAGGAAAATGTCGCCAGGCTTTAGTTACTGCCTTACAGCTATTGGGTGATTATGAAGGCTTGTTGACTCCACCTCATTCTATTAGTTCACTGGCCAATCAAGCCGCTGCTAAAGCAACTATGATTGTCTCGGGTATAGCTGCTAATAATGGCTATTATGAAAATGTGAGCATGAATGATGTGCCACTAAACTGCAGTAAGTGATTAAATATCTCAGTGGTGCAACTTTATTCTTAAAAGGGTTATGCATTGGGAAGCCTTTCTTTTTTCCTTTTGACCTTTGCATCATTTAGGTGGAACTCCCCCTTACATATGTGTCATTTTTAGTTAAAACTAGATGAGATGAAAGAATTAAACTTTTTGACTATTTCCATCATATTCCCCCATCCCCCCACCAACCCCCACCCCAAGTAAAGAAAAAGAAGAAATGTTGATCATATATGTTGATCTTTGTTACTTCTCAGTCACCATATTTTGTTTTTTATTGTTGGTATGTTGCAGCTGGAAACATGAGGCATCTGATCATTGAATCTTGCATTTCAAGGAACTTGTTGGACACATCAGCATATCTATGGCCCGGCTATGTGAATGTACGCTTTAATCAGGTTCCTTGTGCTGTTGCCAACTTGACACCTGGTTGGTCATCACTGATGAACGGGTCACCTCTAACCCCCTCAATGATAAACACTTTGGTTGCAACCCCTGCTTCATGGTATGTTGCCACTTTTATATTTCATCAATTGTTTTATTTCAATTTTCTCTGTCATTTTCCTTTTTCCGAGCAACCAATTAGAGAACTACCATGACCAGCTAAAGGTTCTGAACCCCATGCAATCCAGTCCATCCATCCCATGAGAGGAATACTGAAAGAAAGTTGAGGGAATAAGACCAGTCACATATCCATCCATCCCATGAGAGGAATACTGAAAGAAAGTTGAGGGAATAAGACCAGTCACATATCCATCCATCCCATGAGAGGAATACTGAAAGAAAGTTGAGGGAATAAGACCAGTCACATATCTGAACCCCATGCATTCCAGTCACATATTTGCATGTCTTGTTGGCAGATGGATTTGTCTATAGTTTTCTTGGGGGTAATTCACATACCTCTGTTTTCATTCCTTCTACTTTTGCTGAGAGCTACAACATCCATTTCTGTTCCCACTTTGAGTTTGTAAATTTTAACTTGTAGCAAATCAAGATTCTCTCAATTTGTATGGATTAATTGACTGCTTGCCAGTTTTTTGTCTGTCTCTGGTTGAGTTTAAACTGTCGGTAACTTTAGGAAGATTAATTTTTATTCTGTGAATGTTGATCAACATATTCATATAAGCTTCACTGCTGCTCATGCTGAAACTATCGTTAGTAGTCAAAATTGATAGTCAATATTTAAGAGATTGAATCGTATAGTTAGATAATTGGAAGATGGAACAGACATGTGCCTTCAAGCAATGGATCTTCCATGTTCTCTGATGGACTAATGTATCTGCCAGTTATAATACATTTCAAAAAATCAAAATTATTTCCTCTTTTAGCTCACATCTTTGTTGTGGTTGTGTATATCCAAAGTGTTTATGCTAAATGATATTAAGGGCATGATTTTGTGTTTTGAGCGATAGATTGTCTATGATCTGGCCTTATATGCAGTGTATAGGCCTTTCTACTTATAGGCCCAAGCTTTTAATTGAAATGCTGTGATCTGTTGAATTAAGCATGGCCTGGTCTTCAGCCCCACT
The DNA here is from genome assembly GCA_037897445.1 of Ceriops zippeliana. Classification (NCBI taxonomy): domain Eukaryota; kingdom Viridiplantae; phylum Streptophyta; class Magnoliopsida; order Malpighiales; family Rhizophoraceae; genus Ceriops; species Ceriops zippeliana. The sequence continues at coordinate 4,704,531 of JBAPLH010000058.1, forward strand.
GTTCTTTTTCCTGAGGCCGGGTGTATCAGATGCTCTTTTTTTCTGTAAATATACACAGTGGTATGCAACTGAATTTAAGCTCATGGATTTGATGGAAGTTTACTTGAGATCGAGAAAATATACGAGGTTGCTGTGAATGGTTCTGATGATGAGAAGATATTTGCTGCCACCATTCTTTGTGGGGCATCTCTCGTTCGTGGTTGGAATATCCAGGTAATGTCTTTGATGCCACTTTGCTCCACTTAAAAATTTCTTGCTTTCTGGACTACAAAAAAAGTCCTTTTCCAAAAGTTCATTTTCATTCTATACTGGCTTTATCCTTATGCCTGTCATTTGCAGGAACATACAATTCTTTTCATTATAGGACTGCTGTCACCTCCAATTCCTGCAGATTACTCAGGGAATGAGAGCCACTTGGTCAATTATGCCCCACTTATAAATGTTCTTCTCACGGGGATTTCATCTGTGGATTGTGTACAGATTATATCTTTGCATGGTCTGGTGTGTTGGATCTTATTGATATATATATATCTTTATTGACTTGTGTGTGTACCTGTGCATGATTGTGACGTGTTATCAGGGGAAAGAATAGTAAACTAAAATGAAGCAAGTTATTTGAAGAGTCATTTAAGAAGACTTTATGAGCATGGAGTCCACAGATTTCCATCCCTATTTAAAGAAACAGGAAACCGTTATTCAACCAGTTTGCTGATCCTGGAAGCATTCTTATGCCTGAAAGAATACTATTAAAACTTTATAGAAATGAACAAGGGGTCACAGAACTATGAAATTAACAATCTCCAAGTCTTTATTTTGTCATGAACTGACTTTTGTCATTTATTACCAGGTTCCACTGCTTGCAAGTGTATTGTTTCCCATCTGTGAGGTGTTTGGGTCTAGCATCCCCAATGTCTCATGGACTCTTCCAACCGGAGAAGAAATCTCTTGTCATGCTGTGTTCTCGAATGCTTTTACTCTTTTACTCAGGTTATGGAGATTTGATCATCCACCTCTTGAACACGTGATGGTAGATGTGCCACCTGTTGGCTCCCATTTTAGCCCTGAATACCTCTTATTGGTGCGGAACTTCCAATTAGCATCTTTTGGATTTTCACCTAGAGATCGACTCAGAAGTAAAAGGTTCTCAAAATTTTTAAATGTATCTGTAGAACCCATGTTCTTGGATTCTTTTCCCAAATTGAAAAGCTGGTACCGGCAGCATGTGGAATGCATTGTTTCTCCCTTTTCTGGTCTTGCACATGGTACCACTGTTCACCAGATTGTCAATGCACTACTCAATATGATGTTCCGAAGGATAAATAGAGGCATACCGACATCTTCTGGAAGTAGTAATTCATCCAGTGCTGGATGTGAGGATGCTTATATTGGACTGAAAGTACCTGCATGGGATATCCTTGAAGCAACTCCATTTGCCCTTGATGCTGCTCTGACAGCCTGTGCTCATGGAAGCCTCTCACCCCGTGAACTAGCTACAGGTTTGTCCAATATACCAGACCAAAGTAAGCTGGAAGAAACTTTAAGCATAGAACAATTCATTGAGATATCCAAAGGTAACTGATGATGAGAGGCTTGGTGAGGAAGGATACAAACTTGAATCATTTATGTGGAGTGAAGTAAAATAAAAAACGATTTCTATGAATTTCATGCTTATTCTGATCTGTTCATTCTTGTATGCAGGGCTTAAAGGTCTTGCTGATTTTCTACCAGCTTCTTTGGCCACCATTGTTAGCTACTTCTCCGCTGAAGTTACGCGTGGCATATGGAAGCCAGCGTTTATGAATGGAACTGATTGGCCGAGCCCTGCTGCAAATCTGTCTTCTGTTGAGCAACAGATAAAGAAAATATTAGCTGCCACAGGTGTGGATGTTCCTAGCCTTGCTGTAGGTAATGTATTTTCATGTGAATGATTACATTTTTATTAGTGACTTCTTTTTGGGCATGGTGGGTTGGGAAAATGCATTGATGTCTGATTCTCATGGAGAGACCTAAATGAAAAGGATGAGAAGTTCAAGGCTGACAGCTTGGTTCTTTGTAGGCGGGAACTCTCCGGCTACACTTCCTTTGCCGTTAGCTGCGCTTGTAAGCCTTACAATAACTTATAAACTTGATAAAGTTTCTGAACGGTCCCTCACCCTGGTTGCACCAGCATTGAACTCCCTTGCTGTTAGTTGCCCCTGGCCTTGCATGCCTATATTAGCCTCCCTATGGGCCCAGAAGGTCAAGCGTTGGAATGACTTTCTTGTGTTTTCTGCTTCCCAAACTGTCTTCCACCATAACAGTGATGCTGTAGTTCAGCTGCTGAGGAGCTGCTTCACATCTGCTCTTGGTTGTTCTCCCCATGCTTCAAGCACAGGTGGGGTAGGTGCCCTCCTAGGCTACGGGTTTGGATCCCATTCGGGTGGAATCTCGCCTGTTGCCCCTGGAATTTTGTATTTGAGTATTCATCGATCAGTGAGAGACGTTATGTTCATGACAGAAGAAGTTCTTTCACTTCTAATGACTTCTGTTAGGGATATTGCAATCAGTGGGTTTCCAAGAGAAACAATAGAGAAACTGAAGAAAACTAAGAATAGCAAGAGATATGGGGAAGTTTCTCTTGCATCAGCAATGACACGTGTCAAGCTTGCAGCTTCGCTTGGGGCTTCCTTAGTTTGGATATCTGGTGGATTAAATTTAATCCAATCTTTGATTAAAGAAATTTTACCCTCTTGGTTTATATCGGCACATGGTTCTGAACAGGAAGGTATGGAATCTGGAGGGATGCTAGGCATGTTGAGGGGTTATGCAGTTGCATACTTTGCCATGCTTTGTGGGACATTTGCCTGGGGTGTGGAGTCAACGTCAGGGGTGGCATCAAAACGCCGGCCGAAGGTTCTCGGTGTTCATTTAGAATTTCTTGCAAGTGCTTTGGATGGAAAAATAAAGTTAGGTTGTGATTGGGCTACTGCACGAGCCTATGTTTCGGGGTTTATTAGCTTGATGGTGGCATGCACGCCAGCATGGGTCGCAGAGGTTGATGTGGATGTATTGAAAAGGCTTAGCAAAGGATTGAGGCAATTGAACGAGGAAGAGCTGGCGCTGGCCTTGTTGGGACATGGCGGAGTTGGTGCCATGGGCACTGCAGCTGAACTAATTCTGGAAACTGGGCTCTAATCTCTAGCCAAAACCCAAAAAGTTTCCAGTTTGAAGTGTCATTTTTTGGTTAATGTCGAGTTATTGTATCGTAGAAAAGGAAAGAAATGTTTTGCTTTCTCTCTCTTTGATTTTATTTTTTTATCCCATCAGTGTTGATATGTACATGGTACTACTCCTTTAGGATAAGCAAACGATTTTGTACATCTGTATTCTCCTCAGCCCTCGTACGTATTTCAAACGCAAGCGCCCTTCGGTAGATGCTTTTAAGCAGGCCGTTGATTTTTACAAATTTTTTTAAGCGAAAATTTCATGCCCCCTGCATGCAGACCAGGCCAACGCAACAAGGCAAAAGGTATTTTTGCTTCCTGTGTGGTTAAAATTATTGAATTTTATGCAATACTCACAGTTAGATCTGATTTGGTCTCTGATCTCTGTAAAATTGGGGACATTGTAATTCTCTCTCACACACAAAATTGGTTCTTGAATTTATTTTAGCTTCAATTTTCTCTCTTTCTCCGGTTTCTTCTGTCTGTCTTTGCTTTTCATGATGTAAGGTCGAGGGGGACAACGGGCAATTATTAATTATTAATGTTTTTATTTTTGGAAATATTTGAACTCATGTAAATATTGGAAAATGAACTCTGGGATAATGGAATGAGTATATCAACTTATTATATTTAAATAATTTTGTACTGAATTGACTCTTTTTTAGTCAACTAAATAGATAAAAATTTTCTTTTGCCACGATAAAGCAAAATTTTGGAGGGAGGATTGACCCCCTTGAACAGAGGGGACTTGGATCCCCTTTTTACGGGGGAAATCACACCGCCCCCACACCCCCCCCCCCTCCCTTCTCATCCTCTTGGAGTTGGGCCTCCGCCCCCCAACTTCGATTGAATGCTATAAAGCTGAACTTGAAGTTGGTAACGACTATGGGGCCCAGTTTTCTTTGTGTTTTTTTTTTTTTAATGGGAAAATACATGTGGCTGTGGTGTGGTGCAGAACCCGTCAAAATTTACGCAGCAATAGAAAATCGAAGTCTCTGATTTTTACCATGTCGATAGAAAAGCGGAATCGAACGAGCAGAATTTTGAATTAAATTTGGGTAGCGCAGTAATGAAAGGAAGTCTGCGATAGGGTCACCCATCTCAATTCTCAATATGAAAGGAAAAGGATTGGGTTTTAATACGGTGTAGCCCATTTTCCATTAATGTCAGCCCAACTCATACCCCAACTACGTGGACCTTAGGCCCGTGAAAATAAACAACGTTCAACTCGAGACTCCATTTAAATTTTCATTTTTACACTAATAAACTTTAAATTAATAATATTTGAGTGCTTCGTCAAGTATTTAAAGTTCGAACTTCATTTTGTTCAATTCACCCCCCCCCCCCAAAAAAAAAAATTTCTCTCTTTCCTTCTTGTAGCAAGCGGAATGCCAAAGGAGGAGTATGAGGGTTATGTATGTATTATCTCCAAGATTCTATCTTGTGCTGCACGTATTCTTCTTGGAAGGTAAAGGTAGATGGCAGTTCTTTTTATTTTTTAACACGTAAAAAGGGATGACGGTTTAGCATGCCTAGGCCGGCCTCTCTATTCATGTCTTGATTTAACTTTTTTATAGTTTTTAACAAACTTTTGCTCACCCTACCATTAGTGGAATCAAGAATCCAATGTCATGTCTCAATCCACACCTTCCATAAATAGGGCGATGCTGCCGAGAGAATTTCGAACATCAACCAATTGTGTGAAGGCGATACAGAATAACCACAAAACTTTGGCGTCAGGTGGGGAAATGGCATAGTCGACCCAACGCTGGAAGTGATATGGGAAGATATTCATAGGACAAGGAAAAGTTTAAAAACCCGTGAGGTAAAAATTCCTGCTGCGGTGCTTAAGACCCCTTTTCAACAATCGTATTGAGCACGCATGATTGGATTCTATTATACAGGCCATCCAGCAGATGTAATCCCCCACGTTTCAGGAATTGAAGATGAAGATGAATCATAGAATACCTTGCACTTTTGGCGGATCCTTAAAATGAACCGTGAGAGCAAGCACGTGGACGTCCCTGTCTGAGGAACTTGCAGATTTCGAAGACTAAAAATGTGATTAAATTCAATCAATGTTGTCTTACTTTTTTGAACTGGCAAACAGAATGTACAATAGCAGACACACATCCCTATGCCCCATGGCTGATCATACAAACATTATTCTTTTTCCCTTTTTGTTTTTGCACCGGTATTATTCTACATCAAAGGGATTCGAGTCCTATAACTAAACGGTTCCCATTTAAAGAAAATGCGGAAGAACAAAGCTTTTTCAACTGTCATGGCTGCTGGCTTCAAATAGAGTGCAGCTGTGAGACTTCATCTCGTAAGTAATTAAGCCAGCCGTCTGTTCAACCACAAGCTCACCATCGTTTGAGAAGAATTCTGGGAAAGGGAGAGCCGTGTCAACCAAACGGCGCCACACCATCCCTTTAGGTGTTGGGGGCAGAACAACACTCTCAGACTGGCCAGCGGCATTGAAGGCAAGGAATAGATCACCCTTTGGATAGGACAGTCCAGAACTCGACTCTGTCTCTTCAGTGGCCTTTAGTGTCATGCCCAGGAACTTGCAGGTGGGATCTTCCCATCTCGGTGGAGACTGATCACTTCCATTCCACTTGATATTTTCTTCTTTCAAGAAGCTCCCTCTTTGAAGGAGGTCGCTTCTCCTCACTCTCAAAGTACTCAAAAATGAGATAAACTGTGTGGTTTGATTGCCAAAACTCGTTGACAGTGCGTTCCAATCAAATGGTTTTCTGTCAATGTATAAAGTGGAACCGCCAGAAGATTGGCCACACTCATCTCCCATGTTAAGAACAGGAACCCCCAGTGACACATACAGAATGAAGAGATAGTTGCGTATTTGCTTAAGTCTCATTTCGAGTACTGAAGTTCTATTTGTAGGCCCTTCTTCCCCACAGTTCCAACTCGATTCTGAAGCCAGACCACCACCACTGAAGCTAATCACATCCACAAGAGGAAGTCCAAAGTTCCTGGCAATAAAATTAAAAGAGAAAGCTGGTCCTCGTCCACTCAAAAATATGTCTCCGCTCCCACAGAGTCGTGTAGCAAGGTTGCTAAGAAGACCCTCCCCCCTCAGAAAATTTCTTACATCATAACAAAATTTTGTATTTATTTCCGCCCATCTCTTCCAGTGAGAAAAGCAGGTTTCTTTTGGCACCATATCTTGTGGATCCCAGCAATCTGCGATGATCTTGGTCTTTGAAAGTAGTGGATCAAAGGCTATTGCTTCAACCAATGGAGGACGAGATAAGCGCTCACCGTGAAATCCTATCAGCAAGGATGAAGCATTAATAAAACAGAAACCATCAACATGAAACTCAGTCACCCAGTATCGAAGACTGTCTAGAATCATTCCCTGGACAACAGGACAGTTACAATTCAAGGCACTTCTTAATTGCAAATCTACATCTATATTCACATAATAGTAGGATGTATCATCAATTCCTTGCAAAGCCCCATGATCAGCAGTGTGCGTGAAAACAACTTCTAGTAAGACCTCTATCCCATTAGAGTGCAAATTCTTGACCATCTCCTTCATTGAGTTAATTGCAGATACAGAGCTGCCAGAAGGCCCATATAGGTTTGTTGGCGAGAAAAAATGGCATGGAAAATATGGCCCTTTCTTCTCATCAAATGGAAATATTGGCTCCAATAAGACTGCATTTACACCAAGATTTTTGAAATGGCCCAACTTCTCAGTCAAACCAACAAAGGTCCCTGCAATGTCTTTAGATAGCTGACTAGATTTGTGTTCAGTAAAGCGCCTAACATTCAACCGATATGCAACTAGTTTTTCCATTGCCAAGTTAGGATGAACATCACCGCTCCAGTCAAAAGCAGGTTCTTTGCATAATTGGCCAAGATACCTAGGCAACAAGCCAGAACCATTATCCACTGAGACAGTCACAGTAACTCTAGCATATGGATCCATAAGAACAAGATCTGCATCAAACTTTTCATTGTTTCCTTGTACAGATCCCTTGCATTGATAACCATAGCTCAAAAAATTCCATGCACCCTCTAATGAAGCATGCCATACATCACCTGTTTGATTGACATATGGATCTAGATCAAGCTCTATAGTGGGATTATCAGTTTTAGGGTCATTGCCTAAGCATAGAACAACTCTTTTGGCATTTCTTGAAAAAAATGCAAAATTCATGGAACCATCAGTTGAAAAGGAAAGACCCAAAGGTGCTGGATTACCTCGATCAAAACCAATTGGCACACACAATTTTTTCCTTCTGTGACTACTGATTTCTATCACATTTGATTCAGCATCATTTAACACAGATTTCAGCAGAAATGAGAGATAGAAGGGTGTTTGCTTTGCTTCAAACTCCAAATCAAGTGCCAATTGACCAAAAGAATTCCACGTGAGTGGGGTATCTATAGTCCTGACATCTATGGATGAATGTTGAGAATCAAGAGGCATGAAGCAAGATGAATCAGATCTATATATGCCCCAAGTAACTAGCAGTTTACTGTCACTAGTATCAGGCCGCGGGGAAGACACCTCAATATGCACTGCATATTTGACATTTTTCTTTCTAACAGAAACTTTAACAAGATCGCCATTTTCTGTCCTAAAAAGATAACTTGATGACTTTTCTAGTTCGCCAAATTCATTACTTGCAGTAATCATCTGCTCCATTTCCTGAACAAATGATTGTGATGTAGCAGACACCATTAGATTGAGACTCCGATGTGGAGTTTTTACGACATTTTGTAAAGCTTTTCTCGGCAACAGTTGCTTTTGCACGGGCTTGCCTGTGGCTTTGTTTCCACAAACACAACGTGTGGCAAATGCCAATTTAGAAGACTCAATAGCTTTGCAATTATAGAAGCACGGCCTCGTTACTAGTGATGTAGGAAGAGTGGTCATTTCCCTCGGTGAGAGCAGATAATCTGGGTCAACGAAGTAAGATTAAAAACCTTGCAAGCAAGAAGGAGATTTCCTACTTATGCAGTGTCCTGTTAGAAATGGTCGAGGATCAATTCACCAGATAAAGATCAATAAAGCGAAGACAATCCAATTTTCATCGCATTCGGATGTACAATGCTAAAATTTCGTCCCCAGATCGCACACGGATTAGGATAACCCATTCACTACCACCACTCAAGTTAGATAGATACTGCCTGAAACTTCAGTGTGATAGAAACTCAAGATCATCAAGTCTTTTTCTGACCTGCTCTCTCCAAACGATTCACAGGCTGAAAATCAATCCTCTCAACTCGTATAGACACAATCAAAAGCTTCATCTTTGTTAAGCAGAACAACGCAGAATCAATGAAAATGTGGATCTACAAGTACCCAAATCAAGAAAAGGAAAAGCTAACAATCTGTCTAAGCATTTATAAAGAGGAATCCATAAAAAGAGGGGCCGGATAAAAGAATAAATTAGATAAATGAGATTGTGTGTGTGTGTTTGAGAGAGAGAGAGAGAGAGAGAGAGAGAGAGAGAGAGAGAGACTTGAACTTACATCAAAATGTAATCTTTGTGGATCAAAATATGACTAGAGAGAGACATACAAAGCATCAAGTAGAAATAGTAGAAGAAAAGGAGGGGGAAGAGAGAGAGAGAGAGAGAGAGAGAGAGAGAGAGAGAGAGAGAGGGAGAGTGGGTTGAGACAGAGCACATGTATTGCTGTCTGGATGGAATCAAATTTCCAAGAACCGCACAAACTTGGCACAAAATTACTAACGGAGGTGAGGTGACAATGTGTGGGAAAGCAGAAACGGGGGGTCAAAACGTCATCCCGTTTCCACGGGTGGAAAGCGGCGGGGAAGTCAAAGCGTTTTAGAGAAGAGGATTCGGCTTGCCTCCATGGGTGAGGGGAGACAGGATTCGAATCTCTCTGCTTTCTCGGCCATCTCTTTACTTACTTATGATGACTTGTCCAAGGAAGGGATCAAACACTTTGGTAATTAACACACGAAGAAACTGCCATTTGTACTATGCTGAATCGTATGATGAATAGTGAAAACGCCATAACAATCTCTTTAACCTTGGGGAGTTATATATATATATATATATATTACATAGTAAAGGATTTATTATTTTATTAATATATTAAGTACAAATATTTAATTAAAATTTTTTATATTAAAAATAAATAACATATAAGAAATTTTTTTGTATATTTAATATTTTAAAATTTTAAATTAAAATATAAACGTGTAAATATATAAATGATTTGAATTTTGTTAAAGAATGTTATTTTAATAAAAGAATTTAGAAAAAAAATAAATACAAATAAATGAATTAATAGACCCCAGAATTGTTTCAAGTAACTTAAGACAAGCTATGCTATGCTATGGTCCATTTTGAGCAAATTCAACAACAAATTGAATTGAATTAAACGACGAAATTGATATTTGTTAATTGGAGATTTACCCCTTCCATGCTTACATAGCACTTCCACCATATTTTGTCGGATTTATCATTTATGGTAGCTTGTAAATTTGTGGCGAGAAAAGTGGGGCTCTAATTCGACGTTTTTTATTTTCTGTTTTCATTTCATTCTTCCTTTTACAGCATAACATCACAAGGATATATTGATCTGACTTATTCATGTATTTTTAAAATGTAAGTTCGGGTAAAAACTAAACATCCAAGTCCACCCAACCCATTTACTATTCATAAAAGTTCCTAGAAGCTCATAATTACATAGAGAATTCTAGAAGTGACCATATTTAAAATAATCTGTATATATACCTAAGATATTTCTTATTTAAAATAATCTTTATATATGTTAAGAATATTCTTTTTTTATGTCCTTTTTTTGAGTTATATAAATAAGCTATAGCACGAATTCTTTTTAATACAAGTTCTATTACAAAATGTTCTTGTCCTCTCTCTCTCTTGTTTTTCCAATTCATTTATTTGCCTCAAATAAGTCTTCCGTTGATTCACTCAAACTCTCCAAGGCTTACTTAACCTCTTCTCTTGCAAGATCGACTAAGTGCCGCGCAGGTTAGCACGTCTTAAGTACGTCTAAATCCTGACTCCGTGGCAGGTGGTATCAGAGTCAAGTTATCCTAGTTTCTACTTTGTTCTTGTTTGAATTGTGAATATGGCAGGTGAAGAAGGATTTGTTGATACTACTTTCGATGAGCAACAAATGAAGTAAGAAGCTCGTGGGCGTGAGGAGTAACGTGATCTAGCCAAACGTGACAAGTCTAAAGTTCCAACAAAGGAAACCATGGACTCTTACATTGACAACTTGGAAAGAAACGTCATTGATATAAACTCTCTTGTGGGAGATCTCAGCGATCAAGTTGATAATTTGATCCATGAGAATGCGGAGATTATACGGGCTGTCAAAGTCATGAACAAAGAATTTGACTGCTCCTTTAGGGGAGAAATACGCTCCTTGAATCAAGGTATGTCCAACCTTAATGAATTTGTTGAGGGGGAGAGATCCACGACCTCCATAAGGAGATGAAGTCTTTGCGCCAAAACAACTTACTTGCTAGTACAACTGACACTACTAGCACCATTACGGTACATAGTTTAAAGGTCCCGAAACCTGCTATATACAATGGCACACGGAATGCTATTACCGTGGAAAACATTCTATTTGGCCTTAAGTAGTACTTTGAGGCCATAAGTTTTATTGACGACCTAGCCAGGATAGGTAACATTCCAATCTTCCTAAGAGATGCTGCCCAACTCTGGTAGAGACGAAAGTACTTTGAACGGGAGAAAGACTTATGCATCATCGACACTTGGGAACAATTGGAGAGGTGTAATATGTAGACCTTAGATGCTGCCATTGCCACTGTCGAAACCTTCATCGACTACTTGGCTCACTTCAAGGACAAGAAGCCAAACTCTGACAAAAGTGGGAGAGAGAAGATCGGACACAAGAAGCAAAATTCTAGTCACAATGAGGGTGGACCATAGAGACCCTCAAATGACTGTCCCAAGCATGAGAAGAAGTCTACAGGTAAGCAAAACTTGACTAATTTTCTTAGACTCTGTTTCATTTGTAACAGATTGCACTAGGTAAAAGATTGCCCCAAACCCAAAGCCATGAATGTTATGATGACCTTATTCGACACCGAAAAGGCCGATGAAGAAACCCAAATCGACATATGATCTATCCAACGATTGGGTAATCTCTCAAGTCGTTCTCTCCAATAGTCGCTAAGGAGAAGGGACTATTGTACGTTGATCTTACCATCGAGGGTAAATCAACTTGTGCAATGCTAGAAACTGGGGCAACGCACAACTTCATGGATGTAGAAGAGGCCAAATGTCTAGGCCTCAAACCAACAAAGGGAAACAACACCATCAAAGCGGTAAATTCAGAAGCAAGGCCTATCCAAGGCGTTACACACAGAGTCACAGTCCAAATTGGCGAATGAACTAGTAAGTTAGACTTTACCGTCGTTCCTATGGATGATTTTAAAGTGGTGTTAGATCTTGCATTCTTTTGCGAAATTTTGGCTTTTCATGTGTCTAATTCATATCCTTTTGTGGTTGTTAACAACCATAAAATCTGCGTAGTTCCCTTGATGTGCAAGGAGAGATCTCAACCATCGATGATCTCGGCCTTGAAATTCAAACGGGGTCTCAAGTCGAGTCCTGGTTATGTCGCTACCATAAGAGAGTTAAGCGACAAGGAAGACGTAGCAACACCAACTCCTGCATTGACGTAACCCATTCAGGCTGTCCTTAACAAGTTCAAGGACGTCATGCCTTCCAAACTGCCAAAGAAGCTTTCACCGAAGTAAGATGTGGACCACTACATCGAGTTGGAACTTGGTGCCAACCCTCCTATTATGGCTCCTTATTGCATGACACCTCTAGAACTTGCTAAACTGAGGAAGTAGCTCCACGATTTGATTTATTCGGGCTACATTCGACCCTTAAAAGTCCTATTCAGTGCCCCAGTCCTCTTCTAGAAGAAGAAAGACAGATCATTACGAATATGTATCAACTACTCAGCCTTGAACAAAGTCATTATCAAGAACAAGTATCTGATCCCCTTGATAGCTGATCTTTTTGACCAATTCAGGAAGGTAAGGTACTTTACCAAGCTAGATTTGTGATCAAGATACTATCAGGTTCGTATAGTACAAGGTGATAAGCCAAAGACGATCTGCATAACACGCTAAACGTTCAAGTTTTTGGTCATGCCCTTTGGCCTCACCAACGCACCAACCACCTTTTGCACTTTCATGAACAAGGTACTACATCCTGTCCTGGACAAATTCGTAGTAGTTTATTTGGATGACATTGTGGTATACAACAACACACTTGAGGAGCATGTTGAGCACCTCAAGCGAGTCTTCCAAGTTCTATGGGAGAACGAGTTATTTGTCAAGAAGAAGAAGTGCTCATTTGCCAAGGAAGAGGTGGACTGCCTTTGCCATCAGATCAAGAATGGTAGACTTTTGATGGTTCCAGCAAAGGTACGTGTCATCCAACAATGGGAACTTCTAACCAAGGTCCTGAAACTGCGATCCTTCCTAGGACTCATCAACTACTATCGTCGGTTCAATAAGGGATACTCGGCCGTAGCGGGCACCCATAACCGACCTGTTGAAGAAGAACCACACTTGGAATTAGGCGAATGAATGTCAAGCTTCCTTTGAGATATTAAAGCAAGCAATTTCCGAGGAACCGTTATGGTGCTACCAGACTATAAAAAGCCTTTCGAAATTCATACTGATGCATTCGAATTCACCATTGGAGGAGTCTTGATGCAAGATAGGCATCTCATTGCCTATGAGAGTCGCAAGTTGGACGATACTGAGATATGGTATATCATCTAGGACAAGGAGATGACTGCTGTCATCCATTGTTTGCGCATTTGGAGACATTACTTCCTCGGTAGTAAGTTCATGATCATGACTGACAACGTTGCTATGAGCTACTTCCAAATACAGAAGAAACTCAGCCTCAAGCAAGCTCGTTGGCAAGACTTCCTAGTTGAATTTGACTATACATTGTAATATAAGTTGGGTCAAGCCAATGTTGTTGCTGATGCGCTGAGTAGGAAGGCGGAACTAACTGCCCTTGCTGCTAGTATCCTTAAAAGCAACCTCCTTGAACGGATCAAGGAAGGTACTAGACAAGATAAATTGGCCAACAACCTATTAAGATTGGCCAGCGAAGGGAAGACTCATTGATTTTGGGTGAATAATGGAGTTTTAAAGATTGTCAGAAATCACGTTTTTGTGCCAAAGTGGGGAAACTTATGAAAGGAAATCCTCAAGGAAAGTCACGATTCGCTATGGGCTAGTCACCCAAGTATGGTACAAATCCTTACTCTTATGCAACAACATTATTTTTGGCCGCATATGCATATAGTTGTCGAGGCCTATATGCGAACTTGTTTGGTTTTCCAACAAGATAAGGTAGAATAGCAGCCACCAGCCGACCTACTTGAACCACTACCCACTCCCGATTGGCTTTGAAAAAGTGTCTCAATGGATTTTATTGTGGCTCTACCGAAGTCCGAAGGATACGGGAACATCATGGTTGTAGTCGATCGGTTCAGCAAGTATGACACCATTCCATCCCCTGCTATTTGCAAGGTGGACGAAGTTGCTCACTTGTTCTTAAAAAACTTAGTAAAGTTATGGGGAGTGTCAAAGAGTATAATCAGTGACAGAGACCCCCATTTTACAAGTAAATTCTAGCGCGAGCTATTCAAGTTACTAGGAATCGAGCTGAACTTCTCGACAAGCTTTCATCCTCAAACCGATGGGCAAACTGAGCGAGTCAATGCCTTGTTTGAACAATACTTGAAGCACTATGTCAGTGCTCACCAACGAGATTGAGCGAAACTACTTGACGCTGCCCAATTTTTATACAACCTTTAGATGAGTGAGGCCACAACTAAAAGCTCGTTTGAAATTGTCCTACGACAACAACCACTAATACCAAGTGCTATTACCTCTTCCTATATTGGAAATAACCTGTTTGCCTTTAAATTTGCAAAGGAATGACATGAAGAAGTGGACATAACAAGGGTTAGCCTTGACCAAGAGGCCAAGAAGATGAAGAGATGGGTTGACGTTAAGCGACGCCTAAAGAAATACATTGCGGGAGACATGGTGATGATGAAGTTGCTGTCCAACCAATTCAAATTTTTACACAAGGTACATAAGGGTTTGGTATGAAAGTATGAAAGACCATTTCCTATTATCAAGCGTATAGGGAAGACCACCTATCAAGTCCAACTCTTTCCAAAGCTGAAAATCCATAACGTTTTCCATGTAAGTCTTCTGAAGCCTTTCTATAGAGATGAAGAGGATCTAAGCCAAAATGAGTCAAAGCACGTACGGCTGTGGTCACCGTATTCAACAAGAAGGTGGAATGCATCCTTGCTGACCAAGTGATCCGGAGAAGAGGAGTTCCCAACTATATCAAGTACTTAATGAAATAGAAAGCTTTGCCAGACCACGAGGCTAGTTGGGAATGAGAAGACCTACTTTGGCAATTTGTCAATCACATTTGGTAATTTAAGGTTGAAAATGCGATAAGGACGTTGCAGAATTAAGTAGGGAGGATGTCACAAGGATACATTGATCCGGCCCATTCATGTATCCTTAAGGTGCAAATTCAGGTCAAGACCAAACATACAAGGGTCGCCCAACCCATTTACTATCCATGAAATGTCCCAGAAACCCACAATCACATAGAAAATTCTGAAAGGAATCATATTTAGAATAATCCATATATATACCTAGAATATTCCTTATTTAGAATAGTCATTGCGTGTGCCAAAAATATTCCTTTCTAGGTCCTTTTGAATTATATAAATAGGCTACTTATTTCATTTGTATAGAACGAATCATTTCTTAATACAAATTCAATTGCAAAGCTCTCTTATGCTCTCTCTCTCTCTCTCTCTCTCTCTCTATCTCTCTCTCTCTCTCTCTTTTGTTTTTCCAATTCATTCATTTGTCTCTCATAAGTCTTTTGCTGGTTCACTCAAACTCTCCAAGACTTATTTAGCATCTTCTCTCACAAGATCGACTAAGTACTGCGTGGGTTAGCATGTCTGAAGTACATCTAAAGCCTAACTCCATGATAATGAGCTGTAGTTGCGTGAGAGAGCCTCCAAATTTTGATCAGGGAATCAGGTGCAGTATGTGACGGAATTCAGCGTTGAAAAGGAGAAGTGGATACATGGCCTTATAAACGTGGATACTGTACACCTTAATCAGTTATTTTTTTGAGAGAAGGTAATGGTCTCGTAACAAAGTGGTATTAAAATCGGCCTGACTTGAATTCAATGTTCGCCGTTAAGCGCTCTAGGCTTAAGAATAGACAAGGGGTCCCGGTCCACAATGAGGACGTTGATAGATTCGGTATAAGAAAATGTTACGGAATTTTACATTAGAAATGGGAAGGAGATTCATAGGCAAATATGAATACTGTATACCTCAATAGATTATCTTTTGAAAAAAAAAATAATAATCAAGACAAAGAATAAACTTGCTAACTAGCCTTTGATGCCCTTATCTCGAATGAGGCCAAATTTTCATATGCATAAACCGTAACCCTCATTTTTTATTCCATTCAGCTAATCGTCTAATAGTGGAAAAACCTGAAGAGTGGACGCCGATCATCATGTCGGGCTGACACTTTCACCACATTGGTTTCATTCCATTCAAAAGACCGTCTCTAAAGCTTACTCTTCGCACCAGCAAATGTTATCAAAACACCGAGTTTTCAGTTTCCCGATCACAAGATTTTATGGTTCGGGAGCCATTTAAGTTATAAAATTTATCTTTCGACGGTTCTTATTATTATACGTAAAAAGATTTGGGGCGTGAGAGGTCCTGCTTGACCCATTCTCATAAACCAACCGGAGTATTGGCTTCATGAGCTAATTTATTGGTGGTGCCTATATTTGAATTCCCTTTTCCTTCTTTTCTTTTTAGGTGGTTGTCACAATTGGGTTGTTCTCTTCTTCATCAACAAGCAACGATCTCTCCTATTCACTACCCTTAAAGCAATAAAACCACGTAATGTACATATATATCTTAAATAATTTTTACATGCTTATTATACTTATTTACTATTTGTATGAATATAACAAATTTGTTATCTTAAATTATATATTTTTTTATCCATTACATTAAATTAACTTGATTTATTTTTTAAATGAGTAAAATTAAAAATTTCTATAACTATATATTTTTTTGTTGGGACAAATTCACGATTGGTTCGCTAAATTTGTAAATTTTATAACTTTGGATCGCCAACTTTGAATTTTGGGATTTTGGGTCACTATTTGTAAAACTTAAGTTAACGTGAGTCCTTTGTTAGACACCATTAACGAAAATATCTTGAAGAGTATACGTGACATGAGAATGGAACCTCCTCTAGCGATTTCAGACTTCTCCCAGTTTCCTGGTCTCTCCCCTCTCTCTGTTCCCCCATTCCCCAGATTCTCAGATCCAAATGAAGAACCCTGGTCAAGAAATCACCTCGGCTGTAGACTAACATCTTTCTTAGCCCACAGTGGCTCAGTTGCGGATCCAGAATTTCTGTTGATGCGACAGGCCCGGTGACTTTAGTCTGGGGCAACTAACCCTGAGCATAATAATTGTTTTCTTGCGGTGGGGTTTGACCTATATCGCAGTCCATGGGATCCACCGGCTCATCACGGGGGTAACCAACATCAATTCCGTGGATCCTATTATTGTCAGTGTGTCTTGGCAATGGAATAGAAAGGGATTGAACGCTACATATGTTTGGATTGCTTATGATTCGATTCAGGAAGTTTTGTCTGTGCATACCAACCCATTCATTGAAAGCAACCCTTCTCTTCAGAGTTCCACTCCGCAGTCCATGGGTGCATCAATTCGATTCCGTCCTATCTTAAGTGCACATATTTGTTGCATATATATATATATATATATATATATATATATAAACTGAAAAAGATTTTGTTTAGGGATTTTAGCCAAAACTTGATTTAGACTTCGAGTAATCCTACTCACACTTCAATGGCTAACCCACCTAAATTGCTTAACAACCGGTCTCAATGCCTTCGTTTCCAAATTATTACTTGATTTTCAGAGCGTTTAAATTTTAAGTATAAATTGTATAATTAAAAAAAATTACATGAAAAAGTAAGTAGTTTAAAGAATTTATAAATTTAATATTTTATAATTTTAAATTAAATATGGCATTAAAAGTTACCCGATTTTAAAAGTTAGCAACTTAAAATCATAAAATTCAAAATTGACGACCCAAGGTCACGTAATCGACAAAATCGGTGACTTAACTATGTGCTGTTCCGGCTTTCTTTTTATACTAAAGTGCACTTTTTCTCGTACAAAACCATTCAAACGCCCCATGATTGGGTGACATGTCATCGAACGTAACATGCCACTGAATCTTCATTTATTGTCGGCAGATATAGTGGCCTGTTATTAACTCTGTTCGTATAAACTCGCATGCAACAGGAACCACAAACAAGACGAAAATCATCAGATTTATATATTAAAAAAAAAACAGGTAAAAACCTATGTGTGTGTCTGTGTGTGTGTGCGAGCGCAGAAAATAAAAATGAAAATCCAACATAAACATCCGAAAAAACACAAGAATGGAGCGATCCAGCGAAAACCCCCAGTGAAATATATGATCATGACCAATAGACCAAAAACAAAAATAAAAATAAAAATAAAAATAAGACAAAAAAGCAGTGATCTAGCGAAGAGGGGTTGAAGGAGGGGGTGGGACCAGGCAGGATGTAATTTTTAGGAGCACAAATGGAAAATCCATGACCGAGTGATCATGAATGCATAATCACAATCAACCCATTTATTTTCCACGATGGAAATCATTTTGCGGAGCCCACCGCCACAACGTCCTCGCCTGTCGAGCTCGTACTGCCACTCGCAGCCGTCGGATCATCGTAACGACAGTCGCCATCCACAATATCGAGACCGTCGCAGCCGCTTTCGTCATAATCTTCGGTGCTCTCTTCATCGGACGACAACGGCGTGAGCCAACACATACCGTGAAAGTGCCCATTCACGCACACAAAATATTCCAGCCTTCCGTTGCGCGACCCAAGCCGCCTAGCCGCGCTCTTGGGAACGAGCCGAGCAGTAGTCATACTCCAGACGCGAACGCCGCAATACGGGCACCTTACTCTGTCCTCGAAATCTATCCGCCGCCCGATCAAACACGCTCTCGTCCTTGATCTCGTAAATCCCTGAAATACCCCTCTGTAAATCCCCAAATCGTCCCCCGCCTTCCATTGGGTGCTCACACGGGTCGCTCACGTACAACAAGTCGCCCCGACATTTCTTGGTCAGAAAGCTCCGCCCCGAAGTCTTGGAAAACCTTGACGCCTCGACGAAATGACCCGACGCAGGCCGACTCAGCCTGAAGTTCCGAGTCGACTCACAACCACAACAGAAGAACATCAGCTTCGCAAGCGCGTGCCAGAAATCGTCGGACCGAGCATTGGGCTGGCCGTTCGTCAATGTGGATAACATGCGCGGCGCACGATGTACGCAAAGCTCCCGCCAGAGCAACCGCTTTGCTATGGCCCGGAGCTTGCGGTTCACGGAGGCGGTCATGCAGAGCGTGCGGATGTCCCATTTCAGGGTCTGAAAGACTAGTAGGAGTACGCGCTCGTTGTGTATCCCGGCTGAGTCTCTCTGGTAGGAACTCTGATCCAGTGGGCACGTCTTGGCTTTCTTGCTCGAGCTCATCGTGACATTGCTCGTAGCTACTAGTAATGGAGTCCACCCCGCCGCTTTTGATCGCAACCAGGAGTTCCATTTCGTTCAAGCTCTTATAGCTACATCCCTCGACCATATGTGGAGTTCGCCGGTGGTACTCGTGTCGAAAATTGATTGGCTGATTAACAATGAAGATTCTGCCCTGCGTGGGACGCGTGTCGGCACGGAATTGCAACAGGACGCGTGTTGATTTGCGATTGCTGAGATGCTCGAATTGAATAGTAACGCCCGGAATTGGACAACAGCGTCGATCTCAGCCGTGTCCTTTCTTCGCTGGTGTGGCTAAATATCTTTTTCGCGGAAGCTCAGAAATATCTCAAGTTCTAGGCGTCAGATCATGGGAAAAGTCGGATGTCGCTTGCCTACGTAGGACACATCTGTCTCCAAATTTTTTTCTTCCTTGTCAATGAGGCTAGCTTTCTGCTAATGGGCATCGAAAACGTGGCCAGATGAGATGTACACACGTGTATGTGATATGATATCTGCGCGTTTAGCCTCGTTAGTTTTTAAAAGGTGGTTGCCATTATCAATCGAACTATTTCAATGTTAAAAAGTAATCATCTAGTTATAAGAAAATAAATAGTTATATAAAAAATTTTATGCATCAATTTATTTGATTTTTGTAAATATATAAGATGAGGTATAAACACAATGAACCTAAGTATTGAGAGAAAAATAAGACACATAAGATAAGAAGACGATAAATGAGAAATAAAATAAAATATATCAGTCATTATAATTAATTTTTATACTTTGAAAATACAAAGAAGATTTATTTTACTTGTCCCATTAAAAAAATTTATAATTTTATATAAGTATTTTAATTAATTAATTAATTTTATATTAAATATGTTTTAAAGTAAAATTATATAATAATTATGTATATGTCACATAAAAAATATATTTCTTTATTACTTTTATATTATTAAATTAAATTTATTAAAATAGTATAAGTTTTATTTAAAAAAAAGATTAAAAATATAAAAAATTTTAAAAATAAATATTATAATTTTTTTTCTCTTTTATAATATTTAAAAGTATTTTATTTTATTAAATTTTTACTTTTTTAAAATTAAAATTTAAGTTAAATCATCAAATTTAATAATGTGTTAATTAATAAGAATGAGATGTATTTGTCACATGATACGTAAATAAATATTATATAATTATATTTAATAAAAAATATTTAATGTGAATTATATTTAATTAAAAAATAATATATTATATATTTTTAAAAAATAAAATATAATTATAAAATATTCTATTGTAATAAGTAAAATTAATTTTTTTCACCTTTTTTAAATTATGGATAAATTGGTTAGTTACTTTGGGGTCAATGAGCCTATGCCTAGGGGTCAAGACACCATCCAATTAGAAGATTGTCCATCGGAAAGTTCAGAACCCACTAAGTTTCTGCTCAAAGACCGTTTCAAAATATTGTCGGTTTTCTCCCTATCCTTATTGCTCCATTTAATGTGCTTTTAACTTGTTTGCACCCTTCAAATGCGGAAAAAAATCTAGAAACAGCTTTTGTCGTAGTCTTTTAGCTGTACAATAATTTTGAGTGCAAGAAGATACATATTTGAAGTTTTTAAGGAAAACCAATCATCCTTTTAGTAGCATTTCAGGTGGAATAATTGTCACATGTTGCAAATTTTACGATGCATAGTACCATGTCAGCTTTCCGAGATTTTATTTTTTTTTACATCATGGTTTTATCAAAAAACAGAATTTTGTTTTGCTGTGACCAAATGATAAGGAAACGGTTCGAGAATACAATATTGTAGATGACCTACAGATTTCTATTTACATAATTTTTTTTCTTCTTTTTATTTTTATAAAGTTTTTTGTGATGGAAACATGACGAAAGAATTGTGGTCTGTTACGGCACACGACACACGATGACCATTTGTTTGGTCCGGCAAAATCTAGGACAGCAGATTTAATCCATATCTATTTATATATGTATGTCACAATTAAGCGTAGAATTGAGAATTGAGAAAGAAACTCTCTTGAAGTAGTAGCACAGTGATCTTAATTGTCCGAGATGATTTGACAATAAAAAAGAAAAAAAATAAGAAAAAATCATTAGATAGACAAACTTTATAATTTATTCCGATGTCATAATGAAATTGTCATATATATTGTTTTGATATTTTTCTTTGTTTTTTTTTTCATGTGTTAAAATTTAATTAGTGCAATACTAATCGAAAATAGAGATATTTGTATTAAAAGAAAACGAACAATCATTTTAAAGTTGTATACCACTTGTAGATCTTTATGTTTATTTATTTATTTAAAAATAATGATAAAAATAAGACTCTAACTAAATCATCAGTGGATTTAATATATGATCAATAATATTAAGAATATAATCTCCGTTAAAAAGAAATTTCGTTTAAAAATCTTTTAAAAGCAAAAATAATAAAGCAAAAATCTTTGCGGGCGGGGTGGGGGGCGGGGGGGAGGGATTTGCCCCAAAGAGAGAGTGAGTTAGTTGCAGTCCCCAACTTCCGACGCATTTGCCTAACCCGCGTTCCGTATGCGGACAAAAATAAATTGGACGCAAGCAATCAAAAAAAAAAAATCTTGGAAACGTGTGGCGTCCTGATTAGTCTTCGGCTGGGAACAATTCCTCACGTGCTCTTTGTCGCTTTTGGTATTAGTGGTGCATTTTTTGTCGCTTTCGGCGTTATTGGTGCACCTTGGTGGTGGGGTCGCACTTGCCCCATCGTACACGATTCTTGACACGTGCCCACTTTGCCTCTGACACGGTGGTTGGCTCCTAAATTTGGTAAAATTTTGAGGATTTTTACAGTTAAATTTTAATTTCAACGTGTCATGCCATATGGTTTAATAATTTTTATTTGATTAAATTAACGATATGATAGATTTATTTACAAGAAAAATGTTCGATAATTAAGTTACTATTTTTAACGCTTGAAATATGTTTATTACAATGAGTACATTTGAGGATTTATTGGAATATTAAATTGAATTTTTTAGCCATTTGTTAAGGGTGGGTTTATCGCTTTACCTTTGATTTTTGACTGATGCAAATTCATAATAAATGTATTCATTATTATTAGTTATACAAAAAATTAGAATGATTACACTTTTTATGTGGGTTTGTCTCACTTTTGAATTAGTTATATGAAGATTAAATAATTATAATTATATTTTTTTGTGAATCTGTGTAACTTAAAATTCACATTTATCTAATATTTCTTATTTATTTAGTAGATGCTCACCCTGGGTTTTCTCTTGCTCCTCACCTGTTATTAAATGTATTAGGACACGGATGCATTGCTTGTTTGATAGAAAAGGCGGTGATTTGCACCGAGTGTGGCGCGTGTTTGGCGTCCCAAACCAAAGCAGAAGACCAATAAATGATTAAATGGTGAAATAAGCACCCCAAAAATCCTAGTTATTTCTGCCTCATTTTGTGTGCGAAGGGAGACGAGTATTACTCGGTGGTGGTGTCCCAGAATGTCAGTGTGATAGCGATTGAATCTTTATAGTTCTAATGATATTATGTAATGCCTTTAGTTCAAGGCCCAAGCCCTGTAGAGCTTGGCACCCCACCGACCAAGAGTTCGGCCACGAGCCCTGCCCCTGACCTAGGCTTGGCTAAAAGCTCGGCTTGCAGGTTAGAGGGCCTTGTTCCTACGAACAAGGCCTAGTACTGTCCTTCCGAGACCCTAAACTCCCTCCAGTTAGGACTAAACAAGACATCAGAGGTCCAGTGATCCGTTACATCAACATTTAAGACCTATTCGTCAAGACCGCCCAAGGCCTGTAAAGGAGTCTACTGGGTCCCAGGAATGGTAAGGCATTCTTTGGTCTCTCGCATCTTACTCTTTCCATTTTTCAAATTTGATTATTGATAGTGGAGAAGTAATTTGATATTTATTAATAATTATTTATATAATAAATTTATATATAATCATTATTTTCATTTGTATTAATAATTTTAAAGCATCAATATCAATAAAGATTTTTATAAAATTAATGAAATTTAGGAATTGACACTTTTACTTAAAAAAAAAAAAGAGAATATTCAAAATCACAAACAAACTAAATTTATAATCAAAATTTTTAAAATAATGGAGAAAAGGTAATAGTCTCGCTTTCTAATAATCAATTTGTGGGACAGGATTTTTCTAGCATACCCAATAGTAAATTAACGTCCTTAATCTTGTCCTCTAAACTGGTTCCGTTGCAGGTACTCACGTACCGAATAGGCCTCTCCAAAAACTTGGCGACAATCTCTTTGCTCGCGTTCTCAATTATCAAGTTGTCCTCCCACGATAGCGTTCTTCCAACTCTACTCTTGAGTTTATTTACCTCCATCTCTCTCATCCTCTCAACCGCGGCCTTCAACTTTAGGTTCATACTTCTGATCTCTTTCTCCCATTTCCCGGCATCTGCTTCCTTGGCATCTTTAATCGAAGGCTTCTCCGAGAGAGACAATCCTCGATACATTGGCTCCTGAAAAGGGCTGCTGTTGATCAGTTGTTGGATATTGTTTCGGTCTTGAGATCGTGTGTTCAAAAAGGGGACAACTGTAACGGTTGTGGATTCGACGACATTTGATCGTTTCCTCGCACGATCAAAACTGGCCTTTGCGGGATGCAAATTGATGGATTTGGCAACTGGAATTGACATGGCCAGGTAAGCCATTATGATTTACGCTTTTTCTTGCCTGAAGCGTTCCTTTCTAATGTAGCATGATTCTGGACGAGGGATTTTAAAACCGAAGTCTTGTGGAGAACAGAAGATACGAGGTTGCTGTCTTTGATTAAAAGTCAAAGTGCTGCGAGTGAACAGAAGAACCTTTTTTCATTTGTCGTCTGAATAATTCTAAACGTTTTGAATTGGCCCACGCTACTGCCGACCCCTTAACTATACAACCACCACGAGCAATAAAACCGAACACACGTTCGACCGACCGACGTTGGACCGTGCAAAACGCGGTTGTGACTTGCGAAGTTTGGCCCCTTGTATGAAAAAGGGGAATGTAAAAGGTGAAAAAAAAGATCTAAAATTTCCACAAGTTACTGAGTGATAATAATACCCAATAAAGAGTTGAGTTAAATTCCAAAAGGGGGAAAAAAAAACGTTTAACCAGGTTAAATAATTAGTTCAAGATACCACGTAATTGAAAAATATATCTTTTTCCATGATTTTGGGCTGGGGCCCAATGATTGAATATCTTCTTAAACAATGACTTCAACCATGAAACAATGTTCGAGTTGGGCCAAGAGACCCAAAATGAATCTTTTTGACAACAAGGGCAGGCTCAATACCGCAATACTTAAGCCAGATACTATTGAACCGACACGTGGTAAACGAGAGCTCAAAGTCCAAATTCCCATAGGGAAAAAAAAAAAAAAAAGGAGGTTATACTGTTAGTTTGGTAGGTCACGTGTAGCTGTAGCGCACCCTCCCTGCTCACCTCATCCTTTCGTCAGCCGGGGCTCGTTAGCCCACGGCGCCTCCTCCCTCCAATCAAACAAATTGTAACCTGAGCTTCGCCAGCGTACTTTTTCTAGGCTGCTACGCCTCTTTCCCCTCTGTCCCCACGCAAAATTCCCAATTTGACCCTTCTAAGGCTCCAACCCTTCGCTTCTCTCTCTCTCTCTCTCTCTCTCTCTCTCTATCCCGGTCGGGCGAAATTAGGGTTTCCACAGGCTCATTACTCCGTATTATTTTGCGTGGGATACGTGTACTTCAATGCCTGCAACTTGCTGCGTCGTCGAATCTTGGCTCGATAGAAACCCTGGACAGTGCCGGAGAGCTCCGTTTTGCTGGCGAGTTTGGCGTATCCGTGAGTTGAGGTATCTGCTTCAGTTCGAAGCGCGGCGTCCCGTTTGATAGAACCTGCGGCGGGGCCGGCGATTCGGAGATGGCGCCCAGTCGCAGAAGAGGCGCCGGCAAGGCTGCTGCGGCAGCGGCTTCCCGCCGCCAATGGAAGGTGGGCGATCTCGTCCTAGCCAAACTCAAGGGCTTCCCTCCCTGGCCTGCCACGGTATGCCCTAAACGTGGGCTATTATTATTATTGTTGTTGTTTCTTATATATCTGTGTGTAGTGTAGGCCAAGTCCGTGACAGTAGGCGCTGATATGGTAGGATTCTTTATCAAAAGTCTTAGAAACGATTGCTAATGAAATTTCCGTGGGAAATATAAATTATTTTGAGGGGTTTGTTCGCATGATAGGGATTTTTGTTGTTTTCCATGAGTTAGGGCTTCCGAGTTTCATTTAGGCTAGACGATTGTCTGATATACGATGTGTTGTGGCATCTCACTCGAAATTTTTGGGGTTTTTTTCTATCACCTTGATTCTGTATTTTGATTACTTTGCTTATGCAGGCGGGATTGTGATTGCCTTTAGCAGTTGACCTTTAAATGTCGGGGGGTTTGGGCTTTCTATAGTTTTGTTGGCCACATCCTTATGCATATTCATTTATAAGATGCAATTTGTGTGAAGTTTATTTCTAGTTGCAATTGAACTACTTTGCAAACCAAAACAGTTGCTATTATAATCATTCTGTTGCCCTTTTATTCCAAACTAGGGTTGCTAATGTTATTCCTGCATGTCTTTGTGTTATTTTGTCCAAGTTCTCTGTCAGGCTTACACTGTCATTTTCTGTCCCAGGTGAGTGAGCCCGAAAAATGGGGTTATCCACCTGATTTGAAGAAAGTACTCGTCTACTTCTTTGGAACTCAACAAATGTGAGTGTTTGTGGCTATTTTTTGTTATTATTTTTCTTCATCCAAATTATGAATGCCAGTTAATTACCTCTTAATGCTGCAAATCTCTATGAAATTGCTATTTTAGTGAGATTTTAACTAGTTGGTGGCTGTTAAATTTGGGGGGAATTATGAAATCATTGTTGTTTGACAGATTTATTGATAGAGAGCTAGTTTTGAGTTGGATTGATTGATAGAAAGCAAGTCTTGAATAGTGAAGATATTCGTTTTTGCTTTATACTCATCTACTTCTAAAAGCACTCATGATTTTGGTATGGTCAACAACAACAACAAAAACAAAACGATGTTTCCAAATTTAATTAGGGTCAACTACTTGAATCCGTAACCATCCTGGTTTATTAAGAACTGAGTTTGATGTAAGGTGTAATTGTTTTGAATTCTTCCTTGCAAAAGATTCTTTAGTCAACTTAAATCACAATCTCCCTCTCCTGTTGCTATCCGCTTCGATTTGGTCACCCCTCTTTATTGGACCATTTCTGGCTCTACATTGCAAGTGCTCAACCAGTGTTGCTCCCTCAGTGTAATTCCAACTGGAGCTACAACTACATTGCTATGACCATACTTGTTTATTATTCACTTCCTATTATAATCTTTAGAATCTATCAAAGCATTCTTATATCTTTTATACTTTTTTTTTTCCTGGATGTGTTGTTTGATGACGACTCTATAATCCCTGCAAGGCATTATTATTTACTTAATCATTGTTCAATACAAGTTAGTGGCAACTTCTGATCACACAAAACTCTAGTCTTACATTTCCATTTTAGTCATTCAACTCTTGTTTTCTGGGGAATGTCCTTTACATCCTTGTTCCTCTGAATAATAGGGCCTAAATAATAAAATTGGAGTGAGCCTTGTTTAAATTCAAAAATTTGTCTGAAGTGAACTTTGGTTGAAATTTTCTAGCAGCTTTTAGTTGCATTTGTCCTAGCTCATGTTCATGTGATTTGCATTTAGGTGTTATGTTTAAGATATGTCATGTCCTGTGCTGTGAAAAAATGCTTATCTACCTCTTATTTAATGTCATCTTTGTTAAGGTTCCTTTTGCATCTTTCATGTATTGCAGATTTGCATGTTGTTACAATGCAGTTACCATCTTTTATGTATCACATGTGAACTCCAATATCCTCATTATTGTTTAGTCTTTGCAAATTTGTCAAAAGTGAGAAAAGGGCTTGCTTAGGTGATGCCAAATGCCCTTGGCACTTCTTCGGGCCTGAGGTGGGTGCCTTTTTGGGCTCCTGATAGGCACTTTCCTGGAGGTGTTAGGTGCTAAAAGCAAGAACCTGACTAGACTTACCTGTTTTTGGTTTTCCTTTGCAACACAAAGTACAATTCTACCTCAACATATGAGTTGTTGGATTTTTTATTAGTCTATGTCTGATCCTGATATTTTAGTTCTGTACATTGAAGAATGTTGAAATTACAACATTTTTGGGGAATTTTGGAGTTAAGGTTTGTTTGAAGTTTTGATTTCCCCATCTCTTGAATCCGTGGCTTTTGGCTGTAAGCTTTAATTTTTGTTGTTGGTTATGATTTACAGCATCTTAGGCAATTGCAGTTCACACTTTGGCTTATATTCATCTGTCTTATGTTTTATTTATATAGTGCATGTTTATGTTCTCTAGTTTTCCTGTTTCATTCAAGGATCAGTGTCATGGATGATGTTACCAATTGTAACATTGCATCCCTTTGGATATTTTACCCCAGTGGATGTGGTAAAGCGTAGATGACATTGGTGGAGCCATTGCTTTGTACCAATGCATTTGTTTGTAATCCTAGGACATCAGTCTCTTTCTTGATTAGCTTCTCTCCAGTGTTTACTACACATTGATCTCTGATTATCTGCTGCTAACTTTCATGCATTGTTTGGGGGCTCTTCATTGGAAATCTATTGTTTTTAAGGCCAATTCTGGCTACTTTAGATGATTGTTTCTCTTTAGGTGCTGTGCTTTAAGATTGTGATTTGATTGCAGCTAATAGTGGGTTGTTTTATGCATGGATGGCTTGCTGTTACACAGAGCCTTCTGCAATCCAGCTGATATTGAACCATTTACAGAGGACAAGAAGCAATCTCTTATTGTCAAACGCCAGGGAAAGGGTTCAGATTTTGTCCGGGCAGTGCAGCAAATTATTGACAGTTATGAGAAATCAAAGAAACAAAACCAAGTTGATGATTTCAATCCAGGCAGTGAGGTTACAAATGTAATTGGTGGGAACTCAGAGGAGTTATCTCACTTTGAGCTGAAGGATAGGAGGGAAGCTTGTCAAGCAACTCCAGCGGATAGAAATAACCCGATTCTGCAGATGGACAAGGCTGTGAATGTGCCACAGATCAGTTCTTTGCATGATAAAGAATCATTACTAGAGCAAGCCATCAATAATGTTGTAGCCGCAGGAAAAACTGCCATAAATACATATAATTCAAGAAAAAAGTCTGGAAGTTTACCATCTAGGAAACATGTTATGGAGCAAAAGGTGACAGCTCCTCAAAGGTCTAGAAGCTCATCATTGCTGGACTCCTGCAGATTCCAAAATCTTGCAACACTATCTAATGATGCTAATAGGCATACTGGAGATGCATCAACCAATTTAATCCTAGGATCCTTACGGAGTAGCAAGAGAACCAGGAAATCACCTGTTGCATCTGAGTGCGATGATGTGGATTCATTGACCTTTGTTTTAAGTGATAGCATAGAAGAGCATGGTTCCGAAATTGTTCCTGTTGATTCAGATTCCTTTAGCTTGAATGAAGGCAGCACCATAGACGGTAGCTGTAAAGAAAACTCTCAATCTGTTGTTGAGTGTTTGGTGGGAGATGATGAGTTGAACAAAGTTCTTGACTTCCGAATACAGGCTGTTGTTGTAAAGAAAAAGAGAAAACCACTTACAAAGCAAGTGACTAATGGAGCTGCAGAGCCAACTGACAGATTGAAAAGAGAGGCATATTTGGAGGTTGGACTGCCAAATAGGAGCCAAACTTCAGAAAATGCTTGTGAAAATTTGAATGAGAGGGATAATAGAGAAGAAGGGGATGAGCACTTGCCCTTAGTGAAACGCGCTAGAGTTAGAATGGGTAAGCTTTCTCCCTTGCAGGAGGAAAATAATAGGTCTTCTCTAGTTGAAGAAAAGGCCTCTACTGGAGTTGCAGTCAAGCAGTTTGATGTGCAAAATAGCTTTTGCCAAGCTGAAGAACAAACCTCTCAGGAAGTGGCAGCCTATAGTTTGGAGCCAGTTAGCTCATCGAGAGATTTTAATTATGAATGCCCTGCTGATAGAGACTCAGTTGGAGTGAAGGGAGATCTAGGGAAATTATCACCCCTAAGGGGTTGCACTGAAATTTTCAGAAATGATCCTCAGGTTCTCAAAGATAAGGAAAACCAGTCAGGCTGTTCTGATTGTGAAGCTGCTTTACCTCCATCCAAACGTCTTCATCGTGCCTTAGAAGCAATGTCAACTAATACTGCTGAAGAAGGTCAGTTTTGTGCGGAAACTTCAAAAACGTGGTTGTTGATCAATGGTAGTTCCGCACCCAATGTGAAGAGCTCCCATACAACTGCTGTACGAGAAGAAATTAATGGTTCAAGAGAGCAGAGTGAGGATTCCCTTGGCTATAAGGCTTCTGAATACTGCTCTGTTGCAGTCGTAGAAGAATCCATCAAGTCATCATCAATTGTGGATATTTGTGATCAATCAATTGAAATTTCCAAGAGAGAAGAACCTGGTGCAGTTTTCTTTGTTGGAGAATCTTGCAAAGATGTCTTTTCAGGAGCTATGAACCTTGATGAAAGCAAAGCTCTTGTTGGACCATGTTCTGGAACAGATACTGATAATTTGACCCTTCCAGCTGAAGCTCCAAAACACCTGACGCCTGATATTGACACACAGCAGGTTATTCTGCAGACCGGCAAAGGCTCTCTGGAACAGTTGGTACTTGCTAATGATGAAGGCAAGTCTGAAGAGGTTGAGATAAGTGATTTCAGAGGTAAAATTCCTGCTGAAAAACTTGAGACCTCGGAACATTCTGAGATGAGACTACCTCTTATTTCCCAGGCTGCTGAAGCCACCAAAGCTACATCACCAAATGCTGCAGATGGTCTTCAACAAGCTGTAAGGGGTACTGCTTCTGAGTTCTTGAGGTCCCAAACTGATGATTACGGCCAATCTAATCACCTGTAAGTGTTGTGTTTTTTTTGGTTATGGTATCTAATCTCGTGGGCCTGTGAAATGATGATGCTTATTGATTATGAACTTGTCTAGTTTCTAGTTTATCATCTGTAAAATTCTTATGGAGTTAGTAAGTAAAATTTTTGTGCTTCCATGTCATTGATTGCTATAACTAGAGAACAATTGCTTTCTCTTATTAACTTCGAACTTAGAGACTACAAGATTCAGAGAAATATGCAAATGGATATTTATGAATGGAGAAATTACAAATAAGATGTTTTACATGACCTTTGTCTTGAATTCATAACCTTTTGGTAAATATCTTTAGTCTACTAAATTTGGTCTCAGGTTTGATGGTGCAATAGATGCCAAACATGATCAAAGAAAGGAGACTGGCTATCCTTTTGGTTCTATTGATTGTTTGAGTGAGAACGGTGTCTCACATGTCCAGTTAAGACCATTGCCAGCTGATGGTTTAGAATCTCCTGCTCGAACCTCTCCTTCTGCCCCCATATTATGTGATGTCTCTACTTCAGAAAGTGCAAATTTTATTCATAATACCGTCTATTCTAGTCCAAGTACACATTCACACAAGAAGGCGGCTCTTTGCACTTCAGTAGCCCATGAAGAAAAAATTGAAATGGCAATGTCTCAGAGACCTAAATCTGTTAACAAAGGGGGTAATTGTGCAGAAGCGCTGTCTGCACTGTCAACCTTTGAGGCAGTGCTGGGATCACTAACAAGGACTAAGGAGAGCATTGGTCGGGCAACTCGAATGGCTATTGACTGTGCAAAGTTTGGCACCTCTTCTAAGGTATTGTTAGGATGCTTATATTTAGTCTACTTTTTCCTGCATTACATGGTTATGATGAAATTATGTTATGCAGAAGGTTATTATTTGGGTAGTCTCTATCTAGGTTCCAATTCCAATTGTATTTTGAGAAATTCACCGAACCTTCACCTTTTTGGTTGTTCCTGAGGTAAACGGGGGGGGGGGGGGGTGAGAGGGGAGTGGGGGTGATGCACTTGACTTTGCGAGGATTGCTGAATTTTCATTGTTTTGAAACATCCTTCGTTTAGTTTGCACGCAAACATATTATGTATAGTGTGCAAGAATCCACACTGCTTGTGGCTGAACAGGTTGATTGGGTTTAGAATCAAAAGATGGATTGGTCTCTGTGGTTCATTGAATGCCATTCTCTTTCTTGTATTGCAACTTCTGTGAAAGTTCAATATTCTGTCCCTTTTGGTGGATGTGTTATGTGATACTTTCTAAAATTGCAGGTTTTCTGTAATTATTCTTTTAGACTTATTCCTTCTTTAGTGTAAGGTAAGCTCAAGTTAGAATCTCAATATATTTTTGTGGACACAGAAGACAAGGTTGCTAGAATTGATACTACTATAATGATCACCTGATTGCATTGGAAGTATGGCCTTTAATATGTTTCTAATGGAGTAATCTCTTCACAACTAAGGTGGTGGAGATTCTGGCTCATAGTTTGGAAAGTGAATCAAGTTTGAATAAAAGGGTGGATCTATTCTTCCTTGTGGATTCTATTATCCAGTGTTCTCGAGGCTTGAAAGGTGAAGTTCTTACTATATTGTTATTCAATTTTAGGTTGCTTGCATACTGTGGCTGAGTAATGTATAGTTCAAATTTCCAGGTGATTTTGGTGGTGTATACCCTTCTGCAATCCAAACAGCATTGCCACGCCTACTTTCAGCTGCTGCACCTCGTGGAAGTTATGCCCAGGAAAATCAGAGGCAATGTTTGAAGGTAACCCTGTGGACTTGGATGTAGTTTTACCTCTTATTTTCGGTTTTCTTTCTTGGCTCATTTGTGCTACCATTTCATTCTTTCATAGGTTTTGAGACTTTGGCTGGAAAGAAGGATTCTTCGTGAATCTGTTATTCGTCACCATATCCGGGAACTTGATTCACTTGGTGGGTCTTCCTCTGCTGGTGCCTATTCCCGTCGTTCAGCAAGAACTGAAAGGTCTTTAGATGATCCTGTTAGAGACTTGGAGGGTATGCTTGTTGATGAATATGGAAGGTTTGAGTTTCTTGTAAAGCTTGGTTCTATGTTAGTTCAAAAATTGCGGAGACATTTTCCACTGAAAGAGACTTCTTGACTCCTTTCTTCAGCAATTCAAGTTTTGAGCTTCTTGGTTTTTGTATGCCCCGCATGCTCAAGGATGAAGAAGAAGGAAGTGAATCTGATGGAGAGGACTTTGAGGCTGTCACTCCTGAGCACAGACCTGAAAAGCCTGAGTGCGAGACCAATCCTGCAATGGAAAAGCACACACACATCTTAGAAGATGTTGATGGTGAGCTTGAAATGGAGGATGCGGCTCCTTCTTGTGATAATGTTGCACAGAATGTGCACAATCATCATGATCAGGATCTTCCAGGGACTGTTGTTCATCGACCAGTGGTTGTGTCACATTCATCGCTACCAATGCTATCATCCACCCCTCCACCTCATCCACGGCCTCCTCTTCCTCCACCGCTTACCACACACCCCTGTGTAAATACTGATCTCTGTGCTACCAATGTTAACTCAAGTTTTCGTTATAATTCTGCATATGCATTGTCATACCTGATTTATTTTATTTTTCTTAATACCTTGAACTTATGATGCTAGAATATGTTCAGACTTCTTTTGCTCTTTTTTTCATGATCTGAATTAACATTTGCAGAATATGCAAGATGGCTTGAGACATCGGCAGTCAGATGCAACAATGATAAACCCATCAATGTCCAATGCAGTGCAGTATCATGCTCTGGGGGGCAGAGATCAGATGTGGAAGCAGGTTTGTAATTCAGCAGGCTCTCGCAGAGGTTATCCTGTACGACCGTTAAATGATGTTCAACTTACTGATGGTCCTAGCTTTTATCACAAGCCTTATCCTTCAAGGCCACCTCACCATCATCCACTACCACTTCAGTTATCTTATGTGCAGCCTGGAAATTATATGAGATCACGGAGAGAGACCCCACCCCCTTCCTACTCCGACAGATTCCACTCATCACACAATAATGATGCAGGAAACTTCTACAATAACCATGAGAGAATGCATCTTTCCCCATATGAGCAAAGTGAGAACTGGAGATTTCCCCCACCCTCCTTTTATGGTAAGGTTCCTGTATTACATAAAACTTTGCAGGAATAATGGACGTGTTATGCTCCAATGCAGTAAATTTGTCATTTTATTGGCCTAGGTCCACAGTATCCTGAGAAGGCCAAAGCATCCTATGGATCTGGTGCATACATTGGCCCTCCACGGGAGCCATCCAGATGGCATCATCAAGGGTGGGAATGTCCGCGTGGAATGCACAACAGAAATTTTGTTCCTTTCAGACCGCCTTTTGATAGTGCAGTTCCAGTGGCAAATAGAGGTATGTTTTTTTTTATTTTTCAGTGTGAAAAATGTTTGAGCAAGGAATTGTGTGTATGCTCATCCATTCATTTCGAGACATTTGCTGCCCTGTTTTTGGCCAACTAAAAGTTGCATCTCTCCTTGATTATCTCATCTGTATACATGCTATGTGTACATGCTATAAGACCTTACCTTTTTAGAATTTATATGATTTCCAAGTGTACATGCTTATTACTCTCTTGTATTTCAGCTCCAGTCACGTGGCCGCCAAGATGAGAATCAATCGGCTCGTGGGATTAGTGGGTTCTCAATGATATCTCCCTTTGTTTGGAATTTTCGAGTGTTGTGGAAAGAGCTTTGTTGTTGATTCACTTACTGGTGCTAATCAGTGAGGGTAGTCAATTTTCCTTCTGTTTTCAGCGTCTTGTTCAAAAGAGCGGGTTTATGTTCATCTTCATAGCTTCTTCGGACACGGGTTTGGAACAGAAAATTTGCAGCTGACATGGTGGATCGGATTGTACATATGTAATGTATCAACTATTTGACAACTGTAGAGGACGGCCAGACGGTCGTCACTGGGGTTGGGAGAGCTCTGACATAATTAGGCTGTCACTTACTCATTTCTCTTTCTCTGGCTGTAAGGAATTGTCAAAAATTCCCTCCGGCTGATTTGTTGAGACATTTTCTTCCTCGTAATTAGTCACCCTCTTTTGTCTGTGGACAGTTAATTTGATTTAGAAAGTAGTGAAAGAATCCCCTTGGTCCAGCTGTTTACATTTTATTTTAGACGAGGTATTTTAATTGTACTATATTTTTGACGGATTATCTTCATTTGTTTCATTTATGCGTTCAAAGCTGAGACAGCTCACTGTAAATTTTTTGATACCATAAAATTAAAGGCGTTTTACAGCTTTTCAAACGAAGAAAAACTGGGGTGCTTGTACCAGGCAAAACTCCCAAGTTTGAATTCGTTTTTTATTTTTTTCTTGGTCGCGTCAATTGCCAGAGTCTTTGGGAACTGTCTATTTGCTGAAGTGAAGGGTGATGATGGTAAGTGAATAAGCGAGGCGAGAAAAGTCTTTGTACTTTTATCTGGTAGAAAAATGAGATACGGAATCAAGGAAAGTGAAAGAGGGTATGGCATTTAGCGAATGCCAACAAAATGAAATGGTAAGGCAATAAAAAACGATAATTCCGGAGAATTTGCCTAAAGGGCTCTAAGAAAAAAGCTAGAAAGGATAAAAAAAAGAAGAGGACAGGAAAGGAGCTGTGTTGTTTTGGAGGGCGAAGCATAAGGATGGGGGCTTCTGCATCAGTGCCAGAGAAATCTATCCATCAATTCATGGTTAAGGTGTTGTTATTATATTAACATGTAGTGTCTAATTTCAAGGTCTCTCTCTCTCTCTCTCCCTCTCTCCCTCTATGTGCTTCGCTTTTTAGTCTGATTATGTCTGTCTGATTGCGGTGGCTA
The DNA here is from genome assembly GCA_037897445.1 of Ceriops zippeliana. Taxonomy (NCBI): domain Eukaryota; kingdom Viridiplantae; phylum Streptophyta; class Magnoliopsida; order Malpighiales; family Rhizophoraceae; genus Ceriops; species Ceriops zippeliana. The sequence goes on from JBAPLH010000058.1 coordinate 4,739,286, forward strand.
GGATAGCGGGGGTCGGGACGTGGACCTGGGCAATTACAAGGGGAAGGTTCTTCTTGTGGTTAATGTCGCCTCGAAATGGTCCTTTCTTTTTTCCCTCTTGCCTTTCTTTGTTCGTTGGATTTTTATTTTTATTTTTATTTTTTTTCAACTCCAGTAATCTCATGTTTGTCTTCTGATTCCAAATGATTGCTTATGAGCTGAGAATTCTAATTTTGAAGTCGGTTCAAACAGTGGATTCACAAATTCAAATTACACCCAGTTGACTGATCTCTATAACAAGTACAAGGACAGAGGTTTGTTTGCTTCCGTTTCCTGCCTCTCCACCCACATGCCGACAATAAAACCATTTGTTTATCTTTCAAATTTAATATCAAAATCATGCATGCATGTGTTGCGATGAATGAGAATTATGATTATATTCATCTTGTTCTTTTCGTCAAAATTATGGACGGATCAACACATTTGTAGTCACGATACACACCGTAGTAGAATCTTAATTTGTTTTTTAAATTTTTTATCCCTATTTCTGTTTAGATAATGTATGATATATTAGTATTGCATTTTATAGCAAAATTATAAATCCGTGCACGGATGAATATACTATTTTTGTGCAAACTTAGTGTAAACGGATGTTGTTAGCTGTGGAGTACAGCTAATTAAGACATGGGTAAGAATTAATAATCAGAAACTTCGGATTGCTCATCATTGAGTAGCAAAATGGCTTGCATTGTTAATACAAAATTTTCTTGATTAAACGCAAAGACTCCCTTTATTTTACTGGATTGTAATGTTCTAGCGTGCCTCTGTGCTCATAGGTATGTTTGCCATTTGATCACTTGATCATGCATCTGTCATGTATAAATGGACTTATCACAATGTCCATATGATAGTTTGTACCCTGACAAGGTTTTAATATTTGGAATATGAATTTCTACTAAATCTTCTTTTTTTTTTTTTTTTTTTTTGTATCATTACCAAATTCCATCCTCAAGTTTTCCCTGGAACTTGATTCAAAGAATGGGAAAAGAAGATATGCCTTTTCTCATATAGATATATATCCTTTTCAACATATTGCAATTGGATGATGTGTATCTTACTCGATGTCATTAGGTTTGGAAATCTTGGCATTTCCGTGCAACCAATTTCTGCATCAAGAACCTGGGACGAGCAAGGAGGCACATGAGTTTGCATGCACAAGATACAAGGCCGAATATCCAATTTTTCAAAAGGTAATGGAGTTTGTTTCTTGTCAGATAGGGCTTAGGCAGCTTCATTTTGGGATGCTTGATTTTTTTTGCTTATTTTATTCGGCATGGCCAATATTTATACATTTATTTATCACCCCACATTGTGAGTAATATTCTGTTCTGATGTATTTCATGAATCCCTACCTCTTGTCACTCAAGCATGAAGAATTTTATATTGCCACAATCTTACCCCAATATTTGTATTGACCTTCTATTGTCACCCTTTTGTTGTTGCTGCCATTGCATGCTGCATTTTGTGGTTACTTCTGCTAGTTTCATGAGCATTTGACTGATTCTGTTGATTGCTAGATTCACATAAAATGACCTCCTTCTGGGAGCAAAATTAAGAGAAGAAAAATAAAAGTGGATGAGTTATTTTCTGGGTAATTAAAGCTTGCAGAAAGGTCAATATCATGATTCTAGGTAAGTGGTTCCAGCTTGATCTTGGTATTCTTCAACGTGGACCTAGTGTCCTGCACAAAATGTATCAGTGCTTGTCATGCTATGGCTGCTTGATGGTCTATTTAGACTAATTGAGATGCTTGTGATGGGAATGATCATACCAAAATGTGAAGGCCATGCTCATCTAACTTGGGTTTCTGGGAAGTGACATTCTTTCTTTTGCCTAAGCCACTAGGCCTCTCATATTATAATTTCAGCAATATGATAATTTTTTCCTGTAGATCTTGCTTGAGGGACCTCATATTTGGTTTTCAATTGATCATGCATGATCTTGAAAATTGCCCCCCCCCCCAAACTCTCAAATGTTTTGAGTGCTGATGGCTATGGGTTTCACATTATGCGCTAGTTACTGGTTCCTGCTGAACCAGTCATACCTGCTGCTTCCCTTTTGGTAAGAGGGTTTGTTACCCTTGGAAGCTCTCTGCGAAAGAATATCTTCTTGTTTTGACCAGTGAACTCTCAAATCATATGCATCCCTTGAATTGTTGTATGGAAAAAATAGCTCAGGAATTTGGCACAGATGTGTCAAGGAACCCGCTCATCAAGGAGAAATTATTCAGTCTACAACATGGGTGTAGTTTCTCACCTACAATTGCTTTTGCATCTGTGTTACTGTTTTTCATGTGTTATGATGCACACAGCTTCCACACCGAGTCATCTTCATCTAGAGTAGCCATTGTGAACTTTTGTTCTGATATTAAATCTTCACTTCCTTGAAGGTACGTGTCAATGGGCCAGAGACAGCACCCATTTACAAGTTCCTCAAAGCAAGTAAATCTGGATTCCTTGGGTCTAGGATAAAGTGGAATTTCACCAAGTTCTTGGTCGATAAGGAAGGGCACGTTATTTATCGCTATGGACCAACTACTTCTCCAATGTCCATTGAGGTTCTTTTTCATGGCTACTTATATGTCCAAAAGAATTATGTTAAATTTTTTTTATTTCTTATTTATTTTTCTTGATTCACTTTTTGGGCACAGGCTGATATCAAGAAAGCACTGGGAGAGACATGAGAGGGCAGTCAAATTGAAAACAATTGAGGAGGTAAAGCCTTCGAGATGATCCAGTCTATACAGTCTATCAAGTTATCTGTTAGCTTTTTTTTTTTTTTTTTTTTTGAAGTACAATGGTTATCTGTTAGTCATTGTGCCTAAAGTTGTGGGAACTTTCTATTTTGTGTTCTTTCTTTTGTTTATTCCACTTAAAAGAAGCAGACGAGCGATGAGAGTCAGGCGGATCTATTATAAGATTATTCAGAAATATCTTTTTTTTTTTGGGATATCTTTGCTTGCTGAGAAATGCTGGGTAGCAATAGCGAAAGATGGGACAACACGAGCGTCCATAAAGCAGCCACTCTATGTTTTTCAGTCCATCTACTTCAGGATTTGAACCCTGCTTGCAGGAGAAGAGAGGAGTTCAGTTAGCTTCACCATCAGACCTAATGGACTATTTCGGTTTATATATTCGTTTATATGCACTCAACCTAAACCTAAAGTAGCTCCACGAGTTATGCATCCGCAGGACCTTGAATAAAACATTCCGAGACTCAGCCCACATTCCCTTTTCTCATTTTTCCTTTTTCCCTTTTTTTTTTATCCCTTATTCATTATAGACATTATAAGGGCGTTTAATGTCAACCATCTAGTTGGCAGAAATGGAAATTCGTGCATTCATCTCTCTCTCTCTCGCTCTCTCTATCTCTCTCTCTCTAAAATTTTAACGAGGAATGACGGCCCTTTAACAAGAGCTTGTTGCATGATTTCACTAGAGGCTGCAGGCACCCTATTCCACTCGTCTCTTTCCAAATGTAAGGTAAGGTGGCTACAACTACTGTACAGGGGTCATGGGATTAGGTTCGCACGTGGACTTGGCCCACGCACCATCTATTATTGGATAGAAATGTCGTTTGATGTGTTTTTCCCACTATTTTTCAAGCCCCATGTTCGTATTTTTCCTGTCGGAAGAGGGCAAGTCCCTCTTTTCTTGACACTAACATGATATATAAACAATAAAATAACCATACCGATATCACGTAAATAATTTATTCAGCCAAACTACGCAGACTCATCGCATTGTGAAATCTGACGATATATATGTATGTATGTATGTGAAATGAAAGAATGATATCATAAAGTACCGTGTGGATGACTTTGTTTTTTTTTTTTTCTTTTAGATTGACTAGGACTATGTTCGTGGGTTTTTAACTTTTGTCGACATGGTGCACGCGACAACGGACTAAAGCCTCCTTCCCCATCGATCGTTCTGAGGAGGATTTCCATTGTCATTTCTGTATCTGGTGGACCCTATAGCAGTTATGGGATCAGACAAAACTAAATCTTCGGTAGATTAGCATGCCAATTTCTGTCACCTCCAACATTACAACTGCAATCTTGTCGACTTAGCGATTGGCGTGGGTTGTTCGTTCACACATTACATTGTGCACATTCAAGAAAATATCAATGTCAGTAGTAGCAGAATATTAATAGCAACTTTTACAAATGGAGACGTGGTAGGACCACAATGTACATTTTTTGTGACCTCTAAATCATGTGTACGGTGGGGGGATGGCCGTTCCAAGTTTAATTTATCAATTTGTTAATCAGAATTTATTCAGCGATATTATTCATATTCAGCTGATGCCTTTTTATTCACAGTCTAAACAAAGTCCATTGGTATTATGTCGAATATCCTTCTCTAATTAACTTACTTTTGTTCCTAATTAAGGATTGGTAGCAGCCGATTATGTCGTCCAATGGGCCTAAAATGCTCTAGATAATTTTGGGCGGTTGCTGGCTGCGGTTCCCATCATCAAGCCACCTTTGGATGCGAGTACGCTAAGCTTTTGATAATCAGATAAATATGCGGATATATTTTTTATGACGCGAAAACCCTTTCAAACAAACCCCTAACTGTTGGCATAATTCCATAATTTGGGTATCAAAGGACCGACGCGGGAGACTAATTTGGTTAGTGCACAAACACAAGAAGATTAGAAGTAGTATAATTTATACGATTCCCCTAAACATAGTGATGTACGTGTGCACGAATGGAAGGGACATGCATCCATGCGAGACAGGGATGAACCTCAATAGCGAGAAGTGGATGAACAGTCTTTGTCAGATTGACTTGGCAGGGGACAAGCTAATTAGTTCTGCTTTACTTTGTCGACTTGGCATGTGCAGCCATGGGCCAATGCATCTCGCTCACCACACATTACTTCTCACATATCACCAAACTGCCATTGCTCTCCTCCTTTATAAAGAGCCTTAATGCCATGCCTGATCTCACCAAGAGCCCTCGAAGCAACAATTCATCTGCGACTTACCCATCAAAGCGAATACACAAGTACGCGGCTTTTGTAGCCCCCAATTGAAGTCTCTTCATATTGCTATGCCATCCAGTTAATAATAGCAATATGGCAGCAAATGGGTTCTCAACGAGGGGCATGAATAAGCAGAGGTCATTGCAACGGTGTTCAAAGCAAATCCGAGAGCATCGGACTCGTCTTCACATCATATGGAGATGTACTGTTATACTTCTCTGTTGGCATGACTAGATGGGCCGATCGAGCGAGCATCTGGGGAACGGAGGCATGCTTTAGTCGGTGTGTGAAGTAATGGGGAGAATTCGATCCTTAGCAACAAAGCAAACTTTAGGGCAATGGAAGCTTAGATGCTGAAAGGAATCTGGTGATGGTTAGCGTTAGATAGCGTATAGACCAACAACAGATCGAGTCATAGGTTTTTGGTTTTTCTCCAAAGCTTAAAGGCACCACATGTACAGCTTCTTTCTTTAATACACGCGCTTTTCGTAGATAAGCTGGTCAGCTCGAAAGCCGGGGTTACCGGATTGGTTGTGTCAAACACGTGTAGCCAAAGAAACTGAATAAACATAAACCGTTGCTTCCATTTCAACTTCGCAAGAAAATAATCTAAACGCATGACTCACGATCAACTGCTGCCATTCAGGTTAGCCCTCACGATTAGAAAGGGAAACAAAACCTTAATCTTATTTCCACCAAGAAAAGTTGAACATCAAAAGAGTTCAGTATTAGAGTCTTTATATATTTGATGTTCGTTAACAAATGAGACATAGACGCGGGAGATCAAAAACGAGACTCTAAACAAAACAAAACAAATCCACCATGGATAGAACATAAGTAGATCATGGCAAGTAAGGTATGTCCAAATAATATGTTTCAAATGAAGTTGGATTTTTTTTTGCTTTCAACAAAAAGGGAGAAAAAAAAATCCAGTAATAAAATGATGCTATCATAGCTCTACGCCCCAAAAAATCTTACAACTAAAGTTTTGATAAATTTTACTTTGAACACAAAAGGAAGGAAAAAATTCAGTAATTAAGAAAGATGACTCTACGCCCCACAAAAATTCTTATCTACTGCTAGCTGTGAGCTGTGGAAATCTAGCAAACTGAAAATCAGAATATAAATATAACCCACATGAAAACCATAATAAGCTATTCTGTATTGTTACCCCATTCACAGAGCTCAGCTTTATGTTTCTGCTTCATTTTCAAACCATTCCCATCCCTCATCCATAGCATCTTTGCAATCTGCAACATTGCTTGCCACCTCAAGTCTGCTTCTTGGTGATTGGCTACCTACAGATGACTGAGGGCTTATTTCTTTCAGGCTGTCAGACATCTTGCCTGTCTGAGGAATTAGAACCCCATTGGATGTCATGCTTCGAAAGGATGAGCCAGAAGAGGCTAAGATGCAACTAGTCTGGCTGGAGGAAATAGACTTGCTCAATGGAACACATTCATCAAATTTCTCTTTAAGTAATCTCACATCCTGACAGATAACAGATATTTCTCCCCTGCAAACATTTACCATTTTAACAGATATTAAAAAAAGGTACCATGCAAAACAAATAAAACATATATTAGCAAACTCAAGAACCAGAAAAATGGTGCAACCAGGAGACATTGGTTCACCATAAATAAGGGACCCAGTAAATACACACAACAGACAAAATTAATAAAAAAATATATCTATGGAAAATGAAGGCTTACTGCAAAGCATCGACAACTTGACCTCGGTCCATGAGAAAATCACGCAACTGCAGGAAAGAAAATTAGAAAATTAGAAAGAATCAGTACATTTTTAACCAAAACATAGCTGACAATCAAAATATCACCCACTAAACAATGCAATCATCTAGTAGCTGCCTTAGAATTTTCCTCGGCTTCCTGCTGTAGAATATTTGACTGTTGGACCACTTTCTCCATAATTGCTTTTTGTTCGGAAAGAGCAATTTGTGCAGATCCTTCCTTATCCAGCTTCTCCTGCTCAGCTGCTTTTCTTAGCCCCTCTGCTGCAGTTTGTCGTGCTTCTAAAGTTTGATGCATCTGTATGTATGTTACATCCAGATATATTAACCACAATAAAAAAATTCACTCACCGTGGACTTGAGTAGTTGTGCAAATGACAATTGCTGGAATTCTTAGGCAGAAAGAACAAAAAAAGGAAAAAGTCCAATAATACTTCAATAAATAGAACAAGTGTGGTATATATATATATATATATATATGTATGAAAGCCATTTGGAGAAAAAAAATTAACAAGTTGGCTAATAGGGATACCTCATCAAGAATCCCTAAAGCTTTATCTCTTTCACCGGACAATATCTGAAGGCGACCCTGCAATTCCTTCATCTCAGTAGCCAGAATTGCCTTCTCTCCATAAACTTCTCCAGCATGCTGCAAATTCAATCAAAATGGGCTCAATGACAATATCACCATCTGGCAACTAATCAGCAAATTAACAACCCCATATCAAGAGATCAAATACTATACCATGTCATTTGCCTCCTTGGCATGTGCAAGCATCCTTTTAAGATCCTCCACCTTTATGAGAATGTCCAGACCTCCCCCAGCAGCTTCCTCTTTGGCTTGCTCCACAGCTTTCTCTTGAAGTTCAACTTGTCTGATCATATTCATAACTGACTCCATGGCTGAAAACAATGTTTTCTGCATGATCACCCAATAAATGAATATATATTAGAATGAATTAAGAAAACCACAATACTTTCATCCTATGTGGACAGAAAAATTTAAAATGATCTGAAATTTAAGGTATTAACTATAAGATTTGCTAAAATATGCAAAACCAAAGAATTTTAGTACCTTGTTGTTTAGCAGCTTCAATAATCTCTTCAAGCATTTCAATTTTGATATCTTCATTTGACTTTACATTCTCATATTCAGAAAGTGAGGTATTGCAAACTTCAGTAGAAAGACCTGTCACTCCAACAGCAGGTTTCTCTTGATTGACAAAATTTTCTGACTCCAGCATAGTTGAGTCTAAAGATTCTACTTGAGGGCTTTTTTTACCACATTCATCTTTTCCGGGACCATCAAAACCCTCAGATATAACATCACCATTGAAGCTGCCATTGCAATCACCATTTTCCCTTATAAAATTCACTGACATGACTTGGAAAATTTCCTCAGACTGACCTTTAATGTTCGTGTCTAGGGCTTCTTCACCCATTGAAGCTGGCTGATCAATTTCTATATTGGTGGATACTTGACCAGAAGCGGCGTTATTTTCATGCACCAAAGCCTTAAACATAGTTTTAGATATCTGACTTGAGCTGGAATTCACATTCTCTTCTCGGCATTGATGTTTTAATGGCAAAATCAATTTCCCGCTCTCTTTGTTTTGTTGAACCAGATTAATATCAATGTCCCCACTTTCTTCGTTTCGTTGAACCAGATTACTATCAATGTTGGGATATGTGGACAAAACTGTGGATGGATTCAGTTCTTTGGATCGACAATTTGAATCAAAATGAGGGATTTCATTTGCAGGATCAAATTTACTAGCCTGTTCGTTGGCTGTAGATGTTTCTCCTACAGAAATGGATTTTTCCAAACTAGTCTGCTGATGCGTCCTTGAACATGGGAACGTCATGCATTGAGATGCATTTTTTTTAGTAAGCTGATGCATCAACAAATTGATTTCACCCTCATCTTCAGCTACACATTTAAAACAGCAGTGTAATGAATCACAAACAAATTAAATCAATCATAAAGTTAAAGCGCTTCGAGATGCTCATGACACCCCAGTTATAATATCCACATAATCTTACAATAACACACTGAATCAAGGCAAAGACCAGAAAGAAAAAAGAAAGAAAGAGCTCAAGCATTACCCCCACCATACACTGAACTGCCAATACCAGGATCCTCTGAAACAACGGAATGTTTGGAAACATAAGGAAGGACCTCTGAAAGAACAATTTCAACAGCTACATCAGGATCTTTGGAATGTTCAATAGCAACAGCCCTCAGGAGGCGCGAATCAACCTGCACAAGACGATCATAAAAACATAGCTTCACTCAGAGATAATAACTAGACATTCATTCGGAGCGTAGACTACAAAAGACATCTTATCAATGATCAATCAGCCATACCAGTTCTTTTTTCCCATTGATTCGGAACATAGCATAGCAATCTTGATTTTAACGAATTAAGAGTAAAAGCGTTGAAAAAAAGTGGATCACTTCCACTAACTCCCTAGGTTTTAAGAGATCAGAATAGTACCTGAGGAAACACATCCATCAAGCACCGATAAACTGAATTAAAACCCATATTTGGATAGCCACAACTCTGCACAAAATGTACAATTACAAAAAAACGAATTGTTAAAAGTTAAAAAAATTTGGATACAACGAACGGAAATTATATAACATAATTAGCGTTTCGGTTCAGGAATTTCACAAAAGCCTAATTTAACGGCAATTTACGATTCCATAAAATAAGAACCGCAACATAACCGAAAACAAGAAAAGTTCAAAAACGGAAAAAAAAAAAATACCACAAAGAAAAGAAGAGCAGAAACACTGGAGGGTGGGGGGAGGGCTTGCTTCAACGTTAAGTAAACACCGTGAAATGAAACTTCAAGCGAAGAATCTAGAATGTTTTCGGTTTTAGAGATTTGAAAAACCAGGAAGAAAGAGAGCAAGAATGGCGATTGATACTCTTTATAAAGTTTTTCGCAGGAGCCAAACACAAGGAAATGGGAAAGAAAGCACTCACCTTTGGCCTCTCAGAGCCAAGGAGTTTGCGTTGGGAAAGTGCAAGAAAATTTAGTACTGACTCTTCGGGCTTATCCGATCCGATCCGGTTACCATATGATGAGAGTGTGAGCGTAAACAAGCAAGGAACCTTCCTGATCCTGGAAGGAGTGGCGGTATATATTTTTATAGTTAAGCATAAATAAATATTCGCGCTTAACGAGGGTATCTTAGACTTTTAGGATGGAAACCCAATCACAATTCGTTAACAGACGTTTCATAAATAATATTAAAAAAATAAAAGTTAAATTTTTATTTTAAATTTTCGATTTTTAATTGTGATAAAGGATGTGAATTTTATAAAAATAATAAAAATTATTTTATTATATAATTCACATTTTGATGACACTTCTCGATTTATTCAATTAACAAAAAAATTAAAATTAAAAAAGCCTATAGAAAAAATGGTGATATAGATGATGTGTGCATGTAAGCAGACAGACGATAACTGATTTGTCACTCTAACTTGACTTGATCAAAAGTCAGAATTCATCAGGGCGTTAGACCAAGATTAAAGCATGACATGAGATGACCTTTGAAGGGCTACAATTCATGTTGTAAGGGAGACAATTTATATTTAGTTCCTGCTGCTGCCAAGGCCATCACAGCAGCAGGACAAACCAATAGACCTAAACCTCCACGTTTTGGTACGATTGCTAAACATTGTCTCTGCTTATCTCTGTGGACATTCTTGATGCACGCTTGTTACACAAGACCTTCCGTTCCAATCTACACTACATTGGTACGAAATATCAAGTGTCTGATGATTTGCATCGGCTACAATATCTGGTAATGTCAATTAAGAGTTCAAGATATTTGGTCATGCCAAGGGATCGGCTTAGGAATTTCCTGGAAGGCGAGAATAGACTGAATCTTTTTGTACAAGGGGTTGATGATTGTGTCGAAATTGTGCGAATTAGTGATGACTGGCGCAAAACAAAGGTAGTCAGTGTTGATATATTGGTTCAAGTGAAAAGGGATTTTGGCTTCCCTAATAATTCTACTTTTTTTTTTTTTGTCAATTTGGTGCCAAATTATCCCAGTTACTCTAGGCTAGTTGCGTGTCCTGAAGTGGAGAGGGGAATTCATTTTTAGAGTTGGTTGAGTGGAACCCCGATTTTGCAGGTTTTGCTTCGGGAAGGTAATGGAGGAATGTCAAGTTTTTCCAATGCATTTTCAAATGAGTTCACCAGGCATTCAAGGGATATTTTATATGTCGCTTAAGGAGGATGAAGACTGCTGTGCTGAGAGAAGATGACAAGGACAGAGACTTGATCGATAGAGATCATCAGCTTGCAATAGAGGATAAGATTGCTGAGGTATTGGAGGAAGGGGTTGGCAGTAGAGAGAAGAACAGTTGAAAGCAGGGAATCAGATGGACAAGAAAGCAACACGGATTGGGATGCACGAGATACCAATGTTGAATAAGGTAGCGAAGAATTCTTCGATTTGCGATGTTCAAAGCCAGCCAAGGCATAGGGACAGAGAATTGGTGTGTAATTATGTGGAGCAATTAAAATTTAGTGCTGGATTTTGATGATATAGAATGAATGTACTACTGCCTTGTCTACATATTTTGTAAGGTTATCTTTGAAATTGATGTCTGGCACTAAAAATGTGGCCTTTTTCTAGACTGCTGGCGACTTGGTATTATTCAAGGGGGTTGATGGATCGAGATTGAATGTTTAATTGACTTCAACTAGATAATGTGAAACAGTGTTATTCCATTTCTCGTATTTTGATGTTCTTCTGCTTGTTTTGGAAGTTGCAGAGGATGTAAACTGTTTCTCTGGTTATGTCACCTCTGATTTTACATTTCAGCAAACAATTGGATAGTGTGTGAGTTGCCTGTATTCTGGAGTAGAGAATAAATTGCCCAAATTAATCAAGTCGTGGTCATTGTCTGCTACCTCATTTCAATGTGCAGAGTGAAATACAATTTTGTTAGAGGCCTCGAACAAAATCCTTTGCTAATCAGTCATTTAATTGTTACGCGGTAGCCATGAACTTCTAGTTTCCTCCTTTAATCTACTAACAGGCTGGCTAAATGCTAGTACTTTTGTGGTGGGAAAATAAATAGAATTCCATTAGGAGCAGTATGTTACCAAACTTGCACCACACAAAACGAGTGAGTCGCCCTGACAATTCAGAGCCTGTACTTAGCCATGCATCTACTAACAAAGCAGCCACATTCTCTTCGTTATTCCTCTTTTGTTGCCTGTAAGGAAAGCATACTGAAAAAACAAGCTTTTCATGAGTGGACTAGTATAAGAAGAAGTAGAGGCTGATACAAGATTCCTAAGACCATTCCTTTCCCTTAACACTGTCGAGCGCGTCCTGCAACAAGAAAGAAATAGCTGATATGGTGAGAACCGAGATACTTGCATTATTGGTTTCTGCAGTATCATTATTCGTCCAGCCAAACACAGGTGCCGATCCAGATCCAAATCCAGTTCCACCTGAACGCCCCCTATGCACTGCCCAGCTTTCACTAGTGAGCTATGCATGTGCTGCATTGCCATACGCACCACTGCCGCCTCCTTCTCCACCGGCTCCACCTGCCCCACCCACCCCACCCGCTCCACCGGCCCTCCCTGATGCATCCTCTCCTAGGCGCCGGCACAGGCATAGGCATGGGCATGGTGGTCACCATTACCATGAATCACCCGCCGAGGAGAATTGTTGTCGATGGCTGAAAGAACTGGATGATGAGTGCGTCTGTGGCTTACTAATACGTCTGCCTCCCTTCCTCTCAAGGCCGGCACATGAGTACTCTATCTTGGTTGATGAGTCGTGCAATGTTACTTTCTCCTGTGGAGGGCAAATGACCCCATGAGTGTGCTTCCTACGGTTGACTATTTCTAGACTATCTTTTTCGTCTCCTCTAATACCTAGTTTGATAGTAACTATTTTCTTTTCATTTCTACTGTCTCAGTTAAGTCATCTTGAAAGGCTGTAGTGCCTAAGGCCTAGGATCGTTACTTTGTAATGGCTCGTTGGAGCTTGTATTTCTAGCTGCTATATTAAATGTTGCTCGGGTTCTTGTGTTCCCCTCACTAAATATTTTGGAAATCATTTTGTGATGAGTGAACTGTTTTGCATGTCATTTAATATGAGAAGGTAAAATGTGGATGATCCCAGAATGCAATACCTCATAAAGTGAAATTAAATCACCTGATTTGAAGTGATAAAGGTGTTTAGTATGATTCTTGGCTTATTGAGATCAGATAACACCAATGTTTATGCGAGCAATTACAGTTCATCTTTTCTCATGCAATCAACTGTTTTTCTGGATGTTCCAACAATTGCATATGCCAGTTTTCAGGCAAAGATAGTGGAAAACAGGGAAGAAAAGAAATTCCTTTGAATTGGCTTAAAAATGACTGCCATTCTAAAGCATATGCTTGACAAGCGAAATTAAATGAAGTCCTCACAGAGAGCATTATTCTTCTTTTCTAAGTTCTATTCAAAACAATCACAAGGCTTCTCAGTTATTAATTTGTCCAGGGTCCGTTCCTCTCTCGTCAAGTTGGAACAGCAAAATGCCAAAGCTCTTCACTTTTCTGAAAATTTCATATAAATTTAATTTATATCAAAGGAATAATGAGAAAAGATTCATATAATTGACCCGGATTAACACTGTCATTTTTCACTGTTGTTGGAGGAAGCCTTCTGTATGAAGGAGACTACTACTCATTCCAAGGAGATTTTCTCTGCAGTTATCAAAGCTCCTCTGCCTAGGAAGAAGTGTGATGGTTTTGCCATGCTTGGATTGGAATCAATATTGGTTATCTTTATATAAATAAGATCAGATTCATGATCCTGGATCAAACTGCAAGCCATCTTGATATCTTTAATGATGAAAATGAGATTAATGTTGCCTTTGTTCAGTTCAAGTTTGGTTTCCAGGTATTCCTTCCTAGTTCTTACCAAATCCAGGTTGACAAGCAATTCAAACATGGCTGTGGCACCACCACATCTACAAGTCATCTAGGTTAGCTGCAGGGATTGATTGCTTGAGCAATATTAGCAGAAAACAAACGTGGCATTATATTCTGGTTTTTGCTACCAAAAGGAACAAAATATAATGCTAAAGGACTTTAAAGTAGAGAGGTCTGTTTCATAAACCAGGATGGGGACATTGGTTCTGGAAAATGGTCGTGCTCTAGCAAGGATGACTAGCAATGAGATAAAGGAGAATCTACCATTTGATCATTTTGTTTTGTGACTAGCTTCCTAATCTCCTTCCAGACATTGATGACTTGTCATGCACCCCTTTTAATTTTAAGGTTCATCATCCTCAGGAAGTGATTAGGCAGTTGAAGCATCATTTCATAATGATTTCTTGCAAGAATCGTGGAAGTTGATAAAGGGCTCAAGGAAATATTGTATTGGCAGAATTTCAAACACAAGAAATGACAATGTTGAGCCCAGGATAGTAGCATAGACAAAAATTGCAGCCCCCCAAAGTAAGTGTTCATAATTTCATCATTGTCTTTTTACATAGACACTGAGATCTAAGGGACTTGGCCAAGTTTCTGTTATTGTTAGCAACGCTTACAGAAAGTTCAATAGGAGCAAGTTTGGTAGATCCCAATACTCCCACTGGGAACTTTCATCAGCAAGTCACCTAAATTAGTCATCATGGGAAACGAGTGCCACAACCTCAACAATTCAGAATCTGCACTCTTCCACAATTTCAGCTAAAAAAAATAGCTTCACACGGTTGATCACCTCTCTTATCTTTGTTTATCTTTTCAAGAAATGTATATGACTCAACTAAAATGAAACAAGAAGATCACGATCACAACACAAGATGTATATATAGCTAAGCAAGACTAGAATTGAATCAAATGCTGAAAGCCTATTAACCTGTTCATTTTGTGACATACTGCAAATAGAAATTGATGCAATGTAACGTAGCTCAAATGGAGAAAATCAATGTTATTAGATTCACAATTTCAGCAGTTTTCTTATTAGTTTTTCCGGATGCTAATTGCCAGCAGCTGAGGGCACCTCATGATCCGGCCCTCTCTGCGTCTCTCAACTTGCACTAGCGAACTACGCATGCGCGAGGGTGCCCCCTCTGCTCTCTGCCAATCTCTTCCCGACCAACTCCGGTCACAGACATGAGCATGAAAGTCATGGATTATCTGTGCAGGATGACTGTTGCCGTTGGCTGCACGATGTGGGCGATGAATGCGTCTGTGAGCTGTTGGTTCACGTGCCACCCTTCCTTGAAAAACGCGCCCATAATTACACCGTCATCGTTGGTAGCTCCTGCCGAGTCACCTATTCATGTGGTGGACGGAAACTGTGACTCGCAACTAGTTTCCTACTTATATATGCATTGCAACATGCCAATTTTTCCGGTTTGCCATCTTGTTTTATGTCCAACTGAAACTTGTATCTCTTAGCATGCGCGAACCCTATCCAATATTGACATTACATGAATAAAGTAGTTTAATTTCCTATTTCTTGCTCAACAGAATTTCCAATGTTTGGACTCTGGACTTCAGATGGCGAAATAAAAAGGGAAACAAAATGGACGACAAAAGGGAAAGGAGAAAGCAAGATTTGTAGTAGCAAACATTCCTTGGGCCTTGAGACGCGCAGTGTTGGATAATTACGTAGACAGTGTGTTCATGGCTCCTGTTTGTTTTAATTTCTGTCAGGGCTAGCTCAAATTTTATGAGTTCCCGTAGCCATGGGGAAAATGTCAGCAGTTTTAATTTACAAGCTAGATTCATTCATAAAAGGCCAGAAATGGTCGCCGGGAACTTCTTCGGTGACGTATTGAAGGTCAATGCGTAAATTTGATTACAGAACATCCACAGCTGCGGCATAACGAAGGATCAACCCCACGATAGGCCTTTAGAGCTTTGAGCAGACTGTAATCAAATACTTATATTGAACTTTATATTCTAATTCATTTCAGCCAATTTTTTTTTTCCCATGTTGGCTCCAATTTTTATTTCAGTGTGGCATTATTCCCCTTTACATCGAGATGAGAGAATATCTTTTTGGAAGTCCATTCAACAAGACAAAAGGAGACTCATTCGTCCGTAGATTATCTTAGGAAACTTGTGATGGTCACCCGTTGACAAAAAGTTTTTTATTCTGAGTTCTCTTCAGATCTTGCTTAATACACCTTGCATTTCTGCTTCTTGTCTGTTTGGAACTTCCTCATTTGAAACTAAACCGCACACAACAACATCCTAGTATATGCCAGAACCTCTTTACTTGTGCTTGGGGAGGTGCAAAATCAATCCACGTATGCATATTGGCAATGCCTTTTTCTTCTTATCCCCCGAGATGGATGAAGATAACAGAGAAATTCCGTACCGGAAGGGGCTCACCTTGAACTTGAGAGGGCCTGTAATGTAAGCCGGCAAAGAAAGTGCCACTCTTGAATTGAATTTTTTGCTTTTCAAGTAGGTTCTGATTCCCCCAAAGCATTTCATTCCACGGCATTTACGCGTATTGAGATATCATTTCATATTTACTGGAATCGACTGGCCTGAAAATGACAATGATTCTTCTACACGAGAGAGGACTAACAAAATGCTCGCCGTACAATTCCTGCCTATTCATTTTTGTTATGGTGCATCCCAGAAAAAGTTAAAAGTGTGCAGGCAAAGACTTGTGCACAAACATATATATAAATCGAAGAATGTATCAAGTCAAGATAAAATAGGCCAATGAGAGTCAATTAAACGAATCTTTGAGTTCTTCCATGGATTTTCTTAAATTGCCAAAGTAAAGATGCTAAGAATCGTGTGGCTCGACTGGGTGGTTGCGGATGACTTGCCCCGTACTACTAAATTTATGAGAATGTTATCTTACTGAATATACCGATTTTATGTCTGGCATAATCGGTCTAATACTATTTATTATTATTATTTCTATTGAATTCTATATATATATATATATATGTATATATATTACACTTAGACTTTAACTTTCCAAGTTAGAAAATTTTCATTGTACTTAATTATTTGGTCAATAAAACAACGACTAAAAAAAGAAAGATAAAAAAAAAATGTTTGATCTTTGCAATTAAGTTGCGTAATTTGCGGGAAATTGAAGTGACATCTAATCACGTAAAGACAAATGATTGAAGGTAACTTGGACATGCGCGGCGCACCAACGTTCGGTTGATTTTGATTGACCATATATCAACAAAAGAAATTAATTAAATGTACGGAAATCAAAGCATTTTCTGTACGGGAAAACTCCGAGTACGCAAGTGGCATTGGCTACTAAAACAAATAATTTTTTCAGACAAGCGCAAGAGGGGGGGGGGGCTTTATTAATCTGCTTGTTTGACAAACGGCTCAAATTGGATGACAAGAATGAGACGCTAAAAACTTTGTGAGTTGGTAACCCATGCATTTTGAGTGGTAAAACTCAATGCTTATGCATGGTATTGAGCAATGCAATTTTTGGTGGGTGTTCCCAAAGCAACGGCAGGGACCTTCTTAGCAATGACATTACTGTAAAGGAACTGTGCCCCACGATGGCAGTGCTTGGTCCCACCACAAGCTCTTGCCATGGCCCGTCGCCCTCCTTGCCACTCTTACAGAAAGCTTCAGTGGCATGAATCCGATGAATGTTCCACCCTTTAATGTTCCTAAGCCGATGAATTTTCTCCAATTGACGACTAGTCAAATCGCAAGTGTTGTTTTTGATGTCCTGCACTGCTTCATGGAGTAGTCTAGCACAATTTTCTCGGTCCAAATCTGATTCCAATCTTAAGTACCTGTCCAACTCCGGGACTCCAATTGACCTCCTGATTCCCCTGGAATAATCTGCTTTTGGTTCAAAAAAATCCCTCACTTCATCGACCATGCCTCTACTAACCATCTGATCCACTCGTTTGGACACGAACCTACGTAGCACAGGCATTGACACATCCACCCAAAGAAAGCAACAATTATACTTTGATCGGAATCTGGAATCTTCGTCGTCCACCAAGGCCTCAATGAACGAATTGGAACCTCCAACGATGACTGGAAGCAAGCCTCGAGTCGAGATTGACTCAACGGCCAGGGAAGCCAAGTCACGAAAATTTGCAGCCGTGAAATCCGCATCAGGATTAGCTACGCCTAGCAAGTGGTGAGGGACCCCGGACTTCTCCTCTTCAGTAATCTTGTTGGTGACTATGTTAAGTCCCTTGTAAACTTGCATTTTGTCTGAGTTTACGATTTCTGCTGGGAATTGGGCCGCAATATCGATGGAGAGACGAGACTTGCCAGTTCCGGTTGCCCCCATCACTATCACACCTTCTCCTTTTGACACTTCCGGCTTAATATATCCATTTTTTGCATACCGGGAGGAATGTTGAGGACATGACGTGCCCGTTGACACACGGACTTGGACAGTTTCATGATGAGCCTCTAAAATCAGCGAAATGACAAAAGGGGTTCGATTAATATACACGTAGTCTTGCATAGATAAAGGCTTTTCTTTTGTTCAAAAAATAAAAAATCTTCGTAAGATTTAAAAGTTAAAAAAAAAAAAAAGGAAAATATGGTATCTGCACAAGTTAGACGAAGAAAACTCATTCATTTTAGAACCAACTCACCTTCTTCTTAGTGGTACCCGGGATGTGGGAAATCGAACAGATTGGGAAGATGTATAAAAGATGTGTTCTTATCTCTCGTATATCACCACAGAGAAAGGATGGAATGTGTTGCCATTTGAGGACCAAAAGATAACTGGAAGATTGAAGTTCAGACTTCAAAGAAATATCACTTAATTCCTTCCAAGTTCAATCCATTACACAAGTTAGCGTGGAAGACTGGTTTGTGTATATATATAGAGGCTTGTACAACTTGATGGATTGGCTTATTGCATATGTTGTTGGAATTAAATTATAGTCGACTTGTAAATCGGCTCCAGAATATTCCCTTAGAATTACTTGATTTGTCCCTTTTTTTTTTCCCCTTCTACTATTAGAAGTGGAACAATACAAACTATTAACTATTCTTTTTATTTGATCTAACTTTAATTATCTATCTATCTATATATATACACACACTTACTGATGATTTATGCCAAGGTACTTTTTTTTGTTAGATTATTTACTATTAATTATATGCCAACATAATTATTTATGATTTTACTGTAAATGTTGTAAGAATTTGAATTTATATATTTATAACAAATGACTTTTTTGAGTTACAATATTCTTAATAATTGTATATAATTAATGAAATTTGAAATTTTATTCTTCACGAGTTATTAACAAACATTTATTTTTAATGAATTGTAAAAAAAAAAATACAAATGTTTGTTGGAAATTATTTTCAATGAAAAAATTGCTTATTTTGACATGAAAATATAAATTACTAACAAAAAAATTTGAATATGAAAAAAATGCCTTTTTGGTAGATTAATAAATTTTGAATAAGGAAATATCCCAACAAACATTTCTTTTTATTAACTAATGGACATATTTTTTAAAATTCAAACAATGTTATTTTGACCTTATATGAGCTCATCTATAATAATAAAAAAAAAAACAATGACACAAAAAATACATATTGAGGAGCTTATATCAAATTATTATAACAAAAATATATTTGTTAAAAATGAAAAAAAAATTAAGAAAAATTTATAAGTCTTTAAAATTATAAAATTGAGAAATCAAAAGATTAAAAAAATATAATTATGTGAATGTAGTAAAAAAGTTATAGATCTTAACATAATTATGATTAAAAATTACAATATTATTATATTTAATTTCTTCTTTATTAAAGAATTTGATAGTAAATTTAAAATTTTTATAAATTATTATATTTTACTATTCTTAAATTTAATTTTTTATCAGTTTACACATTCAACAAATCATATTTTTGTTTTATACAAATTATTTATTAGTTTAAATTTATTAAATTTATTTTTTATAATAATTAATATTTATATTATTTAAATTATATATAATAATAATCTTATATCTTTCATTAACCCAATTCACCCTCTCTCTTAATTATTTTTTTAACCAACGCCTCGGGGGAAAAAAACAAAAAGAGACAACGATTGGACTAGACTCGATAAGGCAAAAAGGATCCTTCTTTAATTAGTGAGTGCTTTGGTGTTACTATTCATGGTGGTTTTTTCATTAAGAACTGCTTTCCACGCACGCCATTGAGCTGGACAAGATTAAAAGTTCACCGACGAAAAACTGCGCTCACGATCCAACTCTGGCTGGGTATAAATCTCAGCTCGAATGTTGATGCCTTGTAAATTTGCTTGAGTCTAGAAATCTCAATTCCATTACGACGATGAAAGAGCGATCATACTTCAATTTACAGCCGACTGAGCTATTCATTATGTTGGAAATTAAGTGCCAAAATTTTACACAAAATTTACTAAAAATTATAAAATATCTCAATAAAAATTTATTTATAATTTAAGTTCTCAAAGTTTAATCAATAATTCTTAGTTATTCTATATTTTAATAAAAATATATAAAAATTACTTGATCTCCACAATTTAAATATTTTAAGTGAGAATAATATTTAGTATTTTTTATTCATCCATTATATTATGTAAGAAATTTATATTTTTATTTTTTTTAGAAATTCTCTCTAATTTCTTTAAAAAAAAAAAGAAAAAAGCGGGGTCATATATAAAAAATAGTAATTTAAAAACTTTTTAACTATCTCCCTTATTTTTAATAAAAATTATTTATTTGACTTTTTCACTTAATTTAGTTGATCGAATTAAATAATTTGTTATGAGCGAATAATCAGACTAATAAATTATTATTATTCTAAAGTAATTCTCATAAAATTTTAGTTTTATATATATGATTTTTTTAATTCTTTCAATTTTAAAATTTGCATTAAAAGTTTTAAATCTATCACTAAAATTAAAATTCATCATATCATTATTTTTAATGTACAAATTAAATGACATAGACATTACATATGTTAATCACATTAGAATAAAAAATAATTTATATAATTTTACTTATAATTCTAAAACATATAATTTCTTTTTTCCTTTGAAATTGTTATTACTCACAAACAACTCAACGAAATTCCATACGGTTATATAAGGCATATCAAGGATGACATCATCAAATCATATAATTTCATACGAACATAATATGTCAAACAATAATTTATTACAAATTTTAAATCTCATAATATACCTTTTATTGTATCATGATTCCTAAGTATCATAATGATATAATTTTTTTTAATTATTATTCTGTCTTTATCTATTTTAAAGATTGCCTAGTAAACCTATTGGAAGGGTTGAATTACTAGCTTTTAATCACCCCAATTATCAGACGATATTTATATAATTATAATAGAAATCATTTGATTTTTACGGCTTAAATATTGTAAAATATGAAAATAATCTTTAATATCTCTCTATTTATTCTTTTATGTTCTCTCTCCTTCAAAGAAAGAAAGAAAGAGGAGTCAATATTATTGTGAAAAAATATTTTTTAATAATTGAATCACATTATGATTGAATTTTAATAAAAATTATCATTAGAGAATATTTATTTATTATTAATTAGAAATTTTAATATTTTGAGCCTCATTGGAGTCGATTATATTATATACGCCCTCTCTGCTACTGAAACGTTTGATTCCATGAGAGTCAAAGTGGGGACTGAAAAAAGTTGAGGAGTGTGGCCCTGTTTTGGCAGTCCCCGGCGAAGGTTGTGACTCATAACTTATATAGTTTTATCAGGTCTAATACAAACTCCAGACAATGAATTGCTCGAAGAGATAAAGAGAAAAAGGATTTATTTTAAAAGGATGACGCCCTTTCGGTGGCTGAGATGCGAAATTTTAGTCTATCATTTCTCTGGAATTAGTGTAGAGAATTCTAAGTTTTGGGATTTATAAATTTTCTTTTGTTCTTTTAGATGATAAATATTAGAATTATAAAGTTCATGGAATCTAAAATCTCGTTCATCAAGCTGGAGTTTTGAATTCCAATTCAGGAGCACGGTAGATAATTTATTTTGAATTTAAAATTGAATTAAAATAATTATCATTGAATTGTTTCCTAACTCTTTTGTGTTATTATGGTTAAATTTTATATATATATATATATATATATATTAATCTCTTTCAATAAACATTTTGAAAGAATTTAAGAACTTACGAATTGCAAAATGGTAGGAACAAAAGAAGGGCCCTTGTATCGATCATTTCGACAACTGGAAAAAGTTTTTTTTTTTTTTTTTGGTCTCAGTGTAAATGTGAATGCCCTTCAGCTAAAGAGCCTTTTCTATGTGAGCACAAACCCTACCCCCCCCCCCTCCCCTCGCCGGCGGGGGGCATTCAAGTCGACGATCCCGAAGGCACAATTGACCTGAATCAGCTTTAACCGAGAAAAAAGCATAAGAGAGGGAGATATTGGTGGCGCGAAAGTTGACGAGCAGAAGTCTTTTCTTCGCCATGGATTTTACTTACTGATTTCGAGCGCGAAGGGCCCATTAACCTATTGCTCCACTACTACAGATGACCAAACCTTATCGATGCAAATTGGACGTTTCCAAATTTGTTATTCTCCATTAGTTCTTTGTCCGATGCCTAGAGAGGCAAATGGATTTCGTTCTGTGAGAATAAGAAAGTTCATGTGCAAAGCACTAACTTAACTATGCATGTTGATGATGAGGAGCGAGGACCAACGCCAACATCTATACACCAACGACGATTTGTCGGGATTTGTCTGTTGTTTTTCTCGATGACTTGGAAAGCCTGTTATTAAATCTGATCATAGAGTGGCCCAATCCTGAGTTTTCAAGTGCCAAGAACATTATTCAGGCCCAACTTGTTTGGACAAAGAACTGAGTGCAAAGCGGCCAGAGTTAGAAGACGGCTAGTTTGGGCCTTCATGTCATTTGAAATGGGCACAGCAGTCCAACTTGTTTGAATTCAGGTAAACGCTTTCTGGCTTCTTTCTGGCTTCTAGCATTCTTCTCTTCTTTACTTTTCCTTTGGTGCTTGGTGTATTGGTGTCAGTGGGTTCCACAGTCACAACAGCAAAATCGAAACGAAGCGAAAGGGTAGGCAGGTAAACGCTTTGATAGGCAACAGCTAGACGACGAAGAAAACCATCTGTATGTTTTTAACCGTCACTCTCAGTCCGTAGCTGCTTTATCTGCGAAAACTTTCCCTGATAAGATAAAAAACTTGTAAAGGGCCACGGTAAATTCGGAGGAGGGTAAATCTGGCAACCGTGAGAGGACTGAGGGTGCGATCGTCGCTGAAGCCGGATTCAGGCCTTGGCAGGGACGACGACGATGACGCCGACGTCTTCATGTCCTGGAGGCGATGGCGCCGGAGAGTGCTCTCGTCGATGTCGGTGGTCTCCTTCACTCGGACCTCTGCATTGCGATCCGCTCTCCTCTTGCTTCTCCTCGGCGCCGTCCTCACCGCCTTCCTTTCCTTCCCCCTCGAGAAGGCACGCCAATTTCTCAGTTTTCCCAATGCTACTCCCTCTCAGTTTACGTTTTCGTTATTTCTGTGGTTTGCTTTCTTTGTTTTTTTTAGCCCTTTTTGTTTGATCATATAATATATATGTAAATTGCCTTTGACAGTTGTTTGTCCTGTGGCTATTCGATTATTTCTTCGAATTGATTCAAACTTGTGCTATATATATGCAGATGTTGAAGGATCTTTTATTATGGATTCAGCGGGATCTTGGTCCTTGGGGACCGCTCGTGCTGTAAGTTTCTTTACTGGTATTATGACTCGGTTTCTAGATCTCGAGCTTATACACCACATTACCAATTAATTGGAACCACAAGCTTCTGAATTGTATCTTTGGTGATTAAGGCAGTGTAATCCCTCTCACAATCTTGGCAGTTCCTGCTTCAATACTTTTACTTTCGGCTTGTTTGAGCTAAGTTTGTAATGTTAAAATTATCCCAAATTTCAATCTGTTGCCATTGCTGTTCGGAAATCTGGTTTTAAGGTACATTACTTTTACCTTGTTCAATTCATTGTGCATTGTGACATATAATTTAATGGACAATTATAATATTGTTAGATTAATTTTACATTCATGTGTTCTTATTTCTAATTGCAGTAATTTATTAACTTGGGCCAATATTAATGTGAAGAAGATGAAGAAAGAAGAGTTTTCAGAACTAAAAAAACCTATTTGCACGCCACTCATTGATGTGACTGCCAAATTAGGTATATTATGGGTTGCAAAGAGGCTGTTTCTGTGGCTTGAACCCATGACCACCAGGTCACAATGGACACTACTGATTGACATGACTGCCAATTAGGTATATTATGGTTCGCATGGAAGCTGTTTCTGCAACTCAAACCCATGACCACCAATCACAATGAAGTAATATTTATCATTACACCAAGGCTCGCCTTCATTACAAAACATAGAATAACGTAAAATCTTATAAAGAAGTTTTCAGAGTTAATCAATTGGTTGTATGAACCTAACAGGTAAATGTAGTTAACTAATAATACCTGTGAATCTGGACCTTTGTTTTAGCTTATATTTGTTTAACTGACAAAGTTAAAGCAAATGTATCAATGCTGTGTAGCCTTTAAATTTTTCTGCTTCTTTATTTCCTTGAAGATTTAAATGCTTTTCAGTTACTAAAAGATCAATTATGGAAAAATCTTGTGTGAAATTGAAGCCTAATTCTGAAAGTTGACAATCTTTATGTTATGAAGTGAATGCATTAGCTATTGCAGGAAATTCCATCTAAGGATATGTTCTCATACTTTTGGGTAAAGTCTTCCTGTTGTTTGGTTATTTTCTTTGGATTCTTTGTGGTGCATGACATGTGAAATACAATTTTTTTTGTAAAATTCCTGATTTTCTTGTTTTGGTTTGTTCAACAGATTGTTTTGCTCCTTCGGCTTGTTCCTTTACTTCCATTTAACGTGCTGAATTATCTCCTTTCTGTGACTCCTGTTCATGTAGGGGACTTTGTGCTGGCATCTCTGTTGGGAATGATGGTAATGATCAGTCATAACCATTCTTATTTTTTTAGCTTTGTCTGTTACTGTCACTCTTTTGCATTGATCAACTCCTAAAGTTCTGATTGTAATACCTTTTTGTACTAGTTCATTGTCCAAGTCATTGGTGTTTAGGAATTCAGCATTTTTGGCTGGCATATTAATGCATTATTTTTATGACTTCAACTTCGGCAAATAAATATATTCATCATCACATTCTGGAACTCTTCCTTTTTGTATTACTGGGCATTGATTAACTAGAGCCATATGAAGGGTTTGTCAGAAGTTTGATTTCCATATATAAAAGGAAAGAAAATAAAGAAAACATGATCCGTATGGTTTTGGAGCAAAACGTTGTGTGGATATTTGTTTTGGCAGCCCCAACTTTTACTCGCTGAAAGTGAAAGCCTATGATCTCTTCTTTGACTTGCTGGTCAAAATATGATTTATTTCTTTATTTCTTTTTTACTTTAACTGCTAGCAGACTAATGTTCCAGGCTCTGTTAGTCAAATTGATAACACTGAGCTGCTGGTTTGTTGTTTTTTGTAGCCAATCACATTTGGTTTTGTCTATCTGGGAACAACACTTAAGGATCTCTCTGATGTGACACATGGATGGCATGAAGTTTCAAAAACTCATTGGGTGAGTGCTCTTCCATCACTTTCTTGTGCTTAAGCCATAAGAGCCAGAGCTTCAAGAACAATGACAGCAAGTTCACTGTTTTTTTTTTTTAATATATTCTCAAAGTAGAGTTTTGTGCATTATATTCTGCTTTAATCTCTTTAATCCTCGACATTTACTTTCGAGTGAAGGTATATGTCCTCAGGGTATAGAAAACAGTTATATATTTAGATTTTGTTAAAGAGCAGGATCATCCTTGCCTTTTTTAACATGATACCATTGCTACCAGCCGCATGGTCTGGTGGTAGAGTAGTTGGACTCTTAATTCTAGTAACCAGGCTCAAATCCTGTTACCAACTGATAACATGGCTAGATGCCATTGCATTAACTTTAGATTTTGAGGAAGTTTTTAAATTTGCATTGTGTTCCAGATATCCTTTTTAGGATGTTATGCAACAACTTTCCTGTCTTGCTCTCACTTGCATTTTTGGCTGCAGGTGTTTATGGTCGTGGGCTTTTTATTGTCTGGTGAGTTGCCTTTGATCATCATTTTGTCACTTCACTTCCCACACATGTAGTTTCCTTGAAATGTTTTGAAACTCAAGTGGGACTTAAATGCTTGCTGAGACAATGTTGACTTGAATCATATCCTGCTGGTTGAAACTGATTTATCATTGACCCAGATTCTTTGAATCATAAAGGGTAGAGGGACAGAAATTTCATTTGTCAGGGCATAATAGCATGAGTTGATGTTAATGAGAGAACTGAAGAAATTCAGAAGTGTGTTCAAATGAGTAATGGAAGACATTGAGCTTAAATTTCTTTTCAGCTTTTGTTGTATTTTGAACTGCTGGGTCGTTCTCAATCTTCTCATTTGTAAGTGTCAATGAAGGACGCTCCTTTTAGACAAGTGCAACTTGAAATTTGTCCAATTTAAGCATTAGTTGATGTTAATTCTAGGATTTTACATTGATCACGGCTACAGGTTGCCTGTACGTCAATAAATGTTGTTAACCTGCCTCCCATGCAATTAGATATAGAACTTGAAATATTGATAAGAACTGGAACCAACTTCTCAAGTAGTGCTGCGGCCAAAGCAACAATGTTGTAACAATCTCATGCATAAAACTGAAGGCTGGCTTACATAATTTTCTGCAATCTACTAGAAAACTTCCTGCTAATTTATTTTCCTCGAGTTGTACTGATATTCACATTTATGTCTTTGCTTGGTGGCAGTTATTATGATAGCTAGTGCTGCGAAAGTTGCAAAGCTCTCTTTGGAGAAGGCACTTGCTGAAAATGCTGAAATAGGCACCACCCTAAGGCCATCAATGCTACCCATTGTTGCAGATTCACCCTTGGATCGCCATAACCCTCTCATAATTAAAATAGATTCAATGAGAGAGGATGGTCATAAATAAAATTTACTTCTATTATATTTTTTCCTTATTTACTTTGGCTAATTTGTTTACACGGGATGTAGTTGTCAGGAGTAGAGAGTATAGAAGAGCAGAAAGTGAAAGGAGAGAAGTTTTCGTCCACATACGAGTATTCATGTACAGAATGCATTGATTGCCAGGGTTTGATGATAGGCTTTTTTTTTTTTTTTTAATTAAACGACAATGTTCAGATTACTCAGTTGTTTTTGGTGCTCGTTTATTTTCATTGGCTGGTAGTCTACAACTGAGTTTTCATAAATCAGTAGGGAAATAAAGGCATCAATCCTGGTGCCTAACCGGCCGCCCACAACGACATGTTGGGGGGAATTCATAATGGAGTTCTCCTCTTTCCACCATGTTCATGCCTGCAGGTGGACCTATGATGGACTGTTGATGTAAGAGCATAATCTGGTCGTCCCCCGGGCCGCACGTGGTGGAATTTTTCGGTTACGGATCTTTGCTTTATCATAGATACTGGAAGAATCCTAGAAGGTTATTTCCTATCAATGAGACGGAGTCCCATCGCCGCTGGACCTCTGATTTCGTTTTGTGTCCTCTCGATTAATCCAATATGGGTGCATTTGTGAATTCGTGTCCGAGGGCATATAATCGCACTGAGCATGAAAAGTAAAATAGAAACATTTTTCTTCTTTAGATCAAAAAGAAAACTGATAAACATAAATCATGTCTCCCAACTTCCCATTCGTTCAATCAGTAGGGAGGCCATAAAATAAACGTCGGACCGGTAACATCATTCCTGGCATTCTAGGCATGTGGTTCTCTTGTTGGGTCATTTGGCAAGAGAGTGTGAAAACAAAGAAAAGAAACGAATGAGGCTGAGTTAGAGCAGTCTTGTGTTGGAGAATAACGCATCAGGAGCCATCACAAACTAGGAAAAAGGATTCAGCATAGAACAGGGCAATACTTAGGCGGATGTGCCAGCATAGCTTTGGGCAGCAGATAATGCTTGTTGCAACCTTTCAGCCAAAGCCATGGGCATCAGGAACAAGCCCTTTCTCTGAAGTAACTTGGTTGCAGCTGGTGGATTTACTTCAAGCAACTTTCCCATCATCTCTTCAAGAGGTGCGTTTGACATCTTTTCATGGACAGCATAATGGCCATATCCCTGCGATGCAAAGTCATGGAAAATTTATGCATAAAGCGAGAGAGAGCACAATGAAATTGGGGTTTAATACTTCAAAAATCACCGTGCATTAGATTCATAGCAGTAGTTCAATCATGGTTCATACCTGGAGGAAAAGAAGAGGAAGAGCAGTAGATGGAGCTCTCAATCTTCTCTGAGTTAATTCCTGCACAGTACATTTTCCCCTTGAACCCATCATTTCTTCGACTAATTTTTTTTTTTTTTCCTTTGAATGGCCAGAGGTAACATAATATTTGAATTTGTGCCAGAATTAACTCCAGGGTGAAAAACTTTAAGCACATAAACAAGAACCTACCCTCATTTGAAGCTGCAGATACTTGATGTGATCGATAACTTCATCCAGCACAACTGCTTGGCTGCCCTGCAATATTAAAATAACCAATGAGATGGATCAACATTGGGATCCAACAGACCAAAACAATAATGACACTTAAGGTAAGTGTCCAAACAGAGTGAAGAAGTAACGCAGGAATAGACGCATCGTACGACATAAAATGTTGCACTCGTGCTTATTTGTGTTTCCCATAAATGTTCACATACTGAAATGCGTACCTCTACAGAGTGCGGAAGCAGTTCTTGCAGTGCCTTGAGAGCAATTCTTTCCCTATGTTCCTGAGAAATAAAATATCAAGAAGAAGAAAATGCATTAAAGCAAGAGCCTAAAAAAGTCCCACCAAACCAACTGCAAAAGCTACTGTTAAGATAAAAAGAATGGGCAATTGCAATAGATGCCAAAGTGATATGATTATAAAGTTAGAAACAATCAGTACTAGGACGAATGAGTCTTCTGCTTACACGATCAGCTTTAGTAGGTTTGTCTCTTGACACATCATGCCGTTTCGACAGAAAAACAGATGGAGCAACCATGACTCTCGGATAAATCTGGGAAAAATTACTAAAATCTTTGCTCGGCTCTTCTGTCCATGAATTCTGGACCTACAACAACATTAATCAATCAGATTGTCACTGAAAAGTTCTGGATTAGATCACTATGCTTGAATGATTTCTTGACAACAAAACATCAGCTTGCTGAGGGATGGCTTGGAGATGAGGATGACGATAGCAAAAGAGCCTGACCTCAGCTTGGCCTTTATGCTGTAAGCTTTCAAATTTGCTGTCTGATTCTCCTCCATAATGTGGTTGTGGACATCTTGCCTATCGAACACAATCACAATATTATGTATTGGAGCTACTAGAGCATATTTGACTCCATTACTGTGTATGTCAGTAACAGTCAAGGGTAATCAATAATGAGAAAAGCTCAATCCCGTCATCTACTGATTAATAGTATCAGAAACCAAAAAAGTCCTTACGTTTAGCGAAGCTTCGTGATTATCACTGCTGAGCAGATGAAAATATGGCTTCCATTCCCAAGCATCCATGTCGAGTGTAGAATCAGCAGGCTTAAAGCCACAAGCCATACCTGGAGTATTGTACTGTAATGCTCTTCTTGCGTCACAGACCCCTTCAACAATACGTGGGCTACCAACAGGTGGAGGAATGCTGCCCAACGCATCACCAGCAGAAGCTTTTTCAAGGAATGTTGAATTTTCGTTAAGAAACTCAAAATAATTTAGTGGTGTTTTTGGGCAGCAAAACCACTGAGGTGAAGTCAGAGCATTAAGCTGGCCCTCAGTGCTGCCATCTGCTGTAATGAGCAACTGGTTAGGATCATCTCCAACTCCATAAGGAACACCAATATTCCCACTAAAATTGAATGACATCAGCTTTTGAGTGTTGCTGTAGTCGCTTTGTTCTTCCATACCGACAATCCAAAACTACAAAATGATAAAATACACAGAAGTGGCATATGTGTTATTTAATGCTGGAATCAGAAAAGCTTGGCTTCATGTCGACAGTATTCTAGACTATAAATCGGCTGCACTCAACTAGACATATTTAACAAAACAAAGACAACACAATAATCGAAAAAAAAAATAAATTTATACCCACTTAAGGAATCAAGAAAGAAAGAAATGGACTTGTTTGGCTTAATCTGAAACATTAGTAGGAAATATGACCACTTCAGTCATTTGAAAGTGGTATGCTGCAGGCTAGACGAGAGAGGTACGTACAGAAGGGACAAAGAAATGAGAAGGGTGCGATTTGAAGGCAAGCTGGGACCAGACTGCATAAATAAACTGTAGTTTTGTGGAATGACTAAAGTCTAGAACCCTACAAGCAAAGTATTATCAAAAACACAATCAATCATCAGTTCTGTTGTGAGGAACAAGTTATCTTCAGAAAACCATCAGTTCAGTTCTGTTGTGAAAGCTAGAATCGAAGAAAATGCAGCTTGCAGAAATATTGTGGAATGTGGATGCAATGGATTAAGTGAAGTCAACAATAAATGAACACAAAAGACCTTAGATTAAGGTTGAAACGTTCAAAAACGACATGGTTTCAAATCAATCAAAATTTTGCACTTTATGCAGTCCCAGCATCAGAAATGCATATTCGTTAAAGAAGAAGAAAAAAAAAAACACTCAGAAATGCGTCAATCCACGAGAATGTTACAAAGTAGCATTCCCCAGAAATGAAACAATCTACCATCCATCTAAGAATACGCAAGATAAATTAAAATCCACACGGGTCCAATCACAGAAAACGAACAACTTGAAGCTTCTTGTGCTTGGGACATGGGGGCATGAGATATGAGCATGTAACGTGACGGGCACAAAAATCTTTTTATTAAATAAATAAAAAGGCAAGCATTTTACACGACACAATATCAGCGGCAAGGCTTCAGAATGAGATGAAGAGGGAGTGAAAACAAGAACAAGAAGCCAAAGAGAAACAGAGAGATTTGTTTGGGTGTGAGCCGAGAAAGCTCTGCATTGACATATTTTTCCACACACACACACACTATATTTGTTGGGCGTTGATGGGTTTGTTACTTGCATCGTACGCGTACGTCCCTGCTGGTAACGGGGCAGCCGCGCAGCCGGAGGCTGGCACTGTAGGTAGGCCTGCCACTGTTTATTTTATTAGACGGGATATTAAAAATCCCATTCTACCCCCCCAACCCCCACAATCGTCTCCATGTTATGACAACAGGATTCCAATGTAAAGCATGTTAAACTGATTCCCTCCCCCAATCACCCAGGTTATATATTTGATTCTCTCTTTTGCCAACATGGTAAGAAATGAAACAAGAACAATATACATACACACGAGTTTTTGGACATAAGAATAAACTTAATTAGTAGAATAATATTAAATATTATGAAAAAGATTTCTCAACTTATTATAAAAAAATATTATTTTTATTGAAATAAATAAATTTTCATTAATAAGGTATTCAAACATTATTATTTTAATAAATATAATGTTTTGTGACAAATTAATGAAGTTTTAAAAATATTTAACATTATTTTAATTACTTTGGGTCTGATTTGGAAATGTCTAAAGATGTAAGCTCTATTCATGAAAGCTAAAATAATAAGGGTCATTTTGAAAGTTTATGAATGAGTTGGATCGCAGCACATCATGGAATCCTAAACGGCGTCGCGCTGTAGGAAAAAATGGTTTTTCCCAAAAAGAAAAAAAAAATAAACAAAGGTGAAGCAAGCAAACGTACCTTGAGGTGCGACGTCGTTCTAGTAAGTAAAGCAGTTGCCATTGACGGGGTGACTCCGGGAGACACGTCCACGAGCCCTAGCTTCGCAGAAGCACAAACACAGCTCTTTCCTCTCCCGCTCGTTTCTTTCAATCCCGCCCGCGATGAAGCTCGTCAGGCCAGTCTTCTTTTTTATTTTTTTTGTTTGTTTTATTTTCGTTTCCTTAATTGTAAGATCGATCTATTTTCTGTCCACTCGCGCTTTAGTTAAATTGAGATTCTTGTTGCTTTTCGTTTGCAGGTTTTTGATGAAGTTGAACAACGAGACCGTCTCGATTGAACTCAAGAACGGAACCGTTGTTCATGGCACCATTACAGGTTCTCTTTATTCTGTTGTCTATTATACGTGACTATTGACTAGGGTTTTTTTAAACCCTACTTATGAGGTTCTCGTTTTTCTTTCTTTTGGCTCTATTTTCTTGTATGCTACGTGGGGCCTCTGAGATTATTTGTACAACTAGGGTTTTTTTAAACCCTATTTATGAGTTTCTCGTGTTTCTTTCTTTTGGCTCTATTTTCTTGTATGCTACGTGGGGCCTCTGAGATTATTTGTACAAATCTAGAGTAGATGGGTTTTCAGTTGAAGTGATGATTTGGGTGTTCAAGGTTTAAAGATTGGTTGTTGTACAGCTCTGCTTCAATTCATTTGCTAGTGATTGAAGACTGGTCTTATCGATGGTAGCTGAGTTTGCTTTATTGATAATGTGAAACAAAAAGGAAAGAAAAAATGTGGCCAATGTTGGAATAAAGAGTTGGTTTTTGGATAAACCATGTTGCTGGTACAGTGCTTTGTATCCTCAGATGGACATGTTTGATTATTGAAATCTGCAACTCAGAATGTAATATGATACAAGATCAATCATCTTAGGGATACCTCAATTTTCTACATATTGAGGCTATTATTGCTTGTTAACGTGAGTGCTTGCTTTGCTAGTATGAAACATCATTTTTAGCATCATGTTCTGCACATGCATTTATCTTAGTAATAATGTGGGAAATTTGTATGAAATATCCTTGTTAGCATGATATCCTAGTCAGGGTTGCTTTACTACTCTGCGACTTCTTTGTGTCTTTCATTATAAATCAAGCAGCTACATCCTTTTTTTTTTTTTAATGGTACTTATATTTTCTGTTCATCTCAACTTAGTTATGTAGTATGTAATTTCCTGCAAATCTGAATTATGATTTCACATCTTACTTTCTGTCCATCTGTAAAAGGATGTTGGCCTTTTGCATTCTGTTGACAAGTAATAAATTCAAGCCCATTGCTTGCCTGATAGTGGGCTTTGATTGACAATTCATCTGATGTTTTTTGACCCCATTTAAGCATCAGTATGTTCCTTATTTCTTAGAGCAGTGGCTCTCCCATGGATCTTGTCCTTGTAGAAATATGCATACAATCTTGTCCTTATTCCTATCCACTGTTTTTGATCCTCCTGATTTGATATTTTAGTCAAAGGGTTGAAGAAAATGGCCCACAGGCTAGTTCCAAACTTCTTAATGATGGTAATTAAAGGTCTAGCATGGATGAGCACAATAGCTTATGTCTAACAGGCCTTAATGTGTGAACCACAACATCTTCAAATGAGCTAGTATTACAGCATATTGCTGTTATCCTACTGCTTTTTCTCTTGCTTCTCCATATTTTTGTGGTGAGAAACTTCTGTAAACATGTTGGGGCATAGGATTGGTTTTGTTTTTCGTGAGAACCAGTATGTCCAGTTTGAGGTTCAATTAGGTGGTTCATCGGTTTTTGATTGGTTTTGATTTCCTTGAGTTTTTAGAGTAATTGACCAAAAACGAGACCGGTTCTGAGTTTTCCTGGTTGAACAATCTAGTCTGGTCCCATTTTTTAAAATATTGGCATATGGTGGAAAAGGTAAAATGGAGGAACTGGTTTGGGAATCATATTTTTCCTGCTATTGAAAACTGAAATTATTATTTCCTTTGCTGGATGCCTCCGGACAGGTGAACAAGCAATGGAATAACTTATTAATCTCCTGATTTCAGGCGTGGATATCAGTATGAATACTCATCTGAAGACAGTGAAACTAACACTGAAAGGTAAAAATCCAGTGACTTTGGATCATCTCAGTGTGAGGGGTAACAACATCCGCTATTACATCCTTCCTGACAGCTTGAATCTTGAGACATTGCTGGTTGAAGAGACACCCAGGGTCAAACCCAAGAAGCCAACTGCTGGTATGGCTATTTGCTCCTTTCCGTCGTCTAAATCTGCAGTTATTTTTGGCTGCGTATCTTTTCTCTGTATTGTTATGGATACTTACTGCTATCATCTACTGTGAAATTCAGGGAGGCCCGTGGGTCGGGGTCGGGGCCGGGGCCGTGGAAGGGGACGTGGACGAGGTCGTTAGTTATTCTGCTGACAATTCTAATTTTTGGAGCACATGTTATGTAAACGCTGGTGTTGTAGGGAGATTCTGTTGTTTAAGTTTAGAATTATGAAGAGAACCATAGTATCGCTATTTTCAGTTAATTCCTTATGGGGGACTGGGCTGCAAAATTCTGGGTACTTTTCCTTCTGTCGACGATGAGCTTTGTTATGATATTCCTCGGAATTTTTTCCTTTTCTCCTGATCTTGTTACTGACTCCCATCCCTTTTTCAACAATTTTACACGATCTCTAACATTCTGCGTTTGCAAATTTTATTCTCAGTAAGCCTGAGAATCGGTTCTAAATCATGGGTTTTGTGTTTGCTTGATTCTCAAACTGCACGGGCAGATGCAGCCGATGGATAAAATCCGAAAGAGAGATAGCATCGTCGGGGGGCAGTAACTTTTATTGAATTATGTAAATTGCAAAGCAATAATTTGCTAATCCAACGTCGAAATTTGGACAATGCACAATTACTTTCTGGGTTATTTTTATTTGTTGCTCGAAATTTTATAATGTTTTGGACTAGGTTTGCTAGTGCTGTTGGATGGAATTTCGTGCACGTTGGATACGCGTTGCGAGCACGGATCATCAGCAACGTCCAGTCAAATTTTGACCGTCAAAATAATTGACCAAGAAAGAACAAAACCCAAGGTGCATCGGTCATTTAAATTTATAGCCGACTCCACCACGGCCCCCAAAACCAAAACCTCCCAAACTGCATTTCTCACCGAAGCTCAAAAGCTAGAGAAGAAGAGGCAGTGAGATTGAACGGCAAAAGGGGGAAGAGGACAAGACCAGCAGATTGGGATGAAGCCGATTAAACAAGCGGCGTTGGTATTTGGGGCTTTGGCGTTTGGGTGGCTGGCCATTGAGATGGCCTTCAAGCCCTTTCTTGACAAAGCTCGCGCCGCCATGGACAAGTCTGACCCCGATCGTGATCCCGATGACGACGCGAACCCAACCCCTTCTCCGCAAGAGTTGCCTTCCGACGCTGTTGCCGCCCCTGAAGAGAAGCCGGCAGCCGTCTGAGTCCGTCTGGGCGGAGGATGATGTGCCCGGAGAATGACTTTTTTGTTAAATAATGGCAAGTCAGATATTTCGAAATCTGTGGGCTTTGTCATAGACAGCTTCTATGGGTATAGATTTTTAAATTAAAGGGGGGCTGTTTGGTTGAACTTTGTAATTTTTCTCTCGTTATTTGTCAAATCAAAATCACGAACGTTTCCCCATTTTGCTTTTTCTAACATTTCAAAACGTTTGATTCCTAGTATACATTTCCCAGGAAAATCATTCTCTAGAATGTTCGGATTTAGAGAGAAACATACATTTGAAATTTAAATCGACGTAAATAAATGTAAATTAAATAAAATAAAAATATCATTCATCTAGAAAAGAGAGAAGAAGGAGATGAGGTGACTTTCTCAAAAACCTAAAAATAAAAAATAAAAATCCACAAAAGTATAAGATTTGAGGGTTATTTTGCACTTTCGCGGTGTTTTTTTTTTTTTAATATTGACTAGATTAACCACTAATTATTATTGTGTATATATATATATAAAAAAAAAAAGAGGCTATATTTTAGCTGTGGGCCTGATGGCGCTTAGGCTTCCCTTCTGGGCTCAAGTCACAGATCCACTTTTCCGTCTTTGTTACCTTTTAATTCCTCACAGATGGTCCGGATGGATGGCATTCTCAAATCCTAACATGTCACTTTTCCAGGTATGGAATTTTTTTTTAAATTAATTATTATTATTATTTAAAAAAAAAACCCCCACAAACAATTCCGCTGGGTGGCCGAATGTGGCCCAGTGTGTGTGTTACTTCTCCTCTCAATGGGGTCACCAAGGCTTTCTTCTCTCACTTTAATTAGTCGATTTTGTCTAAATTGTGATGGCCGAGAGCCTCCTCTTCATAATAATATTTTACTTTTTCTCACGGTAGCTACAGCATCTTGATGTCACTCATACGATTGTGTGTAATGTAACCACCATGATTCAAATTGGAATGGTAGATTCGATATTAATTAAATTCCTAAGAATTATTAGATTGGGTTATAAAGAAATTTATTTTCGAATGGATTTTTATAATTTGGTGGGGATGACTTTGTCAGCTTTGAATGAATCTTCTTCAAATCAGATCAAGAAAGGAAAAAAAAAAAAAAAAAGAATTTTCAAAACACAATTTACTGCAGAAACAATATCATTTAATAAAGTTTTCTTCTTCTTTCTCTAATTACATTTTTTTCCTTTTATTATTATTTTTTTCTCTTTTGAGTTTACCATTATTGATGTGTCCAACCTCCAGGGCATTGTCGCGGCGACATCAAGGAGTGGTCTACATCACCGCGCAAATCCCAAAGATGGGCCAAGAGCCGTCTGGATACAATATAAAATGCATCCGAAGTTGACGAACGATTGAGACGCAAGTGATCCCAAGTGCTCGGCAGACGAGAGATGTGGACAGGGCGACGGTGCAATTTTTTTATTTTTATTTTTTGGAAATATAAAATATGAAATAAATTAAAAAAATGTATAATGACTATTATAAAATACATAATAACTTACATATAATAATATGATTAGCGATCGTGTTAAACTGCCAGAATTTTATTATTTTTTTAAATCTTTCTGAAGCTGGAGCTCATTCTTTTTCCTTTTCAGGTAGAAAATTGGCTAGAATCATATGTAGTTGAACTTTCTTCTTCTTCTTCTTCTTCTTCTTTTTTTTTTATGTGTGTTTGGGATTCATGCTGTTTACCAGTCGAATTTAGTAGAGATCTAGGTTCTAACGATTAGCAATCGGCTGTTAATCATTTCTAGGTCACATTTCCTTGTCTTCCCACTGCTTTAAACTAATTTTGCTACCCCTTTTGATCAGTTATCCTTTCAGTGCCTATACAGACATTTTATTTATGTGGGGGTTCTACAGGCATGTCAATTGAGAGTATGGCATCTTTAAGCGGCAATGTATTTTACAATGTATTGCGGCGGCATGATGGCCCAACGCTGGCGAATGCAGCATGTGCTTGTGCTGCATTCCGTTCTATTTCAAAAGAAGAGAAATTATGGGAGAATGTTTGTTCCTCTATGCGGCCTTCAACCAACAGGGAAGATTTAAAAAGCTTAATATCATTTTTAACAAGGAATTCACTGAGTATCAGAGGAACGAGTATCTGGAGTACCCTGAAGAGTGGACTGAGGCTGAGTATTACGGCGATGTTGATGAATTTGAAAGTATTGCGCCATCCGATTTTGTTTCCATTGTTGTTGATATAAGGTATAAAGATAAAACAATCTGCTCAAAAGTCCTGTGGGGCATTCCTCATTTCAGTGGATTCAATGGTTGGTTTTACAGCTGCCCATTTCGTATTGATCTTCTTACCTATGCAGCCAGGGGTGATGAAGACGGAGGTGAAGTTTTCCTTACAGTTAGTTTCTGATGGGCTGCCACCAGTTTTATCGAGGGAGAAAGAGAGAAAAGATGGAAAACTATGGAGGGAGCACAGAGATGGACTTCGGCTCGGTTGGATAATTGTAAATAGAATGTTCGAGCAAGCTGCTGATCTTGCTAGCTGGAGCCCTCCTGGTGGGCAAAGGCATTGGCCAACGGACAAGGATTTTGTGGTACGGTTTGGATCTGTACTTTCTGCTAAGGACATCCTTCCATGTCAAGTAGTAGAATGCATCCTTGTAATGAAGTTCAGAGTCATTCATGTTGAAGATGGAAGTTTTCAGACATCAAATTAACAGAGTTGAGCATGCAGTTGGAAGACATGGAAGGTGCCCGTGTTAATGGAGGAAACAGTTTGCTTATTCTCCATGAAGCATTGAGCTGCACTAGAAGTAAAAACAACGGCGAAGTTCTCAACTCATGCCATTTGTACTCTAAATTTATGTGAGTCGACGGCAAAATACAAATAAACAAGAGAATTCTTCATTTGTTTGAATATTTGAAAAGTTGACTGAATAATAAATATAGTAATTTAAATAATCACATAAATAAAAAAAAATCAAAATAAAGAGGAAAAGAGGAAAAATTACGGGAAACATTGGTTCAAAAATTAACTTTATTATAATCAATAAGTGAATACACAACTTC
Organism: Ceriops zippeliana; assembly: GCA_037897445.1. Lineage (NCBI taxonomy): Eukaryota > Viridiplantae > Streptophyta > Magnoliopsida > Malpighiales > Rhizophoraceae > Ceriops > Ceriops zippeliana. Next base: position 4,777,411 of record JBAPLH010000058.1, read on the forward strand.
AATTATATCAATCAAATTGAATAAACTCAATTTAAATTAAAGTGGGAGGCTAAATGAGTTAATTAACACTAAAACAATTTTTATCAATAATAACTTAACAACTACACTTCCAAACAACAATCCAAATGTTCAAGATGAAATTTTAGATGTCCCTGATTGGCTATCCAAATTTCAGCTCAATCAAACTACAGAATAATATTCATCTACATAATTCATTTATACTGCCGCAATACAGAAAACAAAGCATTACCAAAAACAAATGATCACAATTTGAGATAAAAACCTACTCTTGCAAAAAGTCAAATCATGATTCAACTGTTCAAAATTAAGATTTAGGTGTCCTCAATCAATTGGCCAAAATACAGCTTGATTAGACCATAAAAAAACCTTTTCATTATAAGGTTGATCTAAACTGCATGTAAAATAACTTCTCAAAGTATAAACCACAAAATGTAAATTAGAATCCATACTTACAGTTCACCAAATAGGATCTCTACTATTTAAAATGAAGAATAAGATAGTCTATATCACTCAATGAAACTTTAGTTAAATTAGATAAGAATTCACTATTGAATTTTGAAAATAATGACTAGTACTTTACTGGATTCTCTCCCCCGTTTTTCTTTCTTTTCTTTTTTGTATTTTGACCAACAGCCCCTCTTTTTCACTAAATAAAAAAAAAACCTTAACCTAGTCTTAATGAGACATTTATACCTTATTAAGTCAACTATCTCTCTCTCTATTTTTTTTTAATGGTTCGTTTCACGTAGGAGAGATACCTAACAATTCTCCCCCTACTGACTATGTGGAGGTATTAACCATCCTAGTTAACGAATAACGCAACTCAAACTTTAATATTTTTGTTAACATATCAGCAACATTATCATTCGTATAAATCTTTTTAAGTGCTAGTTGTTTAGAATTAAGAGTATTGCGTATCCAATGATACTGAACATCAATATACTTTGATTTAGCATAAAAAGTTAAATTCTTACCAAGATAGATTGTACTCTGGCTGTCACAATAAAACATATACTTTGATTGTTTAAAGCCAAGATCTTTTATAAATCTTTTCATCTAAATTAACTCTTTAACTGCTTCAGTTATAGTAATGAATTATGCTTCTGTAGTTAATAATGCAATGCATTTTTACAACCTAGATTACCAACTAACTGCTCTCCCTACAAGAATAATCAAATAACCTGAAGTAAACTTTCTAAAATCAATTTCACCAGTCATATTGAATTAGTGAATCCAATAAGAGTAGGCTCATTACTTCCAAAACAAAGTTTAACGTTAGTAGAGCCTTGTAAATATCTCAATATCCATTTCATTGCATTACAGTGCTCCTTACCAGGATTTGAAAGAAATCGACTAACTATGCCAATTGTATATATTATATTATGCCTCATACATACTATTGTATACATTAAACTACCCATATCTGATGTAAAAGGAACTCTCAACATCTTTTTCTTCTCTTTAATTGTAGAAGCAAATTATTTAACTAATAATTTAAAATGTGTAGCAAGAGGAGTGTTAATTATTTTAGTCTTATCCATGTTAAACCTTTAAAGTACTTTTTCAATGGTACTGCTTTTAAGACAAATACAACTTTTTTTCTTTCCTATTTTAAGTGATTGACATGTCGAGGATCTTTTTTACTGGTTCCAAATCCTTTGTAGCAAAGAACTTGCTCAAATCCCACTTTAACTTATCGATTCCATTAGTATTACGACCAACAATAAGCATATCATTGACATAAAGCAGTATAATAATAAAATCATCATCAGTAAATCTCTATGCAAAAACACAATGATCAAAAGTTGTCTTCTTGTACCCTTGTTGTTCTATAACAAACTCAAACTTCTTATACCATTATCTGAGAGCTTGTTTCAAACCATACAAGTTCTTTTTCAACCTATACACATGATCCTCTTTTCCTTGAACTTTAAAGCCTTGTGGTTGCTCTATATAAATTTTTTATTTTAAGTCATCATGGAGAAAAGATGTTTTCATATCCATTTACTTGATCTCTAAGTCTTGACATGCAGCCAAACTCAACACAATTCGAATGGAAGACATTTTGACCACTGGTGAGAAAATATCATCAAAATCGATACCTTGTTTTTGACTAAATTCTTTAATAACTAATCTGACTTTATATTGTGGACGTAAAGTATTTTCTTCTTACTTCACTTTATAAATCATCCAATTTTGCAAAACTCTTTTGCCCTTAGGTAATTTCACCAACTCATAAATGGAGTTGTCATATAAAGATTTCATCCCATCTGTCATAGGATCTATCCAATGTTGTTTATATTCAATTTTAACTACTTCTTCATAATACTCAGGTTCTCTCCCATCAGTTAATAACACAAACTTGTTATGAGAGTACAAAGTAGAGGGTACTGAAATTCTGTTGAACCTTCATAGCTAAAAAGTAGGTAGATGTGATGTTAAATAATCTTCTGTATAAGTATTGAGATCACTTGCACCCTGTACATCATGATTATACTGAACATTATCATCATATTCTTAGATGTTATGTTCAGTATTACTTGAATCATCTGCAGGTACCTGAGGAATTGGATTAATACCAACAAGGTTATCATTAATCTGAGTAGCTGCCTTCTTAATGTCTTCAATGTTCTGATCTTCGACTAACACAACATATTTACTTCTGACAAGCTTTTTCTCAACTGGATTATAAAATCGGTATCCAAAGTCATTTTCACCAAAGCTAAGAAAGATATATTGTCGTTACTTTACATTTAGCTATGTTTGTTCATCTTTACAGACATAACAAAAGCCTTATAGATAAAGACCTATAAATAATCCTAAGAGACTTCCTTACTGAACCAAATTTTATCCAGAACATCACCTTGCAAAAGAACACTAGGAGATAGATTAATCACATATGTTGTTGTGTTTAACGCTTCACCTCAAAAAAATATAGGCAGCTTTGCATCTAAAAGCAAACATCTAACTCTTTCAATCAATATTTTATTCATCCTTTTAGCTAAATTATTTAACTGAGATGTCTTAGGAGGTGTCCTTTGATGTCTGATCCTATGTGCTCTGCAATACTTATCAAATGAACTACTATACTCACTACCATTATCAGTACAAATACATTTCAACCTTTTTCCTGACTGTCTTTCAACCTAGGCATGAAATTATTTAAACACATCAAACACTTGATATTTAGTCTTTAAAGTATAAACCCAAAGTTTTCTTGAATGATCATCAATAAAAGTCACAAAATAATTAGCACCACCAAGTGAGTATACCTTCAAAGAACCACACACATCAGAATGCTCCAATTTAAGCAATTCTAATTTCCTAGAAGGAGGGTGACTTTTAAATGTGACTCTATTTTCTTTTCTACCTAAACAATAAGGACACTTCTTTAAAGTTATACTCTTTATGCCTAAAAAGTTGGTTTTTCCTTATCAAACAATTCATCCCCTTTTTACTCATATAACTAAGTCATTTATGTCATAAATCAATCAAATTCTCATTATCCACTGCATTTATAGCATCTCTAATAATAGAAGTTTGCATAAAATACAAATTGGAACATTTTTTACCACGCATTATAACTAAGGAACCTCTAGTAAGTTTTCATTAACTATCATTAAGGATATTGCAAAAGCCCTTATTATTAAGCTTTTCTGTTGAAATCAAATTTAATCAAATATCTGGGATATGTATGACATCCTTCAAGGTTAGCTGTGCTCCACTATTAGTCTTTAAATAATATCATTAATACCAATGACTTTTACTAAGTCATTATTATCCATTTTCAACACCTCATGATTATCATGTGTATATGTAGAGAAGAATTCCTTACGTGAAGTAACATGAAGGGAGGTACCATTATCTATCACCCAATCAGTCTCATGAGATGTCAGATTGATCACATTTTCTTCAGAAACAGCAATAAGATCACCCATACCAAAAGTTGATACAGTAGCAACACGATTATTATCATTATACCTTTTTTCATGCTTATTACTACCATATTTATTTTCTCTCTTACATTTATAACATTTCTTCTGAATATGACCCATCCTTCCATAATAGTGACATTGGACATTCTTATACTTTGATATTGACTTACTTCGACTTTTACTTCTACTCTTTTTACCATTACTTCTTTCTTGGTTTCTCCCCTTATTTTCGGTAACTAGAACCTCTAAATTCAATGGTGACGAACCCTGAGATCTTTTTCTCATCTCTTCATTCAACACACTACCTTTTACAAGTTTTAATGAAACAACACCACCAGAGGTAGAATTCACAAGTGAAATCTAAAATGACTTTTGAGAATCAAGTAATATAGCAAGTAATTATAACCCAAGAACCTCATCATCAAATTTAATGTCCATGCACAACAATTGATTGATAACACCCTGAACTCATTTAAGTGGTTTGCAACTGAACTCTCATATCTATATCTCAGTTGCATCATTTTCTTTAGCAGAAATAACTTATTATTACCAGATTTTAAAGTATATAATGTCTTAAGTTTGCTTCATAAAGTTTATGTATGTGTCTCATTACATATATGATTGTAAACATTATCATAAACCAATTGTCATATAAAGTCACAAACCTACTAACGATCAAACTCTCATTCCTCATTAGTCATTGACTCAGGTTTAGTAGTAACAAATATTGACAAATGCATTTTCTTTACAAATAAGAGGTCTTTCATTTTACTCCTCCATATATGATAATTCGTGTTATTCAAACAAAACATTCTATTCACATTTAACTCTATCATTCAAACAAGTCATAAACATAACCTTACTCTGATACCACTATAATGAAAGAGGGTCAGCGGAATACAAATTATCTAAGAGACCTCTCCCACTTGTTTGAATTTGAGATAAGTTAATTGAATAACAAATATAGTAACTTAAACAATCACACAAGAACACATTGATTTTTAAGTAGAAAACCCCTTTAAAGTAAAGAGGAAAAACCATGAGACACACCAATTCAGAAATCAACTTCACTATAATCAACAAGTGAATACATAACCTTAATTATATCAACCAAATTGAACAAACTCAATTTGAACCAAAGTGAGAGGCCAAATGAGTTAACTAACATGAAAGATACTTTCTGTTAATAATAACTTAACAACCAGATCTCCAAACAACAAGCCAAACATTCAAGATCTAGGGTCCTCAATCAACTGATCAAAATACAACTTGATCGGACCACAAAAAAAACCTTCTAATTATAGGATTGATTGAAATTGTACTTAGAATAACTTTTCAAAGTATGAACCACAAAATATAAATTAGAATTTACATGTACAATCCATTAAATAGGATCTCTACCATTCAAAATGAAGAATAAGATAGTCTTTATCACTCAATAAAATTTTAATTAAATTTGATAATAATTTATCATTAAATTTTAAAAATAATAATTGATACTCTATTAGATTCTCTTCTTATTTTTTTCTCTTTTTTTTTTTTGTGTGTTTCGGTCGGGATCCCCTTCTTCCCAATCAAAAAGACTCTTAATATAATTTTAACGAGGTATTATACCTCGTTAAGCCAATTCTTTTTTTTTTTATTTTTTTCAAAAGTTCCTTAACGAGTTAAAAGGGGAGAAGATGAGTAACGAAAGTAGAAACATGCTTCTTAGCCCGTGCCTGTCTCATGCAAAGTTCAATTTTTGCTTCAGACCATAAAATTTCTCCCGACTAACCTGAGAACAAGATGTTGTCTGTAGAGATTAAATTACCTCAATGCAGCTTAAGTCGCTTAGCCCATTCTTCTTTGGGTTTTGTTATATGGACGGCCAGGTGGGTGGATGAAGCACATGCAAGTTTCATACTATCATAGCTGTTGTACATTTCGGGTCTTTATTTTGATTGCAATCTTCCGTCAAAAGAATAAAAATGTGCAACCATTAATACAATGTGTTAGCTGCTCGTGTCCGCATTTCACTCGTTTCTTCTTAGTCCTACGCAATGACTTAGTTTCCATCCAACAATTTAGCGTCATTTCTTCTTCTTCTTTTATTTATTTTTTTATAAATAAATTATTGTAATTTTAAATATAAATTGTGAAGTTAAACAATTTTGATATAAAAAATAAAAAAATAAATATATAAGTAAAAATAATTTATAAATTTATTGTCTTAAAATTTTTTAACAAATAAAATATAGTATTAATTGTATGACTTTGTTATTCATTTAATTTTTTTTAATTTAGAAAAGTCGTATGTTCTACTTTTTTTCTATTTATTCTTGGATTTGCAACAACATTAGCTCGTACTCTTTTGTAAACAAATTGATCCGTGTTAAGCTTTTTATATTTGTTTTGGGCGAATGGAACCTTTCGGATGTATACTATCTATCTCTTATATTATTAAGAAAAATGAAGATTTTAATTATATAGATGGAGGTATTATATATTCTAATAAATTATTAAAAAAAATAATAATTCTGTAACAAGTGATATTAGAACTTATTCTTATATATCGTGAGACTCTTAACTTGACATAAAATGACGATAATTCTTAGTTTTATTGGCTTAGTGTGTGTTTAAAAATATTGATGTGAATGACGATGAATTCAGTATAAAAAAATAAAATAAATATATACTATTCAACTCTTATATTATGTTAAAGAAGATAAAAATATTGAATCACATCGTCGACGTGAGTATTGATCATACAACGTGTTAATTTTTTTTAGAGAGAATGTAATGGCGCCGTTACGAATACTTACCCATTTAAAAACACTTTAAAGCCTTCCGTACTGGCATTAAAACAAGAGCTCATTTAGTTGAGAACTGAGTAAGAGATTTACAAATTTTTATTTTTATTTTTTCATCAGTTATTAAGAAATATGTTAAACTATAAATTACATAATAAAACATTTTTTATTTCTATAAAGTTAAATTTTTTTATATCTCAAATTAAAATTTTTAAAATAAAAATGTGAATTGTTAATTATTGGGATAGTCTACGAGGAAGGGAATTTAGGAGCTTTTTGTTCTGCTGAACGGTATCAAGTAGCACTGGAGAGGAATTTGACATTTTGCTCCATTTGGGGCTGCCGTTGAACCTTGCCTTGTGGGGTCCACTGATTTGGTCCGAGTGACGCACCATTTTTCTCCCATGTAATCAGAAGTTCTGCGGCAAAAATTGCAGGGCCAGCGATAAAAAAGCGACAGAAATGCTTACTCTCTCGGGTCTCATTTTCAACCAGAAGTTGAATGCTTTGAGATAAGAGAGAGGGGCGTTTTTGTTTTTTTAAATTTTTTTGGGTCTCCTTCCGTAAATAGAATATAGAGAGCTGCACAATTCGGTTTGATGCAGGTTGAAGAAAATTTAGAAAGACTCGGTGAATGGTTTGTCATTGTCATCTTAGGTACATCATTGGTTCCCTTCCATAATCGAATTTCAATGGCATTACGCAAGGGGATATAGAAACCAATGCCAATATAACACTCTTAAATAGACGCAATTAACTTTGACAATAATGAAAGAGAAGCCGAGAAGGAGTTCGTGCCATGGGCTTTAATTATACGGCAATTTTCAAAGCCGATGGGTCAAGAAGAGAAGGGAAAGTTATTGGAGCCGTTCAGCCATACACACATGCACAATCCGTCTTTGTTGTCGTCGATGGGTAGGGTATAGTTGGCGCTGCACTGTACGTTACCAACAACCATGCCATGCCAAAATAAAATTTTACTTTTCAAGTGCACCTACTTTCTTTCTTCTTTGTTTTTCATATTAGTTGCCGACTTCCATTTATAAATTTTAACAAAATTGTGGTCCCAAAAACCCTATCCTCACCCCTTTTTTTTTTTTTTCCCATTATATATCAATATCACTATCAATGTCAATGTCAATATCAATATTTCTTATCGCGGCGTAGGTGAGGAAGCACCATTTATAATTTTTGTCAAATTATGAATGATAATAACAATAAATAATCGTGAATCTTGAAATGTCCTTGTCTGAAAGTGAAATTGTTGATCAAGAAGGTGCATGCATTAATTAACACAGCAAAACGAGGTCAAGAAAAGAAAAATGGAATTGCAAAAAGCACAAGTTCCTGCTTTCGTTTAATGACGGAGTCATTATTTTCAAGTTCTAAGGTTTCATGATTTTACTTAGCCCATGAGTTCAGGTATAGGTTGCAATCAACTGCGATAAGCTGGGGGTTTAAATTTTCTTTCCGGAGGATGATAGAACAAAACCGAAGACGCTGAACTTCGTATATGGTGCTGCTGACACGACCACGGATATTGACGGGTTGTGTTTCTAATGCACCAATCCCCCCATCCGCACGCTGGAGCCGACTTATTCGTTTTTTTTTATTTTTTATTTTTTTTTGGTTCAATGTTCTGCTGTTAATAATATGATTGATTATTTGCAGGACGTGAAGCGTCAATTATTGTTTACCCCCCCCCCCCAAAAAAAAAAAGAGAGAGAAAAAGAGAAAAAGATGCAACAAATTCTTAACAGAGGATGTTAAAATTTAAGAATTGGACTTAATTCCTTGTAAAGATTGAAATCACAGATGTCGGATGATCAACACGAAGCATTTCAGAATTGGAATCGAAATCAGATCAAGATAGGACCCAATTGAAAACCGGATTCGAGAAGATCTTACTTGAGAAGAGTTGAATCCTGCGTGTTACGGTGACAAGGAAATCTCATTGACGACCCAAAAATCATAGAATTTGAGAGAGACCTTCTCAATTAATACTGCGCAATGGCTTATGGAACGGAACGGTAACCCCGCGGTCCGGGATGGAAGGAGTGGGCCTTTGTGGCGGGGACGCACACTCGTTTCCGAGTGAATCCCGAAAAAGTCAAAACTGACCCGTGTCCAAAGCAAATTAATATATTCAATTGAAGGGTATTATCGTCCGTGAAAAAATTGTCCGCCGCATCGCATCGAATCGCCACCCATCACCGCCAGTATCCCGTCCCCGCCACGCTCCATTCCCAAATCTTTTTCTTTCTCTCTTTCTTTTTTTTTTTTTTTAATATTTTGTTTTACGAGAAAGATTGAAAGCCTAAAAAACAAAAATCACTAAAATTTTAAAAAATTAATAAAAATATTTCGACTAGCCGTATTAAAAACTGCGACGCGGGTTTACATTTTCTGAATTTTGTGCATACTTTTGACTTTTGACCGAGCCCCACGTTTCGGCCACCAAAAGTACAGGCCTTCTGTTGGACTCTCCCTTTCACGAGCCTTAGTAAAAAAGTATACAAAAATACAAAAATACAAAAATAGAGAGAAGACATATCCATATGCTTTGAATGCATTCTTCCCACCCCATTGCTCTGATTTTCTTTTCTTTTCTTTTCTTTTCTTTTACATCGGTTTTGTGCTCTGTCACCCAAATTCTTCCCCGTCTTAATAACTGTCCCTCCTTGTGTTAAAAAACCAGAAAGAAAAGAAGAAAAGAAAAGAAAAAACGTTTTTTTAGAAAGACCTTTTATTGTTTCATTTTCTTCTTCTTTCACTCGTTGACTGAGGAGAACCCACGATAATAAAAACCGGTTTTTGTTACATTACTGCCCCCTTCCGCTGTTTCTGACTCCCGCTGTAAAAAGAGTAAAGAAGCACCTTTTAAAAGACACCATTTTGTAACGTCCTGGAACGAAATCGCATGTCAGTGATTCATCGGTTTCTCAGAAAAAATATAAAATAGAAAAAAAAAAAAACAAAAGAAGAAGAAGAAGAAAAAAAAAATGAAGAAGAAGAGCAACCTTACAAGCATTACGCCTCCCCAGGAGCAGGCGGAGACGTATTTCTTTGAAAAATTCAAGCGTTTGAACCCCCTAGAGCCCTCCATTGGCATTCTGAGCTTCTTTTTGTTCACTTTCCTGTTCATTGGCTGCTTCTTCTACTTGGATTACCAGTTTGTTACCCTTAGCCTGCGCTACCACGGCGTCTCCTGGCTGGGACTGAGTGCTCCGTCATCATCCTCGGCATCTGAGGAGGGAAGGGTGGGATTTCTTGATATGGGCGGCCATGGTTGCGATATTTTTGATGGAAACTGGGTTTGGGATGATAGCTATCCACTTTATCAGAGTCAACATTGCTTGTTTATGGATGTCGGTTTTAAGTGTTTGGAGAATGGTAGGCCTGATAGTTTCTACACCAAGTGGCGCTGGCAACCCAATCATTGCAACTTGCCCAGGTACACCTTTTCTTCTTTAATTTTTTTTTTTTTTTATGTTTTTACTCCTTTTGTTTTATCTCTTTCTTTCGGTCTCTGATTTTTCAGTTTTTTTTGTTCCTCGCCCAGATATATAGTGTGGAATTCGGAAAAGGGAAAGAGCACTGTCATTTTTCTTGTGATGGTTTCCTTGTAAATGTGGCTGTTGTTTCTCTTTTAGATTCCTTTTTTAACGTTTTCCAATTGAAGGGGACAATAGTGTAATGGTATAACTTGACTTATGTATCCTGTTCCTTTCTGGTCTTTGAAGAAAAGGTGCAATTTTTTGTTAAAATTTTGCCCAGACTGATAATGATTTGAGTTTCCTAACAAATTTTGTTCTTTTTGTATCCACTTTTCTTTTCTTGATCATGTCGTTGTCATTGATTATATAAGCGAGCTTGAATTCTGGATTTTAACATGTTGTTCGCCTTCATTATAAGATGCTGCCTGGTGGAACTTGGCCTTTTCACTCCTAATTTCTTGAAGTAGTTGGAGTTTGTAATTCCCAAAAGGGAAAATATCATTAGCTGCTAAGAGTCTTATGGTTTCATTCGTTAGCCAGAATACTCTCCTTGGTTTTCAAATTTTGGTGCAGAAGCAAGAATGCCCCCATGCATTCACACCACTTCAAATATGAGAAATGAATCCAAAAGTAGTGCACACGTTTGTAGTTTACAAATTTGTGCGCCACAACATGACTTATGCAGAACGTTCATCCTTGCGTGCACGCACTCCTGCATCTTAGTATTCTCAATTTTAAGGCTCAAATGGCTAGTTTGACTAACAGAGAATTATATCATGAGTCTATTTTCTACCTTGGTAACAGATTTAATGGAAGTTTGATGTTAGAAAAGCTGAGGAACCAGCGACTTGTATTTGTTGGTGATTCAATTGGAAGGAACCAATGGGAGTCACTCCTCTGCATGCTTTCTTCTAGTGTTCCTGGCAATTCTTCAGTTTATGAAGTGAATGGGAATCCAATCACAAAGCATAGCGGGTTTCTGGCATTCATTTTCAAGGACTACAACTGCACCATTGAGTACTACAGAGCTCCTTTTCTGATGTACCAGGGCCGCCCTCCAGCTGGCGCTCCAGAAGTGGTTAGGATGACTGTAAGGTTAGACAAACTGGACTGGACTTCCCCCCAGTGGAGAGATGCAGATGTGCTTATTTTTAACTCTGGGCATTGGTGGAATTATGAGAAGACAATAAGAGGGTAAGGAGAGCACATTTAATAACTTTTCCCAAAAGCTACTTGCATGTTCAAAGTATGTGCATATGAGAACTTCTGCATAACATCTGGGTGACATAATTTTTGGCTATCATGCTCCCCATCCCAGAGGCCAAAGATAGCTCAAATGTTTGTGAGTCCATTTGCAGATGCAGGAATGTGTATGCAATGTTGTGCTGATTTTGTGTGGGCACTAGGGTGTTGGATTTATCTATAGTTATCTGGACCTTTAGGTGCACAGATATCAATTTCCTCCTCTACTTCGATAACTTTACAGATGGCAAGGGACAAAGATATTATGAAACTTGGTTTTGCTAAAACAGTTTGAGAGTTCAATCTTTGTGTGCTGCTATGGTAAAGTTTGATCCTTATGGTTTCAATTCTTCAGTGTAACTACTGTGTCCATTGTATTTGTTGGCATGTGAGGCCAAATGTGCCCCAAGTGAACATATGCAAGAACATACAATTGCAGGAGCTGTGCTCTATGTTAAGTTTGACCTTTGTTAAGATTGTTGGTTCATCTAAACTTATACCTGAGTTAGGCTATAACAGCATGTTTCTTCTTATAGAAGACAAATACAAAGCTAGTCAAGTCTTGATGTTGGGAATGAAGCTATTACTTGGTTTTTTGATGCCCCAAGTGATTAATGACGTTTGCTCTTCTTAATTTTGGTTATCTGCTAGGGGCTGTTACTTCCAAGAAGGGAATGAGATAAAGATGAATATGACCATCAAAACTGCATACCGAAGATCAATTGAGACATTGATTACTTGGATCGATACTAAAGTAAACACAAGCAAGACTCAAGTCCTCTTTCGAACCCATGCACCTGTGCATTTCAGGTTTGCCTCATCATGTATTTCATTTTCTGGATTGCTAACCAGGATTTTATTGTTGCAATATCTTTCATACCACACAGTTATATTGTGTGGCGATTCTACTCAGGTTACTCTCTTATTTATTTAGTGTTTGCATAGGTGCACAGCTCACTTATTTCTTTAGTATTTCAACTATCAGTATTTTCCTGAATGTGGTTATGTCCCTTTCTTCCCTTTCACCAATTGAACACTTATATCTTTAATATAGCCATCTTTCCTTCTTAGGGGAACCTGATTTCTGACTTTGATAATCCATATATATATATATATATTGCCAAACTGTTTAAAAGGTTGACTGACTATTTGACTGATGATACTTCAAGGCTATACATCTGGTCCAATTTGGTGTATTGCATAATCTCTAAAGGGAAGGATTTCTGCCTTAGAGTTTATTGATTAACAGACTTGATGATTTAATAAATCAGCTAGTAATTGAGCTGTAAATGATAAATGATTGGATGTAACAGAGGTGGAAACTGGAAGATTGGTGGTAACTGTCACGTGGAGAAACTCCCTGATTTAGGATCATTGCCAGATTCATCAGATTACCATTATGAAATATTGGTTGACGTATTAAGGAAGTTAAATGAATCACTAGTAATGAACTTGCATTTGTTAAATGTGACAAAGATGACAGCAAGGAGAAAGGATGGTCATATATCTGTGTACTATTTCAATGGTCCAGCTTCTCTCCATCGACAAGATTGCAGCCATTGGTGTCTGCCTGGTGTTCCTGACTCATGGAATGAGCTTCTTTATGCACTGTTTATGAAGCGACAGAATTTACTCACACAAAATTTGACAGGGTCTTCTCAAGCACAGTTGTAATTGGTATAAAAGGCTTTCTGATCTTGCCAGCATGTTTCAAGGATTTACTGGTCAAGGGGGTTACAGATTCCTTATACTGGTAGAGAGCATCACTAATGGTGTTTAGTAGCTTAATTCTCACAACGTCTTTGGCAAACAATTGTAAATTATACAATTTTTTGGACGATCAATGATTGATAAAGGTTAGCAAGGCAGATTTGCATTACACTTGTATTTCTTCCAGGATTATTGCAGCTTTACAGGCAGAAACAATGAGGCAAAGTCATGATCATCAAAACAAAAGCAGTGAGGAGAAGTTAAACAATGGAGAAGAGATGCAAGTAAAAGCATGTCTGTTCTTTTACACTTGATTTGTGCAGGGAGAACACAAGAGTCTTCAGTCCTGATAATGACACCTTTGTGCATTTCTGCAGAACATACTGAAATTTCAAGTTTAGATATTGCATCTTTTTTTTTTGCAAAGTTCAGATACTACTGCCATTTGTATCAGCAATTTGTGCCTTGTAAGTAACACATTACTTAAGGGCATTGAGTTGAGCAAAGTTCTCATGTATTAATGCAAAATGTATTCTACCCTGTCATCTGCCGCCAATGAAACTTTCAGGAATATTTTTTCCTTGTAAGCATATGGAATAAATAGAAACACTGCATGCCGTTGAAACAAAACAACTGTCTTCCTATTGTTGCTGCCACCGTAAAAGTTAGAGGCAAAGACTAGAGATGAAAGTGAATCTCAAAGTGCCTAAATTAGATTCAAATCTCTATCATTTGTGTACAAAAAGTTAAGTTTGCTAATGTGGCAGATATAAGAGTTGTATTAGCGTTTGTTGATACTTTAAAAAAGAAAAGTCAATAAGAAAAAAAATAAATATTCGTGCTATTTGTTAATATTGATGATACTGTAAAATATAAATTAGATATTTTTCAAGAACCCAACAAATTTGATGGGATATTAAGTAGAGTTTATTGCTGGAATGTAACAGTACCGGATGCCATCTTTGGCCAATCATAATTTGCCTTTCACATCAACAACAGAAATTAGACGACCAAAAGCATGAATCTATTCGTAAAATGGAGAACATCTCCTCAAACAAATCGACATTGGGAACGCGAAACATGATGGCGAGGTTTTGGACACGCAATATAAAATCAAACATTTGATGCACAAATACTCAACCACTAAATGGGTACTGCTCATACCTAAATTGGCAATCATGAAGGTGCGCACGAGCCCCTATCCTATTTGGGCAAAACGATAACAAGCCCGTCGTTGCCGCACTAACACATGTTTTGCAGTCTGAACCAGTGAGATTTCGATTACAGGAAGCATGACCATAGGCAAAAGCATTGGGATAAGGAGAGATGTTGGAGTAGACATAATTCTTGCTAGTGGGCGTGCCCGACTTCACATCATCGACAACGTAGGCTAGACTTATACCGAATGGATCACCGCTCGTGTAGGCTTCACCGTTGCAAAGACGAGACATCACGGTCGTGTCGGGAACACTTTTTACGAGGCTGCTGAATCCCAAGAACCCCATCAAGAAAAATGCAAGCTTTGGAGGAAAATCCATCTCTCTCTGCGTGACTTCCTTCTACTGCTGTTTTTGCCCCGTTTTTTTTTTTTTTTTTTTTTTGATCAGATGTAAGGTTACCTTGACCCTTTTGATGGTTTTGTAGAGAAACAGCACCCATCGGCGTCTTATTGAAAAAAAAAAAAATGCTGCATTTTGTCTGTTTCTCTAGGCTCAGGCTGGGCCAGAGATTCGTCTTGAAAGACCCATTCAGTCGACCCGACCGCCTTGTTTGGTGCTGATTTCGGTTTGAAACTTACGGCTAGTTCCAAGGAAAAGGGAGATCTTAACCGAGTTGGCAATTTTAGATCGGCTTTAGTTTCGATTCGGTTCCATGTTAAGGTCCCATTTCCATCCTCTTTAATTATATATATATATATATATATATATATATATATATATATATATATATGTATATAGTTAAACTTCACTCAATTTTTTCATGCCATATAATAAGTATTGAGTTGATCAATTTAATTTATTATTTTTAGATGAGTTAAATTAAAAACTTTTGAAAAATGATTATACATCAAAGGACCTTACACAACTGTGTTGCATCATGGCAATTTAAGGATGGAACAGATAAAACTGATCAAAAACCTTCTAAAGACGATAGTCTTTAGGTAGATGTTTCTTCGAGTAGTTATAGGTTTTGCTATTAGTCTCTGCCTCTCTCCATTCTTAAGACTTACTGGTATACATATAGATGCAGGTAAAGTTCCTTTCTTGAGATGCTTTATATGCGTTGGCCTAACATGTAGCTATTCTTTGGAGATACTAGTTTTATGGAAACCAGCATGTCCTCCTAGCTCGTCCACCTCCTTTGCCAATTCTTCCATCTTCTCCAAGATCCCCATTAAGGCAAACACCATTGCAAGTCCATCAGGATTCCCTATTTGCCCCAGTCTCGATGGGTTTAGCTCTTGTCTCCCTCTTTTCAGCTTTGACAATATTGAAGCCTCTGCTCGGAATCTTTCCATATTTTTTATGCTATCTCCAAGCTCTCTAAGACTCCATGCAAGATATGAGCCAACTGCTTCACACGGTTCTTTGATCGACTGTTTCAGAGGATTTTGGATCGCATAGGTGTGAACGTAAATATAAGATGTTCAACAAGAAAATGGATATAATGAATAAAACGGTTAGCATTTTATACCTGTCCAGGAGACTGAAGGCAACCTTTAAGAGACAGGACATTTACGGCCATTTCTCTAAGTGCATCTCCAATTTTATTGTAGTTCCTCCAAGGGTAGGACAGCCCAAATTTACCGTGCCATGGTTCCCATCTTGCGAAATTCGCCTGGAATTTTAAACTTTCAAAGATTCACTTCCCAACATTTTATTGAAAAAGTAAAGCACCCAATAAGAAAGGAATTTAACTTACCAACCCCCCCCCCCCCCCCCCCCCCCCCAAAAAAAAAAAAAAAAAAACAAAAACAAAAACAGAAAGACACAATTTAGACTGTTCTAATTTTCCGTCAAATGGATTTAATAGATAGCTAGATACAAACTAGAACTATTGTAAAGAGGATCTTCAGAGTTAAGTATAATACCAGGGATTCATCTTTTGACTTGGAGTGCAGAATCGATTCGCAGATCCTGAAACTTGCAGTTGGTTGGAACTTCTGCTTTTCCTTTCCACTTTCCATTTTGAAATATTCCTCCAAGCATCCTACAAAAGAGGGTAGTTTGATACTCCTTTCTACGATCACTGAGATAAAACAATGATGGAAAAGAAAGATACACAAAGAAAGGCAGACTCTACACATGTACAGAGTCTACTCAGCCTAATGGGAAGGAGTATAGGTAGTAATCAGGATGACAGATTAAAGTTCAGTAAAAAGAAAAAAAGAATCCAAATCGTTTTGAAGTGTACCACTTACCTTCAATGGAGGTGGCCAGGTCTTCAAATTTTGAGACTAGAGAATCATGAAGCTCGTCGCTAGCCCACACAGGAAATACCAATAAGCTTGCCAAAATGCAGGTGACAAAACCCACAACAATCATCACTAGACGTTCGCGGGCTATTTCCATCGCATTTTGATCAGCACGAGAACCAGGCACCGCAACCAGAGTGAAGGTGAGGATGAATATCATAGCTCCATAATCATATCTTCTTTTTATGCTTGGAATTAGTCTAGCGTAAGTTGCTGCTCCACCTGAAACACCCCAACAGCAAAATTTTGATGTTTAGATTATGTCATACGGTCTTCGGTGCCATTATTTGTTATCAACTAGAAAACTTACGGTTCCACTTCACATATCTGAAGTATAATGAATACTGATAATGCGACAACAGGAACTTACCAAATATAAAAACAGATAACCCAACAATAATGGGATTCCCAACCCCACCAACGCGTTGACCACAGATTGCTGTCAAGTATCCCAATCCACCTCCTAATATAGTTCCAATTCCGCGATTTAAGCCCTTGCTAAGTGTAGCGCCTGACATACATTATCAAATAAGATCACACTCATAGAAAAATAATAAATGAATGAGTTCACTTCAATAAAGCTAGACCAATTATCGTCCTATACAAAGTTGAATATAAATATGTGCACTCAACAAACCTGCATAGAATTCAAAGATGACAACCACCGTTATTACAGCCCACATCGCATTATCATCTCCGACTTGCTTGTAGAGAGGATTAAGGAAGTAGAGAAGAGAAACCGAAACGAGAGCGATTCCCACCTTGATAATGTGAATCCATGTTCTTATTTCATGCTTGCATTTCTTTGTTTCAAGGAAAGTAATAAGAGGAAGAAATGAAAACTTGAACTTCTTTTTTTCTTTCGGGGCATCTCCCTGTACATCTGAAATTGTTATTACAGTTGAGTCCATCCTTTACTACTTCTGTCTATTTCTTGCCTTTCCTTCTTGGGATGACCTTGATTACTCAACTTTTTGGGTAGTTGAGTCGGAGGACGATCGACTATTTATATGCACCCAGGCTTTGATGTGTAGGAATTAGGAAGCTAGAAAGTAAGTATAGTTTTGTGTGTGCCTAGGCGACAAAGCGGACACGTGCATTTTAAGCAAAAACAGTATGTTGTTCGTGCATTTATCTCAACGTAGGTTCACTTGCGAACTTAGTGACCCAACCCAAGTGGAACACGCTTGCACAACACAATGTGTATCTAACGTGGCGGACGTTCTTGTCGCAGCACTTGCGGCCTTAGTATAGTGCCCAATTTGTTGGTTGAAGAAGGCATCAACTTGTTACAGAAGATAGAAGAAGAAGATGATGATGATTGACGGCGACGAAGATTATGACAACAAGCAAAGGATATCACACATTGATTTTTGGTTGTAATTTATTTTTACAAATTAATTAAGTGCCCTTACAAAAAAAAAATTTGTTCAAGAATTAAGTACATTAATAATAATCAAAAGATACTTTTTATATTTGTCACAAGAATTAAGTACATTAATAATAATCAAAAGATACTTTTTATATTCTTACACATTATGCTAACATAATTTAGTATTTTGAAGTTATCACCTAATCTTATTAACACAAGACTTTACTGATTTAATCATCACTAACTTAAACTTAACATATTACAAATCAATTATAAATTAGTTACATTAATTAGATACACTTGAAAACTAGTTACAAATTAACAAAGAGTATTATGTACAAACAAAATGGAGTCTTCATTCCTTGCTCTGGAAGTTGTTGTAATCTTCATGTTACATTTTGGCATTCTAGTTCTTCTTCTCCTTCAATGTTAAAAGCTTGAATAATGAAAAAACTAAGAATATTAACACTCTTTCTTAGCTTCTTTATTGTTTGTTTTCAAACCTAATCCTTGGTAAGGACTTGATCACAATGTTTGTAATCTGCAAATCTGACCTGTAATGTAACAAAATAAATTCATTGTCTTGTTAAACTTTTCTAACAAAGTGATAGTTGATTTTAACGTGATTTGTTCTTTAACGGAACATTAGATTTCTAAAGATAGTTATAATAGATTTGTTGTTTACCATAATCTTAATAGATATAATCTACAAACATTTTAAATCTGTTAATACTTTCTTAAGCCATATTGCTTGATTCATAACTTTTGCAACAAATTGTATTATTGTTGCTTGATTCTTATAACTTTAGGTTATAATAGATGAATTCAAGAAAAATAAAGGTAATTTGAGGTATTTTCATGTCTCTAAAAGAGTAACTTTTCCTTACCAATTCTCTTTTTTTTTTTACTATACTTCAATCTCAATTTAATTATGCATTTCACATACTTGAGTATTTTTTTGTGGCTCAGAGATGTAATACATTAGGATTTTGCATAAATATAGAAAGTAAGCTAATTGTAAACAAGATATTAAACCCAATTACTATTAAATATAGTAAACGGTCAATTAAGCTTCCATAAAGATTTTCATTTACTTTCTTAGTTTTATTTTCTTTGTTGATTTTTGCATTTAATATAAGTGGAATTAAGACTAACTTATAATTCTATAACTAAACTTTCTAAAAATATCATTTGTATACTTAGTTTGAACAATAAAAATGGCTTTAAATCTTTATGTAACTTACATCTCAAAAAAGTAAGACATTAATCTCTCTAAGTCTATCATATTAAAGACTCTTTTTAAGTTGGTCTCTTGCCAATCAAGTCATTGCACAACTTTCAGTAATTAATAAGTCATTTACATAGATTAAAATAATCATTAAATTGACGTAAGTAGTCTTTATATATAAAATGGCTTCCTTACAACTTCTAATAAACCCTTGTTGCATTAAATACTCATTAAACCTATCATTATGACCTTGAGAGTTTATTTAAAACCATATAAAGATTTTTAAAGCAAGTAAACCTACACATCATTTAACAAAGTTAACTTCACATTAAATTGGAATACCAACTATTCTTTATATGTTATAAGTGTCATAAGTAACTTAATTGTATCAAGTCTACTAATTAGTGCAAAAGTTTTATAATAATTCGTCCTAAGCTTCTATGAATAGTCTTTTATAACCAACTTGACTTATGTTTATTAAGAATGTCATATGTATTCATCTTTGTTTTAAACACCTATTTAACACCAATTATTTATTTACACTTTAGTTTCTTAACTAACTTTTAAGTGTTATTTTTCTCAATCAAGCTTTTATTTAAATAAAATACTTTAAGATTTTATATGATTGGCAAGTTTTAAAAAAACTACATTACTCTATTAATAAGGATTAATAAGTGATTTACTCTCATTTACTGGCTCATTATCGAAATTTACCACTTTCTCTTTTGTAAAAATATCAAGTTGCAAAAAATATTGGTTACTATTAAAATATTAGATTTTATATCTTATTAAGCCTTGTTCTAACTTAAATTTGTATTTTTATTAAATTTGACACTTTTACTTACTAAACTTTTTTATATTTATAAACTAAAGATCTTGTTAGCTTTAACATTTGGATTACAGCAAAGGAACACTTTCATTTAATCCTTATGA
This sequence comes from Ceriops zippeliana, assembly GCA_037897445.1. Lineage (NCBI taxonomy): Eukaryota > Viridiplantae > Streptophyta > Magnoliopsida > Malpighiales > Rhizophoraceae > Ceriops > Ceriops zippeliana. Next base: position 4,797,616 of record JBAPLH010000058.1, read on the forward strand.
TCTAACTTATTAGTTTGAGGCCATAGCATAAGTAACCAATAACCCTCAAGTGTTAGAATAAAGTTTTAATCTCATGTTAGACCTCATATGGAAACTTATTAATACCTTGTTAAGTAAGTAAATAACAGGGTTAATTACCTTTTCCCAAAACCTTTTTGGCATGCTCTTCTTAAAAAACAAACACCTAGTTATTTCCATTGTAATCATATTCTTCCTCTCATTTGTCTTATTTTATTAAGTGATATAAGTGATTACGAGTTAATGATGAATCTTAACATTTTGATAAAATTTGTTGAACTTGTTAGATGTGTACTTAGTGTCATTGTCTGACTTTAAAAAATCTTCCTTTTATAGCTAACTTGAGTTTCAATTCATAGTTGAATTTAATGAAAATATTAGTCACATCTGACTTATACCTTATAAAATAAATCTAGCTTATTCTAGTATAATTATCTATAAATAAAACTAAAAATATTCCATTTTTTTAATAAAAGAATACTTATTAAACCACACACATTAGTATGTATGAGTTATAATGTCTAAATAGCTCTCTTAGGTTAATTTATAAGAAATGGTAACTTGCATTGTTTTTAAATTGATAAGCTTTAAAGACCTAAAAAGATTTAATTATAGTAGGAACATTTAAAACTAATTAATTCTTATGTATATAACATAATGATAAGTAATTAAGATGTCCTAACCTTTTATTTCATAATATTAAGTTATCAATAATATGCTTTAACGTTTTATGCTATAAGATTGAGTCATCAATAATATGCATAATAACATGATGATGTATAAAATTCTAGTCAACTATGAAACTCTTATTACTTATTTTTACAATTAAAAGCTCATGGTTTTTAAAATTGATAATTTTACAAGTTTTATCTTTATAAAGTAGTGTATAGCCTTTTTCAATTAATTATCTAATACAAAGTAGGTTTTGATTAATACCATGGACATAAAGGACTTTATTTATAAATTTAGTACTTATTGTTATCATTACAATCACAATGTCTTTTTCATATACATTAATGCAGACTCCATTTTTCACTTTTAATCTGTAAGACTAATCTAACAACTTAAACTTCCTTACATGTTTGATATATAATAGGTATAACCATTATAAATTATTTAATTTTTAACATTGCTTTTGTCATTATTGTAAGCTTCCATGAAAGTTGCTTATCTTATAGCTAATTTTAATTATTTAAGCTTGTTGTTGTCTCTATTGTTGATTTTTTTTGTATTCTTACATCCTTTTGTCATATGTCCCAATTTCTTATTAATTTACATTATACATCTAATCTAAATTAGCAATACTTCTTAACATAAGTTATCTTCTAAAAGTGTTTGTAAGAAGGATGTACATTTTTCTTTTTCTTTTTCCTTCTTTATTATTGTCATCTTTACTTTTCTCGTTGTCTTTTTTATCATCACATTGTTTTTAAGAACTTAAAAGATGACTTTTCTCTACTTCTTACCACCAAAGCATTGAGTATGAAGTCATTTTGTCTATTTTCCCTTCTCATTTCCAAAGCTTACAAAGCATTGACTAATTTAGTAAGTGTGTAAAAATTTTTTAGGTCTTTTTAGTCTTCTAGAGATAAAATTTTATACTTATATGTCTTTGACAAGCACAACAAAACCTTTTTCATAATCCTTTGTTCAATAAGTTCTATTACTAACATTCTAATTTCATTAACACTCTTTATAAGCATATATGCAAATTCCTTCATAATTTTGGTATTCTTTGTTTTTAAAGGTTTAAATTATCTCCTTAAGTTTAGAATTTAAATGCATCTTATTTATCATTACCATAAACACTTTCTTCTTAAGTTTTTTTTTTTTTTTACACTCTCACATGTCATTATTCTAATGAAGATGATATATATCATACCATAATGAATGCATATAAGCACCTAGTATAACTTAGTTATTTTCTTAATGTGATACTTAAATTAAGTCACAATGGAATTATTGAGGAGTGTTAGGATTTAATCTTTATTTTTAATTATCTTTAAGAGATCAATAAGTTTTAAATAAGTCTTTACCTTAATAATGCATAGAGAATGATCCTCACTAGTAAACATTGGCAAAGCAAAGGTTAGAAATAAACTTTTGGAAGTCATTTATGTTTTTAAAGTGTATAAAGGTCTCTTGAGCAAGTGTCTCTCTGGTTTATCTTTACTCGCAAACACTAGAGCACAAGCTTTATAAGGCCACGAGGGCTTGAATGACATTGGAAGTTAAAGAAGGCAACAATTTGGTACAAAAGATATAAAAAGAGGTAAAGGAAGAAGATGAAAATTATGACAAGTAAATGATATTATATATAGATCTTTTGTTGTAATTTTTAAAACATATTTAATTACTATTTAAGTATTTTTATAAAGAGTCTTTGTATAAAAATAAAGTACATTAATAACGATTAAAATACATTATTTTCAGATTTGTCATTCTTCCGTATCATGCTAACACAATTTAGTACTCTTAAGTTATCACCTAAATCCATTAACACAAAGCTTTACTAGTTTGGCAGTCACTAATTCAAATTTAACACATTACAGCTTAATTATACATTGGTTACATCAATTAGACACATTTGAAAATTAGTAACAAAATAACCAAGAGCCTTATTTACAAACAAAATGAAATCTTGATTCCCTGCTGTAATCCTCACATTGCATTTCAGGTCTTCTCCTTTAATGTAGAGAGCTTGAACAATGAAGCAGCTAGGCCTTGCAACCACGACATTTATTTTGACGTATACGTGGTGCTAATAAAGAATAACGTGGCTCAGCAGTACAAAATGTAGCATCCACTCATGGCCATGTCGGTCCACATAAGTAAGATCATGGATCATTCTACTAAATGTAATGTAACAAGCAGATTACCATATATTCTCCATAGGGAGACCACACCCCAACATTGCACACTGTTAACTTTTGGCGTGCCTTTTAATAACTTTGCTCGTGCTAATGGTATCAAGTTGCAATGTCCTGTCCTGCTAGAATTTTACAGGTGAATACCTGGCTATCTAAATTCTAGGAAATATTGCAAACCAATATTCCAAAAACGCAGGATGTTCCTTTGTAAAGTGGTAGGATACCTAACTATCTGTCGTAAGCTCTATTTTCAGGATTTCTCTGGTATATAATGATCGAGTCATTCCCTCGAGTCCATCCATCTCGGTCATTCTTTTTAAACCTTATTAATTGGGTTAACGAACAATTACTGAAACATGAATTGGCTGATTGTAATTGGAAAATTGTCGTCGAGTGTAGTAGTGATTTGAAAGCAGTCAGCAAAAGAAAATGAATAGAGCACTATCGTTATAATGTAACACGTAAATTTTAGCAATTTCCCATATCAGTGACGAATGAGTAGAAAGTGGTACCACCTTCAATTTGTGTAGTGGAACTTATCGCATTGAGGCACTTTCGTTTGTCTGTTACGTGACATTTTCAGCTGAAAGATTCTTTTTGTAAGTGAACTTAGTCCGCCATGTATAAATGAGATTGTCATGTATCTATAATTGCTATTTTTATTTTGTTTCTACGGGAAGGATATTCTTTGGTCAACTTTGTACGTCAGTTGACATTATATTTATTTTCGAGCAATTTTTAAGAATGCGCTCCTCCACATTGGCTTAGTGTCTTACAACTTTACGAGTTTTCATTGAGTTCCGTAGTATTTCTGTTACTTAGTCTTTAAATAGAGATGACCCCAAGTTTAGATGTTAGAATTCCACGACAAAACGGTAAATTATACGGCTTTACACCTAAAAAAATTTTCAAGTCGGACATACCCTTGATTGAGTAAATTTTTTGTGTTATATATTTTATGGTTATAACTATCCCGTTTCTATTTTTGGCGCGGCGTTGAAGGGATCTCAGAAACTTCAAAATTTTCATCGTTTCGAGTCCTGAAAACATGGACGAATGGAGGGGGCCAGGCAGCCATTGCCCCCCGAACCCTCTCTTCAGACGTAAGAACCACTATTAAAGTAACCGATTTGCAAAGTGGCCCAAAGAAAAAAAAAAAAAAAAAAAAAAAAAAGGCTAAGATAAACTTACCCGCGTTCTCTACTTATCAATAGCAGGCCAAAACGGTTTATATGTGAAATCGAAAAAATTAAAGAAATATATATATATAAATAAATACAAATATAAATATAACATTTGAAGTGTACTTGATACTGTTTTTAAGAATGTTTTTTTATATATATAAATAATATCTTAATATAATATGTTATAATAACTATCCTCTCATAATATAATAATATTTAACTAATCTATACATTAAATAATAATAGAATAGAAACAATACCAGTATAGTTAACAAAATAATGATTTGTGTAAAAAAAAAAAAAGAGAACAAAAAAATATTTTTTTGATAGTTTAGTTTTAAACTATTATAAGTATGACAATGAATCTTTTATATCATACTTAAATTTTGGTGATTTTTTTATTCATTTTATAAGGTATGAAATAAATACTTTTTTGTATATTATAAATATAACAAGACTTTTTATTCGTAATGTATTATATGAATTTTTTAAAATATGCTTATTTTCGAATATATTTACTTCTTTTTTTTTTTTTTTTTGGATGAACAATAAATTTGTATGTTCATTGTCAATGGAAACTTCAAAATACGGCAACTTCCTCAAAATTAAAATTTGAGGGAATGAGCCGTTGAAGTGGTCAATTTGGACAAGCACACTTCGCCCTCCACTAACTAATATCAGGTGATCCACGCCTTGGCTTATCTTGCCATTATCATTATCGAAGGATCGATACAACGAGACAGGACGTGTTTATCTTTGTTGCTCCCCTAAAACCACTCCCCCCACCCCACCGCAACAACCCCCCCCCCCCCCCAAAAAAAAAAAAAAAAAAAACGGCCCTATGAACAAAAAATCAGAAAACATAATGCTCCTTCCATGAATATCCCTTTCCAGTGCGAGATTGGCTGATGCTCGGGTGTTTGGTGCTGACAATGATGAGCCTTCATCATTCACAACGCACTTGAGGGTGTATAATGTCAAAAAGCCACCGCATTAGGGAAGTCAACCGCATATCACTTGTGCATTCCTCTTTGGGAGTACCAAAGGCCGTACATTAATGTCCACTCGGATTACCAACCTGCCTTTTTATCATCGAACAGATAAAGTTCCGTGCATTTTGGACAGTGGCTTACGGCATTTAGGTTCGATGGAGATTGGGGGGGTAGGGGGGGGGGGGAAGGAGAAAACAATGAACTGCCTCAGTTGGGAGTGATTTTTCCAAAACATCCATGGTAGCGACGCTTTGTTGGTGCCTTTGGCAATCTTTAAAATTGTGAGTGCTTCTGCCATACTCATTGCGTTATATAAGACGTGCAGCTGAAATTGACAAAAGCCTGCCGCACCAAATACTGAAAAGGCCGTTCATTTACATAAATGGCATAACACTAATTCCGTCTGGAATTTGAACGGGGACGATCAATCCGATCTAGTCAAATCGAATGTTGTGGTAATGACGAACAAAATTATGACTTTTGTTTTGAAAAATAAAAATTACCCATATTTATTAAAACGTTAATTTTGATGAATAAAGTCCATGAAAACTAGCTGGCGGATGAATAGTCGAAGCCTCTAGCACAAAAATTGATATCATGTGCATCCTCGTAGGAGAGAAGCCGTCGTGTCTCTCCTCTGTAAGGGAGCAAAAGGGCAAAATATCAGATTAGGTCGTTTTTCAAATGTTTTGAATTTTAAAAAATAAAAATACATCACATTTAAGTACGAAAGAAAGAGATATTGACGCATCGTAATTATTAATTATATAATTAACAGATTTTTTAATAAAAAATAAATAATTGAAATAAATTAATATATTTATTGCGTATTGAATTTCCACGTGTTTGCCACAGTTTCCCTGTTCCCATTTGATGGGCCACCTGTAATGTTTCTGTCCGCCATTTTGGTTTGGTTACCGGTTGCATTTGTGCCTCAAATAAGAGACATCCACTCTGGCGGATCCCGCGGTCGCAACGAGGATCGTGCACGTACTGCCAACCTGATTTCAGTTGAGTCCGCGTGCGATCCGCCTGGTGCGTGCGTGCCGTGCCCAGATCATCCTAGCCAAGACGAAAATATCTTTCTTGAGTCCCACAAAGAGAAAAGAAATGAAAAGAAAGATATTTCATTAATATCTTCCGTACGCTGCTTATGCTTTCTGAAAAGAAATCGAGAATTTTTATAGAAAAGCGAAAATCTTCTAGGAAAAATGATAAGTAGACAAAAATAAATAAATCAATAAATCAATCAAATCAAATCAAATATTATAAGCAGGAACATGGATGGTACCATGATGCGCAATTCCTGAATAAAATAATATTTATTTTTTTAATTTATATTTTAAAAATTTATACAATATATAAGGAGTCTAACAAATTTGTGTAAATAAATCAAATTAAATGTACACAATATAAGTGAATACCACATTAAAAAAAAAAGCATAATTGTATATTCATGACAATTTGTTAACAACTCTTTGAACTTACAATAAAATATTATTATTTTTATTTAAATCTAAAATATCTTGTCAAGCACAAATATAATTTTTCTATTATACATATATATATATATATATATAAAAAGAGAGAAATATCATATAATAATTATGATATTATAATTTGAAAATTTTAATTTTTTTAAATAAGTGTACGTGTAATATTGTTGTAATATATCTAAGTTAAGTTAAATCATATCGTAATTTTCATATTTATCTACATTTACATATATGGTAATTAATACATGGAGTAATTCATTAATTATAAATTATTTAATAATAAAATATTAAATATGAAGTTTAACTAGAAACTCAATGACCTGAATTTCTAACAAGTCCAATAACTGAGTCGAAGCTGATAACTATAATAATTATAAACAATTATAAATATTGTCTGTTTTATCACAGCATGGGGATTAAGAAATGCGGCTCTGGAAAGAGGATTTCAACTTATTGGGAAGTAAATTTAGTATTATTAACTATTGTGATCTAGCGGATAAAAAGTTTGTCTGTATTTTTTTTGTTTATGAATTTTTATTAAAATATTTAATAATTTTTAAATGTATATTTAAATTTATATATTTTTAGGAGAGAATGAATTTCACTACTTGGTTATAGAAATTTTGTTTCTCTGTAAATTTAGTAACATAAATTAATCTATCATATGATATGGGATTATGAATATCACATTAATTTTTTTCATTTTATTTTAAAAAATAAAGATTTCTATTCGATTAGAGAGAGAGTTACTCGGCATTTTGATCCGGTGACCTTCTAGGCAGAGAAGAAGGTGAGCAACCATGGACACTTTCTTCGTCCGACCCCGGGGATGATTTTATTTTATTTTTCCATGTAATTAGCGTTAACTTAAAAGCCCAAATTCGAGAATCTTTCAGTTTTGAATTGAATACAAATTCTAGTAATTATTGAACTAAGCTTCGTGGGTTTTGATTGTCACAACTATCGGCCCTGTTAGGCCTGACCCTAGCCAGTTAAACATTCCAGGCCTCGTACAACTTCTTCTATTCACACCGCGCAGATCCAACGTCCGGCTTTACCTCTTTTAGCTTAATTAAAATCCAACAACAGTAAGGTTCTGGAAGGCCCACTTCTAAGAAGGCCGGGCTCCACGAAACCCACGTGATTGTTCCATGCTTTTAACGGGTAAATAAAGGAGGCTGCTGTTGCTTTCGTCCTGACAACGATTAAACCATGCCCGCCCTGACGTTTGAGGTTGACAGGTCAGTCACAGGGATTTTTATTTTTATTTTATTTTATTTTTGTGTGGATATAATTCTAAATAATTTTATAATTTTAATTTAATTTAATTTAATTTTAAAGATTGCAGTTATACGTGAATTGAATTTAATTAATAGTAAAATATAATTTGATCATTAAATAAAGATTTTGATTGAAATAAAATAAAAAGAGACATGAAAATGTGAATTTAAATTATGTTTTCGTCTGCTTTTTTTAATAAAAAAATAAATCTAAATATTTAACTTTATACTAAAATTCTTACTTCATTTTCAATTTATTAATTTGTATTTTTGCGTATCTCTCCCAACTCTTTTTTTTTTTTTTTTTGGTTTTTCACAGCAGACTCGATTGGCACATTCATTTTGTTGTAACCCAAAAACTTCTGACATCGCAAAGAAGAAGCCTCGTTACGTACACTACAAAAGAAGCTGCTAACTCCACATGCACGATGGTTTCGTGGAAAGGTCAAAACAGCCCCTGGCTTCTCTCTCCCCCTCTCTCCTCACTTCGACTGGCATGTCTTCAGTCCCATGTTGCCAAAAACTCTCGTTCTCGACGCCAGGGTTCAATTTCCAACAATATTATAAGAAAATAAAGGCCGACCTGCTTGAATGGAGTGGAGTCGGATTTGAGAGGAACTCATGAGAATCGGGGGTTGGTTTCTAATTTTAGTTATAAAGCAAGCAAATGCAAACATATATTTTTTTAACAATGAAATACGATTTTAATTATTATTATTACAAAAAAAAATAAAATTATATTGAGAAAAAGAAAAAAAGAAAGAAAAAACTTAGGACTTAAAATATGATTATGCGGACAATCGCGTTATGGGAACGATAAGTCAATGAACAGTCCTGGGAGTCCAGCTGAACCGTCCACATTTACTTTCTATCTGTGTTCAGTTTGGGGGAGGGGGGGGGGACCACTTATATTGGTCTACTGGCTAATTCATTTCCCTGGTTTTTTCCAACGAGGCACGTGCATGGTGTGTATATATATATAGATAGATAGATAGATAGCTGTAGTTAAACAAAGCGCTAATTTTAATTGAGCCCTTTGCTTGAAACTAATCTCGCCCCTGTTTGCCTGGTGGGGTTTAACTCGTTTTAATTACAACGGCGGATCCGTCTTCACAATTTTCAACGATCCCTTAACGTAGATTAAACCAATTCTTGACTCTTGGAATATTAATGGGCGGCAACAAAAAAAATAGTATGATCCTACCCTATTTTTATCCTATGAACAAAACAAAAAAGAAAAAAAAAAAAAAAACAAATCCAATTAGTCGGCCATTTTAAGCCAATGGCACGGGTCGATTTTTGATGTTGTAAATGAGTAATTTATTGTGAATTAACTGATTTTGACACGAATTATCCTATGAATTTGTTGTTTGTTTTTTTTTTCTCTCTCTCTCGTCTATTAGAGCTTTTAATAAGATGTAGCCCTCCCTCCCTCCCTCCTTCCCTCCCTCCCATTTCTTTTAATTCTCCCATGGTAATGTGTACGAGGGATTTGATCTTAAGGTGACCACTTAATAAAATAAAATAAAGTAGGAAAGTGAGTTATGTATAGGAACAGCCATGCACGCCGTATACATTTTTGTTGTTGTGCGCCTTTATAGTAGTTGCTTTGACGTGAGAAAATGGCTGATTGCAACACAGAAGAAATAAAGAAAAACAAAAAATGAAAAACCAAGTGTTAGTCACATATGGCTATTGAGTTGGAGAATGGGGATTATCTTTTTGAAAGATAAGATATGTTATTAGTATTAATTAAATTTTTTTAATACAAAAATATAAGGGCAAAGACTATGAACCAAAGAAACAAAAAAAAAAAAAAAAGGGAGACCAGAATGGGTGGTCCTAGTCTAAATTAGCTTCGGCTTCTCCGTAGGAAAACACTTGGCCGCGGGCGTTGTTGATCTGAGCAAGCTCTTGGTAGGAGGCAGGCATGTAAATTAAATTAACAATTTGGGATTTCTGTCATTCAACTGCCGTCAATTTCCCTTGAACAATTCTCTCTGACAAGATTAAGAGGTACCATTCCCATTTTCTTATTTTCTAAGATCCCCCGAAAAGTGAAACCAAAAAAAAAAAAAAAAAACAAACAAAAAAAATCTCTTGAACAGTCATGGTAAGTAACACTAATTGCTGGGATACGTGCAGCCGTTAGGAAGCAGAGATTGTGCTGTTTCAACAATCGTTCGTGCGCGTACAAGAAACTTGCAATGAACCCATCAATTGTTGAACAATTTTTATTTATTCTTTTATAGTCAAAGCAATTTTCGTCGTACGGTTCAATCATCGACCAAATTGCCAAATTGAAATGGACAGTGCCTAGCGGAGAAAAAAAAAAATATAATAATAATAACCATTTACCTTCTATACCGGATCTGGGTCCAAACTACAATTCATGGCGCCCCTGCCAAGAATCTGCCATTCCAAGCCCCAACACACGGGTTGGTGAAGTCTAAAGCTCTCAACTTTTCGTAGTAGTTTTCTGGAGCCACTAGGCAGCATTGATTTAATATTCCTTTGATTCATTAGAATCTATACACAAAATAGTAAAATATTAATCATTTTTAATTCAAAAAATTCATTTCTTCAAATAATAACATTTAGTTTGTTTGGGACTGGCCACACATTCCGATTTCCGGAGCTGAAGTTTCTGTTTTCTAATGTTAAAACGCTTCGATTAGATACCCATTTACGTCATCTTATTATTGTATACATAATGCATATGCCTGCTAATTACGAAGTCAAAGCAAAACCTTTAAACTCCCACCATCCACCACTAGCATGCTTTTTATTATTATTTTTTAAAATTCTGTCCTCACTGAAAAAGCAAAATGCAATGGTTTAATGAATTCGAAGAGAAGCTTTAGAATCTCCATACGAATCTGTTAGTTTACCTTCTTTTTTTTTTTTTTTTAAAGTCTCTGAGCTCTATATCAATCCCAATTTAAATTTGGAACTAAGCCATGTTGTTGTTGTTGTGGTTAGTTTTGTTAATAAAATACAGTGCAAATGACATTGCGAAGAGATGGGAAATTCATATTTACTAAAATTCACCTGAAATTTACGGATGCAGTTACCACGTTTGATTAAATGAAGAAAAATAATTAATGTCTCATGCGCTGGAAAATTGCCATCGGCGACGATTCATCTTGAGACATGAATATAAAGTTGTTTCTTAACCCCCGATACATCTAGAATTGTTTTTTTTTTTTTCATATATTATATATCATTCTTGAGCAAGACCCAGACTGATAATAAGAGGTACTATAAAGAAAGTAATAAGGGTTTTGGTAAAGAGGATGCATGACATTATTATTGCTAATTTTAGCACATAGCCATAAATTAAGTCAATTGATTTTCGACATGCTAGATCTTAGAGTATTTCTGACTTTTTTTTCATCGGATTTTTTTTATATTTACTTCAATAAATAAATTATCTATATATATATATATATATATCATATATTTAACAAATTTAATTTGGCACAATGCATAAACTGGTGTATTTTATTTTCTTATTTATTTTTTTCACTTGAGTGAAGGTCTATTTGATTTTCAAAAAAAAAAAAAAAAAGAAGATACAAAATCAGCATCAACTCGTTATCAGAATTAATTACTATATAATAAAATAGAATAATTATAATTAATATTTATAATAAATTTATGTTTATTTTATATATATTTACATATCACTTTATTATATATATATATATTATTTTATTTTATTTTATTTTTCCCTTCCACACCCTAAGTTTGTGTCTACAAGTTAGCCATACGATTACCATAGAGATCTCTCAACGGCCAGTCCTCGCCACCAAAATCTCACTCAAAAAGTCCACTTGAAAAATAAAAGAGCACGCAACTACCGAAGCCTGGCACGCACGGTATAATGACAGGTAGGATAATACTGTCTGGTAGAACAACCAGTCAAAACCCCCACATTTCCTATCTCTCTCTCTCGCACTCAATTTTTTTGGTTATGGAGTGAGAATGGACACAAGCTAACGACCCTTCAAATACCTCAATCCTCCCACTACACTTGCAATCTACAAAGCAGGCATTTTCTGGGCAGCTCAACAATGTCTCCTCAAAGTCATCTACCACTTTATTTTCATCTTTCTCTGATCACTCCCTCCAAGCCCCAACTCCCAAGTCAAACCTGCAAGTCTGGTTTGCCCTATTCTGTCCGTAACCTACCTACCTTCCCTTCTTCCCTTCTCACTTAAAAGGATCGCCCACCTTCTTTTCTTGATTCTGTGCCAGCAGTTGAAACTAACAACATCCTGATTTCCAGCTGGGATATCTCTAACCTCAATTTCTTGTCTTTTAACTTGTCGTTCGAACTCTCAGTTGGTTTTCTTTTTTCCTCTCTCTCTCTCTCTCTCTCTCTCTTCCCTAAATTTTTTTATTCGATACTTAATTTGGAGTATAGAGACTTGGAAGTGAAACACAAGTGCTTTGGGGGAGAATATAGTTGTTAGAATGGCTGCGCCACCTGGTAGCCGCTTGCAGGGTATGCTGCAGGCCGCGGTGCAATCAGTTCAATGGACTTACAGTCTCTTTTGGCAAATTTGTCCCCAACAAGGGTAATCTCCTGAAAGATATATGATCATAATCTGCAATTTCTCTCTCTGTTTTCTTTTTTTTTTTTTTTCTTTTGCCCTTATAAATCTACAATGTACTCTTTCCAATAGAAACAAGGATACTCAGGTTGACTCATGACAATAATTCAGGATCCTAGTATGGGGAGATGGGTATTACAATGGAGCAATCAAGACAAGAAAGACAGTGCAACCAATGGAGGTTAGTGCTGAGGAGGCCTCTTTGCAAAGGAGTCAGCAGCTTAGAGATCTTTACGAGTCCTTGTCCGCAGGACAGACCAATCAGCCGACACGGCGGCCTAGTGCAGCCTTATCGCCAGAGGACTTGACGGAGTCGGAGTGGTTTTACCTCATGTGCGTGTCCTTCTCTTTCCCTCCTGGTGTTGGGTAAGTTGAACTCGTGGATGAGCTTTCAACAATTCGTTTCTTTGCTTTTGTTCTTTTCAGTTCTTTAATACACATCAATGTCGGTTTCTTATTCTGGTTAAGTTTGGTGCGATAGTATGGCAATAAAAATAGCGATAAATATTTGGGTCAGTGATCTCTTTTGTTTTACTCTTTCGCCACCCACAGACTTAGCTACACTTTGGGAACCTACAGCTACTATCTGTGCTCTCTGGAAATTTTTTGCTTGGGAAAACTCGGGGATTTCCTTTTGAAGAAGGAAACACATTCAATTTAGTGGATGTACAAATTAATTATTTTCTAAAGAAAGAGGAGCCTCACCTCTTCCCTTCGTACATTGGATGAAATGAAGGGCTAACTTTTTGTTTTTTTCTTCTTTTTTGGTGAGACAAGTTCAAATTTCATTAAAAAAAAAACATAGTACTGTTAGGACGAGGATTAATAGGCAAAGAACGAAGGGCAGTTGCATGGGTGTTATTGCTTGAATTAACGGCCAAAAAGGATGTCAAACAATTTTTTGAGGCTGCTGGAACAACATTTATTTCTACTAAGTAGTGACAACCGACCACACACTAAGTTCATGAGAAGAAAAATGAAAATTTGTTAGGGGAAAAAAATGTCTCTATGCGTTTACCACCCGAGAACGATGGTTTATAGTAATCGTTGAAGCCCAGGTGATGCTACCTTTAGAACGTGTTAGGTGCTCAGACCTCTGTCATCTTCTTTGCTTTGAGAACAGCCTTTAGATTCTCGTTAAAAAGTTACTGGGAGTCCATTTTGCTTGGATTAGTCGTTTGCATGCAATTTATGATCGAAAACAATAATTATGATTGGAGACTACCTTGCCTTAGAGACTGTCAGGGATATATATTCCGGAGAATACCAAATGAACTTAAGAGTAATAAGTTGAGAGTTTGATCAGTGGCTTCCTACCTAATTACTCTCTGCAACAAATGCACTGCTTCTGTGGAAAAAAGACAACCCCGTGCCGTCCCAACACATGCCTCAGCTTATACAAAGTATGGAGGGTATTTAGCAACTCTCCCTCTCTCTCTCTCCTCAGGTCTTTCTCTAGAGTCTGGAGGTCCATGGTTATATCATGTACTCTTGTAATTCCACTAACAAGTCCGGGTCCTCGCACCATGTACTAATTTCTGTTATCTAGGCTTGTTGAAGGCTAATTAGTAACTAAATGTTTATTATATATAGATAACCTGCAGTGGGATTTCTAGTTGATCTTTAACTTAGGTTTCTTCATTAGCAGCATTTTCAAACTCAGTCAATGCCAAAATTTAATCGGCAATTGGTAGTTGAGCTTTTTATGTGCGTACATCCCCGCTTCTACGTACAACAACTGAGATTAAGGTACATGTTGGAAACCACACCCCCCCCCCTCTCTCCCCAGCAAGGGCTTACTGTTGAACAAAGTTACCAAACTAACAATTAAAATGAGGTTTAGCCATGACCGCCTAACAATGATTAGCATTCAGGATGATTTACGACCGTACCATATTGCCAGTCTGTTCATTAAAAGCTTAGTTTTGTCAATTAGTTAACCTGGCGTGAGATTCTCTGCATCACAAAAGCATGTAGCGTCGGAATATCACACATGTCGCGGACATGTGCACAGAAACACAAAATTAGTAGCGCATGCAAATCTTCAAAATGATTCGTTGGTGAAAACAAAATACTATTTTAAATGGAAATTTAAGGGGTGCGACCTGATGACTGGTAACGTACGTGCACTCGTGCAGGCTACCAGGAAAGGCATATGCAAGGCGGCAGCACGTATGGCTTGCCGGTGCAAACGAGGTCGACAGCAAAACATTTTCTAGAGCCATTCTTGCCAAGGTATATAGAAATATCACATTGCATCCTCGCTTTGTTTAATGAGCAAAGAAGAACTCAGTCACAAGTATTTATGCCAATGAGGAATCACAGAACATGAGTGGATTAAAAATTGATTTGGTATATCAAGTAGTATATTGCACTGTTTCTTTCCTTCAATTGGCGTCATCATGTAGCTTTTACTCGCGCAACTAACCCCTTTTCTTCTTTCTTTCTTTCTTTCCTTTTTTTTGTTTGTGTCCTCTCTTCTTTCCGAACGATAAATTTCTTCGAAACAAACGTGTCACCAGAGCGCTCGTGTACAGGTGAATTTACTTTCAGAATATATTCGTTTGTTGTAACTGTTAGTTGATATATATATATATATATTTCGTCTGCAACTAAAAATTATAATAATAATGAAGTGTGTTTTGGTTTACTTATCCATGCCTCTTGACTTTGACCCCATGCACTGGCTTACTATTTTCTCTCCATTGTTTCCATTAACAATTGCAGACCGTGGTGTGCATTCCTCTCTTAGACGGCGTCGTTGAGCTTGGAACAACCGATAAGGTAAAAATGCAATTAATTTCAATTTTATGCATTTGGGTTCAGGTGTTAATTTTTACATAGAGTTTTTTTTTTTTTATCAAATAATTAATAGCGGAAGATAAACTACGGTACTGGAGTTGAATATGTGTGTGTGTGTGTGTGTGTGTATACATATATGTATGTATGTATAGGTTCAAGAGGATCGTAGTATTATCCAACAAGTAAAAAGCTTCTTCCATGACCATCACCACCCTCCTCCACCAAAGCCAGCTCTTTCCGAGCACTCCACTTCCAACCCCGCCACGTCATCCGACCACAACCCTCGATTTCACTCTCCTCCCATTCCACCCATCTTTGCTGCGGCGGACGCGCCCGTTAATGCTGACCAAGATGAGGAGGAGGAGGAGGAGGAGGAGGAGGAGGAGGAAGAGGAGGAAGAGGAAGAAGAGGATGAGGATAACGAAGACGAGCACGGTTCCGATTCAGAAGCCGTGACTGGCCGTAACCCACGCCCCATCCCCTCCGAGGCTCAAAACGAGCAAGCTGTGGAGGCCGCGGCAGCTGAGCCGAGCGAGCTGATGCAGCTGGAGATGTCGGAGGATATCAGGGTTGGCTCGCCCGACGACGGGTCCAACAATCTGGACTCCTCCGATTTTCATTTGATCGGCTCAGGAAACGCGCCGGATCATCAGTGCCGAGCTGACTCATTTAGAGCCCAGTCGACTCGGAGGTGGATCATGATGCAAGACCCGTTGAATGGCAGCCTTCAGCCACCGTCTTCAGGTAAATTTCGAATAGCTAATTTCTGTTTTTCATTGAAATTGAACACTTCGTTTCAGCTCCGCACTTTTATATCTGTCAGACGACAAGACTTGTTTCGAGAAATTAGGTTACGCGAGCGGGCCCCCCCACCCCCCTGGGGCGGCCCTGCTCTTGTTCATTGGCTGTCATACGATGATTGTCGCCTTGTTTTGTGTGCTACGAAGATTACAACTTTAACGATAACATCGTTATTCATGCAAATGGGTCTCACTGGTTTTAATGAACTACTACTAAACCTATTGAAATCAATAATAATAATAATAATAAACTGCTCTAGTTTTACTGTCCCGTAAAGAAAAAGCTTTTTCTGGAGTGCCCTTAAACTCTTCCTTCATTTTTCTACCGATTTTCCCACCTTACAATGGAAACTCCTGCTTCTTGGAATCTTGAGCATTGGCACTGTCTCCGGAGCGAGTTGGGTCAGCCTTGTTTCCTCCACAACGCTGCTACCATATCTTTCTTTCTGTATCACGTGCACGGCAGCGGTGCACAAATATTCAAAAAATTCAACGCTGCTCAATGACAAAAATTGCCTTCATTGTCTCCCGAGAAATGTTACTCCCCCCTTAGCGCCATACTTCCCCTGTCATCATTTGCAATTGCAATTTTGCATATCAATGATGAAGTTCTAAAACAAACGGAAACGTTCCAGTGTCATGAAAAGTCAACAGTAAGAATTGTGTCAGGAGTTCAATTTCGTTCGGTCTTTTTTTTTAGCCTGAGCTTAATTAATTATAGTACTAAGGGATTTCATTTTGAACCTCTTAATTGCTGATTACGGCATGTGTAAGTGTAGGAAGGCCACCGCCAATAGAAGAAATGAGTCGCGAAGACACCCACTACTCCCAGACTGTCTCCACCATCCTCCAGAACCAGCCAATCCGGTGGGTCGAGTCCTCCACCACCTCGTGCGCTGCGTACTCCATCCAATCGGCTTTCTCCCGGTGGACCAACCGCTCTGATCACCACCTCCACGTGCCCGTGGAGGGCACCTCCCAATGGCTCCTCAAATACATCCTATTCAGCGTACCCTACCTCCACAACAAATACCGCGAGGAGAATTCCCCCAAGCTGCGCGACGGCGACGCAGCCAGTCGGTTCCGCAAGGGCGGCGCTGCGCAGGATGAGCTCAGCGCGAATCACGTGCTGGCCGAGCGTCGCCGTCGAGAGAAGCTCAACGAGAGGTTCATAATATTGAGGTCACTGGTGCCGTTCGTCACCAAAATGGACAAGGCCTCGATACTTGGGGACACCATAGAGTACGTGAAGCAACTGCGCAAGAAGATTCAGGATCTTGAAGCGCGTAACCGACAAATGGAGATCGAGCAACGGTCGAGAGCGCTGGACCCACCGCAGAGAACAAATAGTTCCAAAGAGCAAAGGAGTGGGGTCACGGTGGTGGATCGGACCAGAACCGGTCCGGGATCCGATAGAAGGAAGCTAAGGGTGGTGGAGGGGACAGGCGGGGGCCCTAAGGCCAAGGTGGCGGAGATATCAACTCCGCCACCGCCGCCGCCGCCGCCGCCGCCACAGCATTTAGGGGAGGAGGGCCCAAGCGTAGAGGTGTCGATAATAGAGAGCGACGCGTTGTTGGAGCTGCAATGTGGATATAGAGAAGGATTGTTGCTCGATATGATGCAAATGTTGAGGGAGATGAGGATAGAAACCACCACGGTTCAGTCTGCTTTGAACGGTGGAGTCTTTGTGGCCGAAATAAGGGCCAAGGTAATACAACTTAAAAAAAGAATTCTTAAAAAAAAAAAAAAAAAAAAGCCTTACCATTTTTTTAACTTCTTATTTTGTCTGTTGGTTGATTATATTAAAAAGCTCAACTCCTTCGTGCTTGCAGGTGAAAGACAATCTCCATGGAAGGAAAGTCAGCATTGTAGAGGTAAAAAGAGCATTACATCAAATCATACCCCACGACTGACTGGCGCTGCTGTACCTGTAGAGCTTTGGAGGGCCCCTGGGGATTCTTTTCTTTTTATTATTATTTTTTAAATAAATAAATATAAATATAAATATATTGAAGAATCTGATGATTTTATTTTACTTAGCGATGATCAGGAGATAGAATGCTTAGAATTCGGGATTTAGACATATAGCTTTTGAGAACTAGTGGGTCCCCCCGAACTGTGATTTAAGAAGACCATGTACGAATTTAGTAATTAATGTATAAAAAACCAGATTCCCGAGAGCATAGACAATGGCAGCTACAGTAGCATCAACTTCCTACGAAGGTGAAAATTGGAATAACGGCACATTGTGACCCGACAATGCCCTGCCCCTCCCCTCTCACGAATAATATGGATGAATATTGATCAGGTCTAAAAAGAAAGGTAAGGTAATTAGAAGGATATTTTACGATAGATTGTAACATTACACACACAATTGACCAAAATCGTGCGTCAATGCGCTTTGCTCCAACCAGAAATCAGAAATGAGACAACATCCTCTTTCGTCTGGTTCAACTCCGAATAAGTTCCAAGGAATAACCCGCGCGTCATACAATATTAAACACTCTCCCTCAACAGCTCTTCAATTTATCCGTCTTCGTGCGGAGAATCCTAATGTCCAACAAAAGCTACGAGTAGAATCAAACAGGACGTCACATTTTCGCAATTTCCCAAGGAAAGTTCTATGGCTGAACATCGCTTTAGATCCGACCACAAAGTGCTTACGGGTTACCATCGTTGCCATCATCGTGCTTTTGACCCGACTCATTGATTATCAGCATCTTACATCAAAATGCCTGAACGAGGAAATTCTTCACGATTCCGCTAGGAAAATTTATACACCTGTTAGAAACCAAAACAAAATAAAAAAGCCCGCAAGTTACAACTGGATTAAAGAGACTGATAAGATCCAATATGGAAGGGATTCTCACGTCACCATCAGCATACTTTGTCCAGACTATAATTTTATGGATGAAAAAGAACTTAATATACCATACCCTGCAAAATATTATCACCCATCTTTTCCAAGTCTTCTTGTGACAATAGAGTTTTCCTACCACCATCACCAGTCTTATCATATGGTTGAGCCATCTTCCGCAGGAACTAGAGTCATGGAGAATAATTAGATAGGAACAATGCCTCAGCACACAATAATTACCACCTTTTTTAAGCAAATGCAGAAGAATCACATGTGGTTGCAAGGACACACCTCACGTGCTATGTGGAGAGCCATGTCAGTGCTCAAATTGAGGTGAGCATCTCGTAAATGCGATAGTATCCAACTAGGTAATTTAGAGCGCTTATCATGACGACTGTATCTACAGAAATTGAAATCAAAATGGATTATGGCCACCAAACAGATCTAAAAAGTCATGCGAGTTGCATGGTCATTGCTAATCACTCGGAAGAAATCAAATTTTTGCCTCAAAATATGTGAAGCTGTTAACAAATATCAATGTAGAATGCCCCAATTGAGCTATATTATTTCCTATCAACTTGTTTGTAAATGATAAATCTGGAGAAAGATTCTTCTATGCACAATATACCATAATGATGTGGTTAATAAGCCCCACACACGTTTCCACCCACTACTCCACAGGCTACTGACCTACTCACTACTAATATATTACGTTGTTCAAAAAAGAAAAACCAGGGTACACAGATTTTTCCATACCTTTTGTCTGCAAATATCATCATCCCATAATCAGCCTTTGACCGGATCACCCGGCCCACACATTGAGCAGCTTGTCTCTGATTCAATACGACTGATTTAATTAAGTTCTAACCTCTTAAGACAAACATATAGAATTCAAATCTTATGGAAAAAAAAAAAAAAACATACACTCACAATCATATGCTAAAGAAAATGCACTGTACTATCAAATTTAAATTGGCATTAGATGGTACCAGTGCATCAAAAGTTAGGAAATCACCCTCCTTTATCTGAAAAGTGTCCCGTAAATACTCCAATCGTGCCAGTAATATTCTGCAGCGAGAAATATTGTAATTGTCCAAGCAATATCCTACAGCAAGAAATATTGCAAACTGTGCAAGTAATATTTAAGAAGTGTTTTTTGATATGCTCACGAATGGAAAATGCAACTCACAAAATCTTCATCAGAAGGGCAACCACTTAAAGAAGCAGAAAGCAATAAACTATGGAAAGATTGTATCCCAAAAAAAGGTAGTTCTTTCATGCAGCTTTTCGAGATTCCTAGTCTATTTCCATTAACTTAATGGAGAAAAAAGCAAGTGACAATACTCACTTGCTTAGGGTGTACTGGAAAGGAACACCAAACATAATCACCAGTCTTCCATAGTGTCTATCAAAATCTATCCCTTCAGCTACTTTTCCCCTGCATATAAATATCCAAACCATTATAGCAAGACATCGTCGAAACCCTCCATCCCTCTGCCTCTGCATCTCTTTTCCATCATGATCCTAGATCATGGTCAGATCAGTTTCAAAACACCTTTTCCTTTTGTCTCAATGCTCCATCACACCAATTGATAAGTACATTTCAGCACTCAAAGAGCCAAGCTATAATATCATCTTAATACCTTGCAACAGAGAAAAAAACTGCACCTCTGCCACAGTCACAAGCTCTACGATAGTTGTCAAGGGCCAATGTGGTTTCAACCACGTCTTGGGTCTCAATAAAGACAAGCTTATGTTGCATTATTTCCTGCAGTAACATGAATTAGGATAGTTGCAAAGAACTACTCAGAGCAAAACGCAGAAAGTTCATCACCTTTAAAATATCATGTTGATTCCAGTGGTTGATGATGTCATCCATGTATGAGTAACTGACAAAAAAACAAACAATCCCATCTGGGACAACAGACACCATCTCCACTAGCAGCTTTCCATAATTCCTCGCTACACCAGGATCACTTCTCATATCAAATTTGGTACTTACTGGAAGTTGATCACTGCAACCATTACTCAAGCATAATCAAACATATGATACATTTAATTGCATACAAGTTCAAAGTCAATTGAAACCAAAATTTACAGTTTCCACCACTAGATTACATTAACAAATAGAAGATCCAACTTCAATCTTCTACCTTCCACGAGTGAGAACCATTGGACATATGCAATCTCTTGTCAAGGACATTTTAAAACTTCTGCTAACCACAGGATGAAAATTGAGAAGTCGAGGGTACAAATCAATTGGGCTTAGTGTTCCAGATGTGATCACCACTGACTGGAAACGATCAAATACAGGCTTTATAGCAAGAGAAGCATCATGGCAGCTAAGCTGTTAACAATTAAGATAAAAAGAGGATAAAATATCTATAAAAGTAAAGAGATATCAAACAAAGATTGATCTGAAGATCTAGAGGAAAGGTGCAAGCCTGCAATGCAGTACCCTAAGAAGAAAATATATGAGACCAAAACCAACAAGAACAGCGGTGCCCTGTGGAGCATATGAAGACATGTACAGCAATAACTCAAGGTTTCCACGCTATTTTTGAGAAACTTTTCACCTTTGTTCCCCAAAGGAAATGAACAAGTGGTTCAAATGAGATGTGCTAATCAAGGAGAGACATTCACAAAAATAAATGCAAGTTGGCAAGATCACTTTTTCCCTCAATTGCCCGATCAGGAGTTGTGATAAGAGTAGAAAAATAAGATAAAGAAGAAAACAGATAGAAGAAGAAGCCACCTGCAATACAGGATCAGGAATATGAGGCATCCTCTCATCAAAAGGTTCAATTATAATGGAAAACCCACGAGCATATGAGCCCACTAGTGTTGCAAAATCACATATTGTTTGGATGTGTAAGAACTCGTCAGTGTCCGTTATTTCCAGTGTCAACATAAGAGAGTGTAGACGATCATAACAAAACTTCAGAGTTTTCTGATCAATTCCAGCATGACTATTTACAGAGGCAACAAAGCTAACAGGGCTTTCCTTCTCCACATTCTCAGTATCCAACCTCCCCTTCAAATAGTGCACCAATCTGCGTAGAACATGCAGAAAATGTTCTGCTCGGCGTATATTTCCAGGAACTGCTTCCTTCAGAATATCATCAGGCAAGGCAGGATTTGCAAGCCAGGAATCAGTGGCTGCAGAAAGAGAACCAGAATGCATTGAGGATGTACAAAAAAGACAAGGTTTTCAGAATGAGGCAGGCAGTGGTATGTCAGCTTTCCACATACCAGGTAGGTCTCCTCTCAGTGCCAGACCCTCAACAAGCCGGTTATATTCAGCACGCAGTCTACTAGCATCAGTGGCCTTGAACCTTCCTACCATATCAAACAGAATAAGAAAATGCAAATAAACTTTAGTCTACAATATTAATTTCAAAATCTTGAAGAAAACCTGACCAATCATGAGGTATATGTTAAGGCAGGTAACAATATGAGGCATTTAATATGAGCCCCATAGCCCTTGAACAATACAAATAGAAAAAGGACCTAGCAAGTAAAACTGTGAAATTCAAACTGTTGAAATAAACATACCTCTCAATCTCCTGCTGCATCCTAGTCAGATTTCTTGAAGCCCCATCAAGTGTCTGCCTCCTCACACTAACACTAAGTGCTTCAATACACACATTGTCAATGTTATGTGCCTCATCAAAAACCACCACAGACTCCTTCTGCATTTCCTTAGATATGATCCCAGCAACCTTTGGATCAAGTAAGTACTGGTAATTATAGACCACCACATTGGCAAACTGCACCATGTGCCGAGCCAAGAAATATGGACACCACCCATTATGCTTCCCAAATTCCCTAAGATCCTGATACCAAAACAGGGATGAATAGGAAACACTTTGTAATCTGAATTATTCAAGGAATTCATTGTGAATGCCAGAATACAATCAGAGAATACCCAAGATAAGTTCCCAACGTCTGGAAACATTAGAAAATTAACTGATCATTCATAATCAGTAACATTAAACAATCCAACTTCAACTCAATATTTCCCACTCCAGTCTCATGGTAACAATTCTTAATATCTTCAGTGCCAAAACAACTCATTGACACCACGAAAAGCAAAAGTAGATGAAGGAGAAATCTATTTCAGTACCTGAAGGGTATAAACACCAGGTGGCAATAGCGCTGCAGAAGCCGCCCTCTCATAGTTCTCAAAAAACTCACAAGTAGGGACATTGGGATTCTCCACAGCCATAGCACGAACCCAACTGGCCGTCAGCTTCCTGCAAGCAGCATCAACAGAATCTCGATTCTCCGCAGCCAATACTCTCGGGTTGACGCACAGATTCTTCCTGGAAGACAACCCGATTGCCAGAATCCTGGCGGCGGAGCCCAAGTTTTTGACTTGGTAAATGTGCAACAATTTAAGCTCGGCTAGGGTTTTCTCCATCTCATGGACGGTGCGCGTGCAGTAGATTAGCTTGACAGGGCTCTGGGGTTTGGACAGCGTGTAGCTGGTGATTAGAGAGAGAAGCGCTATGGTCTTGCCGGTGCCGGTGGGCATTTCCAGGAGGCAGTGACCCTTCGCGTCTAGGGCACGCTTCAGCTCCACCATGTAGGCGTACTGCTCCGGGTAAATGTTGTCGTACGGGAAATAGACCGTCACGTCCTCGATCGGAAACTTCATTTTTCTCTAATTCACGTGTTATAAATAGGATCGATGCTTTTGTCAAGAAAATGGATCCCTCCGATGAAAGAGGCCGTGGAAGACCAACGGGCTGCGTCACCGTCGACTGCAGTTGGTTTCCACTTCCACTTTCACTTTCAGCACGATTAAGTAGGGGTTAGGGTTTTAGCGTCTGGAAGGCCCATCATTTGATTTAAGTAATTTCCATTATTATTATTATTATTATTATTATTATATGTGTGCGCGCTTGACAGAATCATTTTCTGTTCTCTTTTTTTTTTTTTTTTTTGAAAAAAGAGAGAGAGAATAATCTATACTCAAATTTCTACCCCAAAAAAAATAAATTTAAATATGAAAGTTGTTAACATTAAAAATTAAATTTAAATTTAATGAAAAAAAATTAATTATTTATATTATAATTTAAATAAATAATTTATTAATATTAAAGACTTGGACTCCTTGCTATTTCTGATTTTGTATCAAACAAGCCGTTATATTCTAATAATGTACCAAAGATATTTAACTCTCTCTTTTTTTTTGTGTAAATAATAGTAAGAACAATAATAATCGAGAAAGAAAGGGAATAAATTTAAAGATATTTAACAGAGCAGTGACGAAAGGGTGAGCGCGTCCGGATGAGAAACGAAGTTTGGTGATCACAGAAAGAGCAGCGCCTTTGCGCGCACCGGGCCATGGAATCCACTCTGCGCTTCACTCCACGGTTGTTTGGGACTAGACCCCTTGGCGGAGTGCGAGGTAAGCACTTGTCGCCTTTGTTTTTGTTTGCCGACGACCACAAAAGAACCAAAGAAAAATAATCGGTGAATTTTCTTTTTCTCGAAAGAAAAGAAAATTGAAGCCGAGACAGATGTACAGAATGCTAATTGCTTCCTTTTTCGTTCCTCGTACTCGAGAAATGGCTTTGCTGTTTTTATTCCTCGTTTGTCTTATTTTTATTGTTACTGTCAGCGTTCCGGACAGAGAAACCTTTTGGTGTCTTGGTGGAATTTACGGTCCCTTGTATGAAAAAGCTTTTGGGCTTGCTTGTGTGATTATTGTAGATATCTTGCAGGTAAATACACCTACCACAATCTTCAATTATGTTATCCACCGCAAGGAAAAACCTCTGTTACTCTCAAGATGAATAGAAGGCGTATCTTGTTGGTAGCCAAAGCAAATGAGAATTTCTCAATAAATTATTCCAATCAGCTGCACGGTGACTATGCAAATGCTGAGGTAATAACTGCACATGAAGTTGTACCACCCAGACCTGGTGATGGGGCTGCCCTTCTCAATTTGGCTGATTTCAGTAATGGTGTTAATGATGGGCAGTCCCAACCGAAAACATTCCAAAATAGATTCTTGAACCTTGTACACATACGGTCTGTGCTCAATGATGCTGCAGAGTCACTTTTTAAGAGTGAGATACGAAGGAGATTATTTGTGACGATTCTATTGATTGTAATTAGTCGGGCTGGGTATTATGTTCCTCTGCCTGGATTTGATAGAAGATTGATACCTCAAGACTACCTTAGCTTTGTCTCAGGATCTGTTGGTAAGTTGCAGCTAAATAAGCACGCATGCATGTGCGTAAGCAAACAGTATAACATTAGATGCCCTGCTTCCATGCATTTTAATGTTAGCTGAATCCATCTGGATTTTGTGCTGGTTTGCTTCACCTTCATTCTTATGAGTATCTTTCATATGTTTTGGACAGATGAGTTGGGTGACTTCTCAGCAGAGTTGAAACTTTCATTCTTCCAGCTTGGAATCAGTCCTCAGATATTTGCTTCAATAGTTATGCAGGTTTGAATCTTTCTTCAGCCACTTAAGATATGTATTTGGGTTCCAGTTTTATCATATGCAATAAAAAGTTTGAACAAATGATTCTAAGTGAGGTGTGTGAGTCTTGTCTTCTTCTTTCTTCTGTGTCTCAAAATGGTCTAAATGCTTACACTTTAGTGGGTTGAATGTCAATTTTGTTGATTGGGCTATAACTAGGATAAAGGGAAGCATTTCTATGTATAATTCTACATTCTGTTTCTTTTTGGTTTAATAAGTGTCCAATTTTTTTTTATGAGGCTCAACAAAAATAATATGAAATTGGTTTCAGTCGATGATTTATTATTTTCTAGGTCATGCAATGGATGATGGAAACATTTTGAGTACTAGTATCAAGAGGTTCATGTTTGAATTGGGCTCATGTTGTCATCTCAAGACAAGTATAAGGAGGTGGACTTTTTATGCATTTTTCCTTTTTTGAGATGTGCATTCTGCCATGTATAATTAATAACATATGCCTGGATGCCTGCAAATTCTAACCCCAAAAAACTCTATTGAACCTCAAAAAAGTAAAAGGTTCTGAACAGAAAATCATTTCTTTCTTGAGAAGCAGCTCTTATGTGCAACTGTCATGGTTAAAAGCATATCTCTTCCCTTACTTTTTCCTGCACTATTGGACTTTGGTTGCTAATTTTCACAAATTGGATGATCAGGTACTCTGTCATATCATTCCATCCTTAGTAAAGCTACGGAAGGAAGGCTTAGATGGCTATGAGAGGATCAAGAGTTATATGTGTGTGTACTTATTCATCTCCAGCAGTGAGACGAATCCTTGATACTGAATCCTCTGTTCCTTGTTAGGTTTTGATCTTTGCAAATTTAATGAAAATAGAAAGTAATAGATTGTGTAATTTATCTCAGATGGTGGCTTTCACTGGGCTTTGCAATATTTGAAGCTGTGGTAGTTGCTTGTTATTCACTTCAGTATTCAATATATGCAGCCAGTTACAGGTAAAGAGAAAAGAATGTTGCTTCCTTCATATATCTTTTGTTTTTTGTAATTGATTCTTCAAAAAAGAAATTAATATAACTTTCATATGGCTTCTCCAGGGTCAAGCATGTCATGGTGACATCCCTATTGTTGGTGTGTGGTGCGATGACTATGACATGGATCTGTGATACAATATCAGAGTCTGGGTTTGGTATTATTCATGTAGTTTTTTTTATTTCCTCATTATTGGTTCAGCTCTTTTTATGGGTTTCTAGTTGTCTTTTTCTAGAAAAAAATAAGTAAAGAATCTATTATTAAGAGCACCATATGGGTGGAAATCAAGTTCAGATCTTGTAATCATTTAAAGGATAAGAGTCAACAAAAGCTATCATAGACTCCACGCTATGCAAACCCTGTCTACCATACACAAAGTTGAGAGTCTTATCCCAATTTTAGACTTCCTTTATTTCCCAGTCATGATCATCTCTCACAAAAGACACATCCCATTGAATTTACCTTGATGATATGAACATGCAAGAATTTACTAAGGCATCTCCCTCTTTTGCTAACAAAAATAGACCAGGATAGAGCTCTTTTATAGAAGAATCACACTGGGCATTTGTATTTTTTTTCTGATGGTCTATCAACTTGGCAATAGTGGTGTGGTTTGGAAGTCAGGAGGGAACTGGCTTGTTCTTTTTAGTTTGTGTCAATCTGCAGTGTACTGTATCACTCTTTATATGGTCTGCTAATGTAACTTAGTTGCACATTTCAGGTCACGGTTCATCTCTAATTATATGTGTAGGAATTCTTACTGGATACACTGATACATTATACAAGATGTTGTCTCAGTTTTCAGGCATGTAGCCACTGATATCCATTCAATTTTATTTGTTGAATTCTGAAACTCACCTATATAGTCACATTTCATGTTTTCATTGCTGTGTCCTGCAGGCAATGCTGCTGGTTGGTGGCCGTATATGCTTGCAGTGTTGGGTATTTTTGCAGTGGTCACTATGTGGGCAGTTGTTGTGACAGAGGGTTGCAGGAAAATAAAGCTGCAGTACTATGGCTTCAAACTTGCTTCTGCTGCGAGGTATTGCCATTGTGGCTTGCAGAACTTATGAAGCAAAACAAGTTGCATGGATTCACTTATGTTTTATAAGTTGCAGAACTTATAAATCAGAAACTAAGCAGGACTGTATCAGACTGTTTTTTGTTTAATCTTTTCCTATAAAATTATTTGATGTGATTGATGGTAGAGATAGTTGCTTTCAAGTTGAAGTACAGCATGATATATGTGCAGGTTGGGTGCTTGAACAGTAAGTTATTATATGCTGAATGCTGAAGTTTTGACTGTAGTGGAATGTAACTAATCATACTGCTTTATATTTTGGGACCCCTTTTGGTAACTTTAATTATCATGACTTCAGAGTAGCCTCATTAAGCAAATATTGGAATTTTTACAGCAGTAGTGACTTCTCGACATAGAGAATTGAATCTTATAAAAGATATAGTACCTGTCATTGCATTTGTTGTATTTGCTACACAGTACCTATAACTTTGCATTATAAACAAGTTTGGTAACTTTCAATTCACCATGGATTTCACCTATCTGATGTGGCCCATGCTTTTACTGACAAATTAGAAGTATCAGTATATGACATATCTTTCTTTGAATTTGCATTATGGACAGGGAAGATTCCCCAATCAATGAAGTAGAGCCTTATATCCCTTTCAACATTAATCCATCTGGAATGCAGCCTGTACTGACCACAACTTATCTCTTAGCAATTCCCAGCATCCTTGCAGGGTAACTCAGCTAAATAATTGAATTCTTCTTAGTGCTTTTAGCTTGTTGTGTTCTATCCCATCATTTCTGTTGTGGGGACTCATAAGATCTTCAAAACATTGCTCATTGTGTTAAGATTCATAAGTTGTATGCTGATTTCTCAATCAGATGTTGTATTTGATTTTCTGATGCATAAGTTTGATGGCAGCATTCTTGGTTCGCCTTTTTGGGAGAATGTCAAGGAGATATTGAATCCTGAAACTTCTCTTGGTGCAGAGCCTTGGGTTTACTATTCAATATATGCATTTTTCGTCTTCTTATTCAATATATTTGACATTGTGAGTCTCTTAAAACTTATTTGAATTTTTCCAGAACTGCTAAAGTGTTAATGTGTGATGGATACTTATTGCTGAGTACAATTTATTGTCATGACAGTTCTTTCAATCTTATTCATTAAGTTTCCTTTCCTACCATGGCGTGTTTACTATTTTAAGCTTGTTGAATAGTTGATATTTTTATGCACAAGTTCCATTTTCATTTAAGTGGAAAATCATACTCTGTAACAAGCTCAAGTATTATAGCAATATAATAATGCTGGATAGACTGATACACGATGAATTCCTGTGAATGTCAGCTGGAGGACTTAAACTCTCAATTGAGGTGGAGGCATGCATATAATTGTGTCTGCATAGTATATGCCTAGATTTAAAGCTTAAATGTCTTTTCTGAGATCTCTGTGAGCCACTTTTCTGGCAAACTGGCTTGCGAGTAGGGGCTTTCAGATGGTATACCTATCATCAATTACTAAGATCTCAATAGTTACCTATTTTGTTCCACCTATGAATTGTAACCATGTGAAAAAGAAAATTTTGGAATGCCCCTTTTTACTGTATGAGCAAATAATTGGAACTTTTTATTTAACACTGGTCCAGTCAAAATTGGCTATGATGATGCCTTTTAATGCATCTTTCTAGACCATGAATAGCTTATCTCTTTCCCTACAAGAAAGGTGGTCTTAAACAAAAGCTTTATCAAATAAGGAGGCATGCTTTTTCATGTTTGTGTACCAACAAATAGATTTATCTTAATGGTAATGTTTACCATTCATTATAATTGTGAGCAATTTGCATTTTTCTGTTCATGCTTATTATTGTGAATGCCATTTGGAGGCCAACTTGCCGAAGGAGATTGCAGACTACTTAAACAAGATGGGTGCCAGGATACCAAATGTTAAACCTGGGAAAGCTACCATTGAGTACCTGACAAAGATTCAGGCTTCAACACGTTTCTGGGGTATATCTTCACCAGCAAGAATTTAGGGTTTTTATTTTTTTTGTTGCACTTGTTGTTTCTTTACTACCATTTTGGGTTGGTGATACTGCAGGAGGCTTATTGTTGAGCATTTTGGCAACCACATCAACCCTTCTTGATCATTACTTGCGTTGTATTAACCAGGGACTTGCAATTGGGTTTACATCAGTTCTAATCATTGTAAGTATGCCTTGTTATCCTGTTGCTATGCTTATAGTCAATTGGTGCTGTTAGGTAGAATGCTTGGCAACATATGATACCAACTTACATTTGCTAAGTTTGTTTACTGACGATAAACCACCAAAATGAATGCAATCAAAAAATGTCATTCAACTGAATTATAGTACAAAGCCAAAGATCACCCAGCGTCTGCTTTCTTCCTTCCTCCTGATGTCATCCATACTTTAGTTGTCATAGCTTTAATGCTGCCCAGTGGCCATGACTGGTGAAAATGATCTTTAAATTATTCCGAGATTTGTAGCTTGATCTAAAGAGTTTGGCATGGTGGGCTGGATGCAACAAATCCTTGTATGTGTGTGCCTATGTGGAAGACCCACTAACCTTCACTATGACTCCTCCGCCACCTTCTATTTACAACGTAATCCACTCCTTGCACTCTCTGTGCCTTTTTTTCACTTAATAATTAGTTATGTGCCACACACTAGCTCCCTCTCACATTTCTAGGATATTCTCTCAAATTTCTCATGTTACTTGTTTACACGTTCATACCTACTGCAGAATGGAAGCTAACTGTGCAAGAAAATAGTGATTTTCACTTTTGCTGTATATTATTGCAATTTCAGTTTGCCTTGCCTTGATGGATTTTCCTAATTATAATCGTGGTGGTTTGTATAATATGCAATGTCATAGCCTACAGTTTTTGTAATGGGCCCTGATTTGGACTAGGTGGGTTCCATTATCGAACTAAGAAGATCTTACCAAGCATATAACGTAATGCCAAGTCTGAGAAAAGCTTTGGAACGATATGGTGTGTGACGTTTGGCGTGGCTGAGCTCTTCCATTGTATGTGAAGCCAGAAAGTCGAACCGTACAGCATATAATGGCTGATATATAGTGGGAAATATCTTTCCTTGCAACGCAGATATTTTGCAGCAGATTGTTTCCTGATAAACCAGTGTATATCTGGATTGATTGTTGGTGCTGTTGTCACCAATAAGCAAATTGAGCATGACAATCTACAATGTGGAGGCCTAAGGTATACAGGAGCCGCTGCTCTTGAAGGTGGTAGAAACTCGTTCGCCGAAGTGGGGTCTGCAGAGCTGTGGGATAGTTGGACAACTCAGCGTAGTCAAACTCAAATGTTCTGATACAAGTCTAGATTTCATGTGAAACTGTCGAGTGACATGTCATAGAGATCAATTGAAGGCGAAATTTGAAAGAAATGCATGCCTGCTGTGTACCATATATAATATTAATCCTGTTTATTCCCTCTCTGCAGGCTCAATTTCATGGTTTTCTTGCAATAGACGTTTTATAAACTTAACTCAAATGGGACCAAATTAAACGCTGAGGAGACTACGAGATTTTGTGCTGTCATTATTCAAGATTGTTTTACAAAATACGTTAAACAGCACTAATCAATATTTAAAGGTTTTCGGCTTTTATGGTTGTTCAAATATGCAGCCCGATTGGGTTCTAGTAGGTCCATTCTTTAGGAAGAAATGTCTCCGGTGAAGAATTTTCATTCGGTGGCATATCCTTGACGCTTCTAGTTTTGGTTGAATGGCGGCATTCTTCGCCCGAGTAATCCTTGGTGTCTGCATGTACAACAGTTTATACGTCAATCAAGGCAAGAAAAAGGAGGTAAGCAAAGAAGAAAAGACCACAATGTTAATAAGTTTGACCTCGTCGGCGTGATGGGTGCAAGCCTATTTCGTTGACATTGAGTTTGAGGGCTTGAACAACACCGGCAGGAACGAGAACGGGAGCGCAAGCTGCGCAAAGCATGCCAGAATTTAACATAAAGATACATCCGTCATTTCCAGGTGTGGTTTTAAATGGTTTCAAATTTTGCTTTAGGATCCTTGCAACGTATTGAGTCACACTTAATATATATATATATATTTATTTATTTATATTTATTTTTTCTTCAATTGGGTCTCACCGAGTTAGCTTTGTCTCGTGTGAAAGACGAGTCGAATTTAATTATCTTTTGCCTCGTCGTTTAGTACGACAATAGTTCTCTCAAAGTTTGCTGCTAAAACGCAATGGTAAAATAGTGTACCTTCCGAAAAAGGCTTATAGATATACCTGGCTTTTTATTGCAATGCAAGTCGTTGCCTCCTCTTCGTGGAAGAAAAACTCCAGTCCCGCATGATTTTTTAGCAGAATCTAGAAAAAATGCTTGCATTCCTGCTCCTCCAGATGCCCAGTTGGTCGAATATTTTCTTCCACTATGGGTCCTTGGGCTAGGTTTTGAGGGCTGATTACACAGAGCCCCATGAGTACCATGAAATCAGTAAAACTAAATTGTAACTTTTCATATCTTGTTTACATTAGCAAAAATTGTTTAAATAATTGAAAAGGTGAAGAAAAGGTAAACCCTTGTATAATTTTAGTGCAGTTTATTATACTATGTAAATGATTTGATCAACTAGTTGCTGCTATAGAAGAAATCAGCATTAGGAAATTACAACAAACAAGTGCAGCTTTTTTATCATGCGAGTAGTAAAGACGTTTCCTTGCAAATGAATTTTCAGCTTGCTGCAGCATGGATTTTTTCTTCTAAGCACGCCACACGGCACAAGTGCAAGGCACTTTCCCAGGGAACATTCTCACAACCTTAAAGCTCCAATAACCAGTCAGTATTTACCAAATTATTTCTTCTGAAAATAGTATTCGGGATCAATTATACAATAATTCAATATAGATATTGATCCATTCATTCAATACGAACGAGCCCAGCTAGGCTCATTCCTTGGCATGGAAAAGGAAAAGGAAAAGGAAAAGGAATAGAACTGATACACCAACAATACAACATGATATGTAAGATCAGTTCTACAAGGTTTCCCATCATGTGCCCTTTTCCTTCCGAACAATAACTCCCAGGCAACTTTCGACATTGACGATGGCAGATTTTTCATCTGTATTTACCAGTCTTTTCTCGACAACGGTGCGAGATAGCGATGCACTGACCATTAATTGCCTATAGTGTACCAGAAACAACTTAGCCATGCATGCATATGATTAGGCATCTCGAGTGTGTGCGTGTTTACGTTCCGTGTATTCATCAATCCACCATCATTTAAATTAAAGCATCCCAGCTGACCCCCACCCTCCCCAACAAAAACAGAAAAATTCACCCCACGTAACGGCATGGGAAGCTAGGAACAGACTTTTGATGTGACTAATTATCAGGGAAACTTGTCGGCCACTGGGAATCAAAAGGCCATAAGAGGTTAGAGAGTCCTGGCTGTCCTTGATTTTCTTATTAGATTGTGATTATGTTTTCAAGTCCTTCTCTAACCAACAATGCTTCTATGATTCGTCCACAAGAACCAAAGTGATACGATCCTATAATGATTTAAACCTAAAGGGAAAAAATGCAGAAACGACAAGGACGAGCCTCGGTGTTCCGATAAACTTACTTCATTTTTTTTCTGAAAGTCACACATTTGATATGTAAAAATAAAAAAATAAATAATAAAAAAAGAAGAATTAAAGAGGAAAATCATATATTTACCAGCACTGGCTGCACCTGTAGCGGCAACTTAGGAAGATCACAATATTGAAGGCGCTGCTGGTGCTTGACATATCCCTGCAACATTATAACATGCATGAGCTTCAGAGAATAGTAAAGTAAACAATTAAACGCAGACATAAAAAAAAAAACAGAGGGAGAAAGAGAGGGAGGGGGAGATGGGGAGTAGAAAATGAAATGAAGTGAGGGGGAACCAACCTTTGCGTCCCATATTGCCTCGTCCAGAACATGAGAGGGTAGCCACGATATTGCTTCTTCAACTCCGACTACTCCGTCTTCTCTACTTGAAGCCATTGATTTAACACAGGCCCCCCTCCCTCTCGTTTTTGTGTCAGGGAGGCGGAGGCTTTTAAGCTCCAACTTCTAACCTGCAGCATAACTACGTCTACGCGTGTACTTAGAAATAGGAGAAAAAGGAAAGAAGAAGGAAATAAAAAAAAAAGAAAAAGAAGACAGCTAAGAAAATTATCATTATTTCACCACTTTTTCCTTCCATTTAATTAAAGGTCGTAATGGTATTTGTCTGTATCTAACCTGCAAGATTTTTTAAATTCAAAGGCCAAAAATGAACAATATTTGACTACATTTAATGGATCATTTGGTAACCGATATAAGCAAGCTTGAGTGACGTAACCAACTATTTTGTCAGATATTAATTTTTCAAACGAATTACTGTCGCGACTATAATATTGGTACCGTTCCTTTGATTCTTTAGAAAAACCATTGGTGCCATTAAAAAGCTATTATCAGGAGGATGCGTTGATGATTATACCAAATGCACAGGAAAAATACAATAGAATTTGGAAGCAATAAGAGGTGGAAATGGGTTGGGTAGGATTCGGTGAACCCCCTTCAACGCCAGGGTTTGTTTGTTGCAGTTATGCTTCGCGGAACGCCCTCGCTGCTCCCATAACCATAACAATTATTGTAGCGCATAGTTTAAATGCAGCAAGTGATCAGTTGAGCGGGTTACATTTGCAGGTGATGATTGTCGAGAGTGACCCTTTAATTATCTCTTTCGCTATTGCATTAGTTACATTGATACATACGTACGTAACTACAAAAAAGCAGCTGCCGGTGCAAGTAATTCTTAACCACCATACCAACCCACCAAAAAGAAAGAAAGAAAGAAAAAAAAAGAAATCAAACATGAGATGTTTTGGTTTTTTGGGTTCAATGAAGTGGCTACGGGGATGATATATTTAACATGACATGCATACGTCAAAATAAAAGATTGATTGGCAGATTCCGACAGTGATAGACACGATATAGTTTATAATATTTTGTACTGTGTAATAAAATTATATATAAACAGAATAAATTTTAATATAAAATATATGTAATATTAAATATTATCTATATAATATAAAATATTATTTCATATAATATAAATTAAAGTACTAGTTACTGTACATCCACCCCCATGTCAAAATTGTGGTTTTATGATAAGTGATGACTACCTTATGGATACGTGCAATTGACCAACTCATGGTTGCCCTCAATTTATGTATCAAATCAAAAGGAAACCGATATAAGCAAGTTCGCACATGCATGCATACTATGGGAGAGGCTATTTCCGGCCGAATATTCATAATGTTCTTTTGATGAACCAGGGAACAATCGACAATCATCAAAGCGCTGGTACGATAAAACATCCCCGATGTGAACTTTTGAGGACAGCTTATGCAAAAAATGTTGGCATCATTCTTTAATCAAATATCATTTAGCAGTTGATTTGGTCCCTGATATTGGGGTAGGTACAGTTTAGTTATATGATCCTCAATTAGGCCAATCTAATCTGCTTTTCCCTCCCACTTTGGAAAAGGCTATGTTTTCCGATAATGTAGCCATATTGGTGAACTACTTTATAGTTGTGTACGTGACCGAGTAACTAACTATATAAACAATAACAGATCAGATTCCATTCGAGTTGGGGATTGAGCCATTTGCCATGACGGCTCAAGTCGGCATTGGCTCCAATCTCAACAGCTAATTCTTGGGTCCGACGCTGATAGTTCGGCCCGACTTTTACCTTTTTGAACAACCAAAATCAAAGTTGAATGTCGAGCCACCGATCAAGCCGAGTAAAGCATCAACTTTTTTGATGGGATTGTAAGCAGAGTAGAATGATGGCGAAGTGAGCGTACTTCATGGTCCAAAACTGTCTGCGCAATTGGACCTAGACGAGCACTAAACAATAAATCTCCAGTAATCAATGTGCTGTCAAGAAAATGACTCATTAATCATTCAAATTATGCAGAAAATGAAGAAACAAAGAGTACAGAACATTTTACTGCAGTCTGAGAATCTCCTCCAACGCCGAATTAGGTGCCCAGACATAATTAAGGAGGAGATAAAAAATAGAATTGGTTAACCTTTTCCTTTAATAGCATGGAAAGTTACAGTCGCATTAAAATCTACGGCTTCATTTCCGGGTTGCCAATACCCTCTTGAATTATAATCCACTAGCAACAGAAGCATCTGAAAAGCTCACACCCACTTAATTTATTCTTCCCTTTCCCTCAAGCGAGAACCCTTGGCATTTCACTCACACACATGTTTTTAGTGGTCCGTATAAGATTATGCGTTTCTTCATCCAACTGAACATTGTCTTTCTTCATTCTCTCTGCAATTACAAGTGGCATTCTACTTGCTTTTGCATATACCCTTAGAAGGGAATTATAAATCTCGGTACTCACATGTCCAGCATTCCGAAGTATCACCAAGAATTGCTCTGCCCCTTCAATGTTCTCGTTTTCTTCAAGAAGCTTGAACACTTCTCCAATTATCCTTTTGTCAGGATCCCACTTTTTCACACTGCCGACAGCTTTCTGAAAATAGTCTAGGACCTTTTCTGTTTGCTTTGTTTTCAAATGACCCCAAGTTAGAAGTTCCCAAGTAGTGTAAGAAGGCTTGATCCTCTTTTGCACAATGTGATCATAAAACTTTTCAGCCTCTTGCATCTTATCAGCGTTAATATAGGCTGCAAGAAGTATGTTTGAGACCCTAGGATCACCAGTTCCAGAAACTGACTCCCACTCTGTGTAGAGATTTTCTGCTTCTTCAATCTCCTCAAGTTTCACAAGTGATGCTATCATACATGTATACTCAGCATCGCTCATTTTACGAAAACATGATTTCATCTTCTGCCAAATTCGGTGTAACCCATCCTTATCACCCAAGTTTGCGTGCAAGCTAAGGAGGGAAGAATAAGCAACCCGATTTTTCCGCGAAGCTCCTTTCTCCATCTCCTTCAAAGTTGACACTGCCTTTTCATGGAGTTTATTTTTCACATACAGGTTACTCAAGATACTGTAAGTTACCCAGTCAGGCTCTACTTTTGCTTTCTTCAGCATCATAAAGGTCTTTTCTGCAGTTTCTACTTCATTTCGTGAAGCACAAGCAGTTAACAACAGATTGAATGTAACAACATCTGGCGAAGTTTTTTTCCTCAACTCCTGAAGAACTCCTTCAACCTTCTCAAACTGGCCTTTTGCAATGTATAAAGTAAGCATGTGGTTATACGGAAGTGGACTCCTCAAGAATCCACATTCAGACATTTTCTCCATCAAAGCCTCAGCTTTCCCGAGCAACCTATTTTCAGCATAAGTATGAAGAAGAGCTGTACAGGTCTCCTTAACTCTCATCTTATCAGGAAGGTCCTCAAAGAAGTTTTCCGCGCTAGCTAGACCACGAATTTTTCCAATCAAGTCCAAATGGACAGCATAATCACCTGGCAAGAGCTTGATATCTTTCTGTTGAGTCATCCATTCACATACCTACATGCACACAACAGAACATTCAACAGACGAGGATAAGAGCCCAAGTTTCAAATTCCATAAGCACTTTGAGCCAATCTAACTGATATCTACCGTAAACTTACAAGCCCTACTAAATAGAAATTGATAACTAATTATAGCCTCGCAACAGGCATTCAAATCTCCAAAATTATTCCGAACATGCGGGGCAAAAGTCTCCTGAAATTTTCTCCTTAATATATTTTCAATGCTAAATATTCGAGTAAATTTCGTCTTCTAACCCATTTTGTTTCAGGTAACTGGAATCCCACATGTAAGAATATCACAAACAATGTTGCCTTTGTCCCAAACTGAGAATTAGTCAGTTACAAGACACTCAAAAGTCCAAACACAAACTCGCTTGTAACTTGTCAGAAAATAAAGAAGAGCAAGGCAAGGCCAATCAGACCTCAAGTGCGTGTTTGAACCGCTTCATCTTGCGGAACTCTGACAATCCGATTGAGCTGGTACTTCTGCACCGTGTGCCCTTCTTCTTTCCATTTCCTTATCGCAATTACGGCGCTGCGTTTTGGGTACACCAGCTTAAATAGCCTCTTCCCCAGCGAGTCTCCTCCGCCTCCATCACCTTCACTCTTTATCGCCTTATCAGCCGTCGAGAAGCGGCGCAAGGCCGGGGCGAGGGTTCCGCGTACCGGCCGGAGCCACATTTCTTCAGACGACAGGGCTTTAATCGGGTGTTGGCCCTTTTTTTCTTTTTTGTTTTTCCCTCTTTAGCGTGCATGTAGAGCTGTGGAAGGCGTTGATTTTTTTATCCGAAAAAACATTGGGAAATGGGCTTATGCCTGGAATGGGCCATGATTAAAGCCCAATATTGAAGCCCATTTTATGGGGCTTCCTGTCCACGCAAACTCAGCTGAACAATGAGAAAAACAAATAACGCAGATTCTCTGATATTCGTCTGTCTGTCTTTTTCAACCTTGGTTTTGCTCTTTCTGAGCAGCCTTTTCTCTCGCTTTCAACCTCTCTCAGTTTATTTCTTGCTCTTTGGACGTCTCTTGAATTTAAATTTTCAGAAGTTTCTTCAATGTTAGGAGGGAGCCTTACCTCCGTCGGCAAGACTAGCGTGAGGGTCGTGGTCGCCGGCGACGGTTTTACGGGAAAATCCAGCCTCATCGCGGCGGCGGCCACCGAGTCCTTCCCGGAGAATGTTCCTCACGTGCTTCGTCCCACTCGCCTCCCCGCCGATTTGTTCCCTGACCGCGTTCCTATCACCATCATTGACACTTCTGCCGCGTATGCTTATCTCTTCTTGTCTTATACGTAAATATAAATATTTTTGTGTGCATGAAAAATTTCCAATTTTTAGTTAAAATTTCGTGTTTAAATTTTATTGTTTAATAATTAGGTTGGAGAATAGAGGGAAGCTTGTCGAAGAATTGAAGAAGGCTGATGTGGTCATGTTAACTTACGCTTGTGATCAGCCGTCAACGCTCAATCGGATAAGTACTTTTTGGCTTGAGGAACTTCGCCGATTAGAGGTACTTGAAATTATTGTTACATGTATGTTTATTATAGGATTTCTATTTCTTCTATATGTTTAGACGATGGATATATTTGGATTGTTTTTTTTTTTTTCACTCCTCTTTGTTCGTTGCTGTAAATATTTGTAGGTGAAGGCACCCGTCATTGTGGTTGGTTGCAAGTTAGATTTGCGGGATGAGAATCAGGCAATTAGCCTAGAGCATATTATGGGACCAATCATGCAGCGGTACAGGGAAATTGAGACCTGTATAGAATGCTCTGCAGTTACGCTTATGCAGGTATTCTGTTGCGCGCAACCTTTCAGCCTTTATTTGATTATCACGGGAGCTGATTGGTATGCTCTTTCTGGTCTGTTTGAGTTGTCTTTTCTCTTTTGAATATCCTGTTTCCCTGCTATCACTATATATCGTGTCTGGTTTACTTCTGCTTTTTCTTGTTTGTCTCGGTTCTTTTCCATAGATGGGATGCAAATATAATAAGAGACAGATATGGTATATTTTCAAATTGATGGAAAATATAATTATATCCTTTTGGTGAAAAGAGGGAAAAAGGAAGCTTGGGAAAATGGCAGATCAAAAATTAAAAGCATGAGAAGCTATGTAAACCTCACGAGTGTTTGCAACTTTTAATCCTATTCCTTTGGAATGAAAAAAATCACTGGTTTGTTATCGAGATTTTGCATAAAGATGCTGTGTTTGTTTTGAATCTTGCTACATTGAATGTCCAATAATTCGCATTAGAATTGAAAGATCACTTGAGGACCAGTCTAAGATTTTTGTAGGTCCCAGACGCTTTCTATTATGCTCAGAAAGCTGTACTTCATCCAACAGCTCCATTGTTTGACCAAGAAAGTCAAGTTTTGAAACCCCATTGTGTGAGGGCACTGAAAAGGATTTTTCTACTTTGCGACCGTGACATGGATGGTGCACTCAATGATTTGGAGTTAAATGACTTTCAGGTTTTTGCTTTTTCTCCTACTTATTGTCCTCTCTACTGTTTTTTTTTTAATTATTTCCATTTTATTTTTGGGGAGTTTCACATATAGAGGAAATGGCAAGCAGGTTAAATGTTTCAATGCTCCACTGCAACCTGCTGAAATAGTGGGTGTGAAAAGAGTTGTACAAGAAAAGAAGAAAGAAGGAGTTAATGACCTGGGTCTTACCCTGGAAGGATTTCTATTTCTTCATGCTCTTTTCATAGAAAAAGGACGTCTGGAAACAACTTGGGCTGTTTTAAGAAAATTTGGCTATGATGATGATTTAAAACTTAGAGACGATGTTCTGCCAGTGCCACCTAAGCATGCTCCTGATCAGGTATTAAGAACCTATTAGTGCTAATCATAGATTTTTATTTTTCAAATGGGCCCCCTTTTATTCTCATTTTTCACTGTATACAGTGCTCCATGACCTTCCTGTATATATTGTTAGGGAAAATGAATTGTGTACATTTCTTGTCCATTTCAGATTTATGGCCATGAGATCTGCGTTGTAGTGATGTATTTCTTAGTGTAGATCCTGCCTCACCAACATTGGGATTCCTCTTTTTGCCTTTCTATAGTTGAATAACTGAGTAGCATCTATAAATCCTAAATTGCTGTTTTCCATCATAATTGTTCGTCTGCTTTGCTCATAGGTTGAAGAAGGTTTAATTGTGTGTATACCAACCTTTTCTTCTAATACTTAAACAATTCAGTACCATATATATCCTACCTTACTGTTTTAAATCTCATAACCATGCACTTGCTGGCATTCATAAGTTGGAGAAGGTTTAAATGGATATATAGCCCTCCTGCCTTCTAATAGTTGAATAACAGAGTATCATCTATAAATCTAATGGTTTCCATGTTCATCTACCTTGTTTTTTATCATTATTATTCACCTGCTGCGTAGTGGGTTTAAGACAGATTTAAGGGGTGGTTGCCCCTGGTGGTTTTACAAAAAAGGAAGTACGTGAATCTTCAGTCCCAAACAGATACTGTTTAGAGTGTAGACAAAAAAGGTCTCAGTCATAGAGGATATCCATACATTTAACCCTATAAAGAAATATGAACTTTTCTGTTTTAGTTTACATAGGTGGTCCTCGTAACTTTTTCTTGATTTTTCCCTAATTTATGAATTCAATTTTTGTCAGAACAACTTTATGTTACATGGTTGTTCAAAAACTGCATTATGATCACACTTTCATAACAGTATCTATTTCTTTTGGGTATGAAATAATCACTTCTTGTGTACCACTTTGTAGAGTGTAGAGCTAACAACTGATGCTCTGGAGTTTTTGCGTGGGATCTTCCGACTGTTAGATTATGATAATGTATGTATCGATCTTTCTCAAATTCCAGTACTGTCTTTTGACTTAATGGCAGTTTTTTCCATTTTTTGCCCTGAGAACTAAACAGTTTCCAATCTTGATAATTGCTAGCATGGAGCCTTGCGTCCCACAGAGCTTGATGAGCTATTTTCGACTGCACCAGAAAAGTAAGTTTGTTTTCTGGTATTTTGATCCTTATTGAACTACAAGCATTAAGGTTATTCTATTGTGACTAGGAGGTCATAGGTTCAAGTTGTATAAACAAATTCTCTTTAAAAATAAGGGTAAGTCTATGTATATCTGACCCTTCCTGAGACTTCATGGTGTGGAAGCCTTGTGCATTAGGACATCAATGCCCTTTTTATGTTTCATGAGAGAATGGCTTGACAAGAAAAAATTCATGTAGCCATTGCCAATAATTTGGGATTAATGCTAGGTTGTTGCTGTTGTTATTCTATGTCTCATATGGGGTCAGCCCTATATCACCCATACTAGGGAATGATAATGCATGCAAAATTGCTTTTATATTTAAAACTCACCTTGCTACTTATGACCTGGACTGGAATCTTTAGAGTCAGATGAGCTGGTCCACTCAAACAGGTTATTGGACCAGTTGGTGTACTTGGGCATTACACAAAGTTCTGTACATGGCTCTTGTAAAACAGTTCTATTTTGGTTTTTGCATTATCTTGCTTATATCATGTTGTTTTGTGTGGTCACTTCTGTATTTCAGTCCTTTTCGTCAGGCACCTTACAAAGATGCTGCAGAGAGAACGACACAAGGAAATTTAACTCTTAAGGGGTTCCTATCTGAGGTCTGTTCCTACTACTATTTCCCTAATTTTTTATGCTACTGAGTTTTCAACTCATCATTGTGATTTTTATTAAGAAGCAACCTTCTTCCTGGTCGGATTTAATTCTCTGTTTTGCTGCATGTTTCATGTTCCATGTCATTTTGTTGTTTTGTTGATGTAGCTGAAGGAATTTCTTGAGGTGGGGGTTTAAGGATCTCTGACTTTGGGTTTATGAAGAGTGAAGCAAAATTTTGGGTTATTGTGAGATGATATTCTCATGTGAAATGTGGCAATTAAATGTTGCAAGTTGGTATTTTGTGATTTGTTATGAAGATGTGCTGGAAAGCTCTTTTCAATTTTTGTTTAATAGTTGTTTCGGAATCTGTTTATTCGTGCTTTTATATCATGGTGCAAAATCATGTTGAGGTTCCCTAATTTTAATGGGATAATAAGTCAGATTTCTCTGCTCGCCCACATCATAAGTCTTATGATTTCCCCTGTAAGAAGCCTTTCTTTTTTTTTTTTTGGCAAAATATTGACCTAGATGCATTTTTTATTTGGTGATTTTTAAAAGTGTTTTTTTATTATACTGTTAATTATGTTGCAATGAAACTTGTGTTTCCAGTGGGCCCTTATGACACTATTGGATCCACGAGGTAGTTTGGCTGATCTGATATACATTGGATATGGGGGGAATCCTGCTTCTGCACTCCGTGTTACTCGTAGAAGATTAATTGATCGTAAGAAGCAACGGACAGAAAGAAATGTTTTCCAGTGCTTGGTTTTTGGTTCTAAAAATGCTGGAAAATCTGCCTTGTTGAATGCATTCCTGGAAAGGTGTTGATCTTGGACATATTATTACACCCAGCATAGCTCAATCAGTTTATATTTTGTTTCATAGAGTGTTTTCTTTTATGTGTCATTTTCAGATGTCGGTTCTATTTTCACCTAATCAAATACTTACTTGTTCTGCCACTTCTGACCACAGGCCATTCTCAGGATATCAAAACCCAACCGGTGAGCATTATGCAGCTAATGTTGTTGATCAGCTTGGGGTGAGTAAATCCGTGGAAATATGGCATTCCTCAGTTATCTGATGGGATAGTTGATCCTTCATAGATTTTTTCGTGATTAAACCTCAGGAATCTCATGGTCATATCTCTTATCTTCTGTAAACTGACATGTATGAGACAAACATGCCTGCTAGTTATATGGTAGCACTTGCATGTTTTAGCTGTGTCATCATCTCTTTCCATGTAATTGCTTGCAGGGTAGTAATAAGACCCTTATTTTGCGGGAGATACCAGAAGATGGAGTTAGAAAGTTTATATCAGATGAATCTTTGGCAGCATCTGATGTTGCTGTATTTGTCTACGATGGGTAAGTTTGATGTTGATAAAGAGGAAAGTTTGGCTTTGCTAGGAACTAGCCACTAGATGGTACGTTTATCCACCATGTGATCTAGTTGGTATAATTTGATTTAGTTGGGCAAGTGCATTTTTTGTCTTTGTATTGTGTTCTTTGATTCTTCGCAAACATACTAGCTGTGCTTGTCAACCTCCATGTGTGCAGTGCTCTCTTCTCTTTTCTTTGATCATTTACATTTGCATCGCGTGACATTTAACTTCTATATTTTCAGTTCTGACAAATACTCCTGGAAAAGATCAAGTGAACTTCTCATGGAGGTGGCCAGGCAAGGAGAAGAAAGTGGGCATGGTTTGCCTTGTCTACTTATTGCTGCTAAGGATGACTTAGATCCATACCCAATGGCAGTACAAGATTCATTAATGGTATATGCTTTTTCACCAATGACAAGCTTGTCTTTGGATGCTCGAATTTTGATTTGTAATTAACCTGCCCATCTGCAAATACCGATCACCCCAGAAAAAGGAAACACAAAACAACTTCTAGCAAATATTGATGTGCTTCCCTTCTCTCTTCCCCCAGCCCCCAATGCCTAAGTTAGCAAGTGGTACTGATTTGTTTAGTTGCTCTATGGCATGGTTGATGTGGTAATTTTGAGTTTCCTTTATAGATTTGTCAGGGGTTGGGAATAGAGGCTCCTGTTCCTGTTAGCGTGAAGAATGGAGAT
The DNA here is from genome assembly GCA_037897445.1 of Ceriops zippeliana. Taxonomy (NCBI): domain Eukaryota; kingdom Viridiplantae; phylum Streptophyta; class Magnoliopsida; order Malpighiales; family Rhizophoraceae; genus Ceriops; species Ceriops zippeliana. The sequence goes on from JBAPLH010000058.1 coordinate 4,841,284, forward strand.
CTGAATAATTTATTTTCCAGAATAATAAAGGCAGCTGAACATCCTCATTTGAACATTCCTGAAACTGAGATGGGGAGAAAGCAGAAACACTTTCGCCAGCTTGTTAATCACTCTCTTCTGTTTATGTCAGGTATCCTCTTTCCAGCCCTCCATCATCCCCCAACTCCCCCCTCAAAAAAAAGGGCCACTCAGTGCACATGGGCTTTGGATGTGCTTGGCACTAACTCTGCTGTACTGCAGTGTATTAGGAGGTTTTTACCGGCTTTTCTTTTCAATTTTCAGTTGGGGCTGCTTTGGCCGTGGTTGGACTGGCTGCCTTTCGTGCCTACAACGCAAGGAAGAATTCTACTGGTTAGATAATGCTAATTTGGCAATGAATTATACGGTTGCTATTTTGCTTCTTTGCCTCCTGGCAAAGTCCAATTGGAGGCTTCCCAATTTTGAACACGTTGGCTGAGGATGGAACCGTTGGTTCCAAGTCCAAACCGTTGGAACCGTTTGAACAGACATTTGCAATTCATGTATTTATAGTTCCACTTAAGATTGATGTACGTTGAATTGCACCTTCGCATCAATAGCATACTTTGCTGGAAATTAGGCTATTGATGTTCTGAAATGGTACTTATCCTGAAATTGGTCGCAGCCTCTGCCTTTTTTGTGTCAATCATGCAAAGAATACAAAGTCGAATCCATTCGGTTTGCCACAAATTGCTGAAAGCTCAAAATGAGAAGATTTATAAAAGCAGGAGACGCCAATAAAATTCTGCCTGGTGTTCCCACATGTATCCCATCTCATAATCACTCGCAACGCCAGGAGATAAAAGGAATTTGGCAATACTGGACAAAATGTTTGGGATGGGCTGCAAGGGAGCACGGACTCGTGAATCCACCTGAGGCTTGTCTTAGAGGCCCACCCTTTTAGTGCCCCCATCCCCACTTGTTTACATGTTTGTTTTGCTAGAATTTACCTTTTAATCTCTGCTACTACATGTACTGATCAAAGAACCGTTAAAAAAAAAAAAAAGAACAGAAAACATCCCCCCGACTACGTGTACGATGAATTGTGTAACACTGTAATTCATGAAAGATCCATGGTAGGGGGAAAATAATCATCTCTATCTATTCCATGTTTCAACAAAAATCAATTTCTTTTTAAAAGGTTTATGACTTGTATTTAAAATTGTACATCTAAATTATAACATCGGACAAGTTGCGATGGGGCGATTGATCCCAACTCAAAATCACAAATAGATTCGACATTAACATCATATTTTGTCTCTATGTACTTTAATACCCGCCACCCGAGACACAATATTACTCGTATCTTATAATTTGATCGGTGCATAGAGGATCTTGGACTTCTGGTAGTCAAAAAGTCACCCGTCAACCGTCTAACTTAGAAATGTGATATATATAATCTGTAGGGGTTTTCAGTTGCATGTGATCTAACAGAAAGTTTGACAGAATACAAGGGTCTATACGGACCACCCTCCCTCCCCCCCCCCCCCCCAAAAAAAAAAAAAAACTTAAAACACCCATTTAAACAAAATCTGAAACAAAATTTAGGGTCAATTTGGGATATTATTGAAGACATCATATATATATATATATAATGGTGCTGTTTGTGAGAGCTACGAGGTTTGGACTTTAGAGGCATGATTATTCGGATTCCAGAATATTCGTTGCTTTTAATTGCATCGTGAATGAATATACACCGGTTAAGGGGGCTGAAATGCCAAGAAGGTCAAAATTAGGAAGGCATAGCATTTTCCATGCAAATTGGAGAGGAGAGGCAGTTGATGTGAAGGGGCTGGGATACTCATACTGGGGGAGATCCAACATGCCCAAGAAAGAGTTAAAAGGAAGATCTATCAATGTACTGATACGATCCATCCCCACTCCCAAGAAAGGTCAATCCATCGATTCCATGCACCCCCCCCGCGGCGCCCCCACTCTCTCTGCACCCCTTTATTTATTAGTAGTGCAATTCACCCTTTATTTTTTTTTTCCCCCATCCATCGGAAAATTCTGAGCAAACACAAATTTTTTGATAAATATAATATTTGTAGTGTAAAAATTTTTCCCATTCATATGAATCAGCTGAACTTGCTCTCCAATCTCCATGAATGACGACCCTGCGGCCTTCACTCTTCAGATTAATGAATGTCTATGCGAGAAAGATAGTTTACTTTCTTTTTCTTATTACAGGGGGTGGGTGGCGTAGAGGAGACCTCTCTCTCGAAGGTCGCACATTTCAGGCAGTAAAAATTGGCTTATACGGTGCAAGTTGCACCTTCGGGCCAAGTATCTGATTTTCTTTTCAGCTATCTATCTCCTAATGGGTAAGTGGCATTATTGTGAACAAATCCTTCTGTTGACATCGTCATCCCAGCTCTCACCTTTGACTATTCTTTTGACGATCATTGGTTCTATTAGTCTAAAGCTTGGCTGCATGTTAAAAGTTAAACACTCCGGCCACAAAATTTTCTGTTGTTTTAATTTTAGTTTTTCTGTCAAAGTTGTTTAATTCTTGAACGAAATTTAGAGAGAGACACACAATCATTCAAAAGGAGAGAAAAAAAAATAGCCACGACAAAATTCTGCAAGGAAGCATTTTCATTTATACCGTATGATGCATTAAGCAATTAAATAATAATAATAATAATAAAAGAGTGAGTGCAAATATTAGTAAAAAAGTACTGTCAAGATCCCTTTCCAAATGCAAAGTTGCATCGAAAGTAAATTTGCTAAGCCAGTGGAAAACAATGGACGGTCGGATTTCCCGGCCATAGGTCATAATTGTTCCTACATGTTCAATAAAATTAGATGATCATCTAACCGAAGACGCATCCCTTTCGTTTCCTAAGATGACATGTCTTTTGACTACACGATAAAGCAACCTTTTATATATATATATATATATATATATATATAGAGAGAGAGAGAGAGAGAGAGAGAGAGAGAGGGAAAATGTCAAATCAATTTTCAGATTTATAACTGTTAATTTCCAGAGCCAAATTCCCAATATGTTTTTTTTTTTTTTACGATAAAACACGTAAATCTACTCGAATTTCATTGTTCGGGGGTACAGAAAACAGACACGAACACCTCTCGGGTTATTTTTGTTGGCGATTATTTATTAATAATTGAGGTTTAAGAACTTAATCGGTTTACGAGCGAAACAACAGCAATTCAAATTTTTTAAGATGGGAAACAACGTTAGTTCGTTTGGCAATCCATATTTATTTAAATAAAAAAAATATTTATTTCCATCAACAACTTTTAAAAAAGACAAGGAAATCTCATGATTCCCCAACAGAATCTTAATAGGCTCAGAGGGGCAAAGGAACGGAATCATCATTGTTGTAAATGGTGGGGCCCTTGTTTGATACTCCCGTAGATCCTTCGGTATCCAATCTATGATGACTTTCTCCGTTTTGTCAAATTGCGACAGGACAGAGCCCACTTGGCCACCACCTTACCTGGCGACAACGATTTGCATTTGATTCAGTCAAATTTTGTCGAAGACAATTCACGCCAATTGAATGATGGTATTGGTCGGTCCGTGAAACATCACCCGCTCCACGCGCTTCCTGCGTTCGTGAACCAACGACACTCCCCCCCACGCCCTGTCGAGTTGTCAGATGTCATTGTCGGCGGCGGACTCAAAGATTAATTGTGCATTGCTCCGGCCGGAATAATATCCGAATTCTTCTCGACGTCGGAAGCCGAGATCTCTTAGGCTTTGGTCGGCACAATTGCAATACTTTTCTATTCTCGATTTTGTGGTCAAATAAGAATTCACGCACACACACGCACCCAATAAAAAAAAAAAAAAGTCTCTTATCTTCAAATCTAAAGAATTAAAGAATTAAACATTGGTATGAACCTAAAAATTTTCTGAAATTTCAATTGACTAATTTTTAATAATAATCTTAATTCTGTTACAGAGTATAAAATTTTATATTGATAAAATATAAAAATTCAAATATAATTTATAATACTTATGAATTTTTTTCATTCACAGACTTAAGTTTTTAATTAAATTACAGTATCAAAGTGTTATTTGATAAGGTAAATGAAAGTTTGTTGAGATTGCCTGCCCCATAAATAATATGCAACACATACTCGGCCTGCCAAAGGCTTGATTGTTCTTTGATAACTTGAGATTTATCTTTCTTTATATTTTCTTAGTAAGAACTCCGCCCCCAAGCATATGACCCAGCTCATTTTCTTCTTCTTCTTTTTTTTTTTTTTTTTTTTGGTACAACTCGTCATGTAAGTCAATATGATTTAATCGGCATGAAATGGACTTGCAATGTGAAATTAGGCCTCAATATTTAGGTAGACGAGATTTAGACTTAAGTAAAAAATGTTACCTTGCATCTAGTCAAGTTTAATTTGTACTACAAACATGACTATGAAAATTAAAGATTTGAGAGAGAGAGAGAGAGAGAGAGTGAAATTTTTGTACTGATTTCATGGCTAATCTTGGACTCACATGTGGAACAGATATGAGACTTTGGGACACTCCTCCTTCGTGCATGAATTGGTTATTGCAGGAGGATATGACCGATGTAACGGTATTCAGGGCTAGATGAACTTTTAAATTTTATAATTTTATTTTTTTGTTTCCGATTGTCCAAAATAATAATAATAAAAAAAAAGCACACACACACAGAGATACAAACTTGCTGAGGTGCACCAGCACAGAGAAGGAGATGAGCGCACAACGAGCCTGGTGGCCGTGCTTGAATGCCACCAGCGCTCTGGTCCCATCGATGGTGTCGAAACTAACGGGGAGATTGTTGATACAAGGAGTGAAATTGTTGTAATTAATAGAAAATTTATTAAGTTTAATATGATCATATCTTATTTTTTATTATTCTATATCGTAATATGCCCCTCTATTTAATTGGTTAGATTATTAGTTATTATTTTAATTCATATTTTTTTAAAAAAATTAAAAATTAAAAATTTATTTTAATTAACAATGGTATGCAAATTTTATTTTCAATCAAATTTCTATTTCTAAAAAGATATTAACTATGATTTTGATGAAGAATAGAAAACTCTTGAAATTTTAAAGTTTAATAGGAATTTAAGATCGGACGACTATGGTATTAAAAGGCCAGTAGATAAGACAAAATAAATGCAAAAAAAAAAAAAAAAGAAGAAGAAGAAGAAGAAAGAATTTCAATGGATTGATCGAATTAATGTGATTAAACACTAATTAAGTTAAAAAGAAAAAAATGGTAGAAATTTTAAGTCAATAAATTGATAGGATTGAAAAAGTTAAAAATGTATAAGTCAAAAAAAAAAATTATAAAATGTTATGGTCGACAGATATCTCAACAATAATTTTTTATTTTAAAAATTAATAAAATGTTATATTTGTATATAAGATAGTTATAAAACTCTTTTATAGTATACAGAAAAAAGTGTTCTAGACAAATAAAAAAAATAACTTTTCAAAATTGTGTTGTATTTAGTATAAAAAAATCAAAGAAAAGAAGAGAAAATGAGAGATAATAAGCAAAAGTTATAAGAAAGAAAAATTGAGATTATAAAAGAAGAGAAATGTTCAAGTTGAAATCATAAAAAGAGGAAAGATACCCTAAAAACATATTAGAGTATAAGTTTGTAAATTGTAAAAAATCATTAATTTTTATAAAAATTTTGTTAAAATTTAGGTCAAAGTAATCTAATAGAAAAAATTGTCTCCATTTTACAAAAGAAAAGTGAATTTGTAAAATTGAAATCTCAATAGACAGATTGAAATATATATATATATAATTTAAATTTAAATTAAATTACTACAAATTATTGTACACATTTTTTTATCTTAATTACTCTCAAATATTTACATTGTTTACTATCATTGTCATTATTAACTATCTTAATTATTATTTTTAAAAATTAGAATTTAGTGTAATTTAAGCTATAAAATTAAATAAACTCAATTTAACTTCCCCCATTAAGTTGCCCGAAAGACTAACAGCTGGCTTATGGTCGAATCACTTTTCTTTTTCTCTTCATTCGATTTGCCCTTTTTTTTTTTTTTTTTTTTTGGGGACGAGAAATATTTGCTTCGAATTTATATTTCCGTTGGTAGGCTAATAAAGAAGCCGTGATTACAGTAGAAATTAATTAATCCTAGAGAACGGCACAACTACACGAGCTAGCAATTCATTGTTGTTAATTCCATGGAATGGACAGGCGAACCCCCACCCCTCCCCGCTAATGGATGGAGGAAAGAGAAAATGGATTAGATTGGTGACATGGAAGCCCAGCTACTGAAAGCACTAACATTGAAACGGGAAGTCCTAATGGACGTGCATGTGGAGAGCAAAGTCATGTACACGTAGGAAAAATTGGTTCTACCATAATTTCAGTACTACACAAAATATGGTGGGGGAGATAAAAAAAAAAAAAAGACTCTTGGAATTGGCAGGACAAGGCCGACCACCAGTCATGTCTCATGTGCAAGAAATTATATATATTTATATTTTTTTATTTTTTTATTTTTTTACGCTGGTGGGGTCCTCCTCAATGTAAAACTTCTGCGCTATGTTGTGCAGTTTTCAGGTGATAGTGGCATGCATGCCATCCACATACGGGACAATGACAACTTGACCTTAGGCATGAGGGACAGGGGGAGAGAGAGAGAGAGAGATGGATAGGAAGTAGAGAAAGATGCGCATGTAACAGCAAATGGCTCAAAGCTACAAGCATGGGAGAAGAGCACAAGACCATGTAGCTGTTTTTTTTTTTTTTTTTTTGAGTTGTCCTTCCTGTTATGGGGTTTGTGGTATCGTGAATTTGTGTCGAAGGTGGGGGGAACATGGTGATGGGCCGGTTTGCCTGACGATACAACTTAAAAAGGTATATATTTCCTGATCGGTGACGCTATCTAATGCATTTGCTTATCAAATTTATATACAAGTGTAATGCATTGTCATTCATCACTATTGACCACCCTCCTAAATTTTGGCAGAATCTTTCTGATCTCTCCTTTTGATCTCTTTGAATTCTAAATGGTCAAGGAGTCAATCACAAATATTGATTGTCGATCGACTCAAAAAGAAAGGCTACCTCCACCATCCACTCTATCTAAGATCATGCTATGGATTGTTCTTGAAATGGACGCCAAAAGGAGGGATAAGATGCATGTTGACTACTGCATTTCAGCCTGAGGAATGCCAGAGATCTTCTTTATTTTTTTTTTTTTTTACACATCAGAAATTTATACATCGAAGAAATAATTAATTCCATGTTAATCCTTAATTGTGAAGCTTATAAAGTAGTATTTAATCTAGAAATATAAACTGAAAGTCTACATACTTCAAGTTCTAATCAGAATCAATTAACCAGAAAGTATAAAAAATCTAGAATTTGAACAATATCTCATTCCGCCAACTAGAGATACAGTGCCAAGTTCATAAAGCATAAATTTTATGTGAAATGAAAATCCGTGCTCTACATATACATGGGGCGTTCCAAATTTTGAGACAAAGACATTGACCATATTTCGTTTTGTCGCATGTAGAATACCAACATTTTCTTAATATTCATCGCAGAAAGAGCAAACGTTTTCTTCTTGGCTGCATCTATGGCACAGAATTGCCTGCTTGTATTGCGCGACGGCATCCATAGGTTGGTTCTCTGGGCGATCAAACTTCGATATATTGAAGCTAATTTAAATTCATTATAACTTAGAAATTAGTGTTTAAATAACAATTGAATAGCTGGGTTTTATTTGTTATGGTTTTTTATTAGAGTAAAAAAAATAAATGTAATTTAATATATAAAGAATTGATTTATTGTATGATTAGTAAGCATGACTTAATACATATTTCATTTATGTACATTTTTCAATTATTACGAGGCATTATCAATTTAATAAAATTGAGTATCCATCCATAATATTAGAACTTATTAAAATTTAGCTCTTGCATGATGTACGTTTGATAAAAAAAAAAAAAAAAGGAAAACAAAAAGGAACGGATAGCAAGAGAATGGCTCTCCAGAAAGAAAGGGAGTGGACCTCCATCATGCATTTGTCACTTGTGTTATGATTCATGATGAACTACAAGGCTAAGGAGTACAGAACTCAATTGCATTTCTTCCCCCCACTCCCCCCCCCCCCGGGACCTTTTTCTTTTTTTGGCTTTTGCTTTGGATAAAATACGAGAGATCAATAAACCATTTCACACACACTCCACCACCCAAACAAACAAAAAAAAAAAAAAAGAAAAAAAGAAAAGAAAAAAAAGGGGGGGCCTACCGTCCACCATAAATATCTAGAGGAGCCCCCACCACATTTATAGTCATTGGCGCTCGAGCTTTAAAATAACGCTTGCTAGAGAGATGCAATATCAACGGTGATTGGGTAGATGTGGCTTTGCCAATGGCTAATTAATAGCCATTTTGAAATGCCACAAAGGTGCAAAATTCATTTTGTCGCGTTAACCCCATTTTTGAATCTTCCGTCGCCATAATTGAGGGACGTAAAATGGAGCGGTAATTAAGCTCACTTTAAAAATCATCAGAAATCAACGTCTTCTGGGATGATAAACCTTCTATTTATCAATAACATTTTTATTTGATCGGCAACCCTCCCTTTTTTTTTTTTTTTAAAGGAAACTAACAAGGAACGATCGATGTAGCTACGCTTTCCCTGAGGCAGCTACTAAGCTGCAAGTAATCTGTGATTCCATTAATTGTAAGGCACATATCGATGAATTTTAAGCACAAACAAAGCCATATCATTATTAAATTATTTTCTTTTGCACCATAGGTTTACAACATTTATTTATTTATTTTGAGGGGATACGACATTTTTAAGTTAAATGCCGTTTGATCTCCCTATTTTGGGCTCTTCCGAATCAAGATTTCAATTGCGAAACTAATAATTTAAGCACCCACCTGGATAGGACAAAAATCCTTCATGTGGCTGATTTGGCTGGAGATTTTTTCTAGCTTGTGACTTTGACATGGTGAGAGAGAGTGTACGTCCATCAGAGTGGCCATGAGGTTCTCAAAAGCACGTGACTTATCCATAACACTGGAAGGTTGACATCGCTCCCCTTCCTGACCAACCCCTCGTCCGGGAAACTCCTTGTTTTTTGTATGGATAAGCAAACTCCACGTTCGGACAATTAAGCCACTCTCTCTGTCAGATGGTCCATCCATCCGGCCATTTTTCAAACGGAATATCAAAACGCCTTCTGAATGGACAGATTTTTCCTCATTGAATGCTACCAATTATAAGGGAAATCCTCGTAAATATTGGAAAAGGGTCCCCTAGCATCGAGTAAAATTTGGGGGTTTTTTATTTTTTCATCATGCTCGGGAAAAATGCAGAGGACAGAGAAGGGCACATGGCTGATCGTGTGCGGCAATTAAAGGTCAGTTGCATGTTGCTCTCTGTCTCTGCGAGCTGCGGGACCCTTTTCGCCTTTCATATTTTAGCACTCAGAAGACAGTGATACTACCGTCGTACACATATTGCAATCGGTTTTGCCGTTGGAGCGAGCAATGATTGATTTTTTTTTTTTTAAAGCTGAGAGAGAGAAAATATTTAAAAATTAAATTTCACTCTCAGACTTCAAATTTATTTAGTATTTGTAGGTTATATACCTGATGGTCAGCAATGATCGATTTTATTAAACACCACCACCGCCTTGCATCCTCAACACAACCCAACTTTTTTTTTTTTTTTTTGCCGGGGGGGGGGGGGGCGGTGGTGGGGTGGGGGGGCGCCTGCTCTTTCTTTTCCAAAATTTGGGGGTAGAATCTGCCCTTTTAACGCAATGCCATTGGCAGCCGGTTAAAGCTCTTTTAACTTTTGATATGATTTAATCTATTTCCTTGGAATCCATATAGGTTATCAGATAGAATATCCACTTGGTATGTTTATTAACTTTTGTGTGAGAGAGCACATTTTTTTTATATGCATAAATTTAAATTTAATAGTAAGTGCGCATAACGGAATCCTGTTACGAGGCAGGGCCCAGATATGTTCCAGCCGACATTGCTGTAAAGCTTACGTTACATTATTGGTTGGCAAATGACGGTAACCACGTCATTTTCAGCGTCTGTCGGCAGGGCATCTCCATGTCCGTGACACTGAGACTGAGACTGAGACTTTATGAGCTTCGTTCGCTTCGAGGGGTACTTCCGGAATATTATTAAAAACATAAGCCCAGGGCCATTCACACACAAAGAAAGAGACTGGAGACAGAAGAAAAAGGGAAGGTTCGGGCCAACCCCATAACGATAATAACTACCAATTAGCATATTAAATCTAACATACGGAAATATAAAACTCTTAAAACACTCGGATACAATTCATAGAGAGAGAGAGAGAGAGAGAGAGAGGAGGGGGTTTTGTAGTAAGAGAAGGTAGAGCTTTTTCAAGTAGCCACACAAAAAGGCTCCCAATTAAGCATGCCTTTGTTGTTGCCAGTGCCCCTCCCACCTTCCTTACACCTGCTTGGCCTGGCCAACTTCTCCTTCCCCATTTCTCCTATAACATTTTCACCATTCTCATCCGAAACCTCCCCCTCAACATCATCATCATCGTCAATGCCATCTACTTCAACAGCTTCCCTTTCAAGTTCTGCATCTTCTGCTGCCACAGCTTTCTCACCATGTGCTTCTTCGTCAGCTTCTTGTTCTTTATTATCTTCAGAGTTGTAAGGAGAGTTATCCATCACTAAATGAAGCCTAAGGCGGCCGTCGACACGCTCCCATAGGAAATTAGCCCGATTCGGGGTCATAGCAACTGCTTCCAAAACCAGACGTCCATCTCTTCTGTGAGGCCTTAATTGAACGTTAGAGGAGCTGTTAAACGAAGTTAAAGGGGGCGGAAAGCTGAAACTTCGACTCAGATTCATCCTTCTGGTTTCTCGCAATTTTGATTTCTCCCGAGTCCCATCATTCCCATTTTCTAAGAAAACTAAAGCCATCTGACCACCAATGCTATCCCGCACTTCACTACCAGTTTCACTCCCTAAGCTCTCCGTGCACATTTCCAGGCTCTTTAAGCTGAGAGTAGAGGAAGAGCGCTTAAAGTTTGGTGGAATGTAGACATTGTTTTTCTCTGCGGTCTCTTGGGCAACACTTTGAGAGTTTTTGTTGGCTAAACACTGGAGGAAACTCCAGCCGCCAGCGTTGTCAACATTGTTGCCACTTTTGTTGTCACAATCGGAGTCCAAGGCAAAAGAAGAAGGTTTGCGGGATGTTGAAGAACGGATAGTGTTGGATTGGAATGGACGTGGTTCCAAGAGGTGGCTCGGCTCCAGGCACGACTGAAGGCCTTGACAGCAACTTGAGGACGACATTTCGCTGAGGAGACTAGAAAAAAAGGAGAAAGCAGAGGAAATGAACAGGAAACAGAGGGCAGGAACAGGGAAGACGCAAAATGCAGGAACCGAATTGGAAACGTTAGAAAGGATAGAAAAAAAAAAAAAGTTAAAATTGGGATTAAAAGAGGTTCTCAAACAAAACCTGTTGTTTTATAATAATCTGTTGTTTTGGCTTCTGCAGCTTGCAGAAAGAGACTTGTGGTTGTCAGAGAGAGGGAGAGAAAGAGAGAGACTAAGAAGCCAGACGACCAATTGAAAGGTGTGAACCTGAAAGAGAGTCAAGTGGTGCTACGAATTTATAGTTGGAAAACCATAGGGGCACGAGCCTATAGGCTACGAATTGTGGTGAGGGGGAAGGGGCGTCTTATGCCGCTAGAATTGTAAGGCAAGAATGAAAATATGAAGAAAAGTGGATCTGAAAGCAAGTTAAGGCAATTATGGAATTCTATTATCATCATTAGCTTCAGAAAAAAAGAAAGGAAAAATAGAATATTTTGATTATAGCCAACGACCAAACGGATTAACCTGTTTGCACAAATGCTTAACATATGCAGACAGAAAATAGACAAAGCTGTATATCTCGGTGTGCATGACATAAATTATTACTGGTAGTTTTAAAATTATCATTTTCTTCAATAGTGTTGGGAATTGGATAGAACCAAATACGGGTGACGCGAAAAATAAAAAGTGAAGATTCTTATTCTGATAATATTCCATGGACATTGATCGGCTGGGGCTGCTTTGCTTTGCCTTTCTTTGCTACCAGGTCCACTTTGGTGCCTTTACACGCTGCGGCCAGCATGTTTAAGGAGGTCAAAACCTAGAATGAGACCTTGAAAACGTGCAGAATGGCGAAGCTGAGCATTTAACTGAAACAACCGCAAAAGTGGACTACATTTCTTGCCTGAAGTCCCTTGGAAACTATACCCTCTATGCATTTGTCCTTCGAGGAAGAAAAGAATTGGCTCCCCACTTTTCAAGCAGAACAACTCACCTTCTGGGTACAGTTCCAATTTTGGTTTTCCAACCTCTTCGACAGGCGATTAAATTACCGCATTCGACCCCTACAAGAGAGAAAAGGAGGCGAGGAAAAAGATAGATAATGGTAATGGCCATCAAGTGATTCTCCTTTCTTTGTCAACACATTCCTTTAGGTTGGCTGGTTTAATTAATTCGCAGAAACCGTTTACATGATCATCAGGCCTTCTACTACGAATATGACAGCAAAAGATGGAAACTTGAAGGACCAATGAGCTTTGAAGCTGTGATTAGCTGAACTTAATAATATATTTTAATGCAGCCGACCAAATGAGAATAGCCCATTAGTTAAATACAAAAATAATTAATAAAAGAGCACCTTTAATGTCTTCTAAGGCACGAATCCTCTCAACTTTATAGCTTAAGAAAAAAAAAAACATTTAGAATAATAATAATAAATAATTGAAAAAAAAAGAGAAGAGAATCAAACATTAAGTTATTTTTCCCTTATAAGGTCGAAAGAAAGGATTGTGTCCTTGGTTTTTAGCCCCAGGTCGATGACTTTTCCAGAGACCAGTCAAATGCTACTGGTCTGGGCCCTTAAGCAAATGCTAAGACTGCTGGATATATCATGTTTGCCTTTGAGAAAATCGGTTTCTGTCTTCATTTTGTTTGTTTTTTTTTTCTTCTTTTACAAATTAATATATATTTTTCGTAAGGCAGATATTCTCTCTTTCATTCTCAATTCATATCCTATCCTCTCTTTGAGGTTGAGAACAAATTTTTACAAGTCTCTTGAGAATGGACTCCATTGAACTGGAGCACACTGCATACGGGCTTTTATTTTCGGGTAGCTGCTTCGCCGGCTTACCGCGTGGATTAGTTGCGAGGAAAACCAACTTTTCGTTGCAGCCAAAAATTTGGCCAACCAACGACCCAAGAACAGCCAGAGGAGACCACAGTCACTGCTGCAATTACTGTCCCCAAGTTTTTTTTTTTTTTTTTTATAGTGAAAATGCAGCTTCTGGCCACACCAGATGCCCATTTAAAGCCATTGATTTGCCTAATTTACACAGTGGTCGAGCTGCTGCAGATGGGCAACCTTAGGTGCTGAAGATGTGGAATCTATATTTACAATGAGACAGACCCACGTGGGAGCAGATAATACGCATGCAACATTTTCCATTCATATTTCCCCCTGCAATGTCTTTGTTACTGAGATCACTGGGACTGGGGTCTTGCTCTCATCCCGGCAAAGGAGCTGACGCGCTCACCAATGTTTTTGCTGAAAAATAATCAATAAAATTATACAATGATACAACAAAGATAAAATTAATATATATATCATATTTAAAATATGTATTTATTATTATTCTTAAATATAAATTTTTTTGACTTTGTAAATAAATTATGACAGCATAATAAATTATAGTAATTATTTTCTTAAAGTACAATTAAATTTAAATGGTGAAGGAAGAAAAATAACTTAATGTTTTAATTAATATAATAATAAATTATAAATTATTAAAAAATATCATCTAAAAAAATTTATTTACATTAGTTGCAGCTTAATAATATGAAACATAAATTCTAGCAATAATGAAGAAAGAATATTATTATGATACATTACAATCAATAACAAATTAATTTTAAATTTAACGTGTAAATTATATTTTTAAAAATATGTTAATTTTCAACACTTTTACCTAAAATCAGTCGTTTTCCCTCGCAAAAAAAAAGACACATGCTAAAAGAGTACCCATGTCCAAGAAATGGTCACATGCTTTTGCTATTATTTCAAGAAATTTGATAACTTCATGTTCTTGGGTTGTTTTTTTTTTTATTATTATTATTTTAATATATGGGGTCAATCTCTATTTACACCTAAAATTAAGTCTAAATTGTGAGCATGAACTTTGCTAATTATAAAGTTTAATGACAAAATCACACAAATTTTTATTTTGAATTTAAAAGTCTGGATTATATATATATATATATGCACACACGCGCACAGAATCATTGTAAACGAGAAACACAAAAACCAATCAATTGAACATATTTGAAGCTAAATAACAAAGTAAAAAAAAAAAATTAATGTTAAGAGAACTCGTGGCTATTAATTTTTACTATGGAGAAAAGAGAGGCTATTCTCTTTTATGGCTGATGGCTCGCACAATTGCATTTGGAAGGAAGGAAGCTCATCCATTCCATATTGTGCCAGTGACAAGCATCTGTAACCTTTCTAGGTTCACACTCAAGTTTGCTTTCAAGGTCTAGCTCTTGCATTTGCCCTGTCACTAAGGAAACCACTTGGAAACGGGAAAGAAATAAAATTTAAAAAACGTGAAGGTTACTGCAAAACTGGGGAGAACCATAGGGGTGGGCTTGATTGTTTATTATGTTACCTATTTGTCAAATTTTTACTTTAAGATGTTTAACTAAGAAAATGGAATCATCATATTCATTGTTTAGACAAACATGTCAACGAGCGCACTCCCTCTCAACTTTTGACCATTATAGTATATAAATACCCCTTTTCCGTCACATTTCTTTGTTTTTTTTTTTCTTCTTTCTTTTTTGCGTACGTGGCTGCCACTTCTTCATTTCTTTTGCATTTGATCCATGTTTGGTTTCCTGAGCATATTTTATGGAACTAAAAGAAACATACCTAATTGACAGACACAGATGTCACCTTATTAATGGTTGCTCCATTGTTATTGTTAATTACAGCTGATAAATTCCAAAAAGCCAACGACAAACTTTACGGTCGGTGCAGAGATAGAACATATCATTCAACTGAGCTCAAATTTACAGGGTTTTCTTCCGATATTTAGTTTGGAAATTGGGTTGGCACTCACCACTCACTACATTGAAATCTTTGTTAGCTTCCCCGTGGAGAGAAACCCTCCTTTTCTTACTCGAGATAAGGGTCCACTCAGTCTACGCAAGCAGGAATAAGAGTGCACCGTGCAACAACCGAGCATATCGTAATTTAATAATGAAAGGGCATCATCTTATATTAACCCATACTTAAACCACAATAATTCAGGTTCGCTGATAAAAATAACAAGAGAATATAGTTGACAGTTTGATTTCGCTATGTCCCGGGATAACCTTCATAATAGCATCCATAATACAGGTTGATCTTAATTACATCCAACCAAAAAATAAAAGGCTTATCCAACCTCCCCCACCCCACAAAAAAA
Organism: Ceriops zippeliana; assembly: GCA_037897445.1. NCBI lineage: Eukaryota > Viridiplantae > Streptophyta > Magnoliopsida > Malpighiales > Rhizophoraceae > Ceriops > Ceriops zippeliana. The sequence goes on from JBAPLH010000058.1 coordinate 4,856,840, forward strand.
AAAAAAAAAAAAAAAAAAAAAACACACACACACACACACACACACTACGCTCAAACATCGCCTTTAAAGATAATACACAACGTTCCTATTCAAGAAGACTGAAGACTGCCCTGCTTACCAATGCGATTCAATGTAAGCATCACAATACATGCAAATTCTGAATTTCAATTTGCAGTGTTCCTAGTTTCTTCTCAACGTTGGATAGTTCATCTTGTATTTCTAGAAGCTTGTCTAGTCTCTGTTGTGCCGCATCTTGGTAAGGCTTGCCAATTGTTTCTACAAAGTTTTCTAAATTCCCAATAGTTTCCAAGAGATCTTTCCGCATGGCATCTTCTACTTCACGTGCCAAGCCATCAGCAATCCTGTTCACCTTATCTACAATCCCTTGCCGACGTGTTGGGAAACTCAAAACTGCCAAGTATCTACCATGGGTTATGAGAAAGGTTAGTCGCAAGGAATTATCATCCAATGATACTGGAGCATATCATGGGAAAATGTGCATCTGTATGTATGTATGTCGGCAGAGGATGCAAATAGATGCTCATACTTGCAGATGAGCAAATACGAGCAACCAGTTATAAAAGTCTAACGTTTATAAGCATAGAAACAAGGAACAGCATCTGCCACAGTGAACAAAAGCTCAATCATGCAGCTAACATATGCATACACGAGACTTCTGCAAGCAGGCTTCAGAAATGAGTGCCCATAAAACATGCAGGAATGGGGATGGGTTGCAGACACATTACCCTCCAGCAGAACAAAGGCCAAGTGCGAGGAGATCTTCCAAAGTTGTAGGTAGAACAGATGTCAAAAGTGAGGCAGATAAACCAGCAGCTCCTAGTCCACCAAAGGTTCCTAAGAACTAAATTTTCAAAGAAAAGATAAAGCCTGAGGGTCACAATCATAAGCCGACAAAACACCAGTATAGTAATATAACAAACAAAATATTTTATTGGAAAAAGAAAAGAACTAAAACTAGTAGTACATCCACAAACATAAAATTGTTTCATCTAAATCACATAAGCTTCTGGGAGAGTATTTTATGGTAATAAGGTAGATGTCCCCAACTCTCCCTAAATTGCTTTCAGAAAAATTTCATTTATTGCCACCCCAAGGCCCATTCTTAATTTCAAGTTCATTCACATAATAAGAAAATGCATAATCTCAGCATGAAAGAAAATTTTTGAGTTATTAAAAAGGCTTAATCCTTACAAATCACAAGCTTAAAACTTTTGCTGCCATTCAACAATGATTCATCTAGCAACTTTAAAACATAGCCATGTATGCCCTACTTCAGGCATATTCATCTATTAATGACATCCTATAAGAAAAGTAGCAAATATTTCACAGTAGAAGATTTAGGCTGCCACCATGGAAAGAGAAGCTATAATTAAGAACAGACGAACATGCTCCAAGAAATATTGATAGCAATCCAGTTCATTCTAGCAGTGCCAAATTTTGCCAAAGAGAACTTCTAACAATTACCACCTTACTAAATTCACCATCACATGGGTACAAAACTTTAAACTTTAGACTCACCACTTCACGTATTTCTTGTTCAATTAGCTTGGAGGCTGCATTGGCACTAAATTTCTCTATGACACTCAAGCTGATGTCATCAACCTTTTTCAGTAACTCGTATGTCTCGAGGTACACTGTAGGGTTCAGGTTGACAAAAGGCCATCTTCGGTTGAAAGATTCTTTGTACAGCTTGCCTTCACGAGCACAACTTGATTGCAACCACAACACATATTCTCGAAGTTGTCTCTGTAGGCCAAGATAACATTAACAGGATTAAGCAGAGACAAATAACTGTTGGTCAATGCAATCCATACATGCTCAGGAGACATGCCAGAAGGTTCAAAAGTCTTTGCAGATATGGTGAGTGCAGGAACTAAAGACATGGAAATTGCACATCCCACTGTCTGCCATAAGGAGTCAGGAATTAACCCCACATGAGTTATGACCATAACACTGATTTAAGGGCTATTCAGAATGACAAAAGAGGTAATATTAATTTATCAAATATACTTCAATCTTGTTGTCACACAAATAACAAATATAAAACAAATGGTCAAACCATGTTTTTCCATATATCAGAGCTTATTAACTCACTTGTGCATCCAAGCGTGCAGGACCAACAATATCATTTTGAACCTTTAAGGTCGCTGGCACTGTGTCAGACTTTTCCCCTTTGAACATATATGAGGTAGCAAGACCAAGATTTGACAATTGTAAAGTAGATTTTATGAGCTCCAGAACATGGGATTTTGTCATATCAATCTGCAATTTATCAAGCAGAACAATTAGCAAACAGAGACATTATGATTAAAAAGTGTCAGTAGAGTTGTCAAGCAGTACAATTAGCAAATTAAGACATTATGGTTAAAAAGTGTCAGTAGCTCATTCCTAAATGCTTTCATATGGATGCACAAGCATGAGTGCCAAAATCATACCAGCAATAAAGTTTTTCTCCTCCAGGAGATGCTCTCATTTTCCATCTTCATCGCATAATCTTGGACACTATTAACTAATTCAGTCACAGATGTTAGATCCTGAGATGCTTTTTGGCAGTCTTCTTTCACAAGAGTTTCACAAGCAGAAAGCAGACGTTCTGCAATAGCTATTGGTGTCTCAAGTTTAAGTTTCATCCTTTCCATCCCTGTTCTTGTTGAGCCATCCAGGAAACTATATAAAAACTTCTCAAATTCAGAAAAATTACTGATTTTCCAATGGGACTCTGAGGCTGACAGTTCTCTGCCATCTATTCCAGTGCTGGGAAAAGAAGACAGCTTTGCTTCAAGAGCTGACCGAGCAGAGACAGGATATAATGGTACATCCTCAGTGTTCAGAAACTTCCTTGCATTCTCCTTGATGAATGATATGGCTTCCTCAAGCTACAGAGATTGATGCAATACGGTTGGCAAATGAACAGAGTTGCTCGACAATACCTTGCAGACATAAAACAGGCCTCAAGGAGCCAAAAATAGAACAAAAAAGTTCAAAAATAAACCTCACTGGCATTCTGATAAAGGTCAGATTTATTCAACAAGAAGACAACTTTCTTTTTCCATTGTTGAGTGTAACGAAGAAATGCTACCTGAAAAACAGTAACAAGGAAAAATGAAATGAGATATTCCTGATGCTAATGTGTTTGCTCTCAAAATACATTAAGAAGAACTACCACAAAAATAAAAACAAAACGTAACCTAATTGTTTGTATTGATAAATTGAGTTCCTTAATTAAGTTTTTTTATACATAAGAACCGAATTCTAAAAGAGTACCGTTTGGACTATAATATATCCAAACCCAATTACAATAAGTTCAAGCTTTCCTGAATGTAGTATGGTTGCTTCATTGGAGAGTGCCAAGGAATCATAAATAGATTTTGGAACAATGGAATAAAAGCTTTGTTGTAGTCTAAGACATAAACACAATTAAATCCAAACAGGACATTGAGTAGCCTCCCATTTCATATTCAAGGAGTGTGATGGACCATACAGACCTCACTTTCAGTTAATGGGCGATCAGCAGAGATAACAAAAAGCAGCAAATCTGCACGAGGCACAAATTCCTCAGTAAGGCGTTGCTGCCGTTGAAGAATGACATTAGTCCCTGGAGTGTCAACAATGTTCATCTGCTTTAAAGAAAATGTAAATTAAAATACAACTCAATGTTACATAATACAGACACTACAATGAAGTTACACATTGTTAAGTCTGAAGGCATGTTTACTCAGAAAAGAGGCAGACGAAAAGAGGCAGACGAAATGACTGAAGATGCATAGGATTTAACTGCTTACCATTTTGGTATTTATGCTTGGCTATCTATATGCTTTTTAATCAACCTTGAGAGAATTGGGGCTTGGGGCCAACATGGGAAACTCCATAGGCATGAAAGCAGAAATGCTGTTACCACTCAGACCAATAGTTGTTCAATTCTTTTATTTAGATGCATTTAGCCACTAAAAAAGGTCATATGATGCACTCAATCTCAGAATCTCTTGAGGTGCCTCAACTTTCTTCTGTTTTATGAACATAATGCCCCTAATATTGCAATAGAAGTGAGTCAAAGTCAAAGCTTGCCATGGTCCAGTATGTATCTCAACCAAGCAAACCTAACCATTATTTTCTGTCCAGCATCCAAAACGTGCAAGTACATATGTACATGAATGCATGTAGTTGTGCCCATATGTACATCCAATTATAGTACAATGTGCCAAAATTATGTTGGATCTTCTTTGTAGCCCAACATTATCCTGTTCAAAAAATAATGCATCACATCTGAACACAACAATCCTATTATGTGACCACCAGCCAGCGTCCAAATCTTCCCCCAACAAACAATTCAGAAGCCATAGACACTAGTTTGTGTACATTAAGCATGTCAATTGATGAATATTGCACTTTAAACAAACAAAAAAATCCATGCAAAAAACAATACTCACTTCTTTTAGAATTGGAGCAGGAAGGTAGCATATAAATTGACCATCTGGATGCCTTTCACAATGTTGTTGCCTTTCCAAGTACTTAGAATAGCCTAAGAAAGTGATCTCATTGGTTGTAGGCACTACACCCTCCTTAAGGTATCTTTCTCCAAGAAGTGCATTAATAACAGTTGATTTACCAGAGTTAAACTCGCCCTAATGACACCAAAAATGACAGAGAATTATGAAAATGGGGGAAGAACATTTCACAGCCATTTCTTAAAGCTAATGACCTTGGTGTCCAGCCATCTTATTAAATCCTTGCTATCCTTATCATGGCAGCAAACTTACTTTGACCTATTGCATATAAAGTTCTTTTGAAAACATTAACACCCAACCTACAGCACCACTGGCCACTACCCTCCCCCCTTCCAAAAAAGAGAACAAAAAAGGGGAAGCCTGTACTCCAGAGAAGTAGCAAATTTAAATGATAATGTTTTCCATCGCAATGGTGTCAGAGGATCAGTTGGAAGAATCAATGCTAGAGTCAATACAGACATATATACTATTTAAAAGCAAACAATGCAAAACAAGACCATTAAAAATTAGGAAATGTTACAATTGCCTTAATGTAACAGAACATAGCACTGCAGAAAGATATTGCAAACATGTAGCAGAGAAAAATAAGATCATCAAATCAACAGCTTAAGGTTATAAACAAAAAAATAATCCACGACATGAATATTTTTCTGATCTAAGACAGATGTGTGAGTAGCACAAGCAGCATGTATGACCAATAAGCATCAGCTTGTGAAGTGAAACTGAAGGTCACATGTTACTCCATTATGACTTGGAGGCCACAAGTTCGAATTGAGGAAAAATAGAAAAGTGTGGTAGGACTAATTATATCTGGTTCTTCCCTAGGCCCCACAGTGTGCGACTTCATGCATTGGAATGCCCTTTTCTGAAGTGAAACTGAAGGCATAAACTTAGAAAGTATTTTTCCATTTCATCCAATCCGCATGAAAGATGTTAAAGATCTCCACAATCATCCTTTCAAGTAAACGGAAAGGGATTATCTGAAATTTAGAGCTAATACCAATGTATATCCGTGGAACCAGAATTTGTTGAAGTTCAGCACTCAATTACCACTATAGCCAATAGAAATGGCTCATCAATTCGAGAAGTTGCATCAATTAGAAGTGAAACCTCCTCCATCTGCCATTCAAAATCATTTTCATGATTCAGACAAATAAAAAGCAACAAAAGGATTGACATGAGGCAAAAAGAATTAATGAATGAATTCAACTGCCAAAATTTTAACTTAAAGATCACCATAGGAGCAGCTTTCTGGACAACATTTATTGCCTCAAGTAACACTGATCTCTCAGTTTCTATGAGTTGTTTGTCTCTGCTCTCCAATTTAACAAAGCCGGCCACCCTCTCTGCTCCAAGATTATCATTTTCAACATCAAAAATTTCTACATCATTGAGATTTTCACAGTCATTTCGGGATTTTGTCTCTTTTAAACTTGCACTATTAAACAATTGGTGCAAAGCATCATCACTGAACAACTTTAAATCTTCCAATGACAAAACTAGACCACAAGCACCAGCAGTGAGAAAACTTGATGCCTCCATGAATGACACGGCCTCTCCATTGGTAGCACGTTTGATAAAGATTGGAACCTTGATTTCCTCAAACTCAAAATTCACTCCTTTATTAAAAGTTTTCTCCTGACTGATATTGTATACAAGAAAATCAGCACCTTCAGATTTAGATGCATTCAAGGCAGCATTTGGGGATTGCACATTCCTGGCTACGAGAGGGAGAACTACTGATTCAGGTCTCGAATCCATCATCATATTCCTTGCTACAATGACAGGAAGGCCTGCGAGAGAAGGAACAAACGCGTTACTAGGCATATCAACAAGCAGAATACATTTCATCTCCATAAACATATTTCTTGAAAATGGATTAGGGTCATTCACATCCAAAATTTTGATTAAACGAATGAAGTCTTCTGATCATTGATAAACATCTTATTGCTCTGCCGATCTAGGCATTTCAAGAAGGATATGTAGAAGGGCGGGTTGTAATAACCTTGATCAGAGAGCAAAACACCGCTAGCATTCACAGCAGAAGCGATATCGACACGCTCAGCAATCAAGAAGAAGGCACGATCCCTGACCACCGACTTCAAGAAGCAGGCGGCCTCGTACAGCCTCTTGCCGCTGCCGTCACCGCCATCGAGCACAACAAGGCCAACCCACTTAGAGACGGCCTTGTCAACGAAATCCAACGCATCGGAGCCGGCCAAGAGTTCGTCGGGGTGAAGCTGGAGGACAACGCTAGGGACCTTGATTTCGGGGCGCTTGAAGCCGCCCGGGAAAAGGGTTCTTGCGGACTGCTGACTTATTAGTCTCTGACTGGTGGACTGCTGTTCTCTTTGTTGTTGTTGTTGTTGTCGTTGGTAGCGTTTGTCTCGGAGAGAGCGAACCGGGAAATCATGGGTTCGGTAGGATTGGGTGGATTTGCAACCAGCGAATGGCACTACGGATTGGGTCAGACACAAAGGACTTGGAAGTTGGGGTGGAAAGGCAAAGCAGAGGCGGCATCGAATTCAAGTTAAAAAATAAACAACAATAATTTTCTTTTTTTTCTTTCTCCTTAGGCCAGGCAAAGGAGAAGAATATAAGAGAACAAGAGAGAGAAGGAGAGAGATAGCGAGAGAGAGAGAGCGAGAGAGAGGGGTAGAAAGGCTTATCCACCTGCAATCCGTGACCGTGTGGCTGGGGACTGCTTGTTCGGGCAATGCAATCTACTTATCCGGTTTGTGTCTCTTGCCCTTTTTCCTGGTCGGTTTGGTTCGAGTCGGGCATATGTTTTTTTTCTTTTTTTTTGACTCCTCATCAATTACGGCCGCCGCAGGGTTCTACCTGCATAGGCAAAGGCCTCCAGCCCATTCCGACCAGATCATATGTAATATTTATATTTATATTTATATTTACCCATCTTTATAACAGTTGCATCAATTTGTTAAGACCACAGTTGATGAACAATAAGTAGGGCAAGAAGCTTCTGGGCCTAAGGAGCAGCGTGTTCCAGTCAAATGTGGCAAGTCCAAAGTTCCAATAAAAGAAATCATGGACTCTAGTGTTGGTAAGTTGAAAAGGAGTGTTACTGACATAAGTTCCATTGTGGGTAACCTCAGTGATCAAGTTGATAACTTGATCTATGAGATGCAAAGATCATGCGGGTTGTCAAAGTCATGATCGAAGAGTTTGACCACTTGTTTAGGAGAGAAATACGCTCCTTAAATCAAGGTTTGTCCAACCTTTGTGAGTTCGTTGAGGGAGAAATTCACAACCTCCGTAGGGAGATGAAGTCTTTACACCAAAACAATTCACTTGCTAGTAGAGCCACCACTACTAGCACCACTGCAGTACATGGCTTGAAGGTCCCGAAACCTGTTATATACAACAGCACACACAATGCCACTACTGTGGAAAACTTATTATTTGGCTTTAAGCAATACTTCGAGGCCATAGGGATTGTTGACAACCTGGCCAGGATAGACAACATCTCAATCTTCCTAAAAGATGTTGCTGCCCAATTATGGTGGAAACAGAAGCACTTTGAACAGGAGAAGGACATGTGTGTAATCGACACTTGGAACAATTTAAGGCTGAAGTGCATAGATACTTTGTGTCTCATAATGTAGACAACGAAGTTAGAGGAAAGTTACATCACTTATGTCATGCAGGTAGTATTTCTGACTACATTAAGGAATTTACTACCATCATTCTTGAAATTGAAATGTCTGATAAGGAGCTTCTCTTCTACTTTAAAGATGATTTAAAGGATTGGATGAGAGTTGAGCTGGACAGGCGTAATGTGCAAACCCTGGATGCTGCCATTGCTGCTATTGAAACCTTCATTTATTACTCGGCTCACTCCAAGAGCAAGAAGTCAAATTCTAGCAAAAGTGAAGGAGAGAAAACTGGATAAAAGAAGTAGGATTTTGGCTGCAATAAGGGTGACAATTGAGATCCTCAAGTGACCGTCCCAATCATGAAAAGAGGTTTGCAGGTAAGCACAACTTAGTTAATCGTCCTAGACTCTGTTTCATATGTGACATACCACACTGGGAAAAGGATTGTCCTAAAAGTAAAGCAATAAATGTTATGATGGTAGTACTCGACCCAGAAAGGGCCGACGAAGAAACCCAAACCAACATGAGATATATCTAGCAATTGGGTAATCTCTCGAAGTGTTTCTCCCCAATAATCCCCAAGGAAAATAGATTGTTTTGTGCTGATATTGCCATCGACGGTAAATCAGCTTGTGCGATGCTACGCACAACTTCATTGACGTACAAAAGGCCAAACGTCTAGGCCTCAAACCAACAAAAGGAAATGACACCATTAAAGTAGTAAATTCGAAAGCAAGGCCTATCCAAAGCATAACACATGAAGTTATTGTCCAAATTGGCAAATGAACCGGTAAGTTAGACTTTACCGTTGTTCCCATGGATGATTTCAAAGTGGTGTTAGGTCTTGCATTCTTTTGTGAAGCCTTGGTTTTTATTGTTTCTGCTTTAAATTCTCTTGTGGTTACTCATGCTCGTGAGATCTGAGTAGTTCCCTTGAAGTACAAGGAGAGATCTCAACCATCGATGATCTCGGCCTTACAATTCAAATGGACCGGTAAGTTAGACTTTACCGTTGTTCCCATAGATGATTTCAAAGTGGTGTTTGGTCTTGCATTCTTTTGCAAAACCTTGGTTTTTCTTGTTTCTGCTTCAAATTCTCTTGTGGTTACTCATGCTCGTGAGATCTGAGTAGTTCCCTTGAAGCACAAGGAAAGATCTCAACCATCGATGATCTCGGCCTTACAATTCAAACTAGGTCTTAAGTTAAGTCCTGGCTATGTCGTTACCATAAGGGAGCTAAGCGAGGAGGAAGATATAACAACACCAACTCTCACACTATTGTAACCCATTCAAGCTGTCTTTATCAAGTTCAAGGATATCACGCCTTCTGAATTATCAAAGAAACTTTTACCATAGCGAGATGTGGATCACCACATTGAGTTAGAACCCGGTGCCAACCCTCCTGCCATGAGTCTTTACCGTATAGTAACCCCAGAGCTCGTTGAATTGAGTAAGCAGTTTCATGATTTGATTTATTCGCCCTATTTGGTGCCTTAGTCTTCTTCTAAAAGAAAAAAGACAGATCGCTACACATATGTATCGATTACTGATCTTTGAATAAGGTCACTATCAAGAACCAGTATCTAATCCCTTTGATAACTAATCTTTTCGATCAACTTGGGAAGGCAAGATACTTCACCAAGCTGGATTTGCGATCAGGATACTACCAAGTTCGCATAGCATAAGGTGATGAGCCAAAGACGACCTACATAACATGCTATGGAGCGTTCGAGTTCTTGGTCATACCCTTGGGCCTCACCAATGTACCAACTACCTTCTATATGCTCATGAACAAGGTACTACATCCTTTTTTTGACAAAATCATAGTAGTTTATTTGGATAACATTGTGGTGTACAACAACACACTTGAGGAGTACGTTGAGCACCTCAAGCAAGTCTTCCAAGCTCTACGAGAAAACAAATTGTTCATCAAGAAGGAGAAGTACTCGTTCACCAAGCAAGAGGTGGACTTCTTTGGCCATTGAATCAAGGATGGTAGACTCTTGATGGATCCAGCAAAGGTGTGTGTCATCCAACAATGAGAGCTTCTAACCAAGGTCTCGAAATTACGATCCTTCCTGGGACTTGTTAACTATTATCGTTGGTTCATCAAGGGATACTTTGTCACAGCTACACCCTTAACCAACTTATTGAAGAAAAACCATACTTGGCATGGGACGAAGGAACGCCAAGTTTCCTTTGAGAGATTAGAGTAAGCAATATCCGAGGAACCTGTTATGGTACTACCAGACTGCGAAAAGCCTTTCGAAATCCACACTGATGCATCAGACTTCACCATTGGAGAAGTCTTAATGCAAGATAGGCATCCCATTGCCTATAAAAGTAACAAGCTAAATGACATGGAAAGACGATATACCATTGAGGACAAAGAGATGACTGTTGTTATCTACTGCTTGTGCACTTAGAGACATTATCTCATTGGAAATAAGTTCATAATTTTAACCGATAATGTTGCTACGAGCTACTTTCAAACCCAGAAGAAACTCAACCCTAAGCAAGTTTGTTGGCAAGACTTCTTAACTAAATTCAATTACACACTGCGTATAAGCAAAGACAAACTAACATTGTTCCTAATGTGTTGAGCAAAAAGGTGGAACTAGGGGCCCTTGCTGCTAGTACCCCTAAAAGTAACCTCCTTGGACGAATTAAAATAACTACAAAGTCTTAATGATAGGAGATCCTCAAGGAATGTCATGATTCCCTATGTGTTAGTCACCTAGGTATGACATGAACTCTTACTCTTGTCTAATAACATTATTTTTGGCTGCATATGCATACGAATGTCAAGGCCTATATGCGAACTTACTTAATTTGCCAACAAAACAAGATAGAACAGCAGCTACTAGTCAGCCTACTTAAGCCACTACCCATTCTTAAGAAGTCTTGGGAAAAAATCTCAATGGACTTTATTATGGCTTTACTAAAGTTCAAAGGTTGTGGAAGCATCATGGTTGTAATTGATCAGTTCAGCAAGTATGACACTTTCATTCTAACTCTTACTGATTGCAAGGTGGATGAAACTGCTCGCTTGTTCTTTAAGAATGTAGTAAAGCTATAAGGTGTGCCAAAGAGTATAATCAGTGACAAAGACCCCTGCTTTACAAGCAAATTTTGGCGCGAGCTATTCAAATTCCTAGAAATCGACTTAAACTTCTCAATAAGCTTCCATCATCAAAGGAATGGGCAGACCAAGTGAGTCAATGCCTTGATTGAACAATACTTAAGGAACTATGTCAGTGCTCACCAACGAGATTGGGCGAAGCTACTTGACGTTGTTCAATTCTCATATAATCTTCAAAGAAGCGAGGCTACAAAAAAAAGCCCATTTAAGATTGTCATAGGATACAACCGCTAATGCCAAGTGTTATTGCCTCTCCCTACACTAGCAACAACCCTTTTGCATTTACGTTTGTAAGGGAATATCATGAAGAAGCAGACATAACAAGGGCTTGCTTTGACAAAGTGGCCAAAAAGATGAAAAGATGGGCTAACTCTAAGTGACACCCAAAATATTACACAGTGGGAGATATGGTGATGGTGACACTGCTACCCAACCAATTCAAGTCTCTACACAAAGTGTACAAGAACTTGATATGGAAGTACAAAGGACTATTTCCTATCATCAAACGTGTGGCAAAGGTCGTCTATCAAGTCCAACTCCTTTCGAAACTAAAGATCCGCAACGTTTTCCATGTAAGTCTTCTAAAGTCTTTCTATGGAAACAAAGAGGATTGAAGTCGAAATGAGTCTAAGCGTACACTAATAGTTATGGTAACCGAATTCAACAAGGAGGTGGAACACATCCTTACTGACCAAGTGATCCAAAAAAGGAGAGTTCCTAACTACACTGAGTACTTAGTGAAATGGAAAGATTTGTCCGACTAAAAAGCTAGTTGGGAACAAGATGACCAACTTTGATAGTTTGCCAACCACATTCAATAATGTAAGGATATATTGATCCGACTCATTCATAGATCTTTAAGGTGTAAATTCAGGATAAAACTAAACCTCTATGGGCTGCCAACATTTTCTAACCCATTTGGTATCTACAAAAGGTCTTAAAAGTATGTAGAAGTATGCAAAATGTGTTACAATTATTTAGAAAATTTTGAAAGAGATCGTATCTAAAATATTCTTTATATATATCAATAATATTTTATTCTAATTTTTTAAATTATATAAATAAGTCATTCATCTTATTTATTCGACACAAATCTTTTTTTAATATAAATTAACTTACAAAATACTCTTATATTCTCTTTTTGTCTTTTCAAATACTTTCAATTCATTCATTTGACTATCATACATCATTTTTGTTGATTCACCCAAACTATTCACAGCTTCCTTAGTTAATATTTTTTTTTGCAAAATTGACTATATGCGACTCGAGTTAATACCATCCCAGACATTATGCTGTACTCTTTTTTTTTTTTTCTTTGACCTTTCTTCCTTCTTTTTGCTTTTAGCCGCGTGTTTTTAATTTTTTTTTTTTGGGCTATAAAAGTGTTTTTTTCTGGATAAAAGCTCATGGCCTTTTCTTATAAGGGGAGTTTGGGGTTTTAGGAGGAGATGCAATGGAAAGCTTCTTTTCAAAGATATTTGCTTTCCCCATTTGTTTTTTATTTTTTTAATGTTCCTCTCTCGGGATTGGGTAGTTGTATTTTAGCTCGGGTGACTTTCGGTTTTAGGATGGGAAGGACATTTGTTGAGTTTCATGGTCATGGATGTCCATGTATGACTGTTACTGTTTCTAGAACTATTGACAAATTAAAGTTTATGAAAGCTGAAACAAAAAAAGATGAAAGATGGGTGCAGTCATATGAGTACCGTTCAATTTCTGGAAATGATCACGTTGAAGTTGTAAACTTTTGCGCATTTTCTCTGTTCCTCCAAACTTTTTCTGCTTTGTTCAGTGTGATGGGGTTTGATCTTCTTCCTTTTTCCTGATTTTTAAATAAATTTTCATCTCGTAAAGACCTTTTATGCAACAAGTTTTAGTTGATTTGAAGTCCTTTGCAAACTTATATGATACATTTTTCTGTGTGAAGCTTGAAAGCACAAATCCCTCTGCTGGGGGCAAGAAGTCGGAGCCTGAAACCCACAATCATTCCTCAGATAGAGTGGACTTGCAGCCGGGAAGTGAAAATCCTGCTGTTGAGAAAGTGGAACCGCATCCTGAAACTCCAGCTAACCTTGTCAAATCATCTTCCAAAAGAAAAAAGGCTGTATCTTCCGAGGGAATCAGGCGATCTCAACGTCTTTCAAATGCAGTTATAGCTCCTCAAAACCGAGATGTTGAGCACGTCATTGAAGAGATAACCGTCACTGAAAGTGAGAAAGAGGATGATGCTGCGGACAAAGAACTGGAAGGGATTCATTTGAATGAGAAAAATACGTGATCAAAAGTTGACTATCTTGCAAAAATCTTGGAAGCACAACAGAAGACCATAGATGAATTGAAGACTAAGGCATTCGACTATTCTTTCTGTGATGTGGTTTGCCTTTCCTTATCCTTGTATGTTTGTTATTCTAGTAACTGAAATATTTAAAATATTAGTTTAATTGGGAGCTGGCAACCAAGAAAGCCTTCTTTGGTGAAAATTATGGTACGGGGGATAGCACATACAAAGGCTTGTACATTGAAGCCCAAAACAAGGTCATGCTTATTTGGATGCAGCATCCAGCCTGATTACTTTTTGTTATCTATTGTTGAGAGTTACGTTTATTCTTTTACTTGTAGGTTGAAGCCTTGTTGGAAGAAAATAATCAGCTCTTTAAGAAATTAGAAATTGCTCTTGGAAAACATGAAGTTGTATGTTCTTCAGCGCCCTTATATGTGTCTTTTGCTTGTTCATGTATATATTTGACAATGTGTTCTGCTGTCTAAGGAGAGAGATGCTTAGATACTTTTGCCAATTTAGTTGGATCCTGTTATATGCATTGACAACATTTTGCTGATTCAAATTCAATTATAACTTCTACTTTCAAATTCATTTGGCTGATCATTTGTGAATAGTGGTGGCATATGGGCTTATTTGAATTCATCGTATCTGTGGTTACTCATTAAGTGTTGCCTTTGAAGAAAAGCCCTTATTATGCGGCTCCAATATGTTTTAGACGTGGTAATGTTGTCTTGTTTTTCTTTTGCAGTATGAAAAGGAAACTGTCGTGGCATCACAGTTACTGGCGAAGTTGAAAGATCTTATTTTATATTCAAGTCTTACAAAAGCTACTCAAATGGCAGTAAATACGTCATCTGAAGCAATCCTTGGCACCTTTACTACACTGGAGGCTGGTCTTCAACGCAAGACTCCCGCTAAGAAAGAGACTTGACAGAAAAACCTGAGAGCCGCCATTTTACTTTGCTGGAATTAATCCTTGGAAGCAATCGGTGTCTATGCTTCAAATGCTTGCACATTTTAAGTTGGTAGTCCTCGGAAGCTGATTAACCCGAAGACCTCATTATGACCCGTTATTCCTAAATTATTCCTAAAGTTGCGTTTGTTGCACATTCTCTTTTATGTTAAATGCCAATTTAGAACTGAGAAGGAGAAGAGTGATGCAGCGAAGAAGCGTAATCAACAATAGAAAATCAGTAACAACGATTGAATTTAAAAAAATAAAAGGCACAAACTACTTTTAAAAAAAAAATTTTCAATTGGATAAAGTATAATACGTTCTCTCTCTTACTAAAAAATCCTAAAATATATATAGTGTATATAATTATATTAAAATTACGAAAATACTATTTTATAAATTTTAATTAAAATTACGAAAAGTCCTTCAGCTTGGACTCGGTTTTGAAGCTTTTTTGCAACTTTTTATCTTTTCCTCACTTGTCCATATACTCTTCGGCTATCTGGTCCACATCATTCTCTCCCACCAAAGAAGAACTCGACCCCGAGTTCTTTTCAGGATATAAAGGCGTATTATCTGGATGAAAAAGAGATAAATCAGCTACATTAAATGTTTTAGAGATGTTCATATCAGCAGAAAGCTCGACAATATAAGTATTGTCATTGATTTTGCGCACAACTTCATAAGGACCATATTTCTTTGGCTGTAATTTGCTATACTTGCCCACAAGAAAGCGTTCCTTCCTCAAGTACACTATCACTTGATCACCAACCTCAAACAGTTTCTCTTTTCTGTATTTATCAGCAATTGCCTTGTATGTCGCATTTGCCCTCTCAATTTTCCTTCTTACCTTTTCAGCAATAGTTTGATACTGTTCTGCCATGTTTTTAGCTGCAATGCTAACCTCTACCCCCTTAGGTAACTTCAACAAATCCAAGGCATGTTGTGGTGTTTTGGTATAAACCACTTAAAAGGGTGATCTCCCAATAGTTCTATGAATAGAACTATTATAAGTAAATTCAGCTTGGGCCAATGCTTGATCCCACTGTCTTGGCTTTTCACCACAGATACTCTTGATCAAATTTCCCAGTGTTCTGTTGGTCACTTTAATCTGCCCATCAGTCTGTGGATAAGCTGTGCTACTAAAGTTTAATGAAGAATCAAACAGGAAACACAACGTCTTCCAGAAGTGACTAAGAAACTTGCTATCCCTATCAGAAGTAATGGACCTTGAAACACCATGTAAGCGCACCACTTCTTTGAAAAATAACCTAGCAATGGATTGTGCACCTGCAGTTTTTCTACATGGAATAAAATGAGTCATCTTAGAAAACCTATCAACAACAACAAACACAAAGTCAACACCTCGTTGGGTACGAGGTAAACCCAAGACAAAATCCATCGACAAGTCTTCCCAAATGTTCTCAAGTACTGGTAAGGGAGTGTATAACCCAGCGTTTTAAGATTGCCCTTTGGAAGTCTGACAGATGTATCATCTCTCTACAATCCTACCAACATCCCTTCTCAGTCGAGGCCAGAAATACCTTTTTGTCACAGCAGCTAAGGTCTTATCTCGACCCAAATGTCCTGCTAAACCTCTTCCATAAAGGTCTCTAATCAACTTCTCCCTTAAGGAGGACTCAGGAATGCACAATTGATTTCCCTTCATTAAGTACCCCTAATGAATATGATAATCATCACAAGGCTCCTTGCTAGCACACTTCCTCCACATCTCCTTAAAATCACCATCATCTTCATACAACTCTTTTATTCTTTCAAAGCCCACAACCTCAGCACTTAAGGTGAAAAACAAATCAGCCCTTCTACTTAAAGTGTCAGCCACTTTGTTTTGCACACCAGATTTATGCATTAACCTGAAAGGAAACCTCTGTAAGAATTGAATCCACCTAGCATGCATATCCTTACTTATCCTAGTCTGACCACTCAAATGTTTTAATGCGACACAGTCTGAGTAGAGAATGAATTCCTTTCCTACCAAATAGTGTTTCCATACTCTCAAGGCTCTCACAATAGCATAGAACTCTTTATCATAAGTTGCCCAATTCCTCCTAGCATCACATAACTTCTCACTATAGAACGTTATTGGTCTCTTCTCCTGTGATAGCACCGCACCGATCCCTACCCCACTAGCATCACAGTCAACTTCGAATAGCTTATTAAAATTAGGTAGTGTTAATACAGGGGCCTTACATAACCTTTCCTTTAGATTCACAAAGCTTGTGTCAGCCTCTTCACCCCATTGAAATTTTCCTTTCTTCAGACACTCAGTCAATAGAGCAGCAATTGTACTGAAATGTCTTATAAATCGCCTATAAAAACTAGCCAATCCTAGAAAACTCCTTAATTCAGTAACAGCTTTAGGAGTAGGCCATTCCCTGATTGCCCTCACCTTTTCATCATCCACCATGATACCCTTACTGCTAACCACAAACCTCAGAAATAACAATCGCCTTGACATAAAGACAATTTTTCAAATTAGCAAATAATTTATTCTCCTTCAACACAGTCAAAATACACTTCAAGTGTTCAATATGCTCCTCCTCTGACTTACTAAATACCAGTATATCATTAAAATATACTACTACAAAGCGACCATTAAAGGGTTTTAATACCTGATTCATCACGCGCATAAAGGTACTAGGCGCATTACTGAGGCCAAATGGCATTACCAGCCACTCATATAATCCCTCATTAGTTTTGAATGCTGTCTTCCACTCATCCCCAGGCCGAACTCTGATTTGATGGTAGCCACTCCTCAAATCAATTTTGGAAAATACCTTAGCCCCGCTCAATTTGTCTAATATGTCATCCAATCGTGGTATAGGGAATTTGTATCCGATGGTGATCTTGTTGATGGCCCTGCTATCGACACACATTCTCCAGCTCCCGTCTTTCTTAAGTGTCAATAAAGCTGGTACAGTACAAGGACTCATGCTGTCTCGAATGAACCCCTTGTCCAACAACTCTTGGACCTTCTCCTGTAGGACCTCAGTTTCCTTAGGACTCATCCTATAATGCGGTAAATTTGGAAGACTTGCTCCAGGTACCAAGTCTATTTGATGTTGAATATCCCTCAGGGGTGGTAGTCCCTTAGGTAAGTCATTAGGAACCACATCTTTATACTCTTCTAATACTCCCTTAACTGCTTCAGGGACCTCTTCACGTGCATCTTCATCCCCAACTATCGTATTCTTAACAATGAGCGCATGAGCCACCTTCGACTCTTTCAAATCTTCAACCATCTCCTTCTCTGACTGGGTAATAGTAAAAAAAGAGTGTTCCTCTATCTTGCGAACTCTAGAGCGACCCTCTAACTTTAAAGGTAACAGAGTATACTTCACACCCTCCTTTTCTAACTTATAAACATTCTCTTTACCTGCATGTTGGGCGTTTACATCGAACTGCCAAGGTCTCCCGCATAGCATATGACATGCATCCATGTCAACAATATCACAGAAGATTTCATCTCGATACCTCCCTATAGAAAAGGCCACCTTGCACCTCTCCTTTACCTCAATCTTCTCGGCTGCCTTAATCCACCCAATAGTGTATGGGTATGGATGTTTTTCGATAGGCAACTGTAACTGTTTAACAACTTCTCTCCCGATGATGTTTTCACAACTCCTACTATCTATAATCAAATCAAACATCTTTCCCTCAATTGTGCACCTGATACAGAACAACTGGTGTCGTTGGGTATTTGTCTCCTTTTTTGGTGCTAACATCATTCGTCTAATCACATAAGCTGGCTCCACTTCACCATTCTCCTCCTCAGCATATTCATCTTCTTCATCAGGCTCACAAAACACATCTTCTTCATCATCCCTATTTACAATATGAACACTCTTCCTATTAGGACACTCATTAGATCTATGACCAGGCTGATTACAACGATAGTACTTACCCAAGATTGGTCTGGCATACGGGTTATCTTGCTTCTGGATTCCTTTAGACTCCATAGGCTTCTTCCCTTCAGCCCTTTCATCCCTCTTGGCATTATCTTCACCAAATTTACTCGACAAATTCTTATTCTTCTCAACACCCACTTTACTGGTAGCATCACTCACGAACCCTCTTCTTCCACTTGTATATCTATTACTCTGCTCCTGCAACATTAACTCAGTTTGGAGAGCCATATTTTTCACCTCATTCAAATTTCTCAAAACCGCAACTCCTATTTTTGCCAACCTCATAAAATCTGCAGTGTACTCATGAACAGATCTTGGCCCTTGGTGACATCGTTGATATTGCTGGAACAGTATTTGCTCATAGTCTGGAGGTAAGAAATCGCGTTGTAGTAATTGTTTCATACGGAACCACGTTATCACCAGATGTCTCCCTTCTCTCTGTCTCCTCGTCTGCAGCCTCTCCCACTAGGCAGAAGCTCCACCCTTCAATCTATAGGCCACCAATCTAACCCGTCGACCTTCTGGTATCTCCATGTAGTCGAAGAACCTATCAACATCTGCTAACAAATCAAAGAACTACTCAATATTAAGACTACCATTAAAATATGAAATATCAACCTTTAAACGGTAATCACCCCTATCTCCTTGATCATACCCATAGTAGTTCTTTTGATACCCTACATCACCAGCTCGTCTCTGTGGTTGCCTCACTCCATATATAAACTCATCTTCCTCAGCAGATTCATCATCCGAAATTTGCACAATTCTATTAATAGTTCGGGGTCTGTTAATTGGATTAACATACCTATCTCTTGACCTAGGCATATTACTGCTAATATTCATAGAGTCAAAGCGCTCAATCAAATCTTCAAACGCTGTTCTAAGCGTTGAACTCTTTGATTTAAAGCATTGAACTCTGTCCTAGGAACCCATTGATTGGCTCCTTGAACTCCCGTATCCTGAACACCATCAAGAACACGACTACCATCCACACCTTGATTGATTGACATCTTTGCAGGAAATTGCCAGGCTCTGATACCAATTTGACGCAGCGAGGAAGCGTAATCAACAATAGGAAATCAATAACAACGATTGAATTCCAAAGAACAAAAGGTACAAGCCGCTTTCGAAAAAAGTTTTCTCAATTAGGGTAAAGTATAATAGGTTCCCTCTCTCACTAAGAAACCTTAAAATATATATAGTGCATACAATTATACTAAAATTACGAAAATATTATTTTATAAAATTTAATTAAAATTACAAAAACTCCTTCAACTTAGACTCGGTTTTGAAGATTTTTACAACTTCTTATCTTTTTCTCGCTTGTTTATATACTCCTCGACTATCTGGTCCACGTCAAAGAGCCTCTTCAAGAAGTTCTTTGAGTTGGCAATCCCTTTTTCTTCTATTTCAATCCCTGTTTTCAAATGCCTGCACATTTTAAGTTGGGAGTCCTTGGAAGCTGTATAATTCTTGTAGACCTTACAACGACCGGTTATTCCCAAGGTATGCATTGTGTTGCGCTTGCTCTTTTTATGTTAAATGCCAATTTAGAACTAAGTAGGAGGCTCTTTCGAGTTAGCAATCCCTTTTTCTTCTATTACAGTCTCCGTTTTGTTGCAAGAATTGTGCGTAGGATTAGGGTGAAGGGTGTCGAAAAGGAAGATTTAGACTTGATAGAAAAGACTGAGAGCCGCCATCTTACTTTGCTAAAATTAATTCTTCGAATTAATCCGTGTGTTTATGTTTCAAATGCTTGGACATTTTAAGTTGATAGTCCTTGGAAGCTGGTTAACCTGAGGACCTTATTCTCACCAGTTATTCCTAAAATAGGCATTGTGTGGCGTTTTTCTCTTTTATTTGCTAATTTAGAAATGAATAAGAAAAGATCCTCTTCAAGGAGTTCTCTTTTTCTTCTATTACAATTCCCATTTTCTTACAAGATTTGTGCGCACGGATAGAATGAAGGGTGTCAATAAGAAAATTTTAGAAGTAAAAAAGCGTTGTGCTTCTTCAAAGTCATAACCCCTACGTTTACATCTCAAAGAAAAGCTCCAAGGCCTTCTCTGCCCATGAAATAAGGAAGTGATGTTAATACAAAATCAAATTAATGACAAAACCTGTAAACCATGGCTGCATCGTCTGTCTGCCTTTGTTTTTTATTTTTTTGTGGGATAAGCCAACATTCCCCTTATGGCTCTTATTGTTCTTCATCAAAGCGCCCATTAAGAGAAGTGGAGAAGTTAAATCCATTGGTTGGAGTCGTCTGTGTGACTCCATTATCATCTGCATTCTGTCCCGCCTCTAGCCTGGATGGTGATGGGGAAGAAAAATCTAAGCAAATACCGTGTAAAACTTCCTCATATGATGCGGAAAGATTGTGAGAGGTTAGTTGATGGTATTCTACAAGTTGGTGAAGACATTGGTTTTCCCTCGTCAGATTTGCATTCTCATTTGATAACTTGGATTTTTCTGCAAGCAGGGCTTCCATTTGAAGCCTCATCTGCTCAAAAACATAAGCCAGTCAGATATTGGTTGATTAGGTTCAACAGGTTTTGGCAGTAATTAAGAGGATATTGAATGATACTCAATACAAGGAAAGGTAGAGGGGGTACGACTTACCAGATCATCTTCCTCTGGACGAATGCCTTTGGAAAATCCATCTCTTAATCTTCTGTTCTCCTCTTCAAGCAGAGCAGACCTCTCTTGCGCAAAACACAAATCAGATTTGATCGACTTGAGTTCCCTGGCAAGTGCAGCTGCCTTTGTCGCCATAGAAACTGCAAGCTGTGAAAAACCCCAAGAAGCTTTGCCGATTAGAATGACTTATGAGCACAGAAACTTGGGAGGCCTAATGGCAGATCAAGTACGAGACAGTGGAAAGAGTAAACCAACATGCTTGGCTTTACTCAGCTTCCCATCCATCTGGCATTGTTGATTGTTTTCTTGATCCGACAAGCTGTCACCGGGACCAAACTTCCTTTTCACACCCCTTTTGAAATCATCTCTTTGCCGTAAATTGTTTTTCTGCGTTTCTTCTCCCTCCCGTTCGATCTCCGAGCTCTTGAGGTTGGCATGCAATATTTCACTCAATGGGGGAGGTCCAGCAAGATCTCTAGCTCCCTAAAGAAGGGGCCCGATTAAACCTTGAAATTAACAACAATTTGTTCTCGATGCTAACACTTAACAATTAACAAGGCTCAACAAGTAATAGGCAAGCTTTTCAAAGAATAAAACGAAGAGCCTGGATTTTGTTATACCTGAAGAGCGTCGTCCAGATTGTTAGAGAGGTGAGAAAGAGAGTGAGCAATGGAATCAAAGCCTCTGAGCAACATTAGCGTGTCCTCCTCCATTCTCTTAGCTCGATCCCATTCTCCTGGGCTCTAAATATTTACACAAACAAAAATGAAATTCAGCTGAATGTAGATGGGCCCGAAAATTGAGTAACAAAGGCTAAGGAAGGGTCGAGAATAATAATAGTAATAATAATAATAATGACCTGAAGATCCTGGCTTCCTCCTGTTGCTGTAACCTGCCGGTGCCTGTTTTCAAGCAGCGTGTCAATCCGGCCTCGGAGGGCGCTCCAGAAACGCTTGTCCGAAGCCGGGCTGAACAAAGGAGAAGAAGCCATCAAGCCTCTGGCTGCTGCCTCCTGCAATCGACCCATTAACAAATAGCTTAACGCAACTAATAAAAAGAAAATAAGAAGATGAAGAGGGCGAAGAAGCAAAGCAAGTACCTTGGTCAAGCGAGAAGGGCATGGCGAATCCACCGAAGTTGCCATTATCACAGAGAGAGAGAGAGAGAGAGGTAACGGCTACTTTGGAGGAGGTAAAGTATAATAATGATATGCTGTTGGGGGGGGGGGGGGGAGATTTTAAAAGCCGATTTCTGTCCAACGTTCTAAAATCCAAAACAGTAAAGTTGAAGTAGAGCAGCACTTTTGTCGGTTGAAGTCCATCCACTCCTTTCCAGATCCATTAAATTGGCAAGTGCCTTTCTCTACGCTCCCATGTGGGGTGGGGTGTGGTTGTATTGATTGTCCCATCCAGCGGCTCTTATTTCTTATATTTTGATACGCGCCTTGTGGGGTTGTTTGTGGATCCAACGGCCCTCTTTTCTCGGGAAAGATCCAAGTGTTCGTCCTTTCTAATTTTAGTGGCTTTTGACTTTATTATTATGTCCTTTTTTGTTTTGTCCTTCTTTGTAGCATTTTTTTTTTAAAAATCCCTTTTCATTGTCAATATTTATAAGAATAATAATAATAATTAGTATACCTAATAAATTTTTGTATTCTTCTTTTTATCAAAAAAATAAAAAATAACATACTTCGTTTCACTAAAAAAAAAGAAGTATATCTTTACATTATATGATATGTTGGTATACATTACTAAATTTATAAAAAAAAAAAACTTTATAATACATAATAATAAAATTTAATTTTTCTCATGGTTGTGCATATTTATGAGTTATATATATATATAATACAAATAAACCCTTTTTTAACTATAGTTGCTGATTCTTGTATTTTCCCTCTTGTACTAGATAGATATTAGAAACTCATCTTGTCAACAAAGTAATGTAGTTGAGTTTCCCCCCGGGAAAACTCCCTTTTAACTTGAGTGGTTAAAGAGGCCGGCCGTTACCTTTATCCATTATTTGGATGCCGAAAAACCACTCGTCTCTCAACGAACCAAAAAGCCCAGCTGATCAATAACCAAGTGCAAATGGCTAGTCTTGCTCCTTGCTCTTCCTCACTCTGCTTCTATAGCCCTACTTCAAGTTCCCTTTTGTCCTCTACACGCCTCTCTCTTCCTTCCTTTCCTCATTCCTCTTCTTTCTCTTCTTCTCTCGCTGTATCTCCTTCTTTTGTCCGGTCGAGACGCCTGCATTCTGCCTCTTCTTTCACTGTTAAGGCAAGTGCTGCAGAGAAAAAGAAAGTCATTATAGTGAACACAGACAGTGGTGCCCACGCGGTTATTGGGTTCTACTTTGCGAAAGAGCTTCTGGGTTGTGGCCATGAGGTTACTATCATGACTGTTGGTGGAGAGGGCTCCGATAAAATGAAGAAGCCTCCATTCAACAGGTTCTCTGTAAGTTCTGAAACCAAATGGAATAAAATTATGCTTGCGCAATGTCACTTTTGTTTTTGCGGGGGGGGGGGGGGGGGGGGGTTGTTTGTGATGTGTATTTCGTTGAACTGCTATTTTTAGTTTCAGCCTAATGGGATCTTGAATTTTCCTTTTCCTAAAGGAAATTGTAGCTGCTGGTGGGCGGACAGTCTGGGGAGACCCAACAGAAGTAGGGAAGGTTATGGAAGGAGCAACTTTCAATGTGGTATTGGATAACAATGGCAAGGATCTGGACACTGTCAGGTTTGTTGCTTTAGCTCTTTCGGCATGTTGCAACATTACAATGTTTTTTACTATATTCCGTATTGGATTTGGTAGAGTCTCTTGGCATATTGGAAGCTTTGGGGTTTGCATTCATTACAATCTCTTCTAACATGAAACTTTGAGCATAGGCCTGTAGCAGACTGGGCCAAGAGTACTGGTGTTAAGCAGTTCCTGTACATCAGCAGTGCTGGAATTTATATACCAACTGATGAACCTCCTCACATTGAAGGGGTAGCTTGTGTGTTTATTGTCCAATGTCAATCAAATGGATTAGACTTTCAAAGCGTTTTGACAGATATCTCTTCATTCATACGCTCAGGACCCCGTTAAAGCTGATGCTGGTCATATTGGAGTAGAGAAATACATTGCAGAGACTTGTGGTAATTGGTCCATATTCCGTCCCCAGTACATGATTGGTTCTGGCAACAACAAAGATTGCGAGGAGTGGTTCTTTGATAGTAAGTACAAAAGTTTTGGCTTGAATACTAATTACGACAGATTACTTCATTTTAGAGCCAAAAAGTTTGAACTCTGCTTAGATTTTGGCTAGTCTAGTCAAATACCTTGAAAATTTGCCTGTTGCAAGAATGTGCAGCTGTCTATCCTGTATTTTGTTTCCTTATATTCATGAAAAAATGAGAGAGAGAGAGAGAGAGAGAAAGAAAAGAAAAGAAAATTTCTTGACGGTCTACTGTGTTCAGGAATCGTCCGGAGAAGGCCAGTGCCAATTCCTGGCTCCGGGATGCAACTCACAAATATCGCCCACGTGAGGGACTTATCATCCATGCTTACGCTGGCTGTTGCGAACCCAGAAGCTTCCTGTTGCCACATTTTTAACTGCGTGAGTGACCGTGCTGTGACCCTGGATGGAATGGCCAAACTATGTGCTCAAGCAGCTAATATGCCCGTTGAAATAGTGCACTATGATCCAAAAGCCGTCGGAATTGATGCGAAGAAAGCTTTTCCTTTCCGAAATATGGTAATTACTAAGTCCGGATAAGCTGATTTTCAGCAAGATAGTCTCCGAAATGATTAAAACCCCTCCCCTTGTGCATATTTTGGAAAAATGGCAGTGGCTTTTTTTTTTTTTTTTTTTTTTTTTTTTTGCACGGAACAATTGAAAATGGGCCTAAATTCGTTTAAGTCCTAATAGAAAGTAGATTATCGGTTATGGCATGGAACCTTCGGCCTGTCTCATGATTTACAAAACCTGAGGTGATATGTGTGCTGTGCAGCACTTCTATGCAGAGCCACGAGCTGCCAAGGACATTTTGGGATGGAGTTGTACCACAAACCTTCCTGAGGATTTGAAAGAGCGATATGATGAGTATGTCAAGATTGGCCGAGACAAGAAGCCTATCAAATTCGAGTTAGATGATAAGATAACAGACTCAAAGTTCCCGTAGCTGTATATGATCAATTAACGCATGGATTTGCTGAGCGAAGAAGACATAGCTTAATTGTGTTTCTACCCCGTCTATGTGTTCTACTCGGTGTCCATAATTCCACCCAAGGAAATCGGTAATTAAGTTCCAGCTTACTCGTTAAACCTTTGTTCTACAGTACTAAATAAATGTAGACGGATTTGGAATACAGTGAATGAACATGGGTTGGATAATTATTACATGTTCTACCCAATATAATCCTACTACGTTGCATCGCTGATAAAAAATATTGTACCTACTGGAAATGTGCATATTATTTCCTTGGGGAATGTAATGAACAAAAGATTCATCATCACACTTTACAGAGAGCAGAAAAGGGCAATAAAAAGAGATTTCAGCAGCAGATCATGACTGATTTATTCCATGGCATCTTATTGACTATAAATTCCATAAAAGAGGACGCCTGGGCTTGCATGTACAATATTTGGTAACAACAATGAATTGAACTCAGTTTTAAGAGCTAGTCAGCAGTCACAACCCAATATTGGTAAGCCCCGTATCTCGTGATTCTCTCCCAATTTAAGCCAATGTTTGTTCTTTCCTTTTTGCCTCAAAACTCAAAAGATGGCAAACATATTGGACTCAAATGTTCAAAATAAAATCAAGAAAAATGATCCTTAAGCAACTCTCAGGGGCGGGAGAGCCAAGAAAATAAAAACAAGAGGAACAATACAAGGTTGTTCCATCTAACCAAAAAACCAGATCCAGTTGTCAGGTTTGTGAAAGCTATCTAGACTAAGCCTAGTAGACTGGTTTCTAAAAGGGACAAAAAAAAAAAAAAAAACTGTTCTCAGACCTAACCTGCAGCAACTAATTTTTTAGGTTTTTAATAGGTGAAAATCATTCAAATTGTAGATATTAGATTAAACAATGATTGATATCGATGCTCACAGAATATTAAAAATAATAAAAAAAAAATAAAAACATGGGCAACCAACACTGAACATACACCAACCACATTTGATCATGCATGCCAACGGAGAATGAAAAAGAAAAGGTTTACTATTTCTTTTTTAAAAAGGACACAGGCTCTGTTGGTTAAGTTGGGAGAATATTTCTTTGTTGCCTGGCATGGGAGATAATTTTAAGTAAGTAAATCCAACGATATTATTATAGTTTTTGTTTTTTTTTTCTTTTTTCGCTGGTTATGAAGTTGGGACTGTGAGGTTTTAGATCCTTTTGTCTACTCACTTGAACCTGTCGGAGCCGACACTTTGCCAGCTGTGACCTAACGTGTGCAGGTGCTTAATCTTCTATAATTTGATTTTATGAAAGATTGGCTGGTGGGGTGACAAGGACATTTTAGCAAACTCATCTCCATTCTCGGTTGCTTTCCCCACCCTCATCAATTGCTTCAGCCTACTCCGGAAATAAAAACCAAAGACAAACGCTAATTGGCTGCCAAGAGATGCGAGCAAGCCAGTCTGTTGACCAATAACAATGAGTTGGATTAACTTTTGGACTTCATTATTCTTTCTTTTTTTTTTTTTTTTTGAGTTGAATTACTTACTTGTATCAAGTGAGTACATGGTATATAGGTTCAGACCTTTTAAAAAAAAAAATGAGATCATCGCATCTAACACTTCCCAAGCCTTTTTCTTGGACCCTTTTGTTGCTGTTCTGTTGTACTTCATTGTCTACTAGCTGAATTATAGGATTCACAGAAACCATGGGATTAGCTTAAAGATCACGTTCTTTAAATCGTTGCTCGCGAATTATTGCGGCGACAAGCGACCGACCAACGAACCCCTCTGTGGCCCCTCTTGCGGCGTAGGTTAATAAAGTTAAAATTGATATTTTATTGTAATTAAGCTTCATATTCCACAGAAGACAATAATAACAGTAGCAAGTAATTCCCAGACGCACGGGATTTCCACTTTCCTTGGCAAAATGGTTACTTCTAAGCATGCTAAAATTTAAACTGGGAAAAAAAATGTTTTTTTTTTTTGTTCTCTTTGCCTTAAAGGGCTGAAAATTGGTTGTGTGATGAAAGATTCAAACTAAACAACTGGTAATTAAATAGAAGGAAAATGTTACTCTGTTAGACTACTGTTCGGCGGTACGATGATTAAATTTATATAATTGTGAGTTTTAATATATCTTAAAATATTGGGTGAGAATATTAAGCAAGTTAATCCCGCACAGTTCTGAAGGCGACGAATCCAAGGCTTCTGAACTCGAAAGAATCCAAAGAGCTATATCCCTGCCTACTTCCTACTAAACAATGCACGGTGAGTGGTGTGGTGACTTTGCAGCGCTACTTACACCGTCTTCCATTTGAAGTCTTCAGAATCTTGATTGACCTCTTTACGTGTGGAGAGAAAGAGGGGGGGAGGGGACTTTATGGAAAACAATGTATAAACCATAACCCAGAAAAGAAAGAAAATGAAGTTCCGTGTCTCTCTTAAGGGTGTACAAAAGAACAGAGGCATGACGGAGAGAAGAGAGTATGGCTGAAAAACTTCATGAAAGAAGACTTAAATTATATTTCTCTGTGTTCAGTGTATCTACGTCGAGCTCGACACTTTTGTAAGGACAACAACAAAGCCATTTCTCAAGAATTCTGTGAGTTTCTTGTACTTCTCCTCTCTTTTTTTTTTTTTTTTGTTTCTTTTTAAGGACGGATTTGTTCTTTTGTTCATTAAAATTGGATTTCATTAATGTTGCGGCTTTGAGTTTGCTGGGTCGGTTCGATTTGCGCAGCTTTGCTCAATTTCTTAATTTTTGCTTGTTTGCTCATATGCGTCATTCTGATTAAGATTTCATACTCAGATGGGTCTGTTGAGTTAAAAGTTCTCAACTTCACAGCCAAAAATCCACATCTTCCAGGTTCGGGGAAAAAAAATGAAATGGGTTACTCATCAGATCTGGTATTTATGTTTGAGGCCTTTCCATGAATGAAGGCCTTCACGAGTTCCTTTCTATCTTTTAGCAAACAACAATCTGCCGCATGTTATTGCCTCGTGCTCCTAATTGGAGCACCCAATGATTGGCAGTTTGATGGAAGGGCTTTTTTTCTATCCATAGTGCACAGAGCTGCAGGTGTTGGTACCTTTTTTATAGTTTACACCTACAGCAACCCCGTGATTTTTTGTTGGGTGTTACTTTTGTCTGTTGGTAGCATATAGATTTCTGGAATTTGATTGAAGTCGAGGAGATTCACTGATGAATGATTGTTACTTTCTCTTGGAAATTTATTTCCTTAATCCAACCCTGCTGATATGTTAAATGGTGGTGTATGAATCTCAGGCTCATATTTACCTTTGGAAACTTGGGATTCTCATTTTGTTTGTGCAGTTGTCCCATTATTTTTCCACCATGAATACAATTATTACATGGTCTTTTCATCATTATTCTCCTGCATTTTCCACTAAGTCTGCCGCATTTGGTCATTTCTAATAATGACAAACTTGGGGCTGGTATTTGAATTCAGTGCAGTTCAGATATGGGAACTCTGGCACTTGATACTGGATGTGTGGATCTAGAAATATATCAACTTTTGGGGCTCAAGGAATTAAAGAAAGGAGATTTGAGAACTCCCCGGGTTTTAATGCTTCTTTCCTCTGTTCTTGAGATATCCATTCATAGAAATGAGATGCTATTTGAGACAACAGAGATTAAAGATGTTGTTACATTGTTTCATGGTTTAAGAGCACCCTCTGTAAGTATTCGTCAGTACATTGATCGCATCTTCAAGTACTCTGGTTGCAGCCCTTCCTGCTTTGTTGTTGCACAAATATATGTGGATAGATTTCTACGGCAGATCAATGGTCGACTGACTTCCCTTAATGTTCACCGGCTGCTAATAACAAGTATAATGTTAGCAGCAAAGTTCAATGATGATGCGTAAGTACCAATTCCTGCATATTGTATGTCTAGCTTCCAATGACTGAGTCCAACATGCTAGAATAAAATAAGGCACAAAGATGTATCAAGTTAACTATTGCTTCCATAAACTTTATGCTTCTATGAGCATCACATATGAGGAATTTGAGGTGCATTACTCTTTAAACCATATACTGATCGGATCAGCAAAATTGATAATGACCAATCTTAAAAAATATTCTTGTGTGTTGGAAATCTATTGATTAGAGTACAGAATGAATCTTACAAAATTAATAATCACTGTGCCAGTCTCTTCAATAATGCATACTATGCTAAAGTTGGGGGCATAAGCACAGCTGAGTTGAACAGGTTGGAGATGAAGTTTTTGTTTAGCATAGATTTCAGACTTCATGTAAATGGCAACACATTTGTGAGCTGCTGTCATCAGTTGGAAAAAGAAGCCACTGAAGGGCATCAGATTGAACGACCGGTACAACCATGTAGAGCTAAAGAATGTTGGTCAAACAATGATGATTCGACACCTTGTGCTCCAACAATTGCAAGATGATGATGAAACACCGTTAAAAATTTAAAAGTTTTCACGGTAATCCTCCACTTTTTTCGATGCAGTAAGTTAGAAATTCTTGTATTCAACTCAAAGATGTAGTCATTGTTCGGTATATATTTGGGAGACAGCAGCTTGCTAGATTAGGTTTCCAAGCATGTCATGACCGAGTAAAGGGTGTGTTATATTTTTCTGTATTTGGCCCTGTAATTTCTTTTCAGGGTGATGCTGCTCACACAGCCTGGAGTTTATTCTTCATGAAAAAGTCTGGTATAGGCAGACTAGGCAACTATATAGTTGTGGAGATTGTTTGAAAACACGTGCTTCTATTCGTGGGAACCGGCTGGTCCTTCTACAGCTCTTGGTTTTCTGTTTTTTCGTTTTTCTTTTTTTTTTGGCTCCTTAATTTTTAGTTTTTACCGCATATTGGCATTACCGTGGAGAAAGAGTTTACTTTTCATTAATAATCACTGAGAAAATACCATATTATTTTTGAGGTATATTGAAATGCTTTGGAATACTCTAAAAGAGTTATTTCCGAAAAAAACTGACTTAACTCCTACAAAAAGATAGAAAAAATGACACAGTTGTGAATAAAATTTGTATATATGTAACCATATGGTTCTTAAAAACAAAAAAGATTATTTTAACTAGAAAATCAGATGTGATTCAGATTTCGAGTCAGGACACAACAACAATGCGCACCCCCCCCCCCCCGGGGGGATCAGTATGTTAGAGATGGGAGTCACATTAAATCTTCTAGGAACAGTGGTAAACAGCGAAACAACAGATGCTCTGCACCCTATCCACACATGACGACATTTTAAGAAACTATTTACGAGGTTTTTTTTTTATTCTATGACATAGGGCAAATGTAAGTTTACTCACCGCAATATGGCAGTTAAAGAATAGGCTCCTCTACATTGGTATCCTTAATCTTATATAAGGAGGTATAATGTACACATATATGGCACAACATTGCAAAATTTTTTTGTGTGAGGTTGTGATGGAGGAAACTCGATCATCCAGAAATCAGTAACCCAGTAGTCTACTCCTGTGCAGAGCTCCATTTCTCATACACCTTTGATGTGAAGGACAGTCAAGTAATTCCCATTTCCTGCTGTGTTTTTCTTCATAGGTTTTACAAGTTGAAGCCTTCTCCCTCTTCTATAACAGCTCCTTGACATGCCAAGATCCAGTCTACAAAGTCCAAGTTTCGTTCCTGATGCTTCATGGCAGCTCCAATGCCATTAAGAGAGTTGAAGCAGAGGAGCGCAACAATGTTGGCACTAAAAGGAAAGCTAACAACATTGTTGCCTGGGAGGCCTCTCCAATGCTACCCAGCCAAATTTCCCTTTTCGAAAATCACTCAAGATGCGGAAAGCTGCTTGATGATCATCTCCATTGAACAAGTGAAGCGCAAGCTTGTGAACAAATCTGCATTCAAAAAGGCATGGCAACCAAATCAATTGTTTTGTACACTGAAATATATTTGGCTTCACATCCAAAGAAAATCATCAAGAATTTCTCAAGTCACTTTTATTTATCAGTGCGGGTTAAAGTTTTATCAGCTATACAGCAAAAAGCAGAAGGAGATTTAATCAAGCTTCATCAGGGAGTAAAAAGTGACGGAAATATGTGAGAGGAAAGAACTTTAGTTTTTCCTCCACACTGCTACTTTTCCTTATTCGACTTTCAGAGTGATTTTTAGTCAGCTCAAGAAAATAAGGCAACGATAATTCACACTAAGACATACATTTTACCGCAATTCCCATCTGCATCAAACTTGTATCGGTTGTGAAGAGCTTTTTTGCCTGGCAAGGGAAAGAGTCTCAAAATTAAAGTCCATAGATGACAAGCAATGAGTTGAAAATTAACAAAATCCCTACCCACTGATGGTAGCTTTGTCAGCATCTGTACAAGAATTGCAGCAACGTCAATGAAATTGTAGGATCTCTCACCAATGTCATCACAAATAGCAGTTTTATGGCAGCTGATTGGTCGCTGATTCGCATTGGGATGATTCCAGGAGAATCTAGCAACTCAAGATCTTTACCGAATTGAACCCATCTTTTGAGAAGCAAGAACATAAAAAATATAGCAAAAAAAATTTAGACATCAGAATTTCTATTTTACATCATTTCAAAAAAAAAGGGGCTTAAGCTATAAGACATCTTCCACACTCATGAAGACTGAAGGAAATTGAAATAAGTACATACTTTAATTCTCTTGTGACTCCAGGCCTAGGGGCAGCTGGGCACATCCGGCGCTTCAGCAAGCGGTTAATCAAAGATGACTTCCCAACATTTGGATACCCAACTACCCCAGCTCGAACCTGCATGATAATCAAACAACACTTATTAACCTTAACAACAATGTTCTTTAAGCAGGCATCAGAAGTGAAGTTCAACCAATACTATGATACGTCAATGACCAATGTTCTCAACAAAGTCTACCATCTATTCCAGCCTCCTGAAGTTTCTTTTCATTAAAAAGACACCAAAAACAAGAGAAAAAAGGAGAGAGAAAAACTAAACATGGACATATCAACTGGCCAAAGCCTGCAACATACACCTGACAACACATGACAAGCTACTAGAAAGTGAAAAGGTATGAATAAAGTAAGTTCATTGGTAGATTTAATGATGAGAAGAAACCAACCGGACGAGGAAGGAGACCTCTGGCTCTACGTTTGATGTTTACACTAGCTCCCAATGCCTTTGCAAACCTTCCTAGTTTTGCAGTACCCTATATGTGCCAAATCAAAAATTATTATTATTTTGCCATGGAAAATGAACTGATGGAACTGGAAGCAGATCTCATTTAGATACCATCCCAAGTTGGCCATTGACAAAGATGACTTTTACTCCTTGCCTTGCAAAATAAGTGGCCCAAGCATTCCGGTCTGCCTTGGATATCATATCTTCTCTATTTAGAACTAAGATTCTTTTCCTATTTCCAAGCCACGAATCCATCTGTGCTCATGAAAGAATAGTATAATGGTTAAAGCCAAAACCATGTCCTTTTTAGCTCCTCCTTTCTAAGGCAGATGTCCAACTGAACCACGAGAAAGAATGACATGAAATTGAAAGCAACAGAATAATCCCAAAGAGAATGAACCATCTGCCAAATATAAACTGTGTTTAATAGCTTCTCCAGTAAATCAATTTGCATATATGAAGAAAAACATTTCGGTCTCCGAATAGTGCAATGCAGGGGGAAACACAGAATGCTGCAACTACTAGGTAAGCATTCAGTTCATCAAGACCAACCTGTGGATGGCTAGTGGACAAAGGAATTCTTGCATCACGCACCTCTATCACAACATCCATCAACCGGAGCTGCTCCTTGAGCTCTTTTTCTGTTTTTGCAATATGGCCAGGATACCACTACATCATGTTGCAGGCAGCACACAATAGCGACACAAAGTCAAGTCACGGAATCACGACACGGGTTACACAAGAACAAAAATAAGTTATATGTGCCTGCTTTGGCACAGCTTTCATGACACAGCTTTAACAAAATTGAAAACAAGAAACCAGCGGTGGAAGGTCAGCTTCCAATACAAGAAGTTTTATGTACCTGAAACGGACGCAGTCGCTTGGTCCAATAATGAAGGTCAGCGTCAAAATCAACCCAATCAGTCTCTGCTATCCGGCCGTCGAGGACAGTGCTCGAATTGGCACTTCCATTTCCGTGCCGACTGGGAGGTTTTCCACCAACAATCTGCGATTTATGCTTTCCCATTAATTAAATTCCACATTTGATTAAATAATTACGTGCGGTGATTAGAAACACAGCCAAAAAAAAAAAAAGAAAAAGGGGAAAACTGTAAGTCCATAAATACCATGGAGTGCTACCACAATAAATCACGTTCTTTTTCCCTTGCCCATGTATATATATATATATTTATTTTTATTTAATTGATAAAGTGTAAGCAGAGAGTCTTGCCTGAATGTTGGGAGGTGGAGAAGAAAGGCAAGCTTTTGTTACCAGTGAAGCTGTTGGTGGTGTCTGTGTTTGTTTGCTGCGGCTTTGGATTGTGTGGACACAAACCATACAAGTAGACGACCATTGCCCCAAAAGCTGTGTACCCATCCTTTCCTTGGCTGAGCTACGGTGGGAACATGAAGTAACGTCCAGACGGAAATTACTCCCTTCTCTCTCTCTTTCTTCTTTTTTTTCCTTAAAAATAAAAATTGAACGAATGAAACGATTAATCCGATTGTGTTAGAAGGAAAAGCGGATGATTTAATCGGATAATTGCGCAGCAAATCTTGAGCTATTCTAGGCCTGCAACTTGGGCGTCCAAGTTAGGACATTCGTAGAATAGAACTGGGCCCTTACATCGGGGGCATCCCTCGGTCAAAAACGTTGCCGTATGGAATGAAACGAGCCCACTTTAATACAAATCCACCAAAATACCAACCAGAAATTAGCAAATCTAAAATGAAAAAACATTCAATTTTTATCACCATGCGAGTCTAACTAGAGTAAAAAGTTGCCTAACACTACCAAAACCAATTTCATTTTTAGCTGGCTAATTTTGCAATTTGATGCCTCCCCGAATAATTGAAATCCTGGAAAATTTATCGCCAACAAACTTGCCTTCGACTAACAAAAACCCAGAAAATTTGTTGACAACAAACAGATCTAAACTTGACAGTTTCTCAAATTATACTAAAATTTTCAAACCATCAAGCAAAACTAAGCTTTGATCATGCGATAATGGCCAACCATAATGCTACCCTTAGAACCCTTCTGCAGAACGTCAAAACGCAACGCAACTATGTAAGCGACAATCTAAAAATTACCTTTACATCAAAGACAAGTAGGATGCCCAAAAAAACTGCGACGCTCCCATCAACATGTTTCCTTAAAAATAAAAAAAATAAAAAAAAAAAAGAAAGAAAGAAGAAACCTACTGCTTACTTAAAGACTATTGGCCAAGTTACCAACATTAGCCACCCAGAACTCAATTTTTGTACATCCGTCGCCTTTCCTCTCAGCGGTTAGCAGATCAAGAACCCATTCTGACTCATTTACAATTGCCTCATGTTAGGTTGGATGGACTTGGTAAGTTCTTTGGTTAAGTATGTGCGTGCCTCCGGCATGATGCGACGAATCATAAAAGAACACCTGCCAATTCTCATGATTAAAAATTGCCATGCATGGTATTCCATTTCAATTCAATAAATTTGCTAGCAGAGCAAATGAAGCTATTTACCATGGTTTTACCCTCAGTTTCTCATATTGCCCCAACGTAAACAGTATGCACGCTTCCCTTAACGAGGCAGCATTAAAGCTCTCTGATAATTCGTACATGAGTGAAACGTTTTCCACAGATATATCCTTTGAATTTTAACCCCAAAAAAAAAAAAAAAGTTTAATCAGGCCATCGATTTCTTATCTTCAAATGAGTGTTAAATTAAAAGGCAATTTCCAACTTAACAAGCTAATGCTTGCTAACCTGTGCAATCGTGAACTCGCAAAGGCGCTTGAGGCCTTCCAAAAGATATTGGTCAGCTGCTTTAAGGAGATCTTGTGCAATATCTATTTCCACTTCTACTGACCCTGTGTATATAAACCTTGAATTCCACGAGTCAAATAATCAGAAAACCAAGGCACATTTGGCTACTTGTTAATAAGAGAGAAAAGTACCCCACGGTGTGAGAACCTAATACCCTTTTTCTTAATTAATACGAGGTAAGATTCTAAAACGCACCTCATCATCAACTCAAACACCTCCCATCTTATATTTGGGATCTCTACACTTGTAGCATCTCTCTCCTGCAAATATCATATATTTGTTTCTTATTACTTCCAGATAAATAAGCAAATAATTAACTGTAACAGAAAAACAATCATGCCTAGATGAAAGTAACTAAAATCATATAAACAGTATTGATTGTGATACAGCATAAATGTTTTCACTTAGATGAACTCACCCGGTAACCGCCATCAAACATTGCACGAAATGCGTCCGAAGAGGCAAGTAGACAGATCCTGTGAGCATAGAACTGTTTACCTGTTAAGAGAAATCAGTTGTACAGAATCAATGGTTGTGCGCACTTTAACCAGAATGATAAGAATAACTTCCTAGTGACAGAGGCAACACAAAATTCTCACCTTCAACCAAGAACGTAACATCAGACAATGTGGGATTGTTGACATATTGCTCACCCAAATAAACCTTCGGCAAAGATAATAAAGCAAAAATGTCAAGTTTGCTATAGCAATTTGAAACCACACTATGAGCTTAACATAACAAAACCACAATAACATCCACAAAAGGAAGCTATCACGAGAATTAAAACTAAATTTTAAGAAACAAGAAATATAGCATCACAAACATTTGAATTCAAAGTCAAAGAATGATGGCACATTGGCACACATCCAAAGAAGACCAACAAATGGTCACATTATGGATCTCTGCACAAGAAACATAAGGCAGATTGCATGTCATCTGACATTACCATACATAACTATGTATCAATTCCTTAAAATGTGCACTCAAGATGGCATTGTATAAGTCAAACTACAAGTACTGAGCAATCAGTCACTACCTATGGTAAATAATCCAGAACAGAATCAAAGTGCAAGCAAGCAAAACCTACATCTTAACGCATTATCATGTGATTTGAAAAATATGGGTCTCTTGAAATAATTGTCACGTACCCAAAGCATATCAAGAACAAAAAAAAAAAAAAAAACAGAAGACAGAAACAATGGTAGATATAGCTTACCTGGGGGGTTGGTGAACAAGGACCTGCATCTACAGGAGAGATGGAACTAGCTTCGCTGGCTAACTTGTACAAGGCCACTGAAGCGTCACGCTGCTGTGTTGAGTTTCCAGACTCAAGAAGCCCCAACAGCAACTCCATGCCTGAAGATTAGACATTTACGTAGACACCAGAAATTATCAAGTGAGCGTCAGATATAGGTGTAATGGCTGAGAGGATGCTGGTAGCATATCAAATATGCAAACATAGGACATTTACCATTGTTGTCAAGAAAAATAGCTTTTCTATCTTCAGGAGAACAGAGATGTGCGAGAGCTAAAGCAATTTGTCTTTGAACAGCCTTCTCTGCAACCCGTATCAAATACAACAGATAACCCAATACCTGTTAAGAAAGGCATTAAAAGAGTTAGTAAACGTTGATAAGCAATGAAGAACCACATCATATTATTTGCAATGCAGTTCTTTCTAATGAGCAAGCCAAAATGAAATCCAATATAGGAAATTAAGATAGGGAGTTCATCAAAATTGCCAGCTACATGTAAAGACTCACTCGTCCATGAACTTTCTCCTCTAGCCTTCTCAATGTCTTTGCAACACACTCCCTCGTAGGCTGCAAATATCCAAAAGGCATAGTAGCACAAAAATAAGCTGAAAACGAGAGGGAACAAAAAGTCTTCCAATTTTCAAAATGCATTCACCTGTCTAAATGGTAATTACATACAAGATCAAGCTAGAATCATTGCAAATCAAGTATAATGATGTTACAAGGCATACTTGAACAGAGAATTCTCCATCTACAAGTTTTTGGACGCCCCCAACCTTGATAATATCTGCAACATTATCCTACAAAAGAGTCCAAATGAGATGTAAGATGTTATGGATACCAATATTAGGCGAGGAACAATGAACTGAATGCATTAGAAATTGATTTTAAACAATAAGGAAACAAATTGGAACATACTTCATTATCTGCAAGACCATACAGGGCAAAGGCAGCATTGTGTTGCAGAGAACTATTTTTGACTCAAGGAGCTTAAGCAATGGCACTATACCACCAATATGAGCAATGCCAGCTTGATTGTGTGTCTCCTATGATTAAAGAATATAAACACAATTAAAATTGAGAGAACAAAGGTTATAAAGTGCAGTAATAAATCATCATATAGTAAACTACAAACAATATAATTCTTAAGGAAGAACAATATTAGCTTCTCCCTTTTCCTTTTAAGCATTTTTTTTCATATTGGGAACAAGAAAGCACACACTGCTAATTTAGGTTTCAAGCATCCCAACCCACCCTCCTCCAGGAGTGGCAACACCCTAGGGCCCCAAAATTTCCAAGCTGCCAGACACATGCTCATGTACACACAAAGTTTAACCAACTAGCATAATCATCTTCATTAAGCAAAGGACCATGACTTAGGATCGGGCATAAAATAACCTGTGCCAACCTCCCAAGAGCAAAGGCTGACATTTCTTTAAGTTGCATATCGGGGGAATCAAGCAGATCAATCAATGGACCTACAGCACCTCTCTGAACAATGTGCACCTGCATGAAGTTTGCAGTAGTGAAATGCAAAAGAGGACAGCACAAAAGCACCATAAACAAGTTTCATAACCAAATTTGTTATTTTAGAAAAATGGTGTTCCAAGCTACCTTGCAATCCGAATCAGCAGCAGCAGCAAATTGGCCCAACAACAAAGCTGCTTCTCTTTGGGTCTCTGAACAGCATGAACTGTGATACATATAATCTTAGGAAAATTCTACATAAGCCAGCCCCATGGACGAGGGAGAAAGAGAGCATCATTCAACTAAATAAAGCTAGTTAACCATGTGATGCTCAATATTACCTCAGTAATCCAATTACAGGTTGTAATGCTCCAGCAAGAAGCACTTCTTTCTTTATATTTGGAGATGAATGCACCAAATTTCCAGTTACACCAATCTGACAAAGTCTTCAAAGATCAGCCAATACAAAACAAAAGCAAATATGAAAGCAGAAGTATTAAAGTTTAGCTTTGAACAGACCGCTTCATAATGTATGGTAGTATCCTCAGATCGAAGCATAAGCACAAGACTGGGTAGAGCATTACATTCTACAATCTGCCAAAGAAAGATTTTAAATCAGCTACAGTGCTCAAATTAATATGCAGATACACACATAAGTGAATGTCAATATCATATATAATCTACCTGATTTTTATTCTCATCATTTTTAAATGCAAGGGTTCGAAGGGCCCCTGCAGCTGCTCTTTGTACTTTCACATCAAAATACTCAAGCAATTCAACAAGAGGTGGTATTCCACCTTCAATCCTGAATGAATAACCAGGGACATCACAAGGAGAATAGAATGAGAACTACCTCATAAGTTGGCTGAAAATGTGGAGATAGCAAACCTGACATGTGTTTTTGTGGCACTATTCTCATGAGCAAGATTAGCAATAGCTTCGGCTGCTCTCCTCATCACACCATTTACCGCTCGAGAGTTACCACCACGCTTGTGTCTCTTCAACAAGTCAACCAGATGGGATAAAGCTCCAGCATCTACTATGAGTTGTTGATGTGCTGGCTATTGGAAAAACAAAGGACACAGAAACTGCACAATTAGATAACAAGTAGGGATAAAATTATAGAGCTTATGAAAAGTTTACAATATAGTGGTTGATGTAGCTGACACCAACTGACCATAAACTTTCTGCTAAAAACAGATAATTATGGGAGCTAATACAAAAACAAATTCATAGAAAGAATATGGAAACAGATACAGACACTGAAGATCCGTACAAAATGGAACCCAAACAAAACGAATTTTCAAGCTAAACAGAAA
This sequence comes from Ceriops zippeliana, assembly GCA_037897445.1. Lineage (NCBI taxonomy): Eukaryota > Viridiplantae > Streptophyta > Magnoliopsida > Malpighiales > Rhizophoraceae > Ceriops > Ceriops zippeliana. Next base: position 4,896,093 of record JBAPLH010000058.1, read on the forward strand.
AATGAACTAGGAAAGAGAAGAATAAATAAAACAAGAAACAAAAATTCCCAGCATCCTAACATCACTCGAGTTAATTAATCAATCTACTGCAAATCAGCAAACGGTGAGCATAAGATGGTTTCATGCTAAATGCAAAAACACAAAATCAGTTGAAGTCATCGTATCTGTTTACCTTTACAGCCAGAAGCCCAAGTGCAAAAGCACTTCCTCTCTCCACCTCGTGCTCATACGGTGTGGGACCGCCGTCGCCCCCGGATAGCTGCGGTGGTCGAAGATGCATTACCAGCGCAGGCACAGCGCCACAATCCACTATCAGATTCACGATTTCCTCTGCATACACAAACAAATCATTAAAGCCTATCACCTTCTACCTTCCATAGATGCCGTGCATGGAAGCAAACATAACAATCCATTAAAACGAATCAGAGGGGCAGGAGGAAGTAAAGACGGAGGAAGTAGAAGAACAGAAATGGTACCGTTCTTGGCAAGCTGAGCGAAGAAGTTAGTGGCTCGCTTGGCGGCGGCGCGATCGGCTTCAAGACGAGAAGGTGGAGTTGAGGATATCTATCTGGGCACGAACAACGCCTGCCAGATCTCGGCCGGTGTTGTCGGTTTCTCCGTCGAAGAGCGGAGCCTTTCGATCCTCTCTTTCTTCTTCGAAATCGGTCTCCAGCTTCCGCTTCAAGCTCCTCGTAGCGACGATCCTCCGGTGATCCATGGAGGAGAGAGGAGAGAGATGGACGCCGATGGAAAGAGGTGGAAGAGTGGGATTTGTGTTTCTCCCTGGGTGCGAGGGAATGAAATGCTCCGTGGACCTGCTGTTTAATTGGATATCTTTCCAAAAATGTAATTTTGATTCTTGGTGATGTGCGTACAACGCCCCCGCCCTTTGGGATTTTAAGCGCGCTCCCGCTCATTGAAATTTGAACCGGGCGCCGTTTTTATTCGGTATGAACGTAACCCGCGGGACCCAGGCCAGTTCTACCGAATTTTCGTCCGTGAAGTTTGGTAATCCTAAATCCAGCAGTAATATATAATTATTACGTACGATTTTTTTTTTTTTTTTTAAATTTGATAATAAAATTTTTTATGCTTATTAAAATAAATAATTTTCACTAATAAAATATTTAAAAATATTTAATTTAATAGAAATAATATTTTATGATAAATCAATAAAAATTTTTCATAACATTTAATATTTTTTAATCAAAATTGATCAGCCAAAAACAAAATAAAATGCTGAATTTCATAACAAGTTCAGCTTTCTATATAATTAAAATTATTTTCTCTTTATTGGAATGTATAAACACAAAAACTATTATCCCCAATTCAAGCTTAGTCTGAAAATATATTATGGATTTTTACTTAGCTTTGAGATGATCAATATTGTTAATTATTTTAACATTATAATATAATATGTTTTTTTAAAATAGTAAATCAATGCATTTCCATAAAACTATCTAAGAAAATAAAATTGTAACATGACATATTCTAGTTCCATGATTTTCTACTTTGTTTGCTTGAAAAATAATAATAATAATAATAATAATAATAAAAAGAAATCTACCAAAATTATTATCAAACACCTGCCAATAACTTTACCTTGTAGCAAAATAATTGTAATATCAAGAGAACAGCACTATAAAAATCTGTATGCTCAAACTTGAAAGAGTTTTAGTTTTAATTTGCTAGATTTGCTTTAGTCTTTTGTCTCCTAACTAATTTTTTATTATTTAACAATTAATAGATATTGTGTAATGAAAATAAATATGTCTATATTATATACAATATTATTGCGTACATATATTTAACTTTTTTTTTTTTTGGTGCATTACATTTATATTTTTTTGTTATCCATAATAAATAATTCTAAATTTCGTCAATAATTTGAATGTCCAAATTCAGTTCAATAACTTCGATTTCTTGACTTAAAAAAAAAAACTTATACTACATAATAAATTAAATTTATTTAAAATAAAAAAATAATAAAATAAATTTAAATGATATAAAATTATTAATAAATAATTCTTTTAAAAAATAAATAATCGTAACGATTACCTTACTTTTTTGTCCAACGGCCGATGCATTTCGGTCTAGTCCGCAGTCTGATCGGTAAACCGAGCAAAGCATCGTTGGAATCCGTTGCGGGTTCACAACAATCAAAACTCGCCACCTTTTGTTTGCAATTTCCTTCAAATTCCCCGGTAGTCACTCTTCCCTTTGGCATTTGCATAAACGAAGACCTTCGGATTGGCACTTGTATCGCTTGTTTTGTTGGCATGCAGATTCTTGTAACGCTCACGAAGACCCTCTGGGATGCTTGCCATGAATTGTTTACTGAACATTTTTAATAACGTTTACTTTTGAGCTTAATTCCTTTGGTGGGTCTGTTATCTTATCTTTAAATCTAGGGCAACTGGCCACACTGCATTTCTCGTTGGAAAAACGCAACTTCATTTCTCAACTGAGATTGAGGAGGGCAGTTCCAAATTGGGCATTTCAAGTTCTAATTCGTCTGAAGGTTGAAATTACGGTTGGCTGGGAAGACCACTTGGAGTTTGCCGTACGAAGACGGCATTCAAAGGATGGCCGGGTGCATGTACTGCAGTTGCGGATAAGTAACGAATCCCACTCTCATGTCGTGGCAATCATTTTCACTTTCGTCGACTGGATAATATACTCAAGGCAACCAGCAAGTTGTTGCACCGAGGATTAGGATGTTCAGTCGTTGCTTCCATTGAGCCAAGTTAAGCATTTAAAGCTTGTATTGATTGCAAAATTTTTCTAAATGTCAATTGAACCAAAATTGTTGTCCACTTCATCTCCGCCATTGATTACCGTGCTGATAACTATTGTGATCGCTAGTAGCTACATCAGGATAAATTTATTGTGTGGAACCGGGGCCTGCAAGCATAAGTGCGTCTTCCACTTGAGTTTGCTTATTTTAGGCCTGTGTACAGCATTCACGTGAAGTCCAGTGACTCAAGCCCAAGTCTTTGAAGTGACTCCTTGTTGACCTGGTAAGGCCCTGAGTGGAAAAACATTGATGCTTTTGACGTGTTTATGACCTTGGATCTTCCGATGGCTATTTTATGACTGGATTTGAACAGGACCTTAGCCTTTCTTATGAGAGCTTTTACAATATGTCGATGAATTCAGTTGGTTTAGCTGACATGAACATTCCTTTGTAAGAAGACCTGCTCCGGTTTTCTGGAACCGAACAAGACTTCCCTCCGAAAGATCTGGTATAGTTTTTGGCATCCTCTAGGCTAGAAATTATGGTTGTGCGGCCCGAACGTGACGGCGCGCTGTGTTGAAAGAGATGACTCAAAATTGATACCGGAATGGTCTTTCCTGGAATGGTCTTTCTTGACCCTGACCTTTCAGTGGATAGAATGCTGGATGATGCGAAGATAGTGGTTCAATTTGCTGCCTAATTATATTGTGGGGATCCGAGGGACGATTACCGAGAGCCATTTTGGAACCTGGCGCTTGGAATGTGCACCCCGTAATGGAAGTCCGTAGACAATTATTCTTCTTCACAGAGGTGATTTCCAGTTGATCTTGAACTCTCGATGGGGACAGCCGGCTGATGTAAAGATGGTGGTTTGATAGGCTTACCTTATCATCTATTTGAAATCTACAAGGATTCATAGGATATACGGTGGAGCATATGCAAGAAGGTAAAATTTTTCAGTTCACCGCGGGTAGGATTTTCGGGGGCGGGAGAGCAGATTATTTAGGGCTAAGCGGACCATGGGCCAGAGCAATATGGTTGGGCTGATGGCCGTAATTCCCATTGCACAATAAATAGGTGGAAAGGCAGGTAAACAGTCATTCATACGAACAATATGCAACTAATGGTTCAGCTCTACTAGCAGCACAGTGTCGGTTGTGACAACTCACACGTGTAAATGATCCAAGGTAGCTTCCCGTGGAGTTCCGACAGACCAAGGCCTCAGATTTCCCCCACCAACGCACTTCCAGCCATTTAACCGCTCAATCGTTTTGGCCTTCGTTACACAGTGATAGCGTCCAGGTCTTGGGCTCTCTCTCTCTATCACATATGGGACCACCCCCCCCCCCGGGAAAAAATAAATAAATAAAAAAATCAAAGCCAGTCAAAGCTATGGGTTTGTCTTGGAACAATAAATAAATTATCTCCTGCTTCACGAGCGGTTTCCCCTTCGTGCAGGCCGGGACATATGCAAGTGCTACCCAGCTTCGCAATCGCTAGTAGCCACGTGACCTTTTGGACTGTCCAGTGATTTGCACCGGCCGCTACTGACTACTAGTCTACTCGGTGGTCATCTCAAACTAGAAGTGCCCCCGTGTGTGTTTCTCTCGTAGCCAATAGAATATATTCCATAGCCTTCTATACAAACCTACATAATCCTGTGACTGAGCTGGCCATCGTTCTTAATTATAAATGGATGGAAGGGGCCTAGTTGAGGAAACTGTAGAGTCAGTACAGATTTAGTGTTGATAAAACAGCACCATTTAGTTATTCCGATTCTACGCGATGCCTTGCAAGCTGGGTATCCGTACCAGCTGGCCACCATTGGAGATGCTCTAGCCCAGTGTTTTCTAAAAGACGGCGGAAGTTTGAAATTAAAAAGAAAAAAAAAATTATCATAGTAGGAACAGAGAGACTGCAGAAGTCAGATGGAGCTGGAAATTGGCCTGCTCTTGCACTGTAATATTGTTAATCGTATTCTGATGTGAAGCATATTGCCACTAAACTACCAACCCAACAAAAAAAAAAAAGAAAGAAATTGGCTAACGGTTGCAACTTTAATAAGGAAAAGAGAATTAACGATTTATCCTAACCAAGAGGGAGACGCATTCCATTATCCTGTACAAGCGAATCACCGGAGGACATGTGTGCGGTGTGTGCTATACATCGAGTTTTTGGGGACCCGATAGCTGGAAAATAAGTCGTAGCCGGTGCTAAATTAACCCTTTTCTTCTCGTAGGATTGGATTCCAATTAAGTCACTAACAGTCTCAATGTCCCACGAACAGAATGACATACGTACTTAATTATTGTTTGCCCGAGACAGTTGACATGACCTGGGTTTGGGATCTTAACCGATTTTATTCTGCTCTTTACAACAATTGACTCAATTATTGATGTCTCCGGCTTATTTTTAAGCCATTTCAATTGGATATCTTGGTATTGCTGCCGCTGCCGCTGCTTTTTGTTGTTATTGTTGTCGTTGTGTGTGTTTTATCATCCTTTTATTTGTATTCCCCAAACAACGAGAACCGACATCCATTGCTAAACGTCCGCATAACCGTGCGTCTTTCATTTATCATTAGTGCTACCATTCTGGGGTCTCATTAGTCCATACCGCACACGAGATTCTCACAATGCGGTCTGGAAGCATGTGTATATAGGCAGGAAGGGATAAGGCTGGAGACAAATTCGAAGGAAAAGTTTCTTGATTAAGTTGCACCAATGCACTAAAAGAGAAGAAGGTAGAATTAAATTAGGAAACTCTATCTTTATCATTTATATTTTTGTCAAATCAAATTTGTTCACGTCACCTAAAAAGAAAAATATTCTTGCAGTTTAGTCATACATCAAATCGGGTCAAATATTTGATATTTGATTCAATGGCATGCAGAAACAATTGAGGAAGTGGACAGGACGAATATATGTCACCTTAAAATGTCAAAATCTAGGTAAAAGCAAGTGGATAGATGGTGCCCATATATACGTACAGTGGAACAACAGAAGAAACAAATTTGTGGTTGTCAATGGTTCTTGTTCATCTTTCTTTTTAGTTCCGAATCTTTCTATACTGGAATCTTGTGACCCGCAACTGACTGGTTCTTGCAAAACCCTTTCTTAGTTTTTTTCGAACTGCAATATTCCCCGTCCTATATCATTGTATGGGCTGTAGCCCGTTCCCCCATCAAGAATTCCCGATATACGGCACGATAAACTACCCGCACATGCATTACCCTTTTCCCCATCTCCCGTTACACGGCAAGCGCCTTTTCCCAGTCGTTGTAAAAAGAGATTCTCGTACACACAAACGGTGACTGCATCAAGCATCAATCATGTCAGATTATGGATCCATGTGATCAAGTGAGTGGGTGAGAAGAAGATCACTTGGTTGTTACCGGTTGGTACTTCTACGGGTGGTTCTCATTGATTGCATGCGTGTTAATTTTGCATGCGAGCTAAATTACATAGGCATAGCCATTAATTCGTGCGAGAGTGGGAGATACCATGAGGCACTTACCAAGATGTGCGTAGGAGGAAGAAGACAAGCGAGAAGTGAGACGAAAGAGATTACCAATGAGGAAAAACAGAGAAGACAAGATTATCAAAATCTATATTATATATAAATATGCCGTACAGTGAATAGAGAAAATTGGTATATCATTCGATAGGGCCATCTGGGGTGTCTTGCCAAGTCAAGAACTGAACATCGTGCTCAAGCTTTTATTTTCTTGATTGCTGTAATGTTGTCCCACCGTAAGCCTCAAGTGAAGCGTCAAGTAATTGTCCGTGACATTTTTTCTGGACGATGCATGAATAAAAGACAGGAAAAAGCCAAAAAAAAAAAAGGAGCAAATAGTATAAATAAATCCTCTTGGGACAAGCAGGGTTGGGGATTTTGTTCGACTTTATTGTCATCCACCAGAAATAAGTGCTTGCAATCAATAAATTTACAAATCAATCTCGTCCACGTTGTGTTTCTTTTATTTCATTTGTACGTGCAACGCCGAACCCTTGTTTTCTTTTCGTTTCTTTTCATTTCTTTTACCACTTTGTGAACTTAAAAGCGGTGTTTTTCTAGCCAGGCATGGTCACTTTCAGTTTCTTTTTCTTTTGTTTTTTACCGCATTTGTGGTTGATGTGAGTTCAGTGCTCCACTAAGAACGATTTGACATCATTATCGAAAAACAAAATTAATTCGTGGTTTTAACATGACCCATCGAGTGCAACAAGAAACAATGAATTTGTCCCGCCAATGCGTGGTTTGTGCGATTAAACATGCTTCAAAGTTTAAGGAAAACATCAACTAAATAAATAATAGAACAATACAGATATCATTATAAGAATAATAAAAATAATGCACTGATAAAAATATAAAGCCGTAATAATTTATTAATCTCATCTTACTGTATCGTTGTAATTATACCTAATCTTACCAGCTCCACTTTATTTGCTCCGTTTCAGTTAATCGAAAAGAGTTGTAAAATGAAATATTATTATATCCAGCCCTAGCATTCGGCTGTTGTCTTATTACTGCTGGGTAACGTACAGTATCGGCAGAAAGGTAGTTAAATCTTTTATTACTGGACCGTAGTGTCCAGATATTTAAAAAGACATTTTAATTACTTTTTTTTTTTTTTTTTTAGCTTTTAACCAAGATTGCGCTTGGAGCCTTCGATTCGGGTGGAGCCCCTCACCGAGAATGTTACGGATCCTGACAGCGGGTAAGGTCCTCCTTCATGCATATGCCTGATGGGAATTGAGTGTGATTCTGCTTTGCCCTTTAAGAGGCTATATATATGGTAGCTCCAGGGGGTTAGGTCAATTTGGTCATGTCGAAATCCGATTGCTGACTTTAACTGGGATTCCATGCCAGGCGACTTTAAGTCGGCTACGGCACCAGCTAACCGTGGCACTGGCCCCGGCCCCTCCAAAAACATTTGAGTGGGGTTCTCCAATTGAGATGCATGCGCGGTCCGATAATTTTGCTATTCTCAATCATCACTCACACTTGCATGTTTTTACCCACTCGGTTTAGCAAGAATAACAATTAAAATGTCGGCAGTGCTTAATTTTAAGTTAAGAATTTGGACCTTAATTTTTACAAATAAAAATTGTGTACATATATATATGCATCAATTAGAATATGTTGCCATTCCACTTAATTTATATCTACAAAGTCTCGTGGAATGGCAAGTAATTGATTTATTTCGTGTGAGAGGGAGAAATGCTTTGTGCATAATGAAGTAAATAAAAAAGTTAAACTGTGGGAGATCAATGCTTGGTTTGGTAGGAATGGTGATTATGATTCTTTGGGGCTTAATCTTAATGGATCCTTAATTGTCCCCACTTAAAAAACATCAGTTGAAACTGACGCCCAATAACTTGGTTTTTAATTGAAACTTAAAACCCAGGATTCCAACAAGATAACGTGGTCACTATCATAGCAGCAGGATTGCCCAACAACCACCGGAATTTTTCTAATTCGAATTGCTTGTTCCGCACATTTAACCAACAAGCGACTAACACCACTTTTCTCCTTTCTAGAGAGAGACAATAATTCCCCCGATTTTTTTTTTTTAATTTTTTTATTGATGATGCAACGCTAGGGAATCTGCTTTAGTAAAAGAAGCAACCCCCTGCCCTCCCTCGCCCCACCTCCAATGCAATCACAATAAACGAAAGGACGATGGAGAACCTATTAATACCAAAGATCCTACTGCTACAAGTTTAAAAATCTTGTTAGCCATTATTAAATAATAGCATGTGAACATTAGGCATTAGCATAACAATTATAAGTAAAAGCATTTAAGCTTTCGGTATGATTCCGTGGCTAAGCATTTAAGCTTGGAGGACAAATACAAAGGGCCGGATCGGGTTTTAAATTTATAGTTCCCGGATTAAAAGGGCCCTTAATGTTGAAATTAATTCAAATTAGTAATTAGTTATTATTTGAATAGAAATTAAAATAACTAAATCTATTTTAATGTGATTTCTTGTTTAAACAAAATTAAATATATATTATTACATAAAAACGTGACATCATTGTTATCGTAAGTGCTTCTCAATTGAACTAAGCGGAACCTAGTTTTGGCACCTGAAGCCACAAAACAAAATACACCCACCGTAATCAGCAGTGAAAACAGCGAGTATGTAGAGGCGATCCCACCGGGTCGCTTTACTCAGACCCGGCGGGTCAGATCCAGGATAAAGAAAAAAACCGTCAGTTCCCTTTTTTTTTTTTTTTTTCAAATTACCGTAAACCTTCATCAAAACCGCAAACCATAACCCGACCAGGTCTATCCTCACTTACAATTCAAATTATGACCACGAACCGGCGGATGATCGAGTTACGTTACGGTCCAATTCTGAACCAGTTTCGATCTGACCCAAAATCAAGATCGGGTCAACGAGCAGGACCAGCGCATCGTTACAAAATGGGTCTGACCCTTTTATTTTCCGAGGCAAAAACAAAAACAATCCAAGCGAGGCTTCTTGCAATAAAACGCACGGCACCAAGCTACGTACCACGGATTCATCGAGAAAATGGGCACGAAAAAACAAAAGCAAGCCCACCAGGGAATTAAATAAAATGAATTTTTTGATCTATAATTAATTGGAGTGGGCCAGGTTATCATCCAACTATCTGACCCGCTGCCCAATCGTGTCGGATTCTCGGGGGTTGGGGGGGGGGGGTTCTGAAACAGTTTCACCTTGGCAAAACAGAAGTGCTCGTGAAGCCGCTCGCTTCAGGTTCCCAGTATGGGTCATCTATTTAGTAATTATATTTTGGAATTTCAAGCGCACGAACATGGAAGTCTTAGAAATATCTTTAAACAATACGTTAGATTTGAAACTTTCAATTTACACATCTGAAGCTGAAATGTCACTTACAAGAAAATAGTTCATGTTCTGAGCGAGACGACATAAATTCACATTGTATTTGTATCACGGAAAAGGATAATTATTAGCTATAAAAGCAACCCGACAATTGCATAGTTGTAAATTGATGGCGCTTGCTAATATTATTTTTTTTCTCTCTTTAGCGTGGCAAACATGCTTCCAAATGAGTTGAACAAAATAAGAAATTGCCTAGAATGGTCGAGGTTTACTCACCCCTGTAATTTTCTTTGTCTGGGAAATCTGCTGCGGCGCAAATGGATTTCTGAAATTGGAGTTTAGTTTCCCTCTCCAATTTTACTCCTGCTGTTCCAAACCCATGGAAACCAAAATTAACTGCACGAGGCAGTGAAAATTTTAAAATACGAGAAAAAAACCATGCCATGAACCTGAGCTGGCTAAGCCAAGCATTGGGACCTTTCCGTCAATTGAAAGCAATGTTTTGTTTACATTTAAAGCTGTAAATCTTGTCTTACCTGAAGTCATTATTAAACAAATCAAAGACAAAATTGGGGTTAGGTGAGAGTCTCTTCTACCCAACATATGAAGTATCCGATCCCTATATCGTAAAATTTTGATAAAAGCTACATAAACAGAGAGAGAGAGAGAGAGAGAGAGAGAGAGAGAGAGAGAGAGCCAGAGAGACCATTTTAGTTGCAAGGAAGCAATCAGCGGTTGTACTTCCTGCCCAACGCCTGCGGGAGAAGCATATCTTTCTTTCACAAATGTATAGAAGTGCTAAGAATACAAACGCAAACTTAAAAGTGATGAAATTAATAAGGAAAATTTAAGTTAATTTTAATCTTCTTTTTTTTTTTTTTGTCAAATCCATCTGTTATTGCTTGCCCTCTATCCAATGACTCGTAACGGAATTTGATTCCTTTTCCTTGTGTGGCAGCAACTAGAAGTTTTGCAAAAGAAATGGGATGAGTTACTCTTACCCCGAATCTACACTTTTTCGCCTTCAGCTCGGTTTCATTGGAACAGCATTCAATGCGACTGTGTAATTTGGCCATTAGCACTACTGGCTCCCACGGTAAATGTGAGATTGGGTCTCTCGGGTGAAATGTTTTTATTTTCATCTTCTTGCCTACAATGGCAAACACGGACTGGGAAATGTGGACATCTTATTTGCCCAACCACCTGCGTTTTCTGTTTGACACGAGTCCCTGGCTCTCCTCAAGCAAACAAATGAATGAAAGCAAGGAACCACTTGTTAGCATTATTTGACAAGATATCAATGGAGTCCGTGGACCTGAATTTCTTGTCGTAGGAGTGCAAATGTAACGACGCTTCTATAGCATGGCCTGTACCCCCCCAGCTCTGCATACCGTAAAAACGCAATTGTCCAATGGATCATGCAACTCAATTGCGCATGGTACTTCATGTCCTTGGCAGATCTTGGCTCTAATACCCACATAATTCATGACAATAAGTACTTTGCGAAGAGACCAAGACAACATAATAAATGACTCCCTTTTTGAAGTGCTGAATATTCCCAATTACACCATGGATATGAAACAATTTTCTTCCACAGTAACTAGTGGCGACAGTTTATTTACATATAAAAGGCACATTAGTCAACGCATTTCACAGTAACTAGTGAGGTAGTTTGTGACGGTGAATCATATAACCATTTTGCCATTTATGGTTAATATTTAATACATCATCAGTCAAGGAAACTTCTAATAGATTTAATTAGGGACCGAGAGAGGGATCCTCTAAACTCTCTCAACACTAAGACAGGGTAAAGTAAAAAGAGTAGGAAAAAGAGAGAAAGGGTAAAGTAAAAAAGAGGGAGGGGGAAAACAAGGAATAAATGTCAAACCAGCTAACGGCCGTCAGCAAGAGTGCTAACGGCGGAATCCTTGCAGGGGCTAGAAGGCAAGCTGCTCTTCCCAGAAGCAGCAACAAGGAGTTGCACAAAGCTCTCGATCCTTTCTCCGTTGGTCTCCGTCAATAACCGCTTCCCGCCAAACGGCAACGACTCCACCCCTCTTTCCTTCAACACCTCGTCGTCCTCCATTCCCGGGCCCACCACTGCATCGCTTGTCAATCCGTTTGCCTGCACGATGAGGTGTTAGTTACTACCCCCAGGAATCTAAATTTTTGACCCATCAACCATAACCTACGACAATATTCACACACAAATATATATATCCTCAATTGTCAAAAAATATATTTATGTGAATCCAGATTTGTAAACCGCTGTTTGGCCAAAGGAAATCCAAGCCGAATAACAAATTTTCAGTGGAAATACAAGACTTCATTGTCATTGGCCTTCTGATTCATTTCCAATGCCAATAACAGAAAGGGAAAAGAATTATAACGGTTTAATGATTTATTGAAGAGGAGTATTAAAAAAAAAATCGAATAATTAGAACTCGAAGTCACTGCATTGATTTTCTTTCTTCAGCTACATTTTCTAAGTAACCCAACAAACCAAACCTCGAAATCACAGCGCAAAGTTACAAAATACCTGAATTCTGACGTAGTCCGTACGGTTCCAACAGAATGCATTGCCCAACATCTGGTCTACAGTCTCCGAAACTCCATCAAGCACAATGTCGACGACCGATGACTTAGAGCACATGTCGTTTTGACGGAGTTTCCTCCGGCTCAGCGATCCACTCGACGGACCGTTACCTAACGATAGAACAAGCAGATCCTCGACGCTGTTAACTGATGGGAAGTCCCGCTTGTTGTGGAGTACGTGAGTAACTGCTGCCGCCGTCGGATTGTTCATCACCAGACCACCGTCAATTGCGGTGCAAGAAGTCTTTCCGTCAACGGACGTCAAGTTAAACGGCTTTAATAGGCCAGGCGTCGCTGACGTAGCGCGGCAGACTTTCCAGAGCTCGAAATTGAAACTCGGACTCTGGCATGCGTCAGCTCGAGAGAATACAAAGGGAGCAGAGCTCTTGAGGTCAAAGCAAGGGATGAGGAGAGGCTTACACGTGTCCTTCAAAGTCAAGAAGCTGCCGTCCTCTCTCCCGAACGCTTCCTTCAACACATTATCCATGCTCCTCCCGGAGAATCTCCTGCGCCGACGAAGGAATCCGGAGAGCTTAGCCTTAAAGAGTTTGGAGTTGTCGGCGACGAACGAGACAGCGTCTCTAGCAGTAAAGAGAGGGTGGCCAGAACCGTCGCCTGCCACCAGCATGGCCGCAAGTAGAGCGCCGATGCCAGTACCGGCGATAATGTCAAAGAAATCCGCGATTCTAGCATTTGGATCGCCGATATCGAGGCGGATCCGGTCCTCAAGATGGGCAAGGGCGGCGCCGGCAACATTGGCGGTAGTTTTCCACCACCGTCAATGCTGAGGACTCGCGTCTTCTTGGCGATTTCGCAGTGCGAGAGCCATTTCTGCTCAAGTTTCGAGAAGATCTCTAGCGTTACCTTACTCAGTTCCATTTCGCTCTCTTTCTACGCAATCGGAGTACAAATAAGAGAGAGAGAGAGAGAGGAATGTGTTCGGGTTTACTGAATAATCCGTGAAAAAGTGAAACGTCGGTCACGCTGTGCTGCTGAGAGGCATTGATGGCATCGACGCGCTTCTCATCCCTGTCTGCTTGGCCTTGCGGCAGTGCATAGGAGTGCGCGTTTGTGTGATTCTTCCTCTCTCTCTCTCTCTCTCTCTCTCTTTCTCTCTCTTTCTCTCACTCCCTCTCTGTTCTCTGCGCTGTTGAGACTCGATAGTTAAAACGGCGACTGAAGTTGTTGTGTGCCAGGGAAGCCAGTTATATACCACGACTCGTCGTGCTTTTATTTTGATTTTATGATTATTTGGGATTTCTTTTTTTTTTTTTTCTGCAGTCTTACGTGTCCTTGCCCGTTCAACTAATCAACTACAGGCGGGCTGATCGAGTTACTGGATTACTGGTAGCGCTAACCTCGGCTTTTTACCCGGCTCGGCTCTCCCTTCAACTTGCTTATTTTATGACTCATCTCACAGTTAATGCTACGCTTCTTCTTGTTTTTTTTTTTTTTAAAGCATTTTTAATAAAAATACCAATGTTGCTTATTCTATTTATTTTATTACTGTTGCTTAAACTTTCTTTTCTTGAAACTAAATCTATCTGCAAAAGCATGCTAAATAGCTAATCATGTTGTTTTGGGCAATTATAAAAGAAGCCCCGCACCACTAAGCACTAGGAAGGAATGCGTAAATTTTTGGTGTAATTAATTCGGGAGAGAAATCCCGGAAAAGCTTTTGCGTAATTTGTTACAGAGGTCGTGAATTTTTGGGTCAGGAGAGGGATAAACCCAGAAGAACTAAGTAACTATAGCTCTTGGAAAGGCCACACCCCGCATATCCTCATTCCTGCTGCATCATTTCTCCTTTTTTGTTTCAAAGGTTATTCACACAATAATTAGACGTAGGCGTGAGTTGAGTACGAGGAGTAGAGAAGCTTACGTGTGAAAAAAGCGTCCCTTCGTTGACAAGATTCCAATAAAGTTGTTGCTCCATTAAGGCCATTAACTTAGATTTTTGAATTTTGTGCCGTACAATTGCATATTGGACCTGCACATATTGGAAGTCTCCGTCCTAACTGATATTTTAGTAGACGATTCAGCCCTATGGATATGTCGTATATTATAATAGTCAACAAGAAGTTTTCGTGAGGACTCTCATGGTTGGAACATTCAAAGGTTCATCAGCAAGAAGATTAAAAAAAGTTTTCATTTTCTTCAATTACGTCTTTAACATCCTGCCCCCAGATTACCATTCTTGCTTCCTCTTGGCTATGTCTCAGTAACTCGGTACAATGAATATGAAAGTTCTCGCATTCAAATTTTGTGATTGCAGACCTCTTTATTGTTAAGTATTGAGAGAGAAGACAAGGATACGCCAGGGCCGGGCTCAATCAAATGCTTGATTAGACAAACTCTGGGCTGGGCTTGGGGTGGGCATGAGAGAAGCCGAGTCCCATTCCAATGTTTTGATGTCCACCATCGTAGAAGGTCTAATCGACCCTAATATGGACCTTCTGTCCAGCTGGGCAGTGGCCGGGGATACCGCATATGAAGTAATTGCCTAGCCTTTGCCGTGTGATTGAGTCATGGCCGGAGGTATAAGCGTTTTGTAGCAAATTTTGCATTGCATGACCTGACATGCAGGCGGTTCGCTCGCAACACGTTGTAGTATTGGCTGTTGTACTCAAAAACTGCATCTTCAGATGCTTGGTTTACTAAAAAATAACGTTAATTTGTCTTCCATAAAACCATGGAGCATTATTTCTCAAATTTAGAGGAGGCAGAGCAAATATGCAAGCTTAAGAAACAACATAAATTTGCATAGCTAGTGGAAAATGTAAAAGAACTATGCCAACGAGCTTTTCTCTGTTTTTTCTTTTCTTTTCTTTGAGAAAAAGAAAAAAAAAAGGAAAATAGAGAGAGATTTTGGAAGAAACAGTTGAGGGAGGCGAGTTAAAGAAGCTCACCGAGAGTGTCACCAATACGGAAGTGTTTGCTGGTCCAACCTCACCAACCCTAACCATGTACACAGCTGTCATGGAGAGTGCAGAAAGTGCAGTTGTTGTTATGAAGAACATAGTCCTGCTGTCGCTTCCGAAGTCATTCCTGATTAATATTAGTGTGTAATAGACTTTGAAGCAGAGGCAAGGAGAGGGAGTAGAGATATGGAGACGGGAGAAAGAAATTGTGGCTTGTTTCTTTGCTTAAACCTTGTGTTGAACCAAACCAAAATTTTTGGTTTTAATTATTTTAAAAAATCATGCCTGAAATTTCACTAAATTCAATTAAATGTAAAATTTTGATTCATTTAAGTTTGATTCGATTCTATTTAATCAACTAAAATTTTCAATATTTACACCCCAACTTAAGATTATGCAGATTCGATAGCGCAATTGCTCGTCCTATATATCCTAAGACCCGACCGCTAATTTCAAAGCCCATCTATAGAAACCATTTTGAGTAATGTTTCTTTTATGAAGAAATTTTTAATATAACTTTACTAATTGTCCCACTTGATTAACAAGTCTTGTATCTTTGGGAGTTCAGTTCGGCTAGTTTTATAGGCGAAGTTAAAACATTTTCACAAAGTTTAACTTTTACATGTCACGTTGAGTACCAAACTTATAAATATAGTGTTAGTTTGAGGTGCTGAGATATCAAACACGACACACGCATACGCATATATAGGCGAAAACTTAAAAAAAAAAAAAAAAATTGTTGGTACACCGATAAAGCTCAATATCGCCGAAAAATTTTTGATCTCGTAAAAAAAGGAGTAAAAAAGATAGAGTAATTAACACTATAATTTTGGGGATATACTTAGATGTATGGATAACCCCAGTAGATCTGAGAGTTGGTTTGTTGTTACTTTTAAACAGAATGGAGCGTATAATCCATCTTTCACCAGGAATCTTCAATTGAAAATCTTCTTGGATAAATAATATTTGGGATGGGGTTTTTTTGTTTTACTAATAAATAAATAAAAAAAAAATATATATATATATATAGAATAAAACTCTTAATTATCATCACCATGAGCATATGAGGAGAGTCACCTATTATTGTTATAATTCAAATTTTTTTATAAGAAAAATTTAACATCAAAATAATAACAACTTATAATGGGTCTCCCATATACTCGACCGTAATTATTACCCAACCGCATCTAATTTCGTATTTGTGATGGAGGTTTGTATTTCTCCTTTCGGGTCTTGCGAAGTGGCGTTGTGAACCCTATGACGAGAACCGAACTGGAGCGGGACAGGGGTGGCCAGTATGAAGAGCGGGCCTAGTCCAGCCCAGTAACCGAACAGCGGCTTCGAAAATGCCGAGGGGGTTTTTGTATGTTTAGGTGGACAAGCGACCCCCTGCCCCAAAATGTTATCTTCCATGTCATCGCTTCGCTCCGTCAATTCATTGTTTGTTAACTCGTTTTGTTCTTTCTCTTGGAAAAGCTATAAACGTGTTTTTTTACAGGCAGAAACTTATGGAAGTCCAGTCAGCTTGAAGGGCATAGCTCAAATCAGTACTACTCGTGGTGCAAGTTCGCTTTTGGTCCACCAATGTGACAAAATTCAGGCATTAGAAAAACCTTGAAGGTTCCATTTCTCGTACATTTTCTTTATTAATTGGCAGAGGTTGTCAAAAATGGTGGCCAAACGGGCTGAAGAAGGGAAAGGACAATTTGCTCACTGAAAGTTGAATGTGGATACAGATGGAATTGCGTGGGCTTTCTCCTCCTCTTTTTTTGTGATGTTCCCGTGATGCAAATTTTCCATACCTACCCCATTTATCTTTGAAATTAATGGGATATTAACGGATTTTGTGTTTCGAAATGGAAGATAATTGACAGTCTATATGAGCATTTCGCAAGTAATTTGTATAGAACAAATCAAACTTTTACTTGAATATGGTTATGAAAAATACGAGTCTTGTCGATATCTCACACTCAGCGTTTTCTTGTAGGTGTCACTAACATTTAGTTTTTCCCACGTTAATCGTCTGGATCACCGTGTTGTCTGTTATTCACTATGCCATCTACTTTGCATTGTAAATAAGATGTGGTAAAGATGCTTTGGAGTGATACAACGTTTCGAAATTGGTGCGCTTGTCTGCAATATATTTATGGAAAGCTTAGCCGTGGTGAAAGTCTATCCCACCATCTACAAATTTGAGGTCATCTTTAAGGATTAGTCCAGAGATTTTAAGAGCACGAGCACTAGTTGTCTTGTTGTGAAAGGGTGGGAATGGAGACGGCGGAAGGGGGCAACGGTTTTGTTTCGTAGCTGGCCATCTGCCATAGCGTGATTTGCACTTATATTTCAGGGAGGGAAAAAAGGAAAAAAAAAAAAAAAAAAAAAAAAAACAAAGAGCAGCCTCGTAGTTGGATTTCTTTCCAACAAATGCCAATAATTGGACTAATTAGATGAGGAAGTTAGGCTTCACTTTCTTGGGACTATTCGTGATATGTACCCGAATGCAGGTTGGGAGTGGGCATTACTTGCAATAATTGCTATAGTTCTTTGCTTCAACCGGAAGCTAAGTTTCATATTATATTGATGAATTTCATCATTAAAGATATGCGAGATAAATAAATTATTGGATATGAATTTATATTATTTAATCATAATTATTAATTATAAAAAAACATGTCAATTATAAATAAATAATTGTTATATATTTGGGTGTGTGTATTAATAATGTCTTTATTTCTTTTATTTTTTTTATCATGTGTGTCCAAATAATTTTGTACTTACGTAGAAAGAAGACATAAAGGGTCAGAACTGCGCGGGGTCTCGGAACATTCCTGTAAGATACGTGGGGCGAATCTGCTTGCAAGTCGTAAGTTGCAAGTGATCGCAAAAAGCATTGGGTGAGAGAACCACCAGCTCTCTCGCATCAATGGCTTCAGTGTGGCCCATTTTTATTCCCTTCCACACCCCAAAAGGGCAAAAAGGCTGCCAACTGGAAAGAAAGGAGGCTGGCTCACCTGCCGGAAATTTTGTGTTCACGTCGAAATTACTTTGGGATGTATAAATTTTGAAGACTCCGGACTAATTCTTTGTTGGGTTTAGTACTATTTATTTTTCCCCCAACAAATATTTGCTTGCGTTCTGTACTGTTTCAATGCCCGGCAATTTTTTGTCATCACCGTTTTATACAATAAAAAGTAGCTCACCCGTCTCATCCCAGTGCAATTGAGAAGTTCCGGCAGACTGACAATGAATAAGTACTGTCAACTAAATAATGAACAATAATAAAAAAAAAGGAAAAAGAAACAAAAATATAATATCATATCTGTTGTAGATGTGTACAAGAGTAAATTACAAAAAAAAAAAAGAAAAGAAAAGAGAGAGAGAGAGAGAGAGAGAGATAAAAAAAAATAAATACAAAGATACATATGAGTTAATATAATAATTGCTTAGAAATAATCATTATTTTAAAATATTAATTATAATTAATGAAATACAATAAGCTTGTATAAGATAGTAGGTAAAGATATAGCTTAAGTCAATAGCCAAGTTATTTGATTAAAATAGGGCTATTCCCTACGAGCATTCGTGTACTACAATCTCATGTAAACAGATTGTGCCCACAAACCAATAATTAAATGTGACACGACGGATTTACTTGAAGAATTTATTTATTGGCGAGCTATAATTTATTTATTTTATTTTGGTGCAAGGGAGCTGTTGATGGATGCCAAAGGGGCTTTGCTTTCACCACTTTTTTATTTGGGAGTTGGGTATTAAAGTCGCAGCAAGTTCCATGCACATGCATTATTTAGCTGCTCACAGCATCGCTTCTCGATAAACATAGAAAATGCTTTCTTTGATCTGTGAGTCATTCTTGCATCTATTTCCCCGTAGCCGTGGCCCACCGGCCTGGCTCCCTCAGCCGACCACGACCCTTCAAAAGCATTTGTCAAATGTTGTAGACTGAAAGTTATTGAAGTTTTTAGAGTAGAGAAAAATGTCAATGAACCGGCGATCGGGGGAAAGAGGGCCGACGAGTTGAGGCGGCGGAGTTGGACCCATGTAGGTCCCATCTTCTTTTATTATTATTATTATTATTATCAAAATATAATGTGTATGTATAAATAAATAAATAAAATGATGTTGTTTGTATATTATTATTGTCCATTACATATTTATTTTTAAAAGTAGAAGAGACCTTTATATATATATATATATATAACATGATATTTAAAAAATTATGAAGTAAAATATCAAATATAATTGTTAGAATAAATTTTTAATTTAATTTATATATGTGTGTGCACAGCATGTGACGTATAAGAAATATCTGATATATAATAAAAATATTTTATATAAAAATTAAGAATATCTAATATGTTTATCTAATTTTTTATTTTTTAATTAAATATGTTTTGAAGCGTCTAAAATATTCTTTATGAGTGCTGCATTTCAAAAAAAAAAAAAAAAGTCTAACAAATGTTGTGTTTAAGTCAAATGTTTGGTACTTTGATAGCCAAGCTAAGAGCTGGCCATCTTTTTTCAGGTAAGTTAATGGAGGAAAGAAAGCGAAAGATGTTGAATAAATCCAAGCTTTGAGACAAGAACAGGAGGACGGTGAACAGAGGCTGAATTTTTCTTTGCGGCCCAGAGAATTAACTAAGTTTCATTAATGCTACTGTTTGTGTAATATATATTAATAAAATAATATATATATATATATATATATATATTATTTCATTTATTATATCGAGAAGAGATTTTTCGCTTCCTAATTACGCTTTTTTTCTTTTTTTTTTTTAAATAAAAATTGAGAGTACGAATGCTCTTTAGATTGATGGACAGATATAACAGCCAACAAGCAAAAGTAAGTCAGCCAACCGGGCGTGGCCCCGAACGGAATTGCGATGGCTGAACTGCTCGGGCCCCAGCTACTCTCTCTCTCTTCCAACATCTATGGCGACGGCTCGAATTAAGCTTCCTCCTGCTGCCAAAGAATCGAGAGCCATCCGATCAGGCCAGTCTAACGGCAGAGATCTCGCCCTCGTTTGGAAGCACAAGGCAACTGATTGGGGCCCAAGTTATATGCACTTTTCATGATTTGTCTTGTTGCTCAAAATAAAAGATATATCCACGTAGGATTGTCATCTTACGGCCAATGCAGCTCTCTAGCGCACAAAACAACAATCTGCTCCGCCCGTTGACAAAGTGGGTCCGGGAAACAAGGCATCAAGGTACAAAAAATGGGACCTGCTGTTTGCCTTAGGATTAAAATACCAAAATTTGACCGGCTCGAGCGGTTGCTTCCAGACTCAGATCACGTGATAATGAAATGCTGCGGATTGAGAAGGTATTTGCTTTTTACCTCTAGACGAATAATTGATTGACATGTGTGAGTAATAGGTGGGATCCATTTGCCAGGTAAGAGTTCATGTCCTACGCGTGCCTCAGGAGCGTGAGACTGAATGAAGGCTGTGAGCTGAAATAATATAAACATAATAGAGTGAGAGATGGCCATTTATTTATGCGGAGGCAGTATTCCATCGGACAGGGATACGTCGTCCGTGTTGGCACCGGCCAACATGCACCATCCGATTTACTGCAAATCAAGGCAAAGGCTTAAGCCCGGGACTTCAGCGCTTAATCTGAGCCCTCAGTGTTGCTAACCCAGCAGGTTTCGCGTGAGTCAGTAAACATACAAAACAGAAGATAGAGAGGTTAGGGAGCACAAACGCACAGCAGGTGGAAGCAGGAAAGCGAGGTGGTTCGATGCTTCTTCCTTGGATGTTTCTTTTGGGTGTAAACAAGCAGGGAATCTGAGATTTCGCCGGAAATTGGGGTTGAATTTCCGGCTTTTCGGTCATCTCGCCGGGAATTGTTGGAATACTGAGAGAGAGAGAGAGAGATTGCTTTGGAAGGTAAAAGGCTAGAAGTTCATGGATAGAAGCAAAGACAGTAGACGATCAAACGTTGCTGGCCTCGCTGCCTCAAATGTTTTTTCAAGACGCCGAAAGACAAGTACTCCTCTAAAAGATTTTCCCGGTATAACCTTATTTATCTCTGTTTCTATTCTGTGAGTTGTGCTTGGTTGCTTGCTATTTCTTTGGTTTAATTTTCCATTTATTTATTTTTATTTTTTTGCAACTTGCAGAAGAAGATCGAGGGGGTAAGAAGGATGGAGACGGAGGAACGTTGAAGAGGAAAAAGCGTAGAATGGGAGAGGATAAGGTGGTGCAAGGGGCTGTCAGGGAAGAACGAGATGACACCACCGAGGAGATTATCAGTGACGAAGGTGACCGTGGAGTTGAGGCCTCCAAAGGAGCGTCTCGGTTTCGGATGGATTTCGACAATCACCACCATTACCACAACAAGAGCCTGCTGCCGCCTAGAGTTGCAGCAAGACAATTCACGGCTCTCAAAGTCGCCGATGAAATGATCGGTGTCTCTGTACCCAGAAAGGCTCGCTCAGGTGTAGGCAATTTTGCAGTTGCAAACATCCCCCCCCCCCCCTCTTTTCTCATATGAACCACGTTCTTAGTTCTAAGTCTGCAAGTTGCAGCTTCTATGAAAAGGCCGCATGAGAGCTGGATTTCAGGTAATGTGGGACTTCGAGAAGATCAGAAGCACCGGCGAATTTTAACTTGGTCGGCCAGTTCTAGTTTTGCAGCCAGAAAGAAAGCGGTCGGTGCTCTTGCCTTTAAAGTCCTTTCTTCGATCCATTTGATCCTTTTGGAGGAATTTAAAGAATTTGAAATTTTGTGATTGTGCTATTCTTGCAGAAATCAAGTGAATCCCAGTCCCGTCTTTCAAAAATGTGTAAGACTTCAAACTCCGTTCAAGAGGACATAGAGTTGGAGATTGCAGAGGTATTATACGGATTAAGTAAGCAATTGCAATCGCAATCGCAGAGCTCCCAGAATGAAGAGGGCAATGAGAATGCTTCTGAGAAGCTTGCAGCCAAAGATACAACCGGTGCCACCCGGGATTCTAAGTCATCGCCCACTTCCAATTCTTCTTTGGCTTCAGTTTTGACCCAATTTAATAGCATTGGATTCGATCCCCATCCTGGTGCGTATGTTTGAGCTCTGAGAACTGATATTGAAGATTTTCTTTTTCTGCATTTCACCGAGTTTATGATTATGTTTTAATTTTCTTTTGGAATGAAAATTGCAGCATCGAAAAACCAAAAATTGGATGTTGAATCAGCACGACCCTGTAACCGCTCAATTGTTTCAGTAATTAAAGATGAAATAGTGCAACCTGCAGAAATGGGTGCTTCTAAACCTGCATCCGGGACACACAAGTGGCAGGGGGACTCAAAACTGGAGGTGCATAAATATGATGCTGCGGCGAAGTATAAATCTAATTTGTCAAAATTGGAATATGCTACTTGCACCAAGTTGGATGCTGATTTCCTGGAATCCATATCTACAAAAGTGTAAGCATCAAAGAATTTTTTGTTTTCTTTCTTTTTACCAGCGATCCTTTTAGAGGTATCTAATCTTTCTCCTTCCCACTGTTTCAGTACTGCAAATGTATCGGAGCTAGATTGCCAACGGGAGCAGGCTTTGAAAATTGATCTGATGGTGAGGATTTTTCTTCTTCCATTTTTATTTTGGTTGGTGTAATATTTTGTTGTGTGAACAACAATACTGATGCCTTTCCAACAGGCTCCTCCTCCTATGGTTTTGCCTAAAGAACAGAATGACTTTGTTGATCTGTCGTTGAATCCTAAACCTTCTTCTCGGGGTGTAGAAGTGGTAATCACATATTCAATTCTGCTACATTCAATCTATATTCCCAAATTAATTTGATCTTCCTTTTTTTTGTCTGATTTGACTTGGTTTAATTCAATTTACTTGCAGAAGATGAGAAATGCAGTGGCAGAGTTAAAGGTTGACTTGGAGAAGCCTAAACATGAAAGTGGCAATGACCATGACATATTAGAGAACTCTAAACGTGAGAGTAACAATGACCAGGGCCTTAAGCAGAAATGGCAACAGGCTGCTACACTCCCTAAGTTGGAAACATCCGGTAAGTCAACCTTTCTACATGTTCTTGACACTGATGATTTTGAGAACTGTAATTTACATGTATTGATGTTCTCTTTCTCTTTGTTTCTCCCCGTTTTATTAGCTCAATCTGGCTCAGTGCCATTCCCAATTTCAGCTGCTAGCTGGCAAAATGGTCCTCAGCCTCTCGGGTGCAGCATCTAGCTTACTAGCTTCATTCTTTCTTGTCATTACTTTTTTCCTTTTGAGCTTATCTCCGTGTGGAGGATATTGCTTTGTGACATGGGAGTTATGTTTATTGACAGATACAAGCCTTTTTTTCAGACAGTTTTACCAGTTGATGGGACAATAAGATCATCCACAGCCCTTCAGGTTTGTAAATCTCTTGTATTTTCAAAGGCATAACCTTAACATATAGTTCTAATTTCTTCTTGATCAATTTTTGGAATTTTTGTTAAATGCTGTGCAGCTTCCGCATTTTCTTCTATCTCAACCCTGCTCAAAGAGGTGTGCAACCCACCATTATGTTGCTTGCAATATTCATCACCACCAACAATGCATGAAGATGAATGATTTCTGGCCAACAGCAGCTGATTCTGCTGCTCTATGTGGAGGCAAAGCCAATAATCTTGATGACTCATTCTCTACTGGCACCATGTTCATTGGCAAACCATTGCAACAGAGCCTTCCAGCTGTCAATCTAATCTCTGCACAGGTGACAGGGCAAGCTGTAGCAAATTATCCAGCTTTAGCTGGGAAAGATAAGAGCTCTGATAGTGCCAACACCCTCAGCAAAGCACAGAACAAGGTAATTTGCTGGTATGATCCTTTGCTGTTAGTTGTTTTTTGACTTTTGAAAATTGAATCTATAGGTATTGTCTTTTTAGTTTCTCAGGTAGGTGCGCATAGAATTATATCTGTTCTAAGGGTACGCTTATCATTTATTGACCTCTTTCTTTCACTGTTGTCACATGGCCCTACTATCTTTTCTGTTGGCCAGCATCAGACAACATTGGGGGCTACTGGAAATCAAGGTGGGCCTACAACATCTGCTGCCACTCTGAGCTTCAATTACCCAAAATTTTCACCAAATGAATCTCTATATGAGACAGCACTACCGAACAATAGTTGTCCCTTCCCTCTCTTTGCTCCGATAGCAAACCCATCAACATTAACCAGTGTAAAACCTGCTGGCTCCTTGTACCCATCTCAGGTGTTATGTCCCTCCCAAGTTGAGCATCCACAGCCTCATCGCTGGCCTCTAGTCCAACCAGTTCATCAGAACGCAAGTACATCAAGCAGGTCATCATCCCACAAGATATCACAAAGTCAGCAGTCTTGGAGGGCACAGGCTGATGGCAAAAATTTCATTACCTCTACAGGGATGCAGTCACAGCAACATCTGAAGCAGCATTGGCCTTCCTATGAATCACAGAAGCTTGAAATTGACATGGGCGGTGAGAGCGCTCCAAGAGTTAGTAGTACCCAAGTGTCTGACTCTCAAAACAGTGCTCATGGTCAGAGCTTTGTTGTTCCTCTTCAGCCAAACTTTGTGTCAATGCCTTCCACAATTTTTGGTGGTACTGTCAACTACGGTGAGAAGCAGCAACAATGGCCATCACATGAGAAGACTTCAAAGAGTGAAGTGAAGCTTACCCATTCTCCAGCATATGCAATGCCATTTGCCTCTTCCTATGGGAACAAGTCAGCTTCAAACCTCAACTTCGCACCGCTGGGACAAAATCCCTTAATCTTACAAAGCATCTCAGATATGACATGGCAGGGACACCAGGTCTTATCTGCAGCTCAGGCCACCCAAACGAAGAATCATCAGCTCTCCAAGGGAAAGACTGGAAGCCATTCAACAAATACTGATGAGAGAAGTCACACTGGGATCATCAAGTACCGCACACACACTCGTCTTTGATAATTCATTTCAAACTCTTAACTTTGGGTCATCTCCCTTGTCTGGAAATTGGTCTTCTCTGTCTGTCAACTCCATAACTAATGTCTCAGTTGCTGCTAATTCCCCAAATTCCCAGAAGCAACAGCTATCCCAGTTTCAAAAGCAACAGCAGCCACAGCATCTAATTGGGGCAACTGAAATTAAAGCTCCAAGTAGTAACTTGTCTCCACCTTGCGTTGAGAGTAAACTTTCAAGCAGTCCTTATGACTTTTCACGAACTCCTTCCCAAAGCAATACCTCCACCCAGAAGCGGCATTGTATGAACTCACCAAAATCCCTGATGCCTCAAGCACCTGTCACTTCATTCATGGCTTCAAACACCACCACATTTTACCGTGTTTCCCAGCTGCAAGAAAAAGCTCCACAGGGATCGAGTCAGATATTATTTGGGGGATATCTGAAATCCAGATTCCCACCACATGGGCAACAATTAACTCCAAGCAACCAGTCTCAATCCGACTTGGTTGTTGGTGCTCAGCCTAGTGGAGGCAACTCGAGTATGACTTCAACGGGCACTAAGGCTAATTTGTCAGTCCTTGCTTTACAGTCTCAACACAATGACAACTCTGGGACTGCTCAGAAGTCTTCTCCAGTTTGTGGTAGGAATGTGCCTTCAATCTTGAGCACATGCCCCGGTCACCTTTCTGAACTGAAGTACTAGAATCTAGATGAATTGGAAACCAGACTCTGAAATTCCTGCTCCCATGGATCCAATTTTTAGCTTCTACCGCATGTTGTCCTTGGGAGACTGGATAAATTGGCTACATCTCAGACTAAAAGGGACCTCGATGCACGGGTCTCTGACACCATAGATTCATGGGAGGGGTAGATGTATGAAGACTCGCCCTTGTTTAGGGAAGAGTTTTTCACTTGAATAAGTGACCTCCATATTATACCCAGGTTTACAGTGTTGAAAAGTGTGGTTGCTAGTCTATGCTAGAACTGGTGTTAGACAAAACCTGACCCTGGGTTTATCATGGCTCATATCCGAGCCACGGCACCTAAAGGCAGCTAAAATGGACGAGGGCACTGACTCTTATGAAAATTATTTTGGTTCACTTCGAGGGCTTGCATCATATAGAAGATGCAGTGACATCTTAGACTTTTACCTTTAACCCATTGCAAAGAGTTTGTCGAGTATACACTTCGGTGCTGACAAGGTGTCACATTCGGTTCTTTCCCCACTCCCCCTCCCCCTCCCCTCCCGTCCGCTCCCCTCCCCCACCCCCTACACCTTTTTTTATGTTTTTCTTTTTGTGGGTACAAGTGAAAGGAACATTTGCTTCTATGAGTGCGTGGACTTGTAGCCACTAAGCAACCTAATTCGCGCGCGTAAGCAACATGGCAGTAAAGTGGCTGGCTACAGGAGACTGGCTAATGCAAAGGTAGCGGCCTTTGCCTAGTTGGGCTTTTACTGGGCCAGCAATTTGTTTAGTCAAAGAAAGTTGGAACCTGCAACAATTTTTGAAGCTAAACTGACGTTGGGACACTCCATGTAACTTGGAAGTACGTTTGGTGGACCTACTTATGGCCGTTGTTTGTGGTTCTTTCTGCAATCTAATGCATCTTATTGGGCCCGTTCGAGGGGGATTTGTACATTTGATTAATGTTTTAGCAGAGAAATCAACATTTTCGATAATTGAGCTGAGATAGTTTTTATGTATGATTTTTTTTGTAGTAAAACTAATTATCCTTTTATGGTTAATTTTTAATTAGTAAAATTTTAAATTTATATTTCATTAAAGTTTTATTGTTTACTTTTGTAAATAAATAATATGAAAAAAGAAAGAATTATTATGAAGATTTAAATATTTTATCAAATTTTATCAAATGTATTATTGGTATAAAAGGTTTTGGTTGTATTAAAATGTTTTCAAGATTTTTTGACGTATTAAAATGTTTTCAAGATTTTTTGACGTTCTTTTACTTACATTAAAATTTTCAACTTTTTTTTTTTCAAATTCTATTATATGTATATATTTATAGATAATATTTTTATTGAATATTATTGAAGTTCTCGACTTTTTCTTAAGATCTACTAGTTTGTGATACTGAGAGGGGGTGAATCAGTATCACCACAATTCGCAATTCGCAGGTAAGTGAATAACTCCAACCTCTTCTTAAAAGTGAATTCTTTCTCAAATTCGACTAAGGTAGATCTATTACTACCTATTAATTATAATAGTTCTCAAAGTCACCTTTCAAACAATTTGAATGTTTTTATTTAAGTATTTGTTAGGTTATGGGTTGATTGATACTTTAACTGCATTCATAACTTAATTCAAAATACAAAACGTAAAGTAAATTAAGGACACACGAGATTTACGTGGTTCCGTCAATGTGACGTACATTCATGGTGGTAAGGACTCTCCCTTACCGAGACAATCCACTATACTTGAAAATACCAGTTACAATAGATGTATTAATCCTCTGCTCCTTTCACTATTACAATTACTAAGCAAATGCAATACAAAGAGTATCACTTACTGTGTCTACCTTTTTCTAACTTGTCTTGCCTCTGTTGAATTGAAAGGCTACTCCACTGCTGCTTAGAAGTTCACCGCAACACTCTCTAACCTCTCTTGAAGAAATTTGGAAATACATTGAGTTTTTTTTCGATATTTCGCTGAATTTTGTCTCTATATTGTCTAACACAACTCCTGCTTTCATTGTCTCATAGTCTCACCTATCTCCTTGTCTCACAGCTCGCCTCATGTTTTGGTTTGTTGTTCCACGTCTCACGGCATGCCTCACATTTCTGGTTTGGCGTTACATGTCTCACGCACGTTTTTGGTTTACACCTTTTGTTGGTCACACACCTCACGCACGGTTCTAGTTTGGCGTTTCACGTCCCACGTACGTTTCTAGTTTGCACACCTTACTGGTCACATGCCTTACCACCATTTTTAGTTTGCACTTGTCTGTTTCATACCTTCAGACAGCTTGGTTTGCTCTCCCGGTGGTCTCCTCTTTCATGGTTTCTCCTCTCTTCCCTTACAGATGGTGTGTTGTTTTTTCTCTTACGTGAGTCACACAATTTTCTCCAGTCGTCACACGATTTCCCTTGGTGTTATCTCCTTTTGTCGTGTGCTATTTTCTTGTTGTGCTGTCTCTTAGCCCGTCCACCTTGCTTTAGCTATCCACTCTTTGCTTGGTCATCCACCCTTTTGCTGTTGGTTGTGCTTTGCCATGTAGAGTTGTATGGACGCTCACCTTGTTTGGCCATGTACGTTGGTTGACTGAATTCTCTTTTGGTTGAATACCCTAGCTTGACGTGTAGCTCGTATTTGGTTAGTAATCTCCTTGCTTGGATAGTTCCTCCTTTATGTTTAGCCGATTTTCCTCTTTTTGGACAGTTTTCCTTTTAGGCTTTGGACAATTGCTCTAGGTTTTAGTCGACTCCTCTTGCTTTGCTTTGTCTCTTTGGCCGACCAACACCTATTTTCTGCCATGTATACTTTTTTGGCTAGTCACACTAGGTTTTCTAATCACCTTTGGTTGTTGTCCAGCCGTGTCTTCTTTCTTTGGTGTAGGGTTTTGCTTTCTCTTTGGTCGGCCGATTGCTCCCTCTTCTTGTTTGCAAAATGGTTTTGCTCTAGGTTTGCCAACCTCTTCTTTTGTTGTCTTCCAATGGCCTTTATATACTCATCCATGAAACCTTAATAGGGCTTATGTGGTAGATTTACATTCTTGCCCTTATGCTGCAAAATTTACTTTCTTGTCCCTCCATGTGACTTTACTTTTACTTTCTTGCCTTTTCATATGACTTTACTTTCTTGCCCCTTTATGTGACTTTACTTTCTTGCACACTTAAACCTACTTAACAATAATTACAACTTATACAAGGCTGTGAGAACAACAATCTCTCCCTTTGTAATTGTTGGCAACACTCATAACAAAAGCTACTATGTAGCAATTTCAACTCCCCCTAAATATGCACTCCCCCTGCACTATTGCTTCTCTCCCTCTTTGCTAACCAATTACAAATTTGAAAAACTCGCAAAGTAGAGATGGAGGATTCACCTGATTTTCAGGCTTAATGAGACATTTGTACAGACAAACTCATTTTGTACTTTTCAAATAGCTTTGTGGACAGAGATTTAGTTAGACCTTGTATAGCCTCTTCAACAGATTTAGGTTCAACTTGTGATAGTAAAGCAATAGTTCCCACAAATTTTCTTCTTGTTGTAACTCTTGCTGATTGGTCACATATAATCTAATTTTCTTAATGAGCATTAGTCTACATTTGCTTTGGCTTTCTTTCTTGCACAGTCTTTCTTCATTAATCATATACAAATTTTTAGCTGTTCTCTTCCTGGCTGCAATAGTATTGCCTTCTTTACTCTTTACCTGGCAACCTGTTTTTGTGAATATTACCTTATGATCTTCGTTGCATAGTTTGCTAACAGATACTAGATTATATCTAAATCTTTCAACATACAGAACATCTTTCAGCTTTCCTCTTTTAATGTTTACTAACCCCTGACCATTAATGTTGAGTGAATTATTCTTGCCAAACTTGACTCTGTCTTCTCTTGACTTGTTTAACTTTAGCAATTTACTATTGTCTGCCGTCATGTGTGAAGTGCATCCACTGTTAAGGATCCACTACTTATCCTTGTAGTCAGCTTTGAGTGCAATTTCAGCTATATTAGTTACCTCCATTTTAACTTTATATTCCTTCTTTTGAACTCGTTGGAAGATAGCGTTGTCCTTTTTCTCAACTTTGACTGTACCTCTTATTTTCACTGTGCCATTGAGTGCCTTCTTTTGCTTAGGGAGAAATGTCATGCATCTTTTGGCATTATGGTCATCTTGCTTGCACCTTTCACACTATTCCAAGTCTGCCAATACATCGAACTTGTTCTTTGAAACCATTAGTTTGGGCTTCCACCAACACTCATTGTCAGTGTGTCCTTGCTTTTTACAGTATGTGTAAGAACTCATGATAGGTGTTCTCTTCTGAATTTTGTATTGTCTCCCCCTGTATGTAGCATCATATTTTCTCAAGTTGGAGACATATACTGGCCTTTTCCACAGTAGTTACTTGCCTTATGACCCTAAACTCCACAATAAAGATAGTAACCTTGAAACTGCCTCTTCTTAGGTGTAATCACAGCTTGTTTTCTTTTTTTCGTGCTCTGATACCATTTAAAGTTCCTGACTTCTCCCTAAGATCTATTAGTTTGTGATACTGAAAGGTAGGGGTGAATCAGTATCACCACAATTTGAAATTTGCAGGTAAATGAACAACTTCAACCTTTTCTTAAAAGCGAACTCTTTCTTAAACTCGACTAAGGTGGACCTATTTGCTACCTAAGAATCACAATAGTCTCCAAAGTCACCTTTCAGACACCTTGCCTAATAGACAATTTGGATGTTCTTGTTTAGGTCTTCGTTAGGTTATAGGTTGGCTGATACTTTAACTGTATTCATAACTCAATTCAAAATACAAAATGTAAAGAAAATGAAGGACACACAAGATTTACGTGGTTCCGTTAACGTAATGTACATCTACGGTAGTAGGGACTCTTACTTAAAAATACCAGTTACAATGGATATCTCAATCCTCTACTCCTTTTATTATTGCAAATACTAAGTAAGTACAATATAAAGAGTATTATTTATTGTGTCTACCCTTCTTCTGTTCATCACTTATTGTGTAAGTAAAATAGTTGGCTTCTTTGCTTGTGTGACTTTCATTTCAGTCACTTTCTTCTCCTTCTCCTGTTCAGTTGTAGCCCTCTGCTAGCTAACTTTTCTTCCTTGTTTGCCACCTTAGGTTACTTCTTCAGATTTTCTTTATTCTTAATTATCTTCTTCTGAGTCATAACCTTCTCTGTCAACTTCTGTGGTACATTCTTATTTTCTTTAGTCAATGAAGCCTCAAATTGATGAACTTTCTCTACATTCTTCTCTCCTTTTGTAGAACTTGTTTCTCCTATCATTTCAAGCTTTTGCAAGTTCTTTTTGCTACTTTTAAGTTGTTGCTGAAGTCTTAGCAACTCTTTCTCCATTTCTTCAATTTTTGAAGCCCTTGAGCCAAACTCTACTGTAAGGTCTTTACATATTTTGATATGTTCCTTAAATTTTCTCTTCAAGTCAATATGCTTAGCCCTTATTTCATCATTTTGACTTTCAGCTTCCTCAGACTTTGCTTCAACTTGTTTTATATAAACATTTAACCTTTTTATGGTTCTGCCCCTTCTGATTATCTCTTTTGAAGCTACTTCTAACTCAGCTTCAAAATCTGGTTCTTCTTCATCAACCTCTTCTTCCTCTTAAGAGGTTGAACTACCACCTTGAGCTAATGCCATAAAGGCATGCTTATATGATGATTCTTCATCTTCCTCCTCATTAGCTTCTTTTATCTGACTCACATAACTCTTGAATGAGCTTCTCTTCTTCCTCTGTGGGTTGGCAATCTTCTTACTGGACTTCTTTGATTTGAATAATGATCTTCTACATCTTGAATTTTGCTCATAATCACCATCCTCATATTCATCATCAAGTTTCACTTTGCATTGAGAAGCAAAATGTCTAGTCCACCCACAACAATAACATCTTAAGAACAATTGCCCTTTTCCCTTTTTAGACCTTTTTTTAAATTTCCTTGTGAAGTAAGCCAACACTTCACCTTCATTTTCTTCCTTATTACCATTATCATCTTCATTGGATGATTCTTTCTCTTCTTTTATCTTTAAGTGTTTCATGGCTTTGAAAGCTGCCTCCTTTGATATCTTCGTTATTGAAGAGCTTTCAGCTGATTTTATCCTCATCTCATATGCAATGAGATTGCATTGGAGATCATGTAAAGACATTGAATTGAGATCTCTACTTTCCTCTATGGCTGCTACCTTTGAGACAAACCTCTTAAGCAGAATTCTTATAATTTTCTTCACAATCGATGAGTCCATCTTGTTCTTCCCATAACTTCTTAAGTTGTTTACAGCGTCAGTAACCCTGGTGAAGAACTCTTAAACTGTCTCATTCTTCTGCATTCTGAGAGAATCATATCTCTCCTTGAAAACTTGAAACTTGGCCTCCTTCATTCTGTCATTACCTTTATGGACTTTCTGCAATTTGTCCCGTATCTCCTTAGTAGATTTGCAGTCCATAACTTTAGCATATTTAGCATTTATCAATGCTGAAATGATGACGTTTGAGGCCTTCCCATTTATCTCAAATTGCCTTAATTCCTCTGGGGTTGGGTCTTTACCTTCTTTTAGAGCCATAAAACCCTTCTATACACATTTCACCATGTTCATGCCCATTGTTGCAAATACCACTTGCATTCTTGCTCTCCATATATGATAGTTGGTTTCGTTGAAGATTGGAACCTTCTTGCTATAAGTAGTGCTGGTGCTAGTACCGGCTTTCATTTCTCAGTATGTTGAACAATTCAAACTTCTAGATCCCTTCAAACTAGTACACCAAGCTGTTAAGCTTCAAACTGGTGAACTTGAGCTCTATAACAATTGAAGTTCCTAACTTCTCCCTATGATTTACTAGTTTGTGATACTGAGAGGGGGGTGAATCAGTATCACTACAATTCGTAATTCGCAGGTAAGTGAACAAATTCAACCTCTTCTTAAAAGCGAACTCTTTCTCAAACTTGATTAAGGTAAATTTATTGCTACCTACTAATCACAATAGTCCCCAAAGTCATATTTCAGACACCTTTCCTAATAGACAATTCAAATGTTCTTATTTAGGACTTTGTTAGGTTATGGGTTGGCTGATACTTTAGCTGCGTTCACAACTCAATTTAAAACACAAAATGTAAAGCAAATTAAGGACACACAAGATTTACGTGGTTCCGTCAACGTGATGACATCTATGGTGGTAAGGACTCTCCCTTACCGAGACAATCCACTATACTTGGGAATAACAGTTACAATAGATATCTTAATCCTTTACTCCTTTCACTATTGCAATTACTAAGTACAATACAAATAGTGTCACTTATTGTGTCTACCTTTTTTCTATCTTGTCTTGCCTCTATTGAATTGAAAGGTTGCTCCACTGCCACTTAGAAGTTCACCGCAATGCTCTCTAACCTCTCTTGAAAAAATCTAGAAATACATTAAGTTCTTTTCGATGTTTCGTTGAATTTCTTCTTTACATCATCTCACACAACTCTTGCTTTCACTATCTCATGGTCTCACCC
The DNA here is from genome assembly GCA_037897445.1 of Ceriops zippeliana. Taxonomy (NCBI): domain Eukaryota; kingdom Viridiplantae; phylum Streptophyta; class Magnoliopsida; order Malpighiales; family Rhizophoraceae; genus Ceriops; species Ceriops zippeliana. The sequence continues at coordinate 4,929,327 of JBAPLH010000058.1, forward strand.
ATCTCCTTGTTTCACGGCTCACTTCACATTTCTGATTTGTCGTTCCACTTCTCATGGCCTACCTCATGTTTCTGGTTTGGTGTTTCATGTCTTATGCACATTTCTGGTTTGCACACCTTGCTAGTCACACGCCTTACCACTGTTTCTGGTTTGCACTTGTCCATTTCATACCTCCGAACAGCTTGGTTTGCTCTCCTGGTGGTCTTCTCTTTCATTGTTTCTCCTCTTTTCCCTTACGGATGGTGTATTGTCTTCTCTCTTACATGAGTCACACGATTTTCTCTAGCCGTCACACAGTTTCCCTTGCTGTCTAAGGTATCCCTTGGTGTTATCTCCTTTTGCCATGTGTTGTTTCCTTGTCATGCTATCTCCTAGCTGTCCACCTTACTTTCGCTGTCCACTCTTTACCTGGTCATCCATCCCTTTGTCATTGGTTGTGCTTTGCTGTGTAGGGTTGTATGGACGCTCACCTTGTTTGGTCGTGTAGGTTGGTTGATTGAATTCTCTTTTGGCTGAATACCCTAGCTTGATGTGTAACTTATGTTTGGACGGTTGTCTCCTTGCTTAGACAGTTCCTCCTTTGTGTTTGGTTGGTTTTCCTCTCTTTGGACGGTTTTCTTCTTTGGCTTTGGATGGTTGCTCTAGGTTTTGGCCAACTCCTTTTGCTTTGCTTTGTCTCTTTGGCCGATTAGCATTTTTCCATGTATACTTTTTTGGCCGGTCACACTAGGTTTTCTGTTCACTTTTGGTTGTTGTCCAGCCATGTCTTCTTTCTTTAGTGTAGGGTGCTTTCTCTTTGGCTGGCTGATTGCTCCCTCTTCTTGTTTGTTGAATGGTTTTGCTCTAGGTTTAGCCGTTTTCGCTCAATTGTTGATCTCTTCTTTTGTTGTCTTCTAATGATCTTTATATATTCCTCCATGAAATCCTAATAGGGCATATGTGACGGATTTATGTTCTTGCCTTTACGCGATAAATTTACTTTCTTACCCCTCCATGTGGCTTTACTTTAACTTTCTTATACATTTAAACCTAGTTGACAACAATTATAACTATAGGAACAATAATTATATTTTTATTTTTGATAATTTTTTTATTTTGATCATCTTAAGGTAAAGATTACATTTGAATTCATTAATTTTATTTCTAATGAAAAAATATTTGTAGGATTTAGAATGTAATTTATCATTCTCATTAAAATTTACATATAAAAAAAAAAAGAAAAAAACCAAAGACTTTCAAATGTAAAAATTTTGCTCCTTTGACAAGTCTTTTTTGTTAGTTCTCCATTTAAAGAAATATATAATTATCATTTAATCAAATAGGTTATAGTGTTGATAGTACTAACTTAAAATATTTTTGAAAATATGATATATATTCTTATATTCTTGGTATATTTATTTAAGGTTTTATTTATAAACTCAATTTTGTTGCAATATCTTTATAGTTGTTTTCTTCATTTAAATGTCATTAACAACATAAAAATTTTTGAATTCTTTTATATTATACTTATCAATATTATTAAATTTCAAATATTTTATTTTTGTATTAAATTTATTTTTTATCTAATTTTTTTATTTCTTTAAATTTATAAATAAATTATATTTTTTAAAAATAAACTTATATCTTCTTAATAGAGTTATCAATCAAGGTAATATAATATAGTGATTTACTTAAAGACATAATTAAAGAGAAACATAAATATTAATGTGCATAAACTTTGTGTAGGTAGTTTGCAATCTTAGTTAAGAATTGATTAATTTAAAAAATTAATTAAATTTTAAAAATGCACTAATTTACAAAATATAAAATATTTTTTGACAAAGGTAAAAATTTTATGGAAGTCGTGTTTTTTTTTTTTTTTTAATCAATCCGACTTAATCGATATTGGTCCAGTCAACATTCAACGAATTGAGGGCCCAGCCCGCCAACATTTACTTCTTTGACTAATGGGTAGGCAAGAAATATTTCAAAACGGGGGGAAGTTGGAAAAGGATAAAAGCCGCCAATGATGGAAAATTCTGATGGGCTAATATTTTATGATTATTCTCCACGTTTTCTATTCCTTCTTTCATTTTCGTCAGTCAGGATACGATGCAGAAACCGTTTTAACAAATGAGCACTATGGTCACCAGCAACGTGAATTTTTTAATTTATCAATAAAAAAAAAGAGAGAGAGAGGAAATATTTTCAAACTAATTTCCCTAATTTATCTTCTAAGAAAGGATAAAATCTGAAGGTTTTTTATTTTTTTTTTTCGCGAGGGGAAGGTTTTGATTGAAATTAAGAAAGAATTTTGGGACTCTCCCAACCCCCCCCCGTCAACCCAATCATTGTCACGAAAAGCTAATCCAAGGCTACTTTTATTATTTTCCAAGTTTCCAATTTGTATAAGTTGGAGTGCAATAGACGGCGAAAATGATATGTGTAAAACTTGAAAATTTAACCAAAAAAAAAAAAAAAAAGGAAGAAGAAGGGAAGTCAACGAATTAGACTTGTCCAAGGATTTCGGTTGAATATCAACGTCCCGAAATGATTTTCTAAGCGAAACCAATGGCTGCAACTTTGAAATAATTTTCTATGGGAGAAAAAATTTCATACAATGCTGGTTGTAGGAACCCTTACGAGTCCACAACTGTCGGCCGTATGATAATACAAACGTCATATTATGTCTCGTCAAAAATAATTTTATTTTCCCATCCATTTTATTTTCACCATGTGGCAACTTCGTCTAATTCATGTCTACCGTTGTACCTTTTTGAAAGTTCTCTTTTTTTTTTTTTTTTTTTTTTTCTCTTGAGAAAAAAAATGTTGATTCAGAGTCCAACTTGTACCAATTTATTATTATCATTATTATTAGATAAATCAACAGAGCAAATTATATTAATGAGAATATTGCTGTACAAAAGAGGCGGCCGAGAAGCCCCGAAGAAAAGTTGTTACGAAACTACTTGTTTTTTTTTTTTTTTTTTGGTTTAATCCACGAAATGGTGGAAAATTGCATTAATATATATATATATATATTGATATCCCAAACGAGGTCCGAACGCAAAAAAATTGCATGCATGCATGAAAAAACGAGAAGCGAGAGAGTATCAACCGAAGTTGCTTTAGAAACATCATTATTAAACGAAACAACAAATTAACGAAAAACAAATCAGATTTTATCTATCGAATGAGGACAGGGGAGGAGGGGGCAAAAGATGCAGTCAGTGATATTGATCACCGTGGGTTCCTGAGCGATAATGTTTCATTGGTTGGACGCCGATTCCTGAATGATCATCGGTGGTGACCCAAAGTGCTTTAGGTGGTGGCGATATGCACTCAAAAATGAGGAAAAAGCTTATGTTTACAACAACCATACTCTAGTTGAATTCTACAGGCTTTAAAAATGATGTGATGTATTATTTGTCATAATAAACACGTTGTGTATTATTTATTATTCGCTAAAAATGAGGGGGAAAACTCATATTTTAATACTTTTAAATTTCATAAAAAAAATAAAAAATCGAATATATTATTTACTCGAAACTTGTTCAAATTTCTTCTTCTTATTTTTTTTTTTTTTTTAAAACTCTTCCGTTTTCCTAACAAGAGGCAGAGGCTGCAAGAATCAGAAGATGGGGGCAAGCCCAAGCCCGGCCAAACATTTAGGCAGGCAAAAGTCATCACAGAACAGAGTTAGCTGTCGAGGAGAACACACGGCATAATGTTTTCGCTGCTTCGGTCGTTTTTCATCAATATATATTCCCAAGTCATTGTTGTGAGTTTTCTACTTTCTCCCATTATTATTCTAATTCGCCGATGGGGTACCTTTTGAACAAGACTTGGAAAGCAAACCCATCCCATAAGGAAAATGTGATTCGACCAACGTTCAAAGTACAGTTCGACTGGCTCAGAATAATGTTCGGGGGGCTTATTTTCTAATTGTCGCTTATGCAATCAATTTCTGCGCACAATAACAATATTTAGCCAAGCAAAGCAAGAAGTCAGTGCATTGACCGTCAAAAAAAATAAAAAAAAAAAAAAAACTTAAAAATACCGCACATATAACCATTTTGTCAAACGAGAGGGCTAATAAACCATTCTTTTCTTCAGTGAGTCTAATTGATTTTATTGACTCAGGTGTAAGCGATAATAATAATGATAATAATTTTATTATTATTAATATTTTGTAATTATTTTTCCTGTTAGCTTCTCCCGTTTATTTTTTTTTATATTATAGTAATATTATTATATTTCTACCCAATTTATTTAGTTGACTAGTCAAACAAGGAAACTGAAATGAAAAGACCCCAGTAAAAAAAAAAAAATGAAAAAAAAAAATTTGTCACCGAGACCAAAGCTTCCCCGTCCAACAAAGAAATCTTTTAGTGGCTTATTTACCGTTGAACAAAGGAATCCATTCCACCTGTATTTCCTGAAGTTTTGGTTATAATCTCCGGCCGGCCGAAAAGAGTCCTATATGTACGCATTGGCATTTATGACATGACAACGAACCTTAACAAGTGTTAAAAAAAAAAAAAAAAATAATAATAATAAAAAGGAACCGGAACAATAATATTTACAGACAAATTTTGACAAAAAATAAAATAAAATCGACGCAAAATTACAATAATTTTATTCGTTAAATAATTTAATTAAATGTATTTAACACGTTGTACGATGCATGTGTCCACAAAGTTATATCTATACCAAGAGCCGATTTGCGGTTTGTAGCAAAGCATGCAATAAAAATGATAAATTCGGGGTTCCCATGGGCAAGGTTCTATCCGTTTGCCAGCTAAAGTTGAGGTTGTGTCGGATGTGTGGTCATGCAAATGCCCCCTCGACGGTCTCGTAATTTGTAATGGTTGTCTGCACTCTCCTAAATGAAACCAGTTGCATCATTATCCCCAACTGGATGTTATCATGAGAGCTCCCCATCCTTACGCTTTTTTTTTTTTTTTATCATTATTATTATTTATTATAATTCAATCCAAAATTCACCGTTAAATATCATAATACCCAATTATTATTACAAGGTAAACGTGACTCACTCATGTCAACTTATGCATGAGCCCAAACTTTGTTTTTTTCTAATTAAGAATATTCAATGATCTAGTTTTTATATATATATATGCGCATATATTCTTTAGGGGCATTTGATTTATAACCTCAAATCAGAATCAAAATTAAGCAAAACTAAAAAACAAAATAATTAATTCCATAACATGTCTTGTTTAATCTGAAAATAAATTAAATTGTATTTGTAAACTTTTAATTGAATTCAAAATAAGAATCAAAATAAAAATTCATTATTAAAAAGATAAATAAAATTAATATAATTAAAATATATTTAATTACCATAAAAAAAAAATAAATATAAACTACATTAAAGACTCTTTTTTAGTAATAATGATATTTATAATAATAATAATAATTATTATTATAATTAATAAATTATTATAACATATTTAATTACAATAAAAAAAACATAAATAAAAATTATATTAATGAATTTATCTAGTAACAATGATATCTATCATTACAATAATTCAAATTAATAATCATAAGTATAAAATTTTAAAATAAATATATTGATATAATAATTTTATAGTAAAAATAATCCATTAATTAATAATTTGAATATTTTATAATTTCTACAATTTTTTTTCTCATCACAATACTAATCATTATTATTATTATTATATTTAATAAAAAAATTATATATATACATATATATATAACTATTACTCAGAATTTAATTATTATCATAATTTAAAAATATCTAACAACATCAAAATATAAAAATTTTATTGTTACTATTATTATTGTTGTCATTGTTGTTATTATAAATGTTTAAATTTTAAAATAAATTCAAGTCTAACAACCAGACATAAAATTTTAGCAAAAATAACTTACTTTTTTTTTTCAAGAAAAGCAAAAACTAGTGAAACATTTATAATTTTAATCTATATGATATATTGAAGTGGAAAAAAAAAACAAACAAACTAGATACTCTTGTCAAGGATATAAAAAGAAAATAAATTAAAGTATAAATTTATTAAATTATGATAAATTATAATATTAGTTGATAGAAACATACAAGTTTTCAGGATCACTATAAGAGCAGCAAGGCCAGTATGTGCCAAGTAGACTATGAATTTTTTTTTTTAAATTAATGGTTAAATGAAACTAAAGATAAAGCTCATTTGTATGTCTAGAATTTTTGTTCTTTGTCCAAGTTTTTTTTTCCTTTTTGCTTCACAAAATTGTCCGAACCCTGAAGATTTACATTTTTACATTTAGGATGGCAAAATTTATTGGAAATAACAGATTCTAATGGACTAAAAATAAACAAAAGGACAGAGAGAGAGAGAGAGCAAGAAGGGGGAGGGTAGGCGAGTAGAGAGAGAGAGAGGGGGGGTAGGGAAGGAGAGAGATAAGGACAGGAGCAGTGGCTTTGGATAATTCCACCGATGCTGCTTGCTTGCTTGTTCCCCATCCCAAGGCTCTCGATATATATATATGTACACACATACTTCCCCTAGCGCCCTTCCTGTTCAACAGCGAAGCTAGCGCAAAAAATTTAGAAACACAAAAAAGAACGTTATGGCTTCTCTTCCCATCTCCCACTTCTTGTCCACTGCCCCCGCCACCCCAAGATCTTCTTTGTCTTCCTCTCTTTCTTCTCCTTCCTTGTTTTTCCCAACTGGTGAGTTTATTTATTTATTTATTTTTCTTTTTGTGCCTTTTCTTTTCCCGTGTCTCCGCTTTGGCCATCTATCACCGCTTTGGCCACCATCCCACCCCGGCTGCCGCCACCACCGTTTTTTATGTACGCCGATACTGACCCCTTCCCAACACTACCGATACAAAAGCCAAAAGGCCTTTCCGATGAGAAAGAATGAAAGGGTTGATTGCGATGGCTTCATTGTTAAAGTCGACACCTCCAAATTGTTCTCCTTCTTTACTCTGTTTTTTTTTTCTTCCCAATTTTCGCATAGTTCTTTGTCTCGTCAGCGGGCTATTCAGAGTGGTCTGTTTTGTGTGCTGGCTGGGGATAGAAAACTCTTGCGTTTGGAATCGGCCCATTTATGTCTCTTCCTTTGTTTGCTTTGAAATTCCATTCCTTTTGTTTATCACCCATCGCCTTCTGCTTCCTCCAAAGGCCAATAGAAGTTTGGTATCAAAAGAGAGTTCGTAATTATTTCGATAGAATCTGTGGGGATTACAACGTCTTACATTTGTTAGCTAATGTGGACTATTATTTTAAAACACCAACTTCTTTTCTAAAAATGAAAAGGTCAATACTTTAATGAAGAGCAGCCCCGTCGTTAATTACAACCAGGGAATGTGCACCACTGATCTCTCTATCTCTGATGTAGGTGTTTGGTCGTACGGGGCTAACAACAAAAGACTTTACCCCGGTTTCCGCCAAAGATGCAATGCTATATCCAAGCCTCACACTCGAGGTACAAACACATGATCGCATCTTTAGTATCTTACTCTTAATAACTGAGTCCTAATTCTGTAAAACTTCATCTCTTAAATTGACACACTCAACAGATATACAAATTGTTCATTTCTCGTATTATTATTATTTTGCTTTTTTGGTGCTCTTTTTGGCAGAATATGCGGATGTGTTGCAAAAACAAAAAGGTCAACCGGCGACAAAGTATCCTGATATTGTGAAGGATGCACGAGAAGAATCCTTCATGGTGATCATTTTGGGAGTTCTGTTTACTTTCCGTACTTGCTTTTCTCCCGCTTTTCTTTTACTTCACTCAATATTTATTGACTCTTTTTTTTTTCTTTTTCCTGCGTGGACAGGTGTCTGTGTGGAATGAACTTAACAGACGTGTTGAGAAAATTAAATCCATTTTGAGTTCAATGGAGGATGGAGAGATAAGCATCTCGCCTTATGACACCGCATGGGTTGCCCTGGTAGAAGATCTTAGTGGGAATGGTACTCCTCAGTTCCCTGAAGCCCTTCAATGGATTGTGGACAATCAGCTGCTGATGGTTCGTGGGGTGATGATATATTTGAAGCCCACGATAGGTTACTCAACACATTGGGCTGTGTTATCGCATTGAAATCGTGGAATGTCCACCCGGACAAATGCGAAGAAGGTACTACAGAATAATAATGAAGTTAATGGTCATCATCATTTTGTGCTCGCAACCTTTGCCTTATATGAATACACTAGCTCAGCAAATTTAATTAACATCATCGTCTTTGTCATCAAATCAGGACTGGCTTTTTTCAAACAAAACTTGAGCAGGCTTGAAGATGAGGAACCTGAGCACATGCCCATCGGCTTTGAAGTCGCTTTCCCTTCGCTTCTAGTTTTAGCTCGTAGTTTAGGCGTCGACATTCCCGATGATTCTCCAATCGTGAAAGAGATTTATGACAGGAGGAATCTTAAGCTTTCAAGGTGGTTTCCAAAGTCAATTTCTGGCAATTATTATTATGTTGGCTGCTTTTTCTCTATTTTTGCTATAGGTGTTGGCCCCTGTTTGTCTTTACATGTACGTGATGTAATTATTGTGCGCCTCGACAGGATACCAAAGAGCATATTGCACAAAGTGCCCACGACACTACTCCATAGCTTGGAAGGCATGCAAGGCTTGGATTGGGAAAAGCTTCTAAAATTGCAGTGCGAAGATGGGTCATTCTTGTTCTCTCCAGCCTCTACTGCCTTTGCACTAATGCAACTAAAGATGAAAAATGCCTTGCCTATTTAAGAAAGACGGTCCAAAGGTTCAAAGGAGGAGGTAGCAATTTTATTTTATTTTATTTTTATCCATCTTTGATTACAAATTAAACGCTACTTTTAACTCCACCTGGAAACTCCCTTGATTTCTAATTTTTTATTAATTTGCATTTGGTTCAGTACCTAATGTGTACCCAGTTGATTTGTTCGAGCACATCTGGGCCATAGACCGCTTGCAGCGACTAGGAATCTCAAGATACTTCAAGCCGGAGATCAAAGAATGTGTTCAGTACATTCATAGGTATGCTTGTCTACACCGGTACCTATAAAGAAAATCACCCACACTAATTAGGATACCTCTAGAATATTTTTTTCAAAATACACAAATTTATACGTAGACAAATATAATAACAAAAAAAATACATATAAAAAGTTAACAAAAAAATTATTAGTTCGTAAGGTTCGATTGGATCTCTTACGTCTGTTTTTCTTCTTCTTCTTCTTTTTCAATGGTTTTTTATTAATAATTTTTTATTTTCTATTCACATATAAGAGATAATTTTTTTTTTAAAAAAAAAAAGAAGCTGTGCAAGCCTTACCATTTTATGAGACTCCGTGGAGGGAAAAAAAAAATAAAAATAATGGGATAAACGCCTGAATTTCTTCAGGTACTGGACTGGAGATGCCATCTGCTGGGCCAGAAATTCCCAGGTTCATGACATTGATGACACGGCGATGGGATTCAGGATACTTAGATTACACGGCTACGAGGTTTCCCCTGGTAAATCCATATTATAATTAAAGAACACTTTAAACTACATCTAAAAATTTATTTAATTTGGCCGTAACATTGTTGAAATGTCCTGTTGATCCTTGACCACATTCCTCTGTAATTGGCAGATGTGTTCAAGTTCTTTGAGAAAGACGGCGAGTTTTGCTGCTTTTCCGGGCAGTCATCGCAGGCTGTCACGGGGATGTTCAATCTGTACAGGGCCTCCCAAGTCCTGTTTCCAGGAGAGAAGATCCTTGAGGATGGCAGGAAATATTCTTCCCAATTTCTGAGACAAAAACGAGTGGTTAATGAACTCCACGACAAGTGGATTATAACCAAAGACTTGGCCGGAGAGGTACCACACGTTCTAATGGCTATTGGCTATTGCTAATCATGATGATGATGATGATTATTAATATTATCTTGTAACTAGTTGTTCCAAACTACACAACAAACGAGAACGCGAAACGTTAAGGGGAAATTTAGGCTTAAATGTTTGGGTTCTTTATGTTCGTGAAATTCAAGCTTTTTTTTTTTTTTCTTTTACTTTTCATGGGTATATAGTTGATTAATGTCACGGCAAAATTAGCGAACTGAAACAAATTGGGGCAGGTGGAATACGCACTGGACGTTCCATGGTATGCGAGTTTGCCAAGAGTGGAGTCCAGATTCTTTATTGAACACTATGGTGGAAAGGATGACGTATGGATTGGCAAGACCCTTTACAGGTACCATTAGCTGCTGCTGTTGCTCTCTCTCTCTCTCTCTCTCCCTCCCTCCCTCCCTCTTTTTTTTTTTTTTTTGGGGTTTTTTCTTCATTAAAAAAAAAAAACATATGTCTTCGGTCGGAAATCTTGTTCTATGTTTAATTTCCTTTTCCTCCAATCAAATAGATAATTAAATTTGAATTTTGTTTTCGTTTTTAAAATTGATAGATTATTTCATCACATTGTAAAATTATAAGTCAATCCATTATTTAATCCTTGTTGGTGGGTACGTGTCAGACGGCAATTACTTAATTAGTAGTAAAAGCATCATTCATTCATGCAGGATGCCGTATGTGAACAACAACGAGTATTTGGAGCTGGCCAAGCTGGACTATAATAATTGTCAAGCCATACATCGGGTTGAATGGGACAATTTCCAAAGGTACGTAAGTCCGACCAAATCTCGAAAGTTTGACTAATTTACGCGGGCATGAATTATAATTATAAATTCACATCATTTAATTTTAATTATAAATTATAATTAATTCATTATTTATATATGAAAATGTTAATTATAAACAATAATTCAAATTTACGTTTAATTTTCGTGTTCATATGCACACACACACATATATATATATATTTGTAGTAATACAAATCAAAATGTACGCACGCATGTGTATCTTCTAAATTTGGGGCGTGTGACACGTGACACACAGGTGGTACGACCAATGTAATCTGGGAGATTTTGGTTTTAGCAAGAGAGGTCTGCTCTCAGCCTATTTCCTGGCAGCAGCTGCATATATGAACCAGAGAGGTCCAGGGAGCGGCTCGCCTGGGCTAAGACCAGGGTTCTGATCGATATCATCGACTCTTATATTAGTCAACCTCATAACTCTCCCGAGCAGAGGGCATCTTTTGTCCACTTTTTCAACGATGCTTCTGGCATGCTAGAAGCCCATGCAAATGGATGGTACGTAATTACATTATTATTTTATTTTTTCTTGCCATTTGATCATTTGGTAAATTACAGGCCGTTATTAGATTTAACTAATATGTTATAATTGAATTAACTGAATTTTGTGTTTTCATAGATTTTATAATAAAAAAGTTCATATATATATAATAGATTTTCTTTCTTTCTTCTTATTATTATTCAAAAAAATAATAAAAAAAATCCTTCCTTCTGCCACACTGCTTAACCCTCCAATTTTTATTTTTTTCCTACTACGATAGCTCTAGAGTATCATCATATATGGTCGGATGCCCCATCATGCATCAATTATATATGCCTGCCAAATGTGCAACCCCAAATAAACACTGCAAAATGTGAGCATATCACATCCTTTTGTCACACCTTTTTATTTTTTTTTAATTTGCAAGTGGCTAAACCAGAAAAACCCTCGTAAAATGCTGTATCCTGGATTCTAAAACTTTTGTTCTCACTTTCAAACTGAAAATTGCTGTACAAAAATATAATTGTGGGGGCCAAATTTAGGACGGAATTGTCATCAAGCATTTGGTTTGTTTGAGATCTTATAATTACGAAAGGAAAAGGCATCCAATGTTTCGAAAGTGATTATTATCATTTATGTCTAGCAGGAGTTTTGATACAAAGAAAAGGCAGGAACTCGCTAAGCTGCTGCTTAGAACCCTGGACGACATCTCTGTGCAGGCATTGGTGGCTCATGGCCAAGGCATTAGCTACAATTTACGTCATGCTGTGAGTTACAGAACCAACGATCATTTTTATACACAAACTTCACACACACACACACACACACACACAAGTATTGGTCAGCCACAGTATGGTAAGGCATCCTTTTCCAGATGTCCATTAAACCAATGTTGGAAATTCGGAAAAGAGACAAAATCATTATTTTCATCCCTAGTTGAGACAAAATTATGTTTTTAGCTCAGTTGTTTTCAAGATACCACAGTCTCTGGCCTCAACGTTCTAACTTTGTTTTGTTTGCCATTTTGTACTTAAAACTGCAGTGGGAAAAGTGGCTGATGAAATGGGAAGGGACAGGAGACAGGCACCAAGGAGAAGCAGAATTATTGGTGCAAACTATAAATCTAGCGGCTGGCCGTTGGGTCTCTGAGAATCCCTCTACCTATCATCCTTCCTGTGGGCAACTCGCCGACCTCACCAATAGGATATGCCATCAACTTGGTCATTACCGAAAGTCCAAGGTCAGTCAAAGATAAGGCGGCAACAATTTTTTTCTTTTGTTTTTTTTTTTCATTGTCTCTTTATGCATTTTTGGGTGCCATTTTCTTGAGAAATCATTGGGATTGGCCTCCAATTTATATATCGGGCCGTACCTTGACATTGTTTATTGGACATAAGTGTATGTCTTTCTGTGTAATTAGTATTTGGGGTTCCCTAGTGGTAATGTCTTACATCATAGGCTTATCCTAATTGAACAGGATCAGAAACAAGGAAAAAGGAAAATCCGTGTCAAGTACATTAAGCATAAGCCTGCATGAAAAAGAATTAAATTGAAATTTCGTCTTATATAGGTAATTTATTGACTCCCCCCATACATGATGAGTGACAATAACTCACTTAATGACAAGGGCTCTAAAATTCAATTGGATCTGCTTGGATTGATTGCTTGGGTTGGTGGGGTCTTCAGTAGCACCCAAATAGGCTCATTTAGTTATTTATATATCTTTTTATTTTATATATCTCATGCACAAAAATTTTCAGGTGCAAGACCACAATGGCAGCCAGAGAACTCACAACGACAACACCACAACTCCACAAATAGAATCTGACATGCAAACACTTGCGCAGTTGGTGTTCCAGAACACCTCGGAGGGGACGGACCCTCATGTGAAGGAGACTTACTTCACAGTGGCTAGGAGTTTTTACTACAGTGCCATTTGCGATCCTGGGACCTTTAACTATCATATTGCCAGAGTACTCTTCGAGAGAGTGTACTGATCTTAATATTTTCATCCGTTGTCGTGAATATTCTTGTAAAATAGTTTTACAAGTGTAGTTGATAATGAAATTCAAAATAAAGTGAAGAAATTTGCTGGGCATATGCTGGAGTCCTGAAGTGGCTAACAGAGGATGACTTGGACCATTATGTCACTGTGGGAATTCTTAAATGGCTAAAAAGTTGAAATTCAACTAATTGTCTACTGAATCCTATCCAAAATATACCAGAAGAAATGAGCATAAAATGACTGATTGATTGAGATGGCCTAATCCCGTGACCATCCAACTCGGAAATCAATGACTCGAGTCTAATGATTACGATCATCAATCTCAATTTCCAGGCCTACAAGTCACAAAACGAATTCCAGTCAACCAACGACATAGACTGCATAGACTAGTCCACCCCAGAAGTCTTGCACCTCAAATATTCCACCCTGGCATGTGGAAACAATTCTGGTCAAAGAAATCATCCCTCCCTGAGATGAGTAGGAACGAAGTTGTTCGCTTTAATGTCATGTATTTGTGTTTTGATTAAAATATATTGGAGAGAGAGAGAGAGATTTAGGTAGAGAAAATTTTATTTAATTGATAAATTGCTTGACTCGAATGCTTTTTTCGGTTGTTTGACCCTTTTAAGGCTTAAATTGGCTTTTTCTCTTCGCGTAGGTACGATATATAGACTTGATGACGAGAGATTTTGATTAAATCCTTGATTCTCAGCCTTAAATGTTTCTTTAATTATCAAGGAATTCTCCCATATATAATTCATTATATAGAAGACTCTTTTCATTAACTCTCTTAAACCGAAAGGTTCAACAGAAGTTCGGGTACCTAGATGATAAGACGGGTTTGCACAAATTCAAGTGGTCGACAAATATGGAAGACCACTTGAAATTGGCTTGGGAACAATGTCCACCTCTATTGACGTCGTTGGAGTAATGGCTTCATCGGACATGCACATGCCCTGAACAACTAAATGGCAGACAACATGTCATGGAAGAAGATGTTTTACATAGTTAGCCTGCTGTCATCAGCATCATGTGAACGTTGGTCATGTCCCACGTCTATTTCAGAGAAGAAGAAAAAAAAAAAAAAAAAAAAAGACCAAAGGAAATCCTTTGAAATTTTCTCCACTTCAATGAACTAACCCCCTTCTGTGTACGCAGCACAACACTAATTGATAATTATGAACAGACTAGCACGCCTGCTTTATCTAGCACGTTGAACGGTCGATTCATCAGTTGAACATGAATTTTCAATCTTGGGAAGCAGTTAGAAATTTTGACAAAATGACGAAATAAGCAACGCTGGATAATGATTTGGTGTACCTACTTCGCTGTCTTCCGTGGAAACATGCACTGAAGAAAATGACCATGATCACGGCAACCACAAAGGGAGTCTGGCGGATTGCGATGAGAGTCAGACAAGATATTTTGGGTCATCTTGCCACACCCAAGAAATTCCTTGAAGCTGATCAGGAGCAATGATTACTGTTTATCTTTCCACGGCTGAACAGTTAATACCACTTCTAACATTTCAACATATAGCACCACCACAACTTTAGGTGTTGGATCGAGAAAAATTGATACCAGCTCAAATTAGGGCAACACTAATCGTCACCAGCAGATGGGAGTCCAAATAGTATGTTATATTATAGCATTTATTCTTTGTTATTTTAAAATTATGCCATAATTTTTATTTTATAATTAATTAATTAATTTTATATTATTTTAATTCAAGTAAGAATGGTAACTAAATTATTTAGAAAATATATAAACTATTTAATAATTTTTTTGAAGTATTTTTTTCATTCAGTTAGAATATTTCTTTAATTAGGTTGGGTGAAATCATTATTAACTTTATCCTTTTTTTTTTTTTGGTTAAGTGAAATTGCAATTGTTAATTTCAAAGATATTTCTTTTTACGGAAATTTATTTATTAAAGGTTTTATGATAATGTTCATAAAAATGAAAATTTATCATATTTCAAATATAATAATATTTATAAAAATGAGAAAATGACTTTTACATATTTTTACTTATGAGATAATATAGTTAATTAGTGAAATAATATTTAATACTATCAATTTAAATTTATTAAGCCATTATAATAATTTTTTTACTACTTTAATTTTATGAAAATGATTGAAGGACAATTTAATTTATTCCTCACCTAAAGGAGATGAATGAAATATCATAAGGATATTTTAAGTCAATGGCAGCTGTTGATATATTATTTGAAGATTCATTTGGCATATTCCAAGTATTTATTCTTATTCTTTATTGCTAATACATTTGAAATTTTCTTTTCAAATTTAAATCAAGTATAAACATTTGATATATTTTTTTTCCTACGTGTCAAGTAATATCAAAATTTGAATTCTACTCACTTGAAATCTTTCCTTCTTGAAAATACTGTTGAGTGCGTGCAGTCTCTATTTTTCTGTACTGCCACTCCGCCTCAAGTAATATTAAGATTTAAATTTATCTCCACGTCTTCACGCTTTCATTCCACGACATGACTACTTTTTAGCAGTTCGGAAAGGAAAACTACTCGGGGTGAGAAGTTTGCCAACTTCAGAAAATGAATCATAATGAACCTGAGCGAAAAAGAAAAGGAAACATGATAAACCTGCATCCACAGTTTCCAGGTCCCGAAATATGCCTTGCTTCAAACACACTTACAAGGTGGGCAGAGAACAGGAAGGGGAAGTACGTGCGGGGCATCATTGGACTCTGCATGGTTTGGCATATATGTTAATCGCCAAAAGTGTATTGCACAACAAGAAGAGCAAGATCTTACTTGAGAGGTAGAATCATAGCTTCATGGCCATGCACTGATAAAGCAAGACACACAAGTACAGAGAACAAAGACACGTAGAATTTAAATGAAAAGGCCGAGACACGACGGTATCGGTCTAAAGTAGACCTAGTGGAAACCCATTTTGGTAATGCCCCTTTCCGAGTTCCAAGCTCCATCACTGCTTTTTGTTACACTCTCTTTTAGATCAGGACAAGCCCGCATGGCCCCTCCTTTTTATTTTACATCCTCTGCTGCTTGTTTTTTTGTCTGCAAACTGCTAACATGCAGGTGAAGGTGGGCCCCCCTAACTTATTGTCATCCATTAGGTTATCATGCTAACTAATGGCTAAAAGAACTAATATGGTGGGGAACATCTCAAAGACAAGTCTAATCAGACACCAAAAACGTAAGAGAAATTCGTGGCTTCAATGCTGTATGTTACAGGTACTTCGTCCGTTATCTTTATGCAAGGAGACCTGAAACTCAAAAGAAAACTTAATGTCCACGAACACAATCATAAATACTTGAGGGAGCATACATAATCAGTAATTAGGTCACACATTGCCCCGTGATTACTAATTGCTTTGCTGAACTGGTGTTTGACAACTTTTAATCTTTTATGGGCTGTAAGGCAACCGTGCAGCCAACTACATATGAGGGTCCTTTGGGCCAACTGAATGAGTTGCCCCCGGTTTTTGCCATTTTATATCTTCCATGTTAAACAAAAAAGGGGAAAACTTAAACAATAAACCGTACAATATCCGATGTTTAATTCTTAAAAAGGATTCAACTTTGTTGTGTAGCACAACTCAAGCAACAAATTGCTCCAATCATGGTCCTAAACGTTCTCAGGGGCACACACCCTCCAAGTTGCTTACATCCCATCCCAAGGGTTGCAACTTGCAAGCATCACCATCGAATTTCAGTTTTAGAAACAAAGCAGGTCTAGTCATATTCCAACTCATCTGGTGTAACTGGCCGTTTAAGGGGGATGATGGACTTCTTTTCCACATCCCTAGATAAAGCTTTCCTCATATCTGAAAACATTAAAAATATAAGCGATGTGGTAAAAGGAAATATAAATTCAATTGCATATGGCCTAAAAAAAAAAATCACAATTGCAGAGCATCCCAATGCCTCAAACAGATGTTGAAACTCACCCAAACCATCTTCTTCCCCTGAATAATAGCGTAGCACCCTTCTATAGATTATATATCCAAGCTGAGAATAAAGGAAGATTAAACGAGTAATCAACTTGTCTCATTGGAAAACAAGTAAAAGAAAACATGTGGCCGCTGGCCGCTAATCCATATGAGATGATACATTGTAAAAATATCAACCACACCAGATCAGCATGCCTGAGAAACTAAAGGGGAAGCATTGTGAAGGTAGATCTATTACACCATTGTTAGAAAATTATCAATGATTGACACAAAAACAATAGCACAGCTTACATTCACTATATATCTGTAGAAATTGTAACTTAAAAATACTATTACAGATATAAGAAGGCCTCCAAAGATATCATTGCTTGTAAGCTTAAGTGTGCATTAATTAACCTTCGATGCATGTTGACAAATGGAAAAAAAAGATTAGTTCTCATGCATTGCTTAAGCCTACTCCCCTCCCCTCCCCCCACCCTGAAAAACCCCATTCTCTCATATATCCCTTTTTTTTTATTAAATGCAAAATTACCAAATGAATGTGCTACCATACAAAAAAAGGACCAGATTCATCATACTAAGAATTTCATCAGTCACTTAGCCAAGCAAACATCTCACTTCCTTTCTAGACAATATCATTGGAAGCTGAATCTCCTAAACGGATACTAAAATCAAGTCTGTGGAATATATTCCAATATTCTTCTCCAGAAGGCAGTTCCACTATACTGGTGTTTGCAGGTTATCAGTGATCCTGAAACATAGGGCAGAAATAGAAGTCATCTTGGTTCGATTGGTGATACAGACTGACCCTTCTTTTTTCCGTTTATTTAGATGACCATTTTAACTAAAGCTAAGCAGCAAAGATCTGAATTCCTGTAATCAACAAGTCCCATCCTTAATGCGTGGGTAGCACTGGACTCATGTTCAGCACCCTGAAATGAGTTCAGTAATTGGGATTGTATCGCCATACATAAGACCAGGCCAAGGGTAACACCACTTTTTACTTCTAAGCTAAGCGCCCAAAGACCATTGCTGAGAAATGTTGTGAAGGCAAAAAGAATGAAGCCAAATTTAAAGCCATAGCCAAAAATAGTAGCATAGGTTGCAGCATCGTGCATTCATATCTGCATTCATTCAATTTTTTCCAATGAAGAAGAATCTTCCATTTGTCATTTCCTCGTGACATATTAACAAATTATCAAGGAACAGCAAATGTTCACATCCCGATAACAAAATAAGCTCTTACCTTCTCATACATCTTTATGGCTGGTGTATTGGATGCTCTCACAAAAAGATCTACAAAGTAAGCCTTATCACTGCAAAATAAAGCTCTTATGAGGAAGAAAGCTAGTGGAGACCCATTTTAACCAATGCTAGTCAGGTTATTGTCTTAGAGAAGTTGTAATTAAAAGGAAATCCATTCCATTTAATTGAATGTAGAATACAAAATGGTTCGATTGAAAATGAAAGGAAGGTACAACGCTAAGAAGGGAAGGAAAGCATCACATGTGATCTTTTAATACAGTTCAAAATGAGATGTCAATCAAACATGAATTAATTGGGATCTGGTTTTGGGACAGTGGCCTACACTTTGTCACTTAGATGAAGTTCATCATGGGCTCATCACAAAACCACAATTCCAAAGATCTTATAACATGTATAATTGCACTAATTTGTTTATTGAAACTAATCACATCAATCAATGCACAATGAAACACAAACATCCGAAAATTTTCAAACATTTTCTAGTATGATTTTCTGCAATCTTGTATATTAAATCATCTTTCCTTCAACTCAAAACAAAAAATAAGTTGATCCATCACGCCAGTTAATCCAAATACAAGAAGTAGAAGGAAATTATAGATTTGCAACGAACTTGACATACAAAATAAACTTCACAAACTGCTAAAAAAAAGTGCTCCTTCAATACTGCAAGACGATTAAAACAAAAACGTGAACTAGTTGTTTTCAATTATCAAAAGCAAGCAGCACAAAATCTTCATAGCCGCGAGAGTTCAACAGAGAGGTAAAAATCATACATTTTGTCACTGATATCTTCAAGAAGGTTCATGAGTTTCTTGGCTAATTGCTGCCTACGGTATTCTGTAGAAACTGTTACTGCAGTAACATGACCATGCCACGACTCCCCTTGTCCTTCCACCTTTCCCATAACTGCAGGCCCATCGTCGGTGTACACACACACACACACACACACGTAATTATCAAGTCGTAAGCTCCGAAATTAAATAAAAATATTAACAACCAAAAAAACCCAAAAGAATTTTTTTTTAAAAAAAAAACACGTACACACGCACACGCACATACACAGAGACAGAGATCGAGGGGAAAAAGAACGTACTGTAGCCCATGATTTTGGCGCCGGGGCCTTCGGCGACATGGAAATAGTCGGGCCATCTGGCCAAGTAGGTCATATAGAATGACATGTTAAACTGTACAATAAAACAATTGGCTGGTGATTCATTACCAAGTCAAAAGAGGAATGAATCATTAGTTCAGTAGAAATTGTTGAGATTACGGTTTCGGTGAGATGGTCCAGATTGACAGAAGCGAACCGGAGAAGATCGTTGCAGCAGAACCGCCGAATTGTCGTCATCGCCCCCGTGTGGCTGACTCGCCCGCTCCCTCCCTTCCTCTTTGCTGCTTTTTTTATTTTTTATTTTTTTTTTCAAGATGGGAAAGAAAATTTGGGGAGGAAGAGTGGTGAAGCTGAATATTAAGAAAGAAGGCCATTCGCCGTGGCCCGCGATGTAAACGTCCATTTGTTTGGATATGTTACTTTGTCCAACAAATTTTCTTTCCCAGTCCAAAATGCTTAGCCTGTTGGCCGGCGTATGCAGGAAGCATTATGCCTTTCAGTGTTCTTACTACAATTTTTTTTTTTTTTTTGGGGAACAAGTTCTTATTATAATTTTAGGTGGTAGATTCGCTTTGGATTGTTCAAATTAATTTAAGCTAATTTTAAAGTTTTTATCAATTTTTAACATTTTTATCAAACAATTGTAATACAAACGAACAATGGCTAGGGATATTAATTCTTTTCAGCAATCCACCGACTAACATGATATAGGTGTTGATTCCGCACTGCCGTACTATATATCACTTCCTATAGAAAGCAAAATATTGTAACTTTTGGGGTAGGTCATAATTGATTTAGTAGCTCATTGAATTCTGTCACTTTGAGTTAACAGCTTTCAATTTTGTTAATTTACATCGTTAATTTTTTTTTTCAACAGAACCAACCTGAGCAGGGAGATGGACTCAGGCCACAATTATGGTACCGGATTAACAAATAAGGAGGGGAAGAAACATTGATCCCCAGAGGCTTTTACAGTCATCTAGGTATGTAAAGCCCCGCAATGGGACCCAACACAACTAATCAATACATTTTAGTTTTTGAAATCCCTGCACAGTAGCCAGAAATGTAACTCACCAGAATTCAACCATGAGACCCAGAATCAACTTTTAGCTTTTTATTTGCATGATTGAAGAAGGTAAGCAGTGCATGCACCTGCTCCTTAAAGTACAAGAAACCAAATTTTAAACGAGCAGCCCAGTGCACAATATTCTCAACCCCTGGAGTCAAGTTAAGTGTTAGATGATGAATTCATACCCCCTATTTTTACAGAGATTCTCTTTCTGCCACTCAAGACTATGACTTCCAAGTCATAATCGCAATAATCTTACTGTTACACCAAGACTTGCCCTTCAAAATTGGATGGCAAACATCTGCATTATAATGTCAATTACTGCATTATGCCCTGATCACAATTTGCCAAGATCCAACTTCAAGAATTGATGAACAAAAGTTAAACCATAGTTATTGAAGTGAAAATAGGACAAATACATATGGAAATACTTTGCTGATCAAGAATGTCCAGGCTGCATATTTTTAACATAGAAGCCATTGGAGACTTGAGTTTTACCACCATTAGAACGAGTTGGCTGGGTTACAAAGAGGTCTGCTTTTCCATTTTGAGCTCACAACCAAAATTTTCAAGAGTTAAAACGTGACATCAACCATTCTAAAGAAAGAGACATGCGTTTTCAAAGCATTGTGCTCAAGGAGACCACCAAGGAAAACTTGTTTTCATCAAGGAACAAAATAAGGGAGATTTGGCAAAAACAAAGACAATGGACCAAGTGACACAATGTCAAGAGCAGGTGATTCCTTCCCCTCTCTAGTCTTGTTATTATTCCATGAGAAGTTGGATACATCTACAGAACTCCTGATGCTGTAAACCAATGGTTGACAAGACCCTGGAGACATGCTTAGGCCTGGCACCAAGCCAAGCTTGAGAGACCTAATTAAACAGTAAGAGAGTTAAATAAAAAGATCAGAACATTCATACAGAAAAAATCAGCTAATCAATGCATAACACCATTATAATCTTGGGAACAGTCAGAAAAGTTCCCAAACAGAGATCTATAGAAGACCTTCAAGCAATATTAGATATAATCCTTCTCATTACTGAGTCCAAACAGATACCAAACATAGTTTGAATTCATTTCATGAATGGTTTGCAGCCATTAGGTCAAAAGAAGATCATAAAGCTACATCAGCCACAGATTCAAGTTTTTATGCAATGAAATTCAACTTCAGAATATCGAACTGCATTTTTTTAAAACCAATAATACAAATGATATGAATTGACATCAAAATTAAATGCTAAGCACACAATTTTGCCCAGGCAGCTAGGGAAGTAACACAAAATATGGAAAATTCTTATGGAATTTCTTACTGAAGGGCCTTTCCAGCACGCTGGATCATAGTAGCAACAATTTCATTATTGACTTTTTGGAACAACTATTGTCAAGTGATTATTGGCATAGCAAAGGGCATCCATGGCACATTTTTGAAACATTGAACAACTGCCTGCAGCATAGCACAGGCTTTGGGTATCAAGCATAGAAAATACCTGCATATAAGAATGCATAAGTCACGGCATGTATGTATTAAAAGACACAAATTCATCCATCCACGCACATGCGCCCAGATATCAAGATACCCAAATAGGCTTCTCACTAATGTGTTACTACAGTAAGTAGCAACACGCAAAACATTGACAATCAAACAGAGCGGGGAAAAAATTTCCATTACCGATTAAACAATCAAACCACTGAAATTATCGATAAGAGAAATAAAACAAATCTTGATGGTGAGATCCGGAGAGAGAGGCCAAGAGACGGGAGTTGTGCTTGGAGTAACGTTTTCTAGCGGACGCTTGGCGGCCTCGAGGAGGTTGGTTCCAAATTTGAGGGCGCGATCGATGAGAGAAGACTGATCGGCATCGCAAGGCAAGGATTCGCGGATGCGCTCGAAGGAGACATCGACGGAGAGCAAAGGAGAGTTGGCGAGGAATAACGAAGTATGGAGGAGATGGTCCAACGGTTCATGTTTGTAAGCCGGCCGGCGTTTGCGGCGGTCGTGGCCGAGGTAACGGTGGAAGAGGAGACGGGACCGTATTGAAACGCCCTAAAACGTCTACCAACATATTTCATATTATTTTAGAATTCGATTAGATAAATTTATATAAATCTTTTATAAAACTCTTTAAATTTTTAATTATAGCCGTTAGAAACGAATTTTAACTATAAAAAAAAATTAATATCAAAGATAGTAGAAATCTAATTTACTTATAATCTTTTTCAAGTATAATATAATATTTTATTTCTCTCGTCATTTTGTCTTATATTTTTTTATAGTACTATAATTTTTCTTTACTATTCAAAGAATAAGGCTGACTTAACTTTTATGAAAGACGAAAGAAAAGTTAAGTGCGATATGATAGTGAGAAAAATTTGTACGTCCATGACAGTTGATATCAAAACCTAATTTGTAAGGTATAATGTTAAGCACCATGGAAGAGAATGTGCAGAGGGAATGCCAAGGGATGGAGAGGAGACGTGATCCATCTCCCACTCGAGATAAGAACAAGAAGAAGGAGTATGGACGTAGCAAGATTCGTTCTACCGTCACTCTTGCCACTTTAGAAGAAAAATCCAACATCCTTGAACAGGTAATGTCTGCAATGGGTATATGTATTGAACATATTGAACATAATTTTGATACTTTATAATCTCACACATTAGAAGAACTTGATAAAGTTAAAAGGGATGTTCAAAAGTGTTTTTCCAATAATGAAGGGTGTTATGAGAGTGAGCAAGCCTTCAAAGAGATATTCATGCAGACTGTCAAAAGCTTGTAAATTCAAGTAACCTATTTAGAAACCATTTTGAAGGAATTGCGCCAAGACATAGCTGTGTGTAAGAGGGTCGTGGCTAGCAATGGCGGCTCAAAGGGAGCTCCTAGGGTGGAAGCTCCCAAGCCTAAGGAATTCTTGGGTAAGAAGGATGCCCAAAAGGTCGGGAATTTCCTTTGACAAATGGAGAGATACTTTAAGTGTATAAAGACAATAAACGAGCGAGACAAGGTAAACATGACAATTCTTTACCTTGCGGATATAGCAACTTTGTAGTGGAGGAAGAAGCATGCGGATATGCAAAAGGGAATTTGCATAATAAAGACATGGGAGGACTTCAAGGAAACTCAAAAGGCAGTTCTTCTCGGAGAACGTGGTGTATGAGGCACGCAAGCAACTGAGTGAGCTGAGACGCAAGTCCTCTATCCCCGACTATGTTAGGGATCTAACTACGTTGTTGTTAAAAATACCTAACTTAGGGGCAGAAGATGCTCTATTCTACTTCATGGATGGACTCCAAAATTGGGCTAAGTAAGAAGTGCAGCAGCGAGGGGCGAAAGATGTTGATGAAACTATTACAATTACGGAGTCTTTCACCAAATATAAAAGGAGTGAGTCTTTTAAAAATAGGAGCTCTAAGAGTAACACTAACAAAGGTGGGGGAGAAAGGGATAGAGGCTAAGAAAGTCACAACCTGTCTACCAGAAGGGACTATGAAGAGAAGAAACAATCTTGCATGCCTAAAGGAGGGTGCTTCGTGTGCAAAGGGCCGCACCCTACGAAAGATTGTTAAAAATTGGGTCCGTTGGCAGCTATGATCGAGCAACGAGAGTCACAAGCAGTCGATGGTCCAGCAGAATAGATTGGTTCTCTACAATTGCTCAACGCTCTTAAGGACAAACAAGAGCTCCAAGCAATGAGAGGTAAGAGATTGATGTTTGTAGATGTGCAGATAAATGTACAGCATGCCAAAGTCATGATTGACACGGGTGCTACTCACAACTTCATCATCGACGAGGAAGCTAAACAGCTTAATCTCTCTATAACCAATGGTGGGAGTTGGCTTAAAACCATCAACGTTGGTGCCAAGTCTTTAAGTGGGGTTACCCGAAATGTACCAATGAGCCTTGGTCCATGGAGAGGTGCAGTGGATTTCTCAGTGGCGCATATGGATGATTTCAAGGTTGTACTTCGCATGGATTTCCTTCGTAAGGTATAAATCATTCCTATGTCATACTTAAACTCTGTGTGTGTGCTTGAAAAGGAGGTCTCGTGCATGGTTTCTGCTACTTCGAAGGTGGGTGATAGGAAAATCCTATCTGCAATGCAAGCAAAGAAAAGCCTCAAGGGGGGAAAGTCACATACTTGGCAACAATAATGACTAGTGAACCCTCCAGTCCTTTAGAGGTGGACCTAGCCCAAAAGATTAAAGACGTCTTTGAAGAAAATAAGGATGTCATGCCTCCCGAGCTGTCCAAGCTACTTCCTCCAAAAAGAGAAGTTGACTACAAGATAGAACTAGAACTGGGGTCTAAGCCACTTATTATAACCCCTTATCACATGTCACCTATCAAACTTGAGGAGTTAAGGAGGCAACTAACTAGTTTACTTGAAATGGGTCAAATTCAACCATCAAAAGCTCCCTACGGCGCCCTAGTTCTATTCCAGAGGAAGCATGATGGTTCATTACGTATGTGCATCGACTACATGGTACTCAATAAGATTACGGTAAAGAATCGGTACCCCCTTCCTCTCATTCTTGACTTTTTTGATAGATTAGGGCGAGCCAAGTAGATTACAAAGGTGGACTTGCATTCTGGATACTATCAAGTTTGTATTGCAGAAGAGGACAAGGCAAAGACCACCTGTGTTACTTGTTATGGTTCCTTTGAGTGGTTGGTGATGCTCTTTGGGCTAACCAATGCCCCTGCCACTTTCTCCACACTCATGAACTAGATTTTTCAACCATTTTTGGACCAATTTGTAGTGGTCTACTTGGACGATATCCTTATCTATAGTGAGACTCTTAAAGACCATGTAGACCACCTACAAATCGTGTTTAAGCTTTTACGAAACAATGAGCTTTACATAAAGCAGGAAAAATACATTTTCGCGCTATAAGAAGTACACTTCCTTGGTTATATAGTGGGGAATGGACGAATTTGAATGGCCGAGGAGAAGGTTCGGGCCATTTAAGATTGAGAATTACCAAAGAATGTGTCTCAATTATGGTCATTCTTTGATCTAGCCAACTACTATCGACGGTTTATTGAGGGATACTTAGCACAGACTACTATCTTAATCGATTTGTTGAAGAAAAACTAATAGTGGGAATGGACAACTTAACAATAAATGCCTTTGAAGGGTTGAAGGTTGCGGTAAGTAAATAGCTTGTCTTTGTTCTCCCTGACTTTACTAAGGTGTTTGAAGTTCACACCGATGCTTCTGACTTTGCCATAGGTGGAGTTCTAATGCAAGAAGAACATCCTCTGGCTTAAGAGAGCCGAAAATTGAATGACACTGAACGAAAATACATGGTGCAAAAGAAAGAGATGGCCGCCATTGTACATTGTCTCTATACTTGACATCATTATCTATTGGGTTCTCAATTTGCGATTAAGACGGATAATGTAACCACTAGCTACTTCCAAACCCAAAAGAATCTGACCCTAAAGCAAGTTAGGTGGCAAGACTGCTTGGCTGAGTTTGATTATACATTGGAATATAAACCAGGCAAAGTAAACGTAATCGCTGATGCCTTAAGTCGCAAATCTGAATTGGCAACCATCTCTCGCATAAAAAGGGATATCAAAGACCTAATCTGAGAAGGGCTCAAGCATGATCCTATGACTAGACAACTTACCGACCTTGCTGTCAAGAGGGGGACAAAAATGTTTTGGGTAGAGGATGACTTAGTCTATACCTAAAGGAGGCGACTTTATGTGCCAAAATGGGGGAATATAAGATGCTCCCTCATTAAGGAGTGTTATGATACTAAGTGGGCAAGTCATCCAGGTATGAAGAGGACGTAGGTATTGTTGGAGGTTATATACTATTAGCCTCAATTGAGGGATGAGGTTGAGATGTATGTTCGAATATGTCTAGTATGCCAACAAGACAAGGTTGACCATCAATTACTTAAAGGTTTATTGGAACCATTACCAATACCTCAAAGACATTGGAAGACCATTACAATGGACTTCATTTCTACATTACCCAGGTTAGAAGGGTCAGGGTCGATCATAACGGTCATAGATCACTTTTCAAAGTACAGGACATTCATCCCTGCCCTAACTGATTGTACAGCCAAAGAGGCAGCACGACTATTCTTTAAGAATATAGTAAAATATTGGGGGTTGCCGCAATACATCATAATTGATCATGATCCTCATTTCACTGGTTGATTGTGGGACGAGTAGTTCAAACTCTTGGGGACTGAGTTGCATTTTTCCATGAGTTTTCACCCTCAAACAGACGACCAAATTGAGAGGGTGAATTCTTTTTTGGAGTGTTACCTTAGGCACTTTATAAGTGCCAACCAACAGGATTGGAGGAAACTCCTAGACGTGACTTAATTTTCTTACAATCTATAGAAGAGCAAGGCGATTAGGAGAAGTCCCTTTGAGTTGGCGACTAGGCAATAACCTTTAATGCCCCATAGCGTGGATACAAATTCATCAACCAGAAGTTCAGGAGCCCTAAAGATGACCAAGTCGTGAAAGGAGCAAGCCGACATAGCCTGTTCCTACCTTGACAAGATAGTTAAGAAGATGAAGAAATTGGCAGACAATAGAAGACGACAAGTCGAGTTTACTGTTAGAGACAAGGTAATGGTCAAAATCTTACCCCAACAATTCAATGCTTTTCGTTCTATCCATAAGGGTTTTATAAGGAGGTATGAGGGATCTTACCCAGTCTTCGAGAAGGTTGGTAAGGTTTCTTACAAACTGGATTTGCCCAAAAACTTAAAAATCCACCCCGTCTTCCACGTGAGTATGCTGAAACCATTCAAGGAAGACCAGGAAGACCCTAAACGTGGAGTATCTACTAGAGCTCCCCCAATTGTGGTAAAGTCTCATGATAAAAAGGTCAAAAAAGTGCTTGGCAAACAGGTTGTTTAAAAATGTGGTATACCACCAAGCACTCAATACTTGATCAAATGAAAGGGATTGCCCGAGAATGAAGTAACATGGGAAAGCAAAGAGGATATGTGGCAATTTTAACAACTTTAAGAATACAAGGACTCGATGAGGGCGTCGAAAGATTAGGTAGGGGAAAGTGAAACGCCCTGGAATGTTCTAGGGAGCCTAGAGGCTTACTAGGACCCTAGAATATTCCACCTTATTCCATATTATTCTAGAATTCTTTTAATTAGGTAGACTTGTATAGATTCTTGTATAACTCTCTAGATCTTTAATTGTAGCAGTTAGATTAAATGAATCCTAACCATCCATTTAGGAGGTAAAGTTATATATAAAGGGGATTAGCCCTAAGGGTAGGAGACATCCAATTCACTTGTACTCTTTTTCAAATATAATATAGTGTTTTTCTTCTCTCATCATTCTCTCTTATGTTTTCTATAATGTTGTACCTTCTCTTCATTACCCAAAGAGGAAGGCTGACTTAGTTTATACGAAGAATATAGGGAAAACTAAGTGCTACATGGTCGTGAGGAAAATTAGTACGTCTGTGATAACATGGATACTTTTAATTAAAATATTATTATTATTATTTCATGTAATTTAATATTTACATTTATAATATTAAATATAATCTATACAATTAAATAATTAAATATTTATCCCATAATAGTGAGAGTAATTATTTTCATATTGATAAAAAATTAAATATTATATATAATTTTTATATTTTATTAATTTTAATAATAAAAATATGTTAATTTTTTAAATTATTTTGAGATTAATTCAAATTTACTCAAAATATGAATATCTATTATTTTTTTAAATTTTCTCTTAATTTTTCATTCTTTAGAATTATAATAATATTGTTAGATTTTATCTTTATTTCAAATTTTACGACTAGAAAAAAATATTTGTTTTATATATCATCCTACATGATAATAAAAGAAAATTTTGGACATTATTAATTGTACTCGTATATCATCTTATCACATAATTCATCATATTCTAACATTAAAATCTTTTATGTAGAAAAATCAATGTGTCTAAGTGGTTCTTCTTAATTTACCGATAAATATCAGCAAAATCTTGATAAATTGAAAATGATTATGCACAATTATGTCTAAGGGTAAATTTCTTTTGTTGAATTTTAAGGTTGAAAAATACTTTCCTTCTTATGTATGACAAAATACTATAAGACGGTAAAAATTAATTCTATTTAGTTAGAAGATGATACTATTTAATAGTATAATTGGTTTGAAATGTATAATGAAATTTCAACTTGGATTAACTTCATTGAAGACTTTTTTTTATGCATTTTGGCCCTTTAAATTACCAAAATGTTGATGAAAAATTCACAAAAATTGATTAAATATCAATTATCTTAAGTATTATAATTATTTTGAATTAGGCTAAAAATTGATTAAAAAAATAATTAACGAGCACTTTTATTAAAGAATTTATTTACGTAAAGTTAAAATTCATTAGTCACAATCAATGATACCAACTATATCCTATACTTACTTAGAAAACAAAATAATAAAAAGAGTGAATGATAAAAATGATTATAAAAATGAAATAATTAGTATATATATAAATAGGAGAATTTTTTAATGATTGAATCAGTTGAAAAAATTGAAAAAGTAAATAATAATTATGCATATTTAAATTGTGATATCGTTTATGTTGAATTTATAGATTAGTAAGTATTTCATGTTTTATTAAGATATTTTAATTTACAAATTATAAAAATTGATAGATTTATTAAAGGACAACCAGTAATGATATTAATTGATTTAAGAAGTACATGAAAGAATTATTAAAAAAATTTGCTTTTCTAATAGAGAATTGCAATAAATTTTGTGTAAAATTATAAATCGAAAAACTTTAACATATTTAAGAAAGTGCACAAAGGTAAAACTTTTGGTATAAGGTTAGATTATTTACATTGATTTCTTCTTATTATTTTTGAAAAATTATAAGATTATTTTTGACATTAATTGGTTACGAATTATGATATTACTTTGAATTTTTTCAAACTAACAATGAAATTTTTAAAGAATGAATATGTAGTAGAATATAAAAAAAAGCTATCAAACAAAAAATGTTATATAAAAAAAGTTAGATTAAAAAATAATAAATTGATATGAGATATCTAATTAAGATAAATTTTTAATTAATCTAAATATAAGTATAAATTGAGTGACATAAGAATAATATAATTTTAAATTAAAAAATATTATTAATAATTTTTACAATTTAATATTTATTTACATAATAACATGAATAATTATTTTTATATGTAATTAAATATTATATATATAATATTATAATTTATTAATTTAAATAATAAAAATATATCAAAAATTTTCTAACTTCTCAAATCCTTAGTTTCTCATAAAAGATGGTGGACCGCATCCACAACAGGGGTGGACCATGGGCTCGGGAGGAGGAGAACGGTGGGGTCTAGCGGGAGATTGAGTACGGACTCGAGATTTTGTGACACGTGTCCGTCCACGTGGAGAATTGCTTGGCTCTGGAGTTGGGGTCCGGGTTGTTTGGCCGCAGCTGTAAAATGGCAAGTGGTTCTATCATGGCTTCTTACTTGTGCGTGTTCGGGAATGTCATTTCAGAACATTACTCGACGCAAATCGCATCATCATTTGCCTTCTCTCTTCTACTTTTCTTTTTTGTTTTTTTCTTCAAAATAATCAACTGTGATTTTCTAAATTAAATTTTAAGTGGATTAAACTTAGAATTATTTATTTTTTAATATTAAAAATGTTTTTATTTTTTATATATAATATAATATAATATAATATTATTTTTTAAATAAAATAAATTAAAAATCTCCTAAATTTAGTCATAACTTGAGCTATAATTATTTTGGCTGAGCTTGAAAGCACCGTTATATCAACTCACACCACCAGTTCCTCGTTATTGAATCGATTTGAATCTTATTGGAGCCTACGTAAATTTAAGGTTGGATTTTGACCTAACACACGGCGATTATAAAATGTAAATCGCAACGATTTCTGCTGCTCGCATTAAGAAAAAAAATCGTAACACACTCAATCTTATTCCTCAGTACACGTTGGCAACGATTTCTGCTGCTCGCAATAAGAAACAAACTTGCCCGATCTGTTGTCAATGATGCACCCGCCACACGGAAATATCTAAAACAAGAAATAATGCCAAGAAAGAAAAGTTTTTTTTTTAATTATATTTTTTTATTCCTAATTCAGAAATCTTATTCCTCAATCTTATTCCTTTTCCTCAAGATTGAGGAATTGTTGGTGCATTGAAAGAAAAAAAGAAACTTGAAATTTCAATGCGTCCAACGAACAACTGAATTAAAAGTACACAGCAAGAGAAACAGGATCTATGTATTACATCGTGATCCTGAGAACCTTTCACTCTCATGCTCACAAATCGTAAACTTGCTTCCCAGTGAACTTGACTTAAGTGGGATTAACATTCATGCCGATGTACATGAAGTTTTTGTTAAATTAATTAACAAGTGTGATTCAAAATAAAAGGTCTAATATGATGGTCGATTAAGTATAACGGTAATTTAAATTATCAAGTTTAAAATCTTACCACCCTCCTTATTAAGAATAATCATTATAGGAAAAGATGTATCTTTTTATTTAAGATAATCATTATAGAAGAGGAAGATTTTCTTATTAAAGTAATGGTTACATGAAAAGTAATAATGCATATATATATATATATTATTATGGACTTTTTCTGTTCTCAACCATCAGAGAGAAAATGTAAAAAAAAAAAAAAAAGAAGGGAAGAGTAAGAGAAAAGAGAAAAATGTTCAGGAACAAAATATAAAGAGGATTCTCATCTCTGCTACAGGACATCAGCATCAGGGATAACGGTATATTGATTTCATTACAGTTTGTATGCTAGTATTCGCATAAAGAAAGATCCTACATTATACAAATAAGAATTTCAAAAAGAGAAATACTAGAAAAGTCTAACAATTGGTATCAGAGCAGGTCATCGAATATTGCAATTTGTTTTACTTTTATTTGATTGCACCGAATTGTTTTTACTTTTATTTGCACCATACAACACAGCACAAAACGATTTTTGTTTCTCTCAATTTTATTTTGATGTACAATGGTAAACGAACGGCTGGTGTTGAAAGGGGAAATGCTGGCCATGAAAAATTTGCACCGCCGAAATGGTCGACATCAAAAGGAAAGGGAAAAGGCCAGCCATTGGAAACGGGTACAATTGTCGAGCTCGAATGGATCTGGGTATGACAAATCGACCTCATCGTGAAGGCTGTGCTTTTGGGTACAGCTGCCAGATCCGAATAGATCTACGTATGGCAAAACGGCATCCCAGCAAGGCTGTGGTTTTGGGAACAACCGAAGACACAGATCAGTCTAGATCTGGTGTCGCTATTTCACAACTTTGAATCTGATGAGAGCTGTCCTTTCGGGGACGGCCGGAGACCTGAATCGATCTAGGTATAAAAGAACGACCTTTCGGTGAGGGCTGTGGTTCAAGGTATAGCAGGAAACTGAATCGGATCTACTGGGTACGGAGGAACGGCTTCCCCTGGGGAGACTGCAATTCCGGTGTCGTCGCGGACCTAGATCGATCTGTTTTAGTGGGTACAGCAGAATGGGGAAATCGCCTCTTGGTATAGCCAGTGATTCGGTCGGGCATGGGTCTGGGGACTATGACGCTAGGCTTGTCGATGTGGGGTGTGCGCCGGCCGCTGGACTCTGCGCCACCGAGTCGAGCATGAGTTTGGACTGGACGGCACGAGGCTCCAACGACCCATCAAAGACAACGTTGAAGCAGCACGTGGGCGACACCCGCAATACGGTGGTGCTACCACCGTGGGTACCTCGGCCGGAGGTAGCACACGGGCTGTGTCACTTGTAGTATCGTGGTGCTGCAGGTCCTTGACTAGTGGTAAAGAAGAAATTTTCGAATTGATGCCACCATGTAAAGGAGACCGGTTACTGAAACAGTATGCCGACACGGACGATGTTAACTCTCACATAAAGGATAATTTAAATTTTCATAACTGAAGATTTTTTAAAACTTTATTGAGTTCACATCAACATGAATCAAATATTGAAAGCTTGTTAGTCACCAAAGTGGCCTGACTTGAAAGGATTTAAATAGTTGATTGTGAATTCTAAATTGTTCATTTTGGATGCTAATAAAATGTTGTACAGATTTAAAATGAACAATTGTAGTTATTAATTATAAAGTTAGGAGATCATCCAAAGATGGATTATTGCTTGTAATTAATGACACTAAAGGGGATTGATTGATATACTGGGTAAACGTGATTGTATATTCAAAGATAACGTTTACGTTAACTCTGGTATGATTGATTGATCTATTAAAGTATATTTAAATTAGCATTATTATTGATTAGAGTTATGTATTTGAGGATCATCCAAAGGTGAATTCAAATACATGATTAAAGTTTGTAGTGTATGTATCTGAATCCATTTGATTTTACTCAAAGCATTAGTGTAAATTAGGATCATGTTTGCAGCTCCCAATAATGTATTCGCCTTAGGAAATTCGATGATCAAATTCAATAGGTTGAACTATATAGAATGGTCTGAGCATATTCAGTTTTATTTAGGTGTTTTGGGCTTGGACTTAGCAATCATTTCGGATGAAAAACCTGCAGCCATTACCGAGACTAGTACAAAATTTGATAAGTCTCGTCATGAGGCTTGGGTACGGTCTAATAGAATGAGTTTGAATTTAATGCGAATGATGATAGTTGAAAATGTAAAACCATTGATGCTTAAGACGAAAAATGTTATGGAATTTATGATGAGAATTAAGGAATATTCTCAATCAGAAATAGCTAATAAATCCATCATAGGAACCCTAATGAGTGAGCTGACTACCAAGAAATTTGATTGGTCACAGCTCATTCATGATCATGTGACTAGTATGGCTAATCTAGCAATAAGGTTGAAAACAATAAGCATGAATGTGAGTGAATCCCTTTTGGTTCGATTCATCAAAAACTCACTACCTCTTAAATTTGGCCAATTCCAAGTGAATTATAATACTATTAAAGAGAAATGGAACTTTCAGGAAATTAAGGTCATGTTAGTTTAGGAGGAAGGGAGATTAAAGAAGATGAAGGAGCACACCATTCATGGTTAGACTTTGGAACTATTATTTATGTGTCACATATTGCATAGGGATTCCTTTCAATCCAGCCCATAATAAGAACTGAGAAGTTCCTATATATAGGAAACAGAATGAAGACACGAATAAAAGGAATTGGGACGTACAGATTGATCTTAGACACTAAGCGTCACCTGAATCTAGAAAAGTGTCTCTATGTTCCTGAATGTGTTAGAAATTTAGTTTCTGTTGCAAAGTTGGATGAAGTGGGATTTAACCTTAAGATTGGTAACGGTGCATTTTCATTATATAGACATTCATACTATTATGTATTTGATACTTTGATTGATGATTTGTACCGTTTTAATCTTGATGTTATGTATGCTGATTTCATATTTCTTGTTGAGCATAGTATAGGTAACAAACATAATATGCATAGTGATAGTTCTACTTTCTGATGACATTAAAGATTGGGTCATATATCCAAAGAAAGGATATTGAGGTTGGTGAAAGATCAGGTCCTGCCTTAATTGGATTTTACTGATTGGGATGTATGTGTTGACTATATAAAAGGGAAACAAACAAGTCATACATCAAAGAACCCAGCTATGAGAAGTAATGAGCCTTTAGAATTGATACACACTGATATTTGTGGTCCTTTTGATATCCCAACATAGAGTGGTGAGAAATATTTCATCACCTTTATAGATGACTACTCACGGTATTGTTACCTGTATCTATTGCATGAAAAGTTTCAGTCAGTAAACACCCTAGAGGTGTTTATTAATGAAGTGGAAAGGTAGTTAGATAGAAAAGTAAAAGTAATTAAGTCAGATAGGGGTGGTGAATATTATAGAAAATTCAATGAAAGTGGACAATGACTTGGTCCATTTGCAAACTTCTTGAAAGTCGAGGCATATGTGTATAGTATAGAATGTCTAGTACACTACAACAGAATGGTGTAGCAGAAAGGTGGAATTGTACACTTATGGATATGGTTAGGAGTATGTTGAATTATAATACTGTACCTTTATCCTTGTGGATGTATGCATTAAGAACTGCTGCATATCTACTGAACAGGATTCCTAGTAAGGCTGTCCCTAAGACTCCTTACGAGTTATGGATAGGAAGGAAACCCAGTTTGAGACACCTTCATGTTTGGGGTTGTTCAGCAGAAGTAAGAATATATAATCCACATGAAGAAAAGATTGATGCAAGAACCATTAGTGGTTACTTCATTGGCTATCCTGAAAAGTCCAAAAGGTATAGGTTCTATTATCCTAACCATAGTACTAGAATAGTTGAGTCTAATAATGCTCAGTTCATTGAAAATGACCAATTCAGTGGGAGTGGAGAATCACGAAAGTTAGATATTAGAGAATTACAAAATGAAATATCCATAGTAAGTACTCCTACCTAGGTTGATATCCCCACACCCAGTGTTTCTACTCAAGTTGTTCTTTTGTTGCATCACAGTCACGTGACATACAAGGACAATAAATTGATACTCAAAACACGTAAAGTGAACACATAAGAGATAAACCAAGTGACAATGTGCAATTTACAAATCAACAAGTGATACCACAAGAAATGACATTACAGAGGTCTACAAAACAGAAAAAGGCTAGCTGTTTCAAGTGATTATGTGGTTTACTCACTTGATCATGAATCGGAATTAAGCATTGATAAAGATCTAGTCTCATTCAAACAAGCCATAAAATGTAATAATTCTGAAAAGTGGTTCAATGCCATGAAGGAAGAGATGAAATCGATGAATGTAAACCAAGTCTGGGAACTAGTAGAGTTACCTGAAGGATCAAAATGAGTTTGTTGTAAGTGGGTCTTCAAGACCAAGCAAAACTTGAAAGGTAACATTGAAAGGTATAAGGCTAGACTTGTTGCCAAAAGTTTCACTCAAAGGGATAGTGTTGAATATAAGGAAACTTTCTCTCCATTTTCTAAGAAAGACTCCTTAAGAATTATTATGGCTTTGGTGGCTCATAATGATCTAGAGCTCCACCAAATGGGTGTAAAGACTGCCTTTCTAAATGATGACTTAGAAGAGGAAGTGTATATGGACCAACCTGAAGGTTTCATCACCACCGGGTAAGAAATTTGGTGTGTAAATTAAGGAAATTAATATATGGACTGAAACAAGCCTCCCGACAATGGTATATTAAGTTCAATAATATCATTACGTCATACGGTTTTATAGAGAACATTGATCGGTGTATCTATGGAAGGTCAGTGGGAGCAAGTTCATTATATTAGTATTATATGTCGATGACATTCTTTTGGTTGCTAATGACATAGGTTTGTTACATGATGTAAAGAAATTTCTCTCTGAAACTTTTGAAATAAAAGATATGAATGAGACATCCTATGTGATAAGAATAGAGATATTCTCTGATAGATCACAAGGATTGTCTCAGAAAGGCTATATCAATAAAGTATTAGAGAGATTTAGAATAGAAAATTACTCAGTAAGAATAGTTCTAATTTAGAAAGGGGACAAGTTCAGTGAATTGCAATGTCCAAATAATGATTTGGAAGGGAAAACGATGGAATCAATTCCCTATGCATCACTGATTGGAAGAATGATATATGCGCAAACATGTACTCGGCTAGATATCAGTTTTGCTATTGGAATGTTAAATTGATATCAAAGTAATCGTAGAATAGATTATTAGAAAGTCAGAAAGAAAGTACTTATGTTCTTACAAGGCACTAAAGATTATATGTTTACTTATAAAAGATGAAGTCATCTTGAAGTAGTAGGCTACTCGAATTCAAATTATGCTAGATGTGTAGACTCGAAGAAATCTACATTTGGTTACATGTTTCTCCTAGCTAGAGGAGCAATTTCCTAGAAAAGTGGGAAGTAGTCTATCATTGCTACTTCTATTATAAAGGCTAAATTTGTAACATACTTTAAGATTATTATTCATGCATTGTAGTTGCAAAATTTTATCTTAAAACTTGGTTTGGTCAACAGTATAGAAAAACCGTTAAAAATTTATTGTGATAATTCCACAGCTATTTTCTTTGCTAAGGATGATAGGCATTCTAAAGGTGCGAACATATGGATTTGAAATACCTATCTGTTAAGGAAGAAGTGCAAAACCATAGAGTGTTCATTGAGCATATTGGTATTTAATTGATGATAGAGGACCTGTTAATTAAAGGTTTGCCATTGAAAATATTTATCAGACATGTTGAACGGATGAGTATTTTGGACAGGTCCTCATTCTCTTGAAAGGTAATATTTATGTTACTCATATCATTGTGACACTCATGAATTCAATTAAAGTTATGGTTTTACTTGTTCTTTATCTTCGTTTAGTTGTATATCATTGTATACAATATAGTTTGTGAGATAACTAATAGTATATATGAAAATGACAATTTAAAGTTTAAATATTATTCAGTAAGGTTATTATGAATTATGATGATTATGTGATACATGAAAGGAATCATGTTGTTAAAAAATGTGTGGCCGCCATGATTCAATCATTTTAATTCAATCAAATATTGTTATTTGATGATATTTAAGAATTGTGCGCACTTATTTATTATTGATTCATCAAGTCATAACATGAGTTAAGTAAAAGATTGTTAAATTAATTAACATAAGTGACCCTTGTTATTTAAAGTGTGACCCAATAAAAAGTCTAATATGATAGTTACTTAGGTATAACGGTAATTTAGATCATCAGGTTTAAAATTCCTCCACTCTCCCTATTAAAGATAACCGTTACAGGAATAGAAGTATTTTTCTATTTAAAATAACTGTCAAAGAAGAGGAAGATTTTCCTATTAAGGTAACGGTTATAGGAAAAGGAATAATTCTTTTTCTCAACCATCACGTAAAGAAAAGAAAGAGAAGAGTAGGAGAAAAAAAAACGTTCAAGAACAAAACGTAAAGAGGATTCTCATTTCTACTATAAGACATTTGCATCATGTACAACAGTATATTGATTTTATTACAGTTTGTATGTTAGTATTCGTACAAAGAAAATTATTGTATTATAGAAATAAAATTTAAAAAAAAAAATTTAAAAGTGCAACAATTCTGCCCATACCCTAACGGCCTGGATCCTTTAGGTGAAGATATTGGACCTCTCTTGTTGGAAGATAAACACCATTCAATTCAGGTAAGGTAAAGGAGACTGGAACTTCGGTACTTCCTTCTGTTGCCGCGACCTTGATGATTCTTCTGGCCATGGAAGGTTTGAATGAAAGTGAATTGGAACATGGTTTCAAGGGGATTAGAGAGAGCTTGCTGGATCTAGGAGCGGTGATGGTGGGAGTGACGAGGCTTGCTTGAGTTGCCATGGTGATCCAGTTCCAAGTTGGAAAATTTGGTGACTACTGTTTATTCGGCCGCCAATGGCTTCCACAAGAATACAAGCAAAAACGATGAAAGTGGATGAGTGGGTATCTACTTCAGTTTGCATCTGGATAAGGTGATATGACCTGGACCAATAGGCTACTGATTTGGATATTTCTGCCTTCCTCTAGCTCAGGTTAGATTTCTTCTGTTACGGCTCATCACTTTATTTGTATATTAATTCATTAGGTTGAAATTTTCTTGAGATGCATAATGGCAATGACAAAAACAAACGCCCATATTTTCATTGAGACAGAAGTAAAGAGCTACCATTGAGAAGACATTGCGCATGAAAAATTGCATTAGCTCATCGAATTGTTCAGTTTTCCCCACCAAAATGCAACACGTAGAAGTTATGGAAAGAGGCGACAGAATTTGGAATCACTGAACAAGGCAACCAAATTCCAACAAAATTTATACCAGAGTTTGTAATTCAATCATCAGTTTTGAGTCTTAGATGCAGGAACAGTAAGAAAATAAAAGGAATAGAAAATCATTGGGATGACACAACTTCTCCATAATCGGGGAAGCGCCACAATCAAGGGAGGAACATAGTGTTATTAATTATCATGCTTCAAGGAAGGAAAAGCAGTTCATGTATAACAATTGTTTCTTAGAGGGTATTTGCAACCAGATATTGAGAATGCAGAAACTGCTATCCAGCATCCAACCCCTTGGTACTCATAAGCTGCCGATGTCTTGCATATATTTTACAAGACAAACAATTCGGGCTTGCTACAAATCAACTGGAAAGGTATTCAAGGGTCAAACACTCGTCAAAGCACGCCAAAGTTGACAACACAAGATGGCATGATGAACATCAAACAAATGGAAGCGCGGAAATGACTACTATTTCTCTTCTTGAGCAAACATCAGTCGAAGCCTTTCCTCTGAAGGCTGATGACCACTGGAAGCCCACTCTTCTGACAGTAATGACTGCAGATCACTCCCATTTGCCAAGCTGTTGAATTCCACAGCTTTAGATGGCATAGTTGGATACCGCCGCTGGGAAAAGGTCAATAATCTCTTAACTGATTGCAAGTACTTCCGAGTTGTCTCATCATTCATAATGTGAGCAACACTGTTCGTGTAAATCTTTTCCCGAGCTGAACGTTCGTGGATGCCGACCATAGTTACACCAATTGGCCAGGGTGCATTACCAATTGCAAGCTTATATAATGATCCATTGCAGCTAGGTAGTCCCGTCTCATGCAGCACTCAACCACCAGTAGCAGTGCTTGACAAATATCATCAGGAAGAACCTAAAGGAAGAAATTGGAAACAATAAAGTGAGTATGATTACTCTACTTCTAAACTTACCTGTGTAGGTAAACCCATCATCAAGAACACAGACAAAAGAACGCAAAAGAAATAATTGAGGAACAAAGAGATTAAGAAGAAGACATTTCAAATGCAGTGTAACATTAGCCTTGTCCAACAATCCAAGCCACCTTCTCTCACTGTATTGTCTCCCCCATTTTTTGACTTTACTTTCAAAAATAGCCTGGATCTAAAAATGCTAACCCCCCAAAAAATACATCTACACAATGAAATCGGAACTACATGTTCACAAAACCATAACTTGTCTAGTCCAAGCGTCCTTCAGCAGATTTTATGTCGAAGGCATTTGTTGAGAACAGGGGATTTAGAAGAAGTACCTGTTCGTCAGGATTCTCATATACCTTAGCACACCAGATTGCATTAGGCAAAAAGTCATGGTCCAGCAACAATTTTACAGGCTTCGATATATGAAATCATAAAAGCGGTTCTTGCTTCCAGCAGCAGGCTAAATTGCCATCTCTAAGGAAGTTCACATTAAATTTAAACCTGTTACTAAATCAAGCTATAAGCCCCCCTAACAAGTAAGCTACAGCAATGGCATATTTTAATGCTTACAGAGAGTAATTAGAGTAGCTCAACAGAATTCACTAAACATGCCTACCCAGAAGCACATTAAAACTTGTCTCACATAAACATTTATGCTCATATTGAATTAAATGCCCACAAATAAACGAAGACAAAAATCTCACCTTCTTCCTGCAAAACTTGAACAACGGATTCAAGTACCTAGCACACTGCTTGAATGTAGCCACCATTTGCTTGCCTTTAGCCGTCCGCTTCTCAGCCATAGGCATCTCATCCAACTCCTGATTCCATTCATTCAGCAATCTCTTGAAAAACACAAGAATCTTGTCCTCATCGCACAACTCTTCAAAATTAGCCTTCATTCGCTTCAAATCCTTATCAGCATCAACCCCGCTGGACCCACCATCGGCACTAAGGTCACCCTCTCGATCCCCTCCCTCTCCATCCTCTCGCACTCCTTCCTCCCTGTCCTTCCGCTTTCTCTCGCTCAGAATCCCAGTTTTCTGCCGCTTCCTCAGCTCCACAATATCACGCAGGAAGTCATTGGTCTGCCCCTCCGTCATGTCGCTATCCACCTCAAAGAGTCCAGCTTTCAGGACATACTTCAGCCTGCCGAGGCGAGCATCGTCGTCTTCTCCGAAAAGCGTCACCGGCAGTTTTAGGAACCGAAGGCGGCGGATGACTTCCTGTCTGGGGAGGACGAGGTTGTCGATATTTTGCTCGTCAGTTAGGGATTTGGATGAGGTGGATGTGAGGCGCTAGTGGTGGCCGTGACAGCGGCGGAGGCGGCAGCGGATTGAGCAGTGGCTGTGGCGGAGGTTGCGGAGGCGGTGGATTGACGCAGGGCTTTGGCCTCGAGTTCTCGCTTTTCTTCCTCGCGGAGCTTTTGGATTTCTTTCCGTTCGATTTCGGAGCGCTTGAAGACACGCCTGCCGCCGGTTTCTTGCGATAGGGATTGGCGTTTCTTGAGGAGTTCTTGCTTGAGCAGATCCATCTAGGGTTTGTCTTCAATTTCCGCTCTCGCTTCTGCAGACGATGGCGATTATGGCGAAATGGAAATTATTATCCCGAAATCCTGGGTGAATGTGATTCAACTTAAAATCAAAACGTAATGTTGTGGCCCTTTTACATTTTGGGCCTTTCGCTGTATGGGTCGATTATGATTTTGATTTCGGCCTTTTTCATTTCGGTCCTCACGCTGGATAGGTCGACGATCGTCGTCAAAATTTCTGAGCTCAAAGGAGATTCACATTTCGTAACCAATCAAATTCAAGTCTCTGAGAATAAGTAATGCGGACTGACTTAAATTTCGAACGTGTTAATCCGACACTTGATTTACTCGTGAAAATGAACTTAAAGTGAACTTTTTAAAGTATTTAAGCGAACGTGTTAACCCCCCACCCCCCCCCTCCCCACACACACACTTAATTCATTCGTGAAAATGAATTAAATGAGTTTCAAAGTGTTTTAAGGAAATGAATTTAAAATAATAATAGGTAGATAAAAAAATGTTAAAAAATTATTTAATTGAACAAAATGCTATAAAAATCAAAGGAATAGAAATATTTATTATTCTAATATTTATATATATAAAATCACACTCTAATTTTTCCTTGTCATTTCAAATGTTTTTCATTCAAACTAATCCGATAGGCTCAGCGAAGCAGTGTGGGAGCCGTGACATTCTGCATCTGATTTTCCCAGACCTTTCAGGCCCCACAAATATGGAATTGGAATTGAGACGGGCACATCTCAGAATGAAATCAAAAGCTCAACACAGTGCCTTAAGAATGAGGCTAAGGGAGGAAAAAACAGATTTATCTTCCAGTGGCAACCCCCATTGCGCTACACACAAAATACTTAACTCCAAAAATCAGGTGACTTGTCCACACTAGATTAACCACACCCAATACAAACATCAACTACAGATTTCTGCCTGCTCAACTAAAGCTTGTAACAAAACTCTGTCCGTCAACATTGGGTTTTTCAGTCTTATTACAAAAAATTCCTGCACAAGTGAATTGGGGCAACGAGGAGAACTGGCATCTTTTGAATTTGACTCATTGGCCCTCCCTCAGACCGAATGTGTCCTCAACACCATTTGTCACTCTCTTTCTTCGGGCGGCAATCACGTCTGAATATGCCTGTCAAAGCAAGTCAAAATTTTCAAAGACATTCCATGCTTATTTCTGGCATGCAAACACATTTTCCTCCCAGCTTAATATTCTCCACATGGACCACGCAACATAGAGCAAACAAGAGTTTTTGTACCATTTGAAAGTGTAATCAAATGAGCTATTATAAGATGGGACAGATCCACAACTAATTGATTCAATGTTAACATGGAACGACAATCACCACTCCATAATGTCTTTTTCCAACCAAGTCCATCAGCAAGCCATGCATAGTTCTATACCATTCTTTAGTATTTGTTAACCCTCCACACGTTTGAGCCTTTTAAAGAACCTTCCCCTACATATCTCCATACGGAACATCGAAAAAGGAACCCAAGTTCTGTGCAACAACTAATTTTCACATGCATGTTAAGCCTGATTCTGATATCATCAAGTTATGGGGCCATAATGTTCACCAATTCGGTCTTTTAGAAGTCTTTATCCTGCAACGTACATGTCAATGAATATGGTTATGCATTGAGTTGGAAACACTGTTTTATGGACGTATTCTATTAGCATAGAATATTATCCCCTAGGCTCTTCAACTTCAAAGGCACTAACAATAAAGTATATGAAAGGTTTGGGGGATTAAAGCATCCTCCTTTGCTTGCTGGAAAATGCAACCCTTCAAGAATAAACAGTCCTCTCCAGACCTTTCCAGAATTCAAAGTTCATCTACAGACCGGAGAAACTGCTTACAGCAACACAATGAAGAGGGGGAAAAAAATCTTTGGCAGAATTTCCACTAAACAACCAAAATAATGAAGGGAAAACATTAACATTAAAAGTTTTAGGCCACGGCATACCTTGGGATAAGAATAAAGAAATATATACCACCAGGTG
This sequence comes from Ceriops zippeliana, assembly GCA_037897445.1. Lineage (NCBI taxonomy): Eukaryota > Viridiplantae > Streptophyta > Magnoliopsida > Malpighiales > Rhizophoraceae > Ceriops > Ceriops zippeliana. Next base: position 4,972,191 of record JBAPLH010000058.1, read on the forward strand.
CATATTAACAAGGTTACGATCATTGTGACTACAACTGAGTGCAAAACTGTCCAGCTACCGGCAAGGGCTGCTACTCCAGTCAGTGTTATCGTCCAAGGTTGACACCTAATTATAAAAAGGCTAGAAGAATCAGTGACATACAAAGACAAACAGAGATGTTAAGGTGACATACATTGAAATGGAATAAACATGGGAAAAAGCAATTTCAAATTCAGACAGTCATTGCTTTAAATAAGATGAAACCATTTCGTTCATATTATGTACCATCTCTTCCCACCAGATTTTTCAATGGCTGTAGCCCATGTTTGGCCACCTAGTTAAATTAACGAAACCGTTATGCTCATCTCAAATCAGATAATTAATGCCCGGAAACCTTAATCATGATTTGTTGTGATAACTCTACTCCTGCAACTGAAAGGAAAGGAGGACACCGCAGAACTCGGCCTAAAAAAGTCTAATAAATATGCTTAAACGCCCGGCTCTTTTGTAGATGTCAAAAATCAAAATGTCAAGTTTCTTACCACAGCCCTTTTTTTATTATTATTTATTCTCAGGATCATGAAAAAATGTGCCATAATAAATCTAATACAGACTGATACTCAGTGGTCATTCCAAGCACAAAGACACAGCAAAGAAAGAAGAAACGTTGATAACTCAATATAACTACTCCAATCCCCACGATCTACTGGAACAGACATTAATCAAACTAAAATCTTTTCATTGCAGACCCATAAAGAAAGAAAGAAAAAAAGATTGGTTCAAATTTGATTCACACAAGGATTATTGTAGTTCCAACAAGCGATATTTTGAGCCAGTATGTTATAAAGAATCGACAATTGCCCAACAACAATAGAAAACGAAATGATAATGAAAAGCAACGAGTATACCATGATGGCTTGGTGTCCCAAACAGAGTCGTACTCCAGAGAGATAGTTGAGATAGCCATCCATATCTTCAACCACACCATTTTCGTCCGAGAACAGAGTCTCGTTCGGCTCACTTGAGTTCCCACCTGCGAAAACCAGAGTTTTGCCTCTCGGTCTTGCGGGTTTCCGAACGAAACAATTCCATGAAGTGGGTTTAGAAAGATGGGTTCTTGAACTTGAACAAGAAGAGTGACTGAATCTTATTACTGGACGAGAGAAATGGCGGAGAGGCAAAAAGAACGATAGAGTTCCCATGGCCATAAGATATCTCTCTCTATCTCTGCCCGTGTCCAGACTCGGTAAAATTTTTTTCAGGCTTTCCTTGGTGAGAGGAGTCGGCAGCGTTTTGATGCATGTTAGCTTAGAGCTTATAAGTAAGGAAATAAATAAATTTTACTCATAATATTAAACAATTTTTTAGTTATATATTTTTTTTGTTTATATATATATAGAAATTTTTTTATTAAGCATAATTATATAATAATTAATTTATTATTATATAATAGATATTTTTTATTATTATACAATTAAATTTGTTAATATAATTCTAATTAAAAAATAAAAATAAATAACATAATAAAAATATTTTAAAATATTATATAAAATTTATAATACCTAAAAATAATTTAATTTTAAAAATATAAATTTCATATCATATCAATAAATTTAATAATATAATAATGAAAAAATATATGTTTATATATTATAATTAATTAAAAATATTCAATATTAATGAAATTTAATAATAAAATTAATGTTTTAAATAAATTTTTTTAAAAAAAAATCAATAAAATTAATAGTTTTCCTGTAAATTATACTTTGAGAATCCGAATGACAGATGGACTTCTTATTTTTATTTTATGCGTGGCTTCCTCACTTTAAGAGGATTCTATTAGAGACTCACAGAAAATAAACTTGACATTAAATACAAATAATTATATAAATAATAATTAATTAATTATGATTAATGATTAAAATATAGTCGTGTCTACGTTTATACTTATTGGTCGTATTTCTTTTATTTATTTATTTATTTGCTGAAAATGACACGAGTCTCTTCTTTATCATAAGAAGAGGCAATTATAATTGACACACGGAATTAAAAGCTACGCGTGACTCTTCCAATCCTAAAAGCCCAAGGCTTTTCACCTCTGTATAAATTGCCGATGGCTTGGGCTCCTCTCTAATTCCCAGGTGCTCTTCTTCTTTGGTAGCCATCATCAAATAGCATTCATGAACCAGCGAATCTGCATTGACAAATTAGTTGAAGCAGATGTAACGAAGTACAACCCCCCCGTCTCCTCTTTCCAGGTTAGATGATCTACGAATTGGTTTCAATTCTATCACTTTAATAATAATAATAATATTATTATTATTATTTATTTTTCATTTATTCTCATACTTTTTATTGTGTTTATTTGGGATCTTTGGTACCTTTTTCCCTTTATTTAATGAGAGGAAAAAGATGAATACTTTATATCAACCAACAATAATTGCTATGGCATTTAGTCAGAGCTTTGCATATTATTAAATTCAGAGTGGAGTTACCCAAAGTTCAACCTTTCCATACATTGCAATAAACCTGGAGTTGACCATCTTCTATAAGCAGCTTGAATTTATGGCTCTAATCAATGCAATTTTTATTTATTTTTTGTTTGTTTAAATTTCTCTCAGCCAGAGGAGGAATGGGCTCTTTGTAGAATCTACCAAGATGTTGAACCGGAGGACTTGATACCAGACATGAAGAAGATGAATATTTAGATAAAAGCACTACAGCGTTACAGAGCTACCGGTAACAAGTTCATGACGGTTGTGACAAGGCAATTTGTCAGTTTCGCATTTGTATACATCATAGGCCATGTAAGCGAAACAGACCAAATTGATGCTTGGATCTACTTTCTCGAAACAAAAGCTAAGGTATCCTCCTGCCAAGTAAAAGAACCAGGAGATGTAAAGCTTTTCAGGGTGTAACGTGGATAGTGTCCAAAGTTGCTGGCTGCAACCTGCTCTCTTGTTCATTCACGGTTTGTCCATTGAGGAGGAGAAGTGTGAATGGCTAAAGCACTAAACAGAAGAACTAAATGCATTGGGCAGTCTCGCCCTTGAATACAAGTTCCTTGAACAAGAGTCATGGAAAGAAAGAAAAAAAAAAAAGAAAAAAGAAAATGAAGAACTCACAACTCCATTCACTGTATCTCTTTCGATTAAACCTCCAAAAACACTGGATAGACTCTGTAACAACACTCAATAGGGAAAATTATAGACCTATTCATTCTTCCACGCGTACAATATGAGCGAGAAGCCAAGACCTTGTAATTGGTAATCCCTGAATCGCTTAGATTGAGACCAAGTCAATACAGAGGGATCAAAAACAGAATGGCTGGTCCATAACGTCTCTGCAGAAAGGCAAGCTTGAAACATGAAAACTGCATTGCCCGTGGCATTACCAAATAGCCAATTGTGGACATCCCAGAAAACTTCAACTGGGATACCATCCACCAATATCGTGTGGTTGCCTCTGAACTTCCACCTCAGTCTCTTGATTTGCATTACCGTCTTACTGTCAATGCGGATCACAAGGCACGGATCATTGAGCTCAATGGTATCACATTCAATTGTAACATCATGCATCTGCCCCTTATCGCGAAATTGGGTCTTTGCGCCAAAAAACTTTTTCCCAAATATATGTTCTCTCTTTGCAACAAAAACCGCATTTCTATGCAGCGAAACATTGTCAATTTTCTTGCGTGCTTCCTTCTGCATATCCCCAAGAAGCAAAATCATTTCTTGATTGAATGCAACTGCCAAAAAGAATCCTTCCAAAGGTTCTGGCCCATAACCAAATTTAGTAACGGACAGGTCCCAATATATGTCAACCTTATCACAATCTGCCTCTAAATTCTTGCACCCTTTTCTTTTAGAGAACAACCATGGCTTCACATCAACTTTACAAAGACACTGGTTGGCTGAATCCTCAATAGTGACACCAAAGCTTTGACCCGTTAGACTCTTAGTCCAAGTCACCGTAACGAAGAAGGAACGATCATGTAATTTACATTGATAGACACAAGTGACCAAGTTTTGAGCAGCTTTGGTGGTACCTGAAGACGAGGAGTCAGCAACCTGAACTCCACTTTCACCAAAACAAGAAGGGAAGTCCCTCATTTCACAAGAAGGAAGGGAAAAAAAAAAAAAAAAAGCACCTTTCTTTCTGATGCTCTCTGGCTACATCAATAATCTGGATCTCCCCATTAGTACTTGAGCACTCAATGGAAGTTAAACTCAAGAACCCATCTTCCAAATACTCCAAAGTCAGCTTCTGGATGGGTTAACTCGATCTGGGTGTACGTTAGTTAATTGCGGTGGTTGGTGATCAAAGGAATTGCGAAAACAATAATTAATAAAAAGGTCAAGAGAAGATTGGGAAAGGGGTGGGAAGGAAAGGAGGGCCTTCGGGGGGTCACATGGAAGAGACCGCGAAGAAGCGAAGAAGAAGAGAAAGGGCCGCTGGATGTTTGCCGGACAAAAAAATTAAAAAGTGGAAGAGGAAAAATTACAAAAACCCAAAAGGGGACTACTTGCTATTATGCTTTTTCTTGATCGTTACAGAAAAAGGAAAAGCAAAAGGAGGAGAGGGCACGCCGTCTCGGTGGCTCTTTTCGTTTCTGTCTCCCACACACGTACACACACACACGCACACAACATTTCAGCAGATAACTGCCAATTTTTATAATAATAAAAAGTATTATATATATATATATATAAGAAAACTTTCATTAATAATTACTTTTCGCAAAATTTTCTTCTTTTTTTTTTTTTTTCTGGTTCCGTAATTGAAAGAATCATAAATGGGGCGTTCACTTTAACTGACGTAGCACCTGCATTAGAATTGAATAAATCAATGGAAAAATAAAAGAATTGAATAATTCTCTCAAAATACGACTTTAATAAATCAAAGTTTTATTTTTAATTCCCCCCCTCCCAACATTAAAACTCAAATCTTTTTTTGCAATTCTCTCTCTCTCTCCCCCCACCCCATCAAATGCAATTATGTGTGTTGGTTGGGTCTCGTCTCTTTTGTAAAGTATGACAAAATGACACTATGCCGCAAGAAATTAACTTTTTTTAGAGGTATTTATATTCCGCACTTACTGTTTAGGTGCGATAATTAAATGCATCTCTAATTTTTTTTTAATTGTAATAAATTGCACTCTATTGCCAGAACATTTTTAAAATAATTATAAAATGGTCATTATAAATGATGTAAATAAACTACAATACTTTTTAAGATATATAACATAAAAATATAAAATTTATAGAGATAAAAGAAAAAGGCTTTGAAAGATATGTCCACTTTTACATATAAAAGTTAATATATATATATATATAATATTTAACAAATAATATATTTATTTTAAAGTGTTTGTCCTTTTAATGAAATATATATATTTATATTACAATTTTAATATATATTAATCAAAATTAAAATATTTATATGAAAATTGAACAAATATATATATTCAAGTGTATATTTTACAAATCATTAAAAATTTATTTGGCATTTAGTTTGATAAAAATTTAAAAAATTCTAATTTTTATATTATTAATTTTTACAATTTATTCAAGTATTAGTATTCAATCTTATCATTGTGATTAAATATATTTGTTAATTTTTTAATCAAAATGAGCGAATATTTCTATGCCATTATTACTAAAGAAATTAACAAAAAATTATTGAAGGGTGTCAAAATATGCTAAAGAAAATAACTTTAGACATTGTAACAATATATAGGAGTTTTATAATTTATAAATATATTTTATTTGGAATTATGTTATAATTTTTTATTAATTTCTTTTTATATTTTTTTAATAGAATCCTTATACTCGAAACAAAAGAAGACACAAAATGTTGATCCTAAGTTGTGCATAAGGAATTTTGATTTCATAGACCAGATTTTATATTTTGTTACAAATGCTATTAAGGTTCAAGAAACAGAAAAATCTTATAAAAGTATAATAGAATTATAGTTTATATATGTCATTCAAAATAATATTTTGGTAATTATTTCAAATATTTTCTTAAGAAAATTTGATTAATGGTCTTTCTTGTTATCAATATCAAAAATTATGGCGTAACTTATTACATGTATAAAATAAGGGTGTTCTTGTTATTGTATGCTAATAAAAATTGTTTAATATAAATTTTTTAAATTATGTATATATATAAGGAAGAGTCTTTTTATAATTTTTGTCAAAACTGAATAATTTATGTTAGTTATGGAATGTGACACGTTCGGCATCAAAATAAGCAATAATATGTAAATCTTTTTTCTTTTTTTTATTGAAAAGATGGATTCAATAGAATTAAGAGGTTATCAATAAATATGAATTAATTGTCATGGTTTTTTATACATAAGGATGAAAAATATGTTGAATGTAGACACCTCTTAAAGAAGGGCAATATATTGGAACCAGCCATGTAATAAATGCTAGTTAAAGGGATATAATATCCACCATTAGATCAAGGAGGGATCTAATGGTTATAACTTATCCAATATTTGTATAAAAGGGAACCTTCTTCCCCCTCATTTGGAAGACACCCAAAATCACAAGTGAAATATACTTATAAAGTTTCACTTTAAAAATGTTCTTGTAAGTCGAGTGTGAGAAGACTACTTGAGAGGTATTTTTAAGGCCGTATAGGTAAAAAGCCCTAAATACTTTCAATTCGTGACAAGTGGTATCAGAGTAAATTCATTTCAAGCATTATGACAGAGCCACATTTTAATAAGGCACTCATCATAGGTGATGGCGACGATAATCTTGAGAGGAAGGTCAATAAAGGTGCTACCAAAGGAAATAAGAGTCATGTTGTATCGAGTTCGAGGGATCCAATAGGGGACTTGGCGTATTGTATGACAAAGATTGAATCGTTCATCACTAATGTCCAAGGTTCAGTTGATGACCTGACCTAATCCATCCAAGGTGTAGATGCCGAAAGGATGAGCTCGAGGTAAAAATGTAAAAGTTCAAAGTCGACATGAGAGAACTTCGAGGTAAGTTATTGGGGACCTTGAGGGCAAAACTTCATTAATAAGACAAATCCTTGGAGGCCATAATGGTAGCTATGTGGGCAAAGATAATGAAGCTTAAAGGAAAGCTTGCAAAATCAAAGACAACATGTGTAAATGGGGTGATCAGTGTGTAAGGACCACATACTGATGCACCCAAACTGAGGGAGTTCAGGGGCTTGCGGGTGGCCAAGGACATGGACAATTTCTTATGGTACATGGAGTGGTACTTCTAAGCCATATGGTCCACAACAGCTAATCACAGGTAAATACTACATCTATGTACTTAGCTGATAATGCATTATTGTGGTGACGTTGTTGGTTAGATGATAGGTGTGGGGATCTTATAACAACTTGAGATAGATTCATTAAGGAGTTCTGATGGAATTACTATCTCGTATATGCTAAAAAAGAAGCTCGTGATAAGCTAAAGCATCTTGGATAGAAAGGCACAGTACATGACTACGTAAAGCAGTTTTCAGAGCTACTACTTTAAATCTCTTCAATGAATGAGACAGAGGTGTACCACTAGTTTATGAGTGGTCTCAAGCTATGGACCAAATAAGAGTTGAAATAGTTCCATGTAGGAGACCTTATGATGGTCATTACAGTGGCTAAATCTCTTATGAAGTTCAGGGTATCTTTAACCTTCTAATTAGATTCCTATCTAAAAGATAGGGCTAATGGTGTGGGAGATCAGTGCAGATTCAATTGCCTAAATGGGGGTAGACCACTAGTTGGCCCTCCCAAAGCTCATGCAGAATCAAACAGTGAAGGACTTAAGAAGGTACATACTTATATATGCTTCTTTTATGATGGTTTGCACAAGGCACAAAATTGTCCAAAGAAGGCCAAACTGGCTGCCCTTTACAAAAAAAATGAGTCAAAAGAAAAGGTATGACTGGGTTCGCTATAGATCCTTAGCTCAATCAAGTCCAAAAAGGCAAAGGAACTAAAGGGACTTATGTTTACAGATTTAAAGATTAGAGACACCACGATGAATGCACTTATGGATACTAGGGTATCCAATCTCTTTATATCAAAAGAACCTACAAAGAAACTTAACTTACAGGTTGAGAAAGAAGTCGGGTGGCTCAAGAATGTTAACTCCCAAGGGGTCCCTATTGTTGGAATTACTAGGAATATGGAGTTTCAGATTGGGTAATAGGTAAGCCAAGAGTCCCCTAAAGTAATTCCCTTTAATGACTATGACTTTGTCATTAAGTTAAAATTTTTAGACGAAATCCAAGTTATATTTACCCTTTGTCGAGTGTATTTGTGTGTTGGACAAATGGTGCCAATATATGATTCTAATCCATCGTACATTGGACCGCGATTAGAAGATGATCTCAGCAATACAACTCATCAAAGAAAAGAAGAAGAGGGAGCTAACCATCATGGTAATCTTGAAAACTAAGGATAATAAGAACAAAGGGAGCGAGGTATCATAGAATTAAGCTTTAGTTGTGTTAACCCACGTAACACTTAGTCAATCTTACTAGAGAAGATGAGCTAAGTAAGTCTTAGAAAGTTTGAGGAGTAAGTAAGTGAATTAGAAGTATTGAAGAGAAAAAGATAAATAACATAAGAGAACTTTACAAGTAAACTTGTATTGAGAGAAAGGATTCGTATTGTATAAATTAAATGAGATGCCTATTTATACATTTCAAAAGAAGTTCCTATAATGGAATATTCTAGTTATTTACAAGGAGTATTCTAGATACTTATTTAATACGATCCCTTCTAGAATTCTCTAGGCAACTATAGTACACTTTGTAGGAAGTCTTTAGACGAAGACACTTCTATATACTTCTAGGACCTTCTGTAGGTATCAAAGGGGCTGGATAATACTGGCAACCAACAGAGGTTCAGTCTTGGCTCGAGTTTGTATCTTAAGGATATGTGGATGGGCCGAATCAACATATCTTTGTGATAGAGGTCCTAACAAAAGTGAGCAAAGTCATCGATTCATTCAAATATGTGATGCCTCCTGAGTTGCCCAAAAAGCCTTCTTTTTGTAGAAAAGTGGATCATCAGATTGAGTTAGTACCTGATACTCGACTGCCCATCATGACGCCATATTGTATGGCACCCCTTGAATTGGAAGAATTAAGGAAACAATTAAAGAAACTGCTCAATGCTAGGTACATTCGACCATCTAAGGCTTCATTCGGTGCTCTTATCCTGCTCCAAAAGAAACACAATAGGTCATTCCAAATGTGTATAGATTATTAGGCATTAAACAAGCTGACGGTCAAGAACAACCTAATCCCACTCATTATAGATCTCTTTGATCGACTTAATGAAGCTCACTGGTTCACCAAGTTTGATCTTTGATTAGGTTACTATTAAGTTCGGATTGTTGAAGGAGACAAGCCAAAAATTACGTATGTGATGCATTATGGCTCATATGAGATTCTCGTCATGCCATTTGGCCTAACCAATGCTTTAACCACATTTTGCATTCTTATGAACAAAGTATTACATCTATTCCTAAATTGGTTTTTAGTGGTTTACCTTGATGATATTGTTGTGTACAGTCGAATGCTCAAGGAACACTTCAAGCACCTTAAACAGGTTTTCCAAGTCTTACACAAAAATGACTTATACGTCAAGCGTGAGAAATGTGCATTTGCCTATAAAAAGTCTCATTCTTAAGGCATATTATCAAAGGCAGACGAATACAAATAGATGGGGCGAAAATGCAAGTCATGTTAAATGGGAGCCACCAATAAAAGTGATGAAGTTGAGGTCATTCCTTGGCCTCACTAACTACTACCAGCGTTTCGTTTGAAACTACTCAAACATCACCGTGCCACTCACAAACATGTTAAAGAATGAGAAGCTGCGGGAGTGGGCAAATCAATGTCAAAAGGCGTTTAATCAGTTAAAGCAAACCATGATTGAGGAACTAGTGTTGGTGTTGCCCTACCACACTAAGCCTTTTAAGTTAGAAACTGACGCATCAGATTATGCTATTGGTGCTGTTCTTAAGTAGGAAGGACATTCAATGGCATATGAGTCATGGAAGTTGAATAATATTGAGCGACAGTATACCATTCAAGAAAAAGAGATAATCGTAGTAGTCAATTGCCTACAAATGTAGAGGCATTATCTTCTAGGATCTAAGTTCATTATAAGGATGGATAATATGACCATAAGCTATTTTTTGATCTAAAAGAAGCTGAGTCTGAAGCAAACTCGGTGATAAGATTTTCTAGTAAAGTTTGACTATGTGATGGAGTACAAGTTGGGAAGGCTAACTTCGTAGCCGATGCTCTTAACAGGATGATAGTGTTGACAAACACAGTGAGTTAACCAAGTTGCCTATGGATCGACCGCATCAAGGAAGGGCTCAAGCCCTCATTGGGTATGCACAAAAGGGCAAGACTTAACAATTTTGGTGTGAGGATGATCTTCTTTACACCAAAGGGCAATGATTATACATGCCACTCCATGGGAAGTTAAAGAAAGAGGTGTTGCCCAAGTGCCATGATTCGAAATGGGCAAGTTATCTGAGGATCCACTGTACATTAACCCTTATTAAAGACCAATAATACTAGCCTTATATACATGATGACGTTAAAGCCTATGTAAAGACCTGTCTTATTTACCAACAAGACAAACTTAAACAACGTTCATTGTCGAGCCTCCTAAAGCCACTTCCTATCCCAACTCATATATGTGAGAGTGTTTCCATAGACTTCATAATAAACTTGCCGAAGTTCGAAGGGTGTCAAACTCTTATGGTCGTGGTGGATAGGTTCTGCAAGTATATAACATTTATGTCCACAATAAAAGATTATTCGGTCAAGGAAATGGTCAAACTATTCATAAAGCATGTGGTCAAGTATTGAGGAGTTCCACAAATGATTGTGAGTGATCACAACCCTCGATTCACAAGGCATTTTTAGTCTGAATTGTTCAAGCTACTGGTGTCAGAGCTAAATCTCTCTATAAGCCTACACCCCCAAACTAACGGTCAAACCTAATAGGTTAATACACTCTTGGAGATTTATCTTCGACATTACATGAAGGCGAAGTTGATCAATGTAGCCCAATTCTCCTACAACTTGCAGTGAAGTGAGTCTATTGACTAAAATCTATTCGAGATTGTGAATGGACAACAACTGAAAACTTTAAGTGCGGTTGCATCAAGCTATCATGGGAATAACCCACCAATATATAAGTTCATTAAGGATTGGTAAGAAAAAATGAATGTGGCAAAGGCATATCTACGTAAAGTCTCCAAGAGAATAAAGAAGTGGGTCAATAAAAAGTGACGACATGTGAAATTCAAAGTCAGGAACTTGGTGCTAACCAAACAACATGTCATTCTCCGGTACAAGGATGTGCACAAGAAGCTAATTCATTGTTACAAAGGACCATTTCAAGTGATACAAAGGGTCAGAAAGGTTGCATACAAGCTAGAATTGACACCAAAATTAAGGGTACATTCGGTTTTTTATGTGAGTATACTTGAACCTTATCATGTAGATGAAGAAGACCCAGATCAAGAAGAGTCACAGCAAGCACCACTTGGAATGAAAACTTTATATGATTGAGAAATTGAATCCATAATGGCAGATTGGGTTATATGGAAGCAGTGTAATATGTTGAGGCATGAATCCTTTATTTGGTGGAAAGGACTTCTAGAGAGCAAAGCTAGTTGGAAACTTGCCGAAATATTTGGGCAATTCAAGAAGGAGATTGACACTTACCATGTTGAAGAAGCGACAAGGGCATTACCTGATTTAGTGAGAGAGAATGTCATGGTCCTTTGCATTTAGAGATGGATAATATTTTGAATGTGGATGCCTCCTAGGTAAGAGCAATACATTGGAACTATGTAATAAACACCGGTAAATATATGTAGATAGGAAGTTGAAGGGATATGATATCCACCATTAGATTAAGGAATGATTTAACGGTTGTGGCTTGTCCAATACTTGTATAAAATGAGACCTCCTCCCCTCTCATTTGGAAAACACCCAAATTATAAATAAAATATACTTACAAAATTTCTCTCTAAGAATGTGTTCAAAAGCTATTACAAATGAGCAATTCAATTAACATGCATATATATTTTGCATTATATATTGGACATTGAACAAAATTTATACAGCTTTATTAATGAATAATGACGTTAACAACCCAGGTGCACGGGCATCTTTTTTTTGGTTGTTTTTTTTTGTTTTTTTGAATTTCCAGCGAAATCATTGATATCATCGCTTTCTTTTTACCATGTTGTTTTTCCAACTTCGACTTAAAACTTTTGCAAAATTGGGAAAAAGAAAAGAAAAGAAGGAAAGAGAGACGTGATACGCATGTCACGTTGAAATACGATGGGGTCTGCCAGGATACTCACTCAAACCTACGGGATGTGTAAGAGTGAAAAATACTGTGAAAAGGAATATAATCATAGATTAGGGAATCACGTGAAATCAGGCGTGCCTGTTGCTCGGTGGGCATGCCTCGTGAGTGGACGCATAGGGAGTAGCCTAGGTCCACTTTGGAGACCTAATCACGATTCAATTCAATGTAAGTTAGCCCTTCGATCATCAAATCAATTTTGTTTTCTTTATTATTATTATTATTATTTAAAAAAATTATTTATAGCCTGCGTTTTTAAATTCAGTTAAGAACCAATGATTCTTGTTTGGATCGGAGAATTCCCGACCACGTGCCTATAGTCTGACATGGTAAACCGTGCTCATAATTGATTCGATTTGAGTTCAATGAGGCTCGCGTTCCGAGTTCAAGGTTAAAGTCATTCACAAGTTGTGAACGCCCCTCCACTCCACTGGCTTCAATTTGAGGCTTTTGCCCCAAGGTAGAGAGGTGGGATTCCCATTATATCTTTCATGATTTCGGGAAATGACAGAAGAAAAATGATTCTTACATCAAAAATAATGCAGCATCAAAGGATTACATTCTCGAATCATGATGAAAATGGAATTAGTGGCAAACACAACTAACCAGGAAGGACAAGGGGCCAATAGAATTTTAGGAAATGAAATCAGGCATGCTGCTAGAAATGAACGCGTCTATCCGGCTTTTGAAACGAGTGTGAAAACTTAAAAAAAAAAAAAGTTCATGTATCATCATCATCATCATCATCATCGCCATCATCCCCAGCGCAATTGCGCAGACCCTGGCTAAAAAGGGCCGCCGCCTGATATTTTAACTAGCTGACCCTGACCCTGACCCATTACCGCTTTATCGGCTTAGACGGAGGAACAGTTCAAATCGGATATTTTTTCAAAGGTTTTCTTTTGTTTAAAATTATTTTTAGAATAACAAAATTAAAAATAGGAGATTAGAAGGAACCTATTGACACCCATACAAGACATCCGCTACATCTACATGCAATGTATTATTGAAAAACCGACTAAATTCGAACGTGTATAAACTTCGCGGATAGAAAGGTGATTGATTCCATATAATTCACACGCATGTAGTGAAACCAGCCGCACTCAAACATACTTTTTCTCTTTCCTCCATTTGCCATTATGACTCTACATAGAGCTTGACCGTATCTTCCTTACAACTTCTTGATAGCCGGACGTATAATCTCTCCCGTACGTGCATACAGACAAGCGCTGACAAATTTGGGCTGCTGCACCTTGAAAGTGCAGCCCATGTAGCCAAAGGTGAGGGAAAGGCCCCATAGTTCCCAGGAGGAAGAAATTTCCAGCCTTTCGGCATCTGTTCCTCACTCGGAGAGAAAGCCGGCCCTAAGAGCCCAAGAATCAAGATGGCCGTTATACTCTCTCAAGAACATCAGGGCAACCCTGACCGAAGCCATAAACATAAGAAATCCATTGCCCTCAAGATTGAAGCATGCTCCAGAATTGCAGTCCCCAGCCCTTCCCCCACCCGCCCCCAAAAGAACCTCAATACTGCTCAACAACGTCAGGCAGCCGATGATGTCTAAAAAACAAATAAGTTGTCCCCAGAACTGCTAATAAGCAATCATCACAGATAGATATTCAGAACCACAGCTCTCCAGTTCATTTGAAAGTTTATTTCTGCTTCAACTAAAGTATTGAAGTCGACTCATTGAGGAAAAAACCATGATGAAAGTTAGAACTTCTCTGTTGCTAGTCCCGGGCTCCGCCTGACAAGGTATTATGAATCTAAAGGACAAACAACTTCAATTAACCCAAAAATATAATAATTAAGACAAAACGTAATAACATTTGAAAATTCTCAATGCTTATTTGCAAGAACACAACCATAATTCTTAGCTAAACAATGTGATCATGGTTTAAAAAGATAGGTGAAATTAAGACACGCCACCCACTCAGGAGTATGTAAAATTTATTTAAAACAGATCCAAATTCTTCACAGATTGTTGTACATATCACTCTCTGTCCACTCCCTATGACTCCGTCCCACCAAAAACGCCTTCTTCATTGACGTTCAATATGCTTGCAAATGGAAACTGGAAAATGAAAAATGTAATTGTTTCACAAATTTGGTAGAACAAACCGTACAAAATAAATTGCACCGCGAAGGAGTAAACATGAAAAAAATCTTTGAATAAAAGAATAACCATATGTTCTCTTGGGCCCGGGCCAAAAAAAAAATGTTCACTGCTATGTTACTTTTGTATTTATGTTAAGACCAAGTACATAATAAACTAATATAGAACAATACAAACAAAAATAATCCAACAACAATAACAATGACGATACAAATAAACATAAAACAATCCCCACATAATCTACCTGCGTCCTATAAGGAAGAAGGAAGAAGCCTTAGAGCGGGTTCCACCAGGTTCTCCATCAAAAAATTTAAGCTTCAAACTTCTCAATTCCCCACTCCCTGTTACAGTTATATCGATTGAAATACTAAAATAACCTGATACAGCTGCAGAGGAGGGTAGTGATTTAAGCACAAATTCCACCTATGTTTCAATTATTTAAACTTAAACTCTTGTTATGGGGTGTATCCATGCACCACCTTCAACAGATGTAAGGTTTGTTGAGCATAAAGCTGATACAAAGCATCTATATTCAGGTTTCCCACCTAACAAAGTTGCATACAACTTTGTTGGATCACATTCAGACTAAATCTACACTGAACTATTCCTCAAGGGCTGCTTTATAAATTTACAGAGAGTTCAGGAAGAAACAACTTTTACATTGCACAATCTCAGATTCCAAGTTCACATAGACCCCCCACGAAAACAGAAGCAGATCTTTTCCATGCTAAGTTGCTGGCCTTTTTTTTTTTTTTATCTTCATGAATTTCAATTAAGAAAAACTCCTTGTTCGTCATTGGTAATAAAAGAAGTAATCTTTGATTGTAATTGACAACAAATATAACCACAAGTTTGTTGAACAAAAACTTCAGAACAATTATCCTCATTATCAATTAATTTTCACCTTTTAATTGAATTTCCAGAGTAAAGATTGTAAAAATTCATTTGTATCCTCATGATGTGTATTATATTCCTTAGCAAATAGCTCCATCAAAGTCCACTAAGATTTTAAAGCAATGCCTACATAATGAATCCAAACTTTCAAATCAACAATGAGATGGCTCATGCAAAGGACATATGGGTAACCTCTCACAATCAACTTAGCATGGAAACACGCAAAGCAAGAGGGATTTGCAACTATTAAAAGGTTTTCTTATTACATTTAGCAGACGTTTGGTTCCCCAATCCAAAAGACAGCAAACAAGCCTAGAAACCACAAAACAAAGTTGATGTACAGATAGCAGCCATTCACATACCTTACCATCAAGCATCAGCACCATCTAATCCTTTTGTGGCAAAAGGGTCATGTGTAGGCCCAACATCCTGCCCAATATGGCGCTGCACCAACCGCTGCAAGTCAGCCATAACCTTGTGCTCACGTTTTGCCCTCTCTTCGTAATTAAAGGCTGCCAAGGCACGCTTGTCTTCAGCACTGTACACCTGATTTTCTTTCCTAATACGAATGGCATTCATTCTCTGATGTCTACTCCCACTCATCACATACCCAAGATTCTCAAACTTCTGAATCTCCTCAGCAGAAAGACCCACTTCACCTCTGCGTGGGATACGCTTTCCTTGCTGCACATACTGTGCAATGGCATCTCCTTCACCAGGCCTCAGCGCCCCACCATAACTAATATGCCCCTCGGCCCTGGGCAATGGTAACGGGCCAACCATAGGTTCATTATCCAAAGCAGGCTTCTTCTGTGACTCAATCAGTTCTTTAAATTTCAACGCCTCGGTGTCAATTTCAGCCTTCTTAGCCTCTTCTTCCATTGGCTGTGAGCCTGAACTCTCATCTGAACTTGCACTGTCATCCTCAGATTCGTAGGACCTTCTCTTTTTCTTCCTGTGCTTGGAACCTGAATGCGAAGCGTCCTCGCATCTTAGACTTGACACCATCTGATTCATCGGTCTCAGTATCATCAGAATCAGTAGATCCACTCTTGCTTCTCTTTCTCCTTCTTTTTCTGCTGCTTTTCTTGCTACTCTTAGCTCCTTTGCCAATGCTTCTCTTTCTTCGCGACTTCTTACTATGTTTCCGATCCTCCTCTTCAGAATATGATTCAGTGTCGCTCTCGTCTTCATCCGATTCTGTATCAGTTTCCACGGATGATTTCCTACTCTTTCTGCACTTAGAACCCGAACTGCTCCTCTTTTTCTCCAATCTTGAAGAATCATCCGATTTAGGCTCGGACTCATGCTCAGACTCGGACGCAGACTCGGTACTCGCAGATTTTCCAGAATCGGACTCCGATCTACCTTTTCCACAATTCAATTTCTCTTTATCGCTAGAATCGCTCTTCGCAGCTTCGTCCTCCCAGTAATTCTCTGAAATCTCGTCTGCTTTCACTTCCAAATCATCCTCGTTACCATCCCTTGGCGGACTCGGAGTAACATTCCAGATACAATGTCTGAGAGACTTCCTCATCTTCTGCCTCTTCAGCCTCCTCCGCTCCTCATAGCTCAACCCTTTCAGTTCCTCGTCGGTTTCTGAATCCGACGTCCTTTCATTCCTATAGCCAGCGCGGCCGCCTTTCCCGAACTTCCTCGGCAGAGAATCTAGGGTTCGCCTGAGCCTTGGGCTTGGGCTCCTCCTCCTCCTCCTCCTAGGGCTACGGTATTCGGGCGACCTTTCATGATGACGGTCGCCGTATCTGTGGTAGGAGGGGCTACCGCGGTCACGGAGGAGGCGGTAATCGGGGGAGCCGTCGGATTCAGGAGTGTCGCGGCCGTTTTGAAGGTCATGGAGGTATCCACCATCGGGAATTACGACAGCGGAGGACGGCCTGCCCATTATCGGGTGTAAGACGGAATACGATCGAATGATGTTTGATACCGTTCGTTTTATTTGCTATTTATTTATCTATCCTCGTAGAACGGTCATCGCCGCCTCGATAATTGGGGATTGGGATTTGGTGTTGTCCAATTAACGACGCCGTTTGGAAGTCAATCCCACCCCCCAATTACTCTAATAATTTGAAAAAAAAAAAAGAAATCGTGAGACGGAAATTTTTTTAAAATAATTTTTTAATTAGTTGTTTAAATATGTTAAAAATATTTAAGAAGGAAATAGATAAAAAAAATTGTTTGAATGTGATGAATTTTTTTTAAAAAAAATTAAATTTATAAAATGATACTTAGAATCATTTTCTTTTTTTTTTTTTTTTTTTAAGTGACACTTTGTGTAATACATATTGTTTTCTCAGTTGGGCTCTGACGACGGAGTGTCAGCCTCACTTCTCAGAGGATGCGCTTCAAGTTGCCCAGAGGGATGCAAAAACGATAAAGGGGAACAACTTATGATCTAAAAAGCAAAAGTGAAAAATAAATAAATAAATAAAAGAATCTAAGCACAGTTTTGAACGCTTATTTATCTCAGTGATCGAAGCTCATTTCAACAATTGATGTAATGAATAATGAATTCGAGTTTATTCTTTTTTAGTTTTATGTAATGAACAGAAACCCCCCCCCCCCCCCCCCCCTTTTTTTTTTCAATCACAAATCCCATTATTTCTAAGGCACGTTTGATGGTCAGTTCCCCTTTTTAAGACTGGATTAGTCTCAGTTTCTTTCCCTCTTTCGAATTTGCTTCTTGGTGATCCAAGGGCTTCACAAGTGACATACGTAGATTAGGCTTTGTTTGATCCAGGCTTCCTTGAACTTTATTTCCGAACGATATTGTAATAGGCCCATGTCTTGAATTTTTTTGTTTTTTTTTTTTGGACCAACGGGAGTAGGCTTCAGGCTGAAGTTCCTTCAGTCTATTTAACTTGTAGGACTAGACTATTCTCGCCACCCAATAACGTTGAAATAAACGAACGTAACAAACATCATTCGCAAGTGACTGTTACGAGGGACCTTATAAGTACGAGGGACCAGGAGAATTAAATGTGAAAACATGACCAAGAAGAAGAAAGTTACGAAAATTTTGTTTCACCTTTGGGTTTAACTCCCTCAACAAGGGTTAGCAAAGTGACTGTTGACATGGACAGGATACCAATAGGGCATATGTTCTAACATGATTGCCCTGAAAAGGAAATGGATATGGACGCAGAGAAACAGTACTGGCTAAGTGACCTTCGCAGAAGCAAACATACAATCTTAAACCCCGTCTCTTGTTTCCTTCCAAACTTTTACCAACCCACTTGTTCTAAATGAGTTGGCTTCGTTCTCTCATCTCTCCACTGAAGAAGATTTTGAGTCGTCTGCACTCTAACCACACAGAGCGTAATTTACTACCATCTTTTTTGTCTGTGTACTCTCTCATATGTATACCACCAATTCTTCATCTTGCCTTCTTTTTGAGTTAATCCAGGAATTATTTTATTTCTCACCGTTTTCATAGTTTGGTTCTTTTGGTGAAATCCGCCCACTTTGGCTCTTTATTAACTAATGGATGCAATTCACACCCCCCCCCCCCCGAGTTCGATATGAAACATATTGTTAACAGGACATTTTTAATTCAGCTTTTTTCATTTTGCAGGCAGAGGGATGTGCATTCTCTATAAGGATGTAAAATCGTGCCCGTGTGAAGACGTGCAAGTCCTCTGGTCAATACTAGTTGAGTCGCATCCGCCTTCCTTGCCATCAAATTGATGAGGCCATGCTCGTCTGAATGTTCATCCCTTCCTTGTTCAATGATCAGTATCTTGTACAGTCCATGTGGCTCAGTTTGTTCAGATGGGTGTGGAAACAAGAATGAGAAGGAAGCGAAGATTTGGGTCCGCTGCCATGTGATGAAGAGAATCGGGTAACAGTGGTATGGCCAGTAAATATGCTTGCTAATTGAGTTAATTACGGTTGACTAGCTGTTCAGAAAAATTATGTAACTATATATATCATCAAATCTGGGATGACGACGAGATGATTACATGGTTTGTGTGTACACAAATATATACATATACCTAAAAAAAGTTTATAAGTCTTTTGTACAAATCAATGCTCAATGCTCAATACTCTATTGTCTATAGGGACCATATATATATATATATATTAATGCTTCATTCTGCGACTGTCATTCATATTTCAGGTTTTCTTGGCTAAGATTGTAGTAATCTCCGTTTTTCATTATGGGATTCTAGCCTTGTAAATTATTTGGCTTTGGGCAATCCGGATTGAATATGTTGGCAAATTTTGGTCGGCAGTTAAGTGTATTTTTCGTGCAGAAGTTCACCAGAATTGGTTATCCCCATTTTGAGGTGGGGACAAATCAACTTTGCAGTGGATGAACCGAACATGAAGAAGCCTCAGCAAAACACTATAAATTTTACCTTTTTTTTTTTTTTTTGGTTCTTTATTTCTTTCAGTTCTAAGGATTGTTACCTAATTCTTTTTCTTTTTTTTTTTTTTAAATAATGAAAAAACATGAGTGGCGTACACAATTTTGTTTAGGAGTATCACATTGAATTCACACTATTTTATATGGTTGAATCAAATGCACGTAATTGCTGCTCATTCATTACTCTCTAAAATTAAGTCCAGGACAGGTGATTCTTTCTTGGTCATAAATACATTTTTTTTATAATAAAGACCATGCATAAAAGACAATATCAAGCAGAAACAACTTTCTACTTACCCAGCCAAAAAGAAGAAAAAAAAAAAACTTTCTACTTATTAATAGACATCTAATAAAGAAGAATCAAATACCAATACAATTTTACAGGATTTACCAATAAAATTACTTGAAATCCCTTGAATTAAAGATGAAGCTTCAAAACGTGCTCCCCCCCCCCCCCCCCCCCCCCAAAAAAAAAAAGAATTGAGCTCCAAATATCTCAACATCTCTTTATTTTCTAATTTTTATTGTTATATATGCACATAG